>CM019153.1:44334337-44387767 GCA_009733165.1 Naja naja | reverse complement strand
AAGAGAGAGAGAGAGAGGGGAAATATTTGGACTGTCTCAAATGGAGAGGCAGATTTCCAGGTATTTCAAACTGCCACTGTTCCAGAGTCAGATCTGGTTTGGAAAAGCAGAGTCCAGATTCTCAGAAAAAGCTTTCCATCCATGCAGAACCAGATTTTGAACAGTCTACTGAGGACGCCTTTCCCAATCTGCTTCTTAACCCATGAGAAAACATGTAGACAGGGAAAGAAATCAGACAGGACAATGTGCTACTAAGGATATGCTGGCAGCAACACACATGGCAAAACACTTCTTTTGCAAACAGTTGACAGCGATAAGAATATATGCTTTATTGTTTTTTTTTCATGGTCCCTGTGGAAAAGAAGAAAATCTCCCTAGAACTAGTTTGTGCTTGAATCCTGAGTAAAACTGCAGTTTTCATTCTAAGAGCCTCCTGTCCTCCCCATCTCATTTTTATTTCATTTCTGGAAACCTTTGTCTCCCTTTAAAAACATTGATGGTGACAAGCAAGGATCACATGTCACTTCCTTTATTAAAATATAGATATATCCTGCTTGATGTATAATATATAAGCAATACATTATACAGCAGTTTTCCTCATATTGAAATTTCAGGATCAAAATATTGGTACCTGGGCTTTGTCAGGATTTCATGGCATTTTTAACGTGGCTTTGAAATCTTGCTTATTATTGACAAAGCGGGGCAGCTCCCAAAAGCTATCAAACTGCATTCTCAAGTCATTATGGAGGTTCTGGGACATCAGAATTTTAAGCATGATTAAACTTTCATGAACAGAAAAAACTTTCGAAGGAAACGTACAACTCTGACAGCACAGATTGTAAAGGCTTACAGAAGTTTATGGTATCAAAGTGGTGAGTTTAATTCTTATATTAAATATAAGGAATGTTTATCAGGGAATTCCCCTCTCCTGTCCCGTCACTGGTACAAGAATGAAAATCCCTTACTAATACAGTAGATGAGATGTTTTAATTGACATTTTGACCCCATTATGGCTCAGAAACTTACATTAAAAAAGGTTGCATTTACTTTTGTATGTATTAGTCATTTAAATTAATTTAAATTAATTTAAATTAGTCATCCCTATCTTCAAAAAAGGTGACCCAAGCCTGGTTGAAAACTACAGACCAATCTCACTGTGTTGTGTGACATGGAATCAATCATTAACCAATTCATCACCCTTCACTTAGAGTCAAACAACCTACTCTCCAAAAAACAATTTGGTTTCAGGAAAAAATTGTCCTGCAACCTACAACTCCTACACTGCAAAAACATATGGACTACTCGACTTGACCAGGGTAAAGCTATAGACACAATTCACACAGACTTCTGCAAAGCCTTTGATTCAGTGATGCATGACAAACTACTGTTAAAGCTAAACTCTTATGGCATTTCCAGATCCCTCCATAAGTGGATTACTGCATTCCTGTCAAACAGACAACAAATAGTAAAAATCGGGAGCACTATATCAAACCCTGCTCCAGTTAACAGCGGTGTCCCCCAAGGCAGCGTTCTAGGACCCACACTCTTTATACTCTATATAAATGACCTTTGTGATCACCTTATAAGCAACTGCGTCCTCTTTACAGATGATGTAAAACTATTCAACACCACTGACAATGCTACTATCCTTCAAAGTGACCTTGATTATATGTCTGAATGGTCAAACATCTGGCAACTCCAAATCTCGACCAACAAATGCTCTGTCCTACACATTGGTAAAAAAAAATCAGTACACCAAATACAAATTAGGTGGATATGACCTCACTGATGATTCTCACTCTGTCAAGGACCTTGGAGTTCTCGTATCAAATGACCTAAGCACCAGAGCTCACTGTAACAGCATTGCCAAAAAGGCACTAAGAGTTGTAAATCTAATCTTATGAAGCTTCTCCTCTGGAAATATTGAATTGGTAACTTTTGCCAGACTAATACTCGAATACAGCTCATCAGTCTGGAATCCGCACTGCATATCAGACATCGATACAATTGAGTGGGTCCAGAAGTATTTCATGAGAAGAGTACTACATTCCTCTGCTCACAACATAATACCCTATATCATCAGGCTTGAGATTTTGGGCTTGAACAACCTTGAACTACGCCGCCTACAGTTAGGCCTAAGTGTAGCAGACAAAATTATCTCCTACAATGTCCTACCAGTCAATGACTACTTCAGCTTCAACCACAACAATACAAAAGCACACAACAGATGCAAACTCAATGTAAACTGCTCCAAACTTGATTGCAGAAAGTACGACTTCAGCAACAGAGTGGTCAATACCTGGAATGCACTACCTACTCTGTTGTTACATCCTCTAACCCCCACTCCTTTAACCTCAAACTAACCACAGTTGACCTCACCCCATTCCTAAGAGGTCTGTAAGGGGCGTGCATAAGTGCACCATCATGCCTACCATCTCTGTCCTAATGTCCCCATTTATTTGCACCTATTTCCTGTATTCTTACCCATACTTATATCTATTATCTTGTAAGCAATTGACAAATAAAATTAAATAAATAAATAAATAAATCACATGTTAGTTGTTCCACTGTATTGAATTAGTTGATTATATTGTGGCTTCGTAAATCAATAGCTTACAGTGCCAGAAATCCAGAAAACACTTAAACCTTAGTCTTAGAGGTGATTCAGTGCAGCACCCATCTTTTTATACTATTATCCATATATTACCATCCATTTATTACCATGCGCCTCAGTGGTGCAGTGGTTAGAGTGCAGTACTGCAGGCTACTTCTGCTGGCTGCTGGCTGACTGCAATTTGGCAGTTCGAATCTCACCAGCCTCAAGGTTGACTCAGCCTTTCATCCTTCCGAGGTGGGTAAAATGAGGAGCCAGATTGCTGGGGGCAAGAGGCTGACTCTGTACACTGCTTAGAGAGGGCTGTAAAGCACTGTGAAGCAGTATATAAGTCTAAATATTATTGCTATTATTATTAGTGACACAGTCGACCAGATGTTTAGACTGGTTTTGGCATTTTTATCCACCTATCTGAGTTTCTCCTAAGGACCTGGAATAGGCAGATGTGGATGTTTAATAGTATTAAACACATCATAAGAATGTTGTATCCTGTTCCAAGTAAAGCTATCTTTTGCAATTGATAAATGGTGATTTTTTCCCTCCAGTGTGATGCTATTCAAGTGGTGCTCCTGGTGTCCAAAATATTTTTTATTTCCAAAAGGCAACTGGGCTTCCTGTGTTTTTCCTTGAACATGTTTTACTTCTGAAGAAGCTTCTTGGATGATAAGCAAAACTTCTTCAAGGAAAAACACAGGAATTCCAGTTGCCTCCTGAAAAAAAAAACACCTTTGGGACAATCATGACCTGGATGACTGAGAATCTGCATAGATGTGATGCTCCAGATGTTTTGGGATTGCTGTCAAAGTGCTTATCTCTACTAGTGCTATCTTTGCTTTCGCCACAGTCGTTCTACTTCTTTCTGCAGGTTCTTTGTGTATGTGTGTGAGAGAGATAGAGCGGGAGAGGGAGAGAGAGGGGGGGAGGGAGAATGAGAGTGAGAGAGAGTGATTCTCTCCAGTTTTTTCTCTTCTGTTCTGCTGACTCCAGGTACTGCCACGACCACTCTCCAGAAATTTTTGTCTTTCTTACCTGCAGTTGTTAGAAGTCTGGGATGTCACATGGCAGGTGCTTGCCTGTTTGAATTCTGAAGTCCCATTATTATTATTGAGTTTGTTTAGAAGAAATAAATGCCTGATTTGGTATGCAGCTTTGTGTAATCTCTTTTTAGCTTTTCATGCGAATGTGCCTCTGTGTGTGTGTGTGTGGTTTGACTCCTTAAACATCTCAGTTATGGGGGGTGGGGAAGCATCATTAAACCCGTAAATCTTAAGTTGCCTTTTTACAAAACTCATCCACTATTAATGTTCATTAATACCCCAATAATCCAACCCAATTAGCTTTTCACATCCTCTTGAGCACACACTGAAAATGGAACGTTTTGTCCTTGACTACTATATCTTGCAGGCTATGTCGCGGGGGGAGTGAATTAAATTCTAAAATTATCTTAAAACACCTGGTGCCAGGGTTTATCTCAGATTTACTGAATGTTAAGCTCATTATTTTCTATAATTATCAGCGCTGAATCCAAATCATATCAGGTTATATATAAAAATGAGGCACAACGTGTAAATGGACTGCAAAGTTTGGGGGTCTACCATCTGTTGAAGAAGTGGTTTCAATGTTTTAACTTTCAGGTTTAAAGTAATGTTTAAGGTTTCCTAAAACCAGGAGAAATGAAACATAGCAAATGTAACTTCAACATGTCTCTGTAAATTGATACTGTGAGTTGATGCAGGTAAAAGCATCCAACCAACTTTGTCTCACCCAAGAAGATAAGCAATTCTGGACTTCATTAGTGCTAAAGTGGAGCAGCTTAAGAATATCACACTAGGAATACCTCTCTGGATTGAGAATAAAAACAACTCCTCAAAGCTGGCAGGGGAAAATAATTTCTATATTGTTCCTAAAACTTTGCACAGAAATGTCACTGTGATCTCCAAAGACTGTTCTTTTTTTTTTAAGAACAAAATACGGTTAGACTTAAAGTTACTTTGACTGCATATTATATGAAACCAATATATTTACCCAAGTTTCATTGAACGAGCAACATTAGGTTAGATCACATATTGCAGTAAGCTTCGACAGAACATTTAAAATTAAATAAACCACAGTGGTAGGATATAGGGGCACCATTGTCAAAGAGGATTGGTGGAATAACAGACAAAAGATTTTGTAATAACCAATAAAATTCACTAACATTTCTGGGTTCCAGAAACTATCCCACTAACAGGGCTTATCACATCTGAGGTGCAATATTATATCTTTTAAGGAGCCCGTAATCCCTCGTATTGGGGTGGAGCTGGAGCAACTGAATGGAGCTGAGTGTTTACTAGCCAGATTCCTTCTTGCCTCCAGTGCAGAGTTCACAGCTAATATTTACTAATTGTGCCCAGAGAGAGAAATATTTGTCGCTGCCTAGGATTGGAACCACAGCTTCCTTATTGTGAGGTTAAAGCTCCATCTCTAAGCCACTGCACCACCCACATCTGAGATGCAAATATCCAGACAACACAGGCTGTTTCCATCTCTTTACTGATAACCACTGGCTATTCAGATTTTTGCAGCCTGGATACCATGGCCTTACTCAAACCTAAATCTTAGATTCACATTCTTCCTTAGCCTGTATTGGGGTTGTTCAATTCTGCCTTGGATTGATTTTTTTCCTTCTGAAATTTGCATTAAAAAATCACTTGCATCTGTCTATCTGTTTGTCTCTTTCTCTATATTTAGACATGATGACATATATACAGATTTTTGAAACTAATGTTTCATAATACAATTCAATTTCATTTAGGTGATTCTCAATACGGTTATCTCTTTTCTACCATTGTAATCCTAGTTCTCTTACAGTTTTGTGTGTGCCCATCTGATAAACCCAACACACTGGACATGCTCCAAATGCCCCCAATAAGCCATTTTGTGTGCCACCCAGAATCCCTTTTATATAAGTACCATATAAATATGATAAAATAAATACATAAGTAAATAATACCATGTATTGGGAACCTGCTTTCTCTACAACTTTACCTAATATCTGGCATGGTACGCATAAGGAACACCTAAGGAAGCTTAGGTGTTCTGACCTACACTTCCTTAGAAAGCATAAAACACAATCTTAGTCCCAACAAAACCTATTTTATTTCCACAACTGAATTATATTCATTCACAGCTTGCAAGTCTTCACAGTCTTTCAGGGGAATGTTTATAAACATTTATTTATTTGTTTGATTTGATTTGTAAATCGCTGACAAGATAATAGGTATAAGTATAAACATAGTTATGAATACATGGAATGGATACATATAAGAAAAATAAAAGAAACAATAGGACAGGGACGATAGGCACATTGGTGCGCTTATGCACGCCCCCTACAGTCCTCTTAGGAAAGGGGTGAGGTCAATAGTAGACAGTCTAAGGTTAAAGTGTTTGGGGTTTGGGGAAGAAACCACAGAGTCAGGTAGAGTATTCCAGACATTGACCACTCTGTTGCTGAAGTCGTATTTCCTGCAATCAAATTTGGTGCGGTTAACCTTGAGCTTGTATCTATTGTGCACTCTTGTATATTGTATATTTGTATCCACCTTATCGCACTTGGAATGCTGCCAGAGAACTAATTGCCAAATGCAGGGCAAAGCCCAACTTGACACAGAGTCAGGCAGAACTTTTCAAAGCTTGAATCGACCAGATGAACTAATTGCTTCCTGCAAAACTCACATCCTGTTCGCTATGGGAGGGGCCAATCATCTCCGAGGTGTGGCCTTACTCCTGAGTCGACCCTGCTTTCTCACTTGTTCTTGTCTTCTGTTAGCCCTGCACATCTGCAGGGTAGGAACTGATTCCAGAAATTCCCCCACCTCACTGCTGTCTGAGTCTGAAGGCAGCTGATGACTGCTAGCCTGCCCTGGTCCCATCTCTGCCTCTGATGCAGAGCCCTCGTCTGAGCCTTCCTCAGCCTCCAAGGCTAGGCCAGGTTCCTCCCCAACCTCCTCACTACTGTGCAACTCTTCTGCCAGCCCCTCCAGCCGCCAGCAGGCCATAACACTAGATCAATATGGGTTCTATCCCAATGACATTCAGGATTTTTGGTTTCCATCTCTGCCAACTAGGTTGTTCTCCCAGGTCCGTGATATGTTAACTGTGCTGAATCCTTGCAGGTTGTTTTGTTGTTGTTGTTGTTGTTGTTGTTGTTGTTGTTGTTGTTGTTTTCTCTTCTGGATGACTATGAATTGTTTCTTTGTTTTAATCCGGAATGCTGCACAGAGTAGAGAGCTGGATACTCAGTGGCTTCTATGAATCTTTCCACTTCTAAATTCCGTGTTTTGTTAAGATATTCTCCCTCCCCCACTCTCCCTCTGAAGGTAAGAAAGTATATTTACATTTCAGAAAGTGAGAATTAAGTTCTACAGATGGCATAATGCTCACCCCATCCTCCTCCTTTTCCCATTTGTTGTGAAGTGGGAATAATCCCTACCTATATATCTTTTCATTCACACCATTCCCTTTCAGTTGGCAACAATATGCAAAGTGTAGAAAAGAGTAAGAAACAGCAAGCTAAATAAATTAAAAGTGTGAGGTGAGAAACGATAAAGGAAACATAGTTAAATCTAGTTTGCGTCAACCTCGTTCTATACCTTTCCTTGTAAATCATCTATGTTGCCTCCGTATCCACATCCTCTTACATTCATAGCTTTTTCTTCTTCGTGTTTCTTTCTTCCTAAAGTTCTTGTCACTTCAACCTGCACTCAACCTCTCCAACTTTCCCTTCCTCTCAACCCGTTTATCCTTCCTTCATGTAGTTCTTTCCCTATTGGATCACTAAATAAGCCAGCAACAAGTATTTCAATTCAGATGCCTGTTAATAAAGACTATTTACACTGTCTTTGTTTTTATTTATTTTTTACTTCGCTTGAATGTGAAAGGGATATAGTAAGAAAGAGTGTGGGGTTTTCCTCCCACCTATATTTTAGGAGGAAAAAAAAAGAGAAAATATTGCAGACTGCTTGGGGAGTGCACTGGGGATGACCAATAGAAAATAATATTTGTAGCTTAGGGCTGGACTGTAAGGGTCCTTGTTGCTCTCTGAGCTTGGTTGTTTTCTTTCAGCTGTTTCATTACCCAATGAGGTAGTGCACTGATGATGTTACTTAGTTGGGTAATGAAATGAGCCTTGGTGGCTCAGGCTGTAAATGCCTGCTCTTAAGATTCAGCTGTCTACAATTACTGTAGGCTCGAATCCCACCAGGCTCAAGGTTGACTCAGCCTTCCATCCTCTCGGGGTAGGTAAACTGAGGACCCAAGATTGTTGGGGGCAATTAGCTGACCTTGTAAAAATGCCGCTTAGTAATAAGCAGGCATATACAATGGAAGGAAGGCTATTGCTGAGCACATTGGGTTGTATCCCAAAAATTGTAAGCTGCCCTGAGTCTTCGGAGAAGGGCGGCATATAAATGTAATTAAAAAAAATGTCTGAAATAAAAGAAAAACAAACAAACTCAGAAACTAACAAGGACCCCACTAGGATAATGGTTACAAAGAACAATATGATTATTTTTTTAAAAAAAATAATTTTAGTTATGATAAAAGTTACATATTATACTGATACCCTGGTCTTTCTTCAAAATAAATATGGGGATATTCTCCTAGCAACCTTGTTTGTTGATTAAGCTAGGACACTTTGGCAGGGAATTAAGTAAGCCAGCAACTGGTAATTCAATTCAGATATGCTATCCCAGTAGAACGTTTTATTCATTCTACTGAATTTTTTTTATTCCATGCAAGTGTATGCAACAGCCATCAGAAATTAGAAAAGTCAAGACTCAAGATTGATACCTGCCTGATTAAATATATATCTCTGCTTATGTCTTTCTGAGAGAATGAGAATGTTGGCAAAGCTATCAGGATTTAATTTGCCTGTTACATGGAACAATTTCTTTAAATCTTCCCTAATAATAAATTGGATTCTTTGACAGCAAAGACAGGGGGGAAAAGCCTCCATTATTAGACAGCCTGTCTGACAATCAAACCCAAACCTATTTGATTGCTTTATCATTAACTGAGCCCATGAGAGTCTTTATATATCACCCCATAAAATGAGAAGTAGACCTCATATGGAAGTAACTGCCAAGTTCTTAGCAAACTTTCAAACTACAGCCTAATCTTCCATATACCTGCATAGGACTGAGCCAACTTGCTTTCTTTTCATTGGTGTGAAGTTATAGTTCTCACAATAATGTAATAATGAATATTTAGGCTGAAGAGAGGGAGAAGGATGGAGAGGGAAAAATAACACCAGCAAAAATAGATCCCCTTTAAAGTATCCACGTGTGAATTCATTATGCATGAGATTCAACAGACTGCTGTTTTGATGCAATTACTGAGCCCCTCAGGAGGTGCTGTACTGCAGACAAACCACGGTTGCAATCAGAACATGTGGTTTTTGTAAAGATTGCTAAAACCCTTCCCCAGTTTAGAACAGTCTTTGGGTAGGGGCAGTGCACACAAAACTGCACCTTCTTCTCTGAGGTCATCGTAAGGCATGACATTTACTCGTGTTCCTCCCAGTGGTGTGTTTTAAATATTTTTTTACCATCGGTTCGGTGGGCGTGGCTTGGTGGGCACATTTTGCACAGGCGCAGAGGCATTTTGAGTCACCTACTGCAATCCTGCACTCTCCCCGATGCTTCAGCAGCTGCAGCGTGGCAATTGCTGTGCTTTGCAAAGCAGTTGCATTTCAAAAACAGGGAATAAATGTCAGTATGGGAGCCCAGATGGGTGGGAGGGCCCAACAGCAAAGTGTCTTAGAGAACCGGTGCCGTCTCCACTGCTCATCGCTACTACCGGCGCAGCAGAACTGGACTGAACCAGTAGAATACCAGCACTGATTCCCTTCCCCACCCAAAAAAAGCAGGCATGGTATTTCACACTGGAAATTTTTCTACAGAGGGAGAAAAAGGTGTATTACAATCCTTCTCCGAGAATGGTTGACTTCTTAGGGAAGATGGTTTTGTTTGTGTCAGTCTAAATGCTTAGGAAGATTGTATTTCACAACCACAGACGGGAATGCAGCTGAGATTCACATCATATAAAGGTATGAGGGCACCCTCTTTCAGCACTTCTGAGCTACTTTTAACATCTCAGCTAGTTGGAAGAATTTATCAACTGTTAGCTTTTTCAAACTTTGTTTTTTGTTTGTTTGCTTCCAGGAGAAATTTGACAGATTAGAACATAAATCTACAAAAATGACTTAACAACCCACCAAAGGCATCTCTGTTCCCCTTAAAACCATTTTTCATCCCTTCATCTCTAATGTCTCCATTTTAGGTGAGGTTCTCATGCAACTGCATTGGATCATTGATTTTTTGGTGAGGGTGGGGGGAGGAATGGTCAAAACATGACTCTGAATGCCATTCAGTTGCCTCTGTTTCAGTTGCAAAAATTTGGAAGATTATGTTGTGGCCCACCAGTGGCCAGTGGAGCTGGTGGGAGAACATGGGCCAGTCCTGGAATCTGGGGAAGGCTCTGATGAGTGCTCTGCATCAGAGGCAGAGAGGGGACCCTGGCTGTCTGACAGTTATCAGCTGAGTCAGAGATCAGTGGGGCAGAAAAACAGCTGGAGCCTGTTCCCGATGTGTGCATGAACAGAGTTGCCAGGAGAAGGGAACAGTTAAGGAACAAGGGTCAACTTGAGAGTAAGGGCACAGGTGGACAGTGAATGGTCCCTCCCATAAAGAGGAGCGAAAGGGGAGTGGTGTTTGCAGGAGACAATTAGTTCAATTCATTAGAGTGGAGATCTATTCCTGGCTTCTTGCCAAGTAATTGCTGCTACAGCATGGCATTTGGAAGATATTGGCCTGGCAACTCTCCAAGGTCTGTGGTTGCAATTCACCCTTGAAAGGCTGTTTGTCGGGACTTTGCTGGATGTGAATGGTAGGAATTCACATTAGCTTAATAAAAAGGGGCTTTGTTGGGACGAGGAGTCCGCTTCGTGAAGCCTAGGTCTGAACAGATTATCTGGCTCACGTGTGTGTGTGCCTAGGCACCAGTGACATGCAAATCAACTTTACAATATCATGGTACTAAGTAAGTTATTTATTACAAAGCATGGCGGAGAGTAATCATTTTGAATTGAAAATAGCTATTGTACCATATGCCGGAGGATTTGGAGGAGGGAACAGCTGGAAGACAATAATCACCATGTAAATAACCATATCTGTCATATTTCTGAAAGTTAAGGACAAGGACATTGGCGACAAGAACTGCTGGAATAAGAACAATTTGCTGCAGAACCGAACTAAGTGGAACAGGGAGAATAAAGGCAACATTTTTGCAGCATTAAATTTGAAACGGCGAAGAATACAAGTGACTGGCAAGTTTATTTAAGGAAAATAACTGGTCTATTTGAGGAAAAACTGATTACTGGGACTTTCTCTCATATTTTATTTTATTTTTCTATCAAAAGAGCATTTTATTGAGGGTGTTGTTCAGTTCTTTTCTTCCAGTGTTTCAGCAAACCCATTGCACAAAATGTTTAATGAAATATTAAACCAGGATGGGGAAAATAAACTAACTTGCGAAAGGGAGAACAGCATGTCTGACTCACAGTTAACCACAACACTTTTTTTTTAATTCACATTTATATGCTGCCTTTCTTCAGAGACTCAGGGTGGCTTACAATCTTTGGAGCACAACCCAATGCGCTCAGCAATAGCCTTCATTCTATTGTATATGCCTGCTTATTACTAGGGCTTTTGCCCCCCCACAAGCGGCATTTTTACAAAGTCAGCTTATTGCCCCCAACAATCTTGGGTCCTCAATTTACCTACCCCGGGAGGATGGAAGGCTGAGTCAACCTTGAGCCTGGTGGGATTCGAGCCTGCGCTAATTGCAGGCAGCTGGAGCTAAGTGCTAGGTGTTTAACAGCCTGCACCACCCACCAAGGCTTTAGCGAGCATTTCAAAGCTGTGGTGGTAACAGCTGTTGTAAGTTGAGGACTAGCTATAATAACAAATAATAACATATTTTCTGTTTAACCTGGGGGCGCGCTGGTTAGAATGCATTATGGCAGGCTACTTCTGCCAACTGTTGGCTGCCAACAATATAGCAGTTTGAGTCTCACCAGCTCAAGATTGACTCAGCCTTCCAAAATTCTGAGGTTGGTAAAATGAGGACCCAGATTGTTTGGGGGGGGGGGCAATATGCTGACTCTATAAACCGCTTAGAGAGGGCTGTAAAAGCACTGTGAAGAGGTATATAAGTCTAATTGGTATTTCTATTGCTATTCGATGCTGAGCCTAGAAGATATGAAAAAGCATGGCTTTCTTTCCCATTGGGAAGAGCATTTCAATTTACAGGTTGCTCAAATTATTTATTTATTTTCCTGCCTCTAAAATTGGTGCAGAAGATGCCTCCTGAATTGGCCTCCTGTTAAGTTTCTTGCACAGGGAGGAAATAGGAATGCAACAGGAAGTGTGTGCAGAGGGAAGAGAGGTTATTTATTTATTTATTTATTTATTTATTTATTTATTTATTTATTTATTTATTTATTGGATTTGTATGCCGCCCCCTCTCCGAAAGGACTCGGGGCGGCTCACAACTAAAAACACAATAAATATTTTTTTTTAAAAAAGAATTAAACTTGAACAAGCCCAATAGCTAAAACTAATTTAAAACTAATTTAAACCTCAACCCCCAGAGGTCAGTCCAGCCCAGCCTGCTCAAACAGCCAGGTTTTCAAATTGCTGCAGAAAGAGTGGAGATCAGGAGCCAAACGGAGATCCAGGGGTAGTTGGTTCCACAAGGCGGGAGCCGCTACAGAGTAGGCCCTTCCCAGGGCACCACCAGCTGACAGTGTCTTGCGGACGGCACCCCGAGGAGTCCCCGTCTGTGCGCATGCACAGGGCAATCGGCATTTGATGTCGGCAGGAGACGTTCCCGCAAATACCCTGGACCCAAGCCATGAAGGACTTTGAATGTTAATACCAACACCTTGAATCTGAAGAAAACATCCTCTTAATAGAGAGGTCTATTGTGAAGACGTCCATAGGTTGGGGGACAGAACAACTAAGTGTCTTCCTATCTCAGGGCTGGAGGTAGAGCTGCCTTCCATGTTCAAATTATCCTGGGAGTAAATCTCAGAGCCATCTCATGAGCACCTTCTCCTATGGAGAACCGCACAGCACAGAATTCTGATAGGAACCAGTTATTGTCTAATGCAAGGGTGTCAAACTTGCTGCGTCATGTTGCCATCATCTGACATACCGTGATGTTTTCTCCCCTTCATGGAGCTAGGGTGGGCGTAGCCTACACACGATGCATCTGTCCTGCGGCTGCCAGTTTGACACCCCTGGCCTAATGCAAATAAAATCCTGACTCCACCATACCTTCTTAACCACGTATACCAATAGCAATAGAACTTAGATTTATATGCCACTTTACAGTGCTCTACAGCCCTTCTAAGTAGTTTACAAAGTCAGCATATTGCCCCCAACAATCTGGGTTCTCATTTTACCCACCTTGGAAGGAGGGAAGGCTGAGTCAACCTTGAGCCTGGTGGGATTCAATCTGCCAAATTGCAGGCAGCCAGCAGTCAGCAGAAGTAGCCTGCAGTACTGCACACTAACCACTGTGCCACCGTGGCTATTGTCACTATGATAAAGCTTATATCATATTGCATTGTAGGGGATGCACAATACATTGCAGGGACACACAATACATTTTCAGTTCATAGAGATCCAGTTTGGCATGATGGACACTAGGCCAGGGGCCCCAACTCCTGGTCTGTGGCCCATTCCTGGGCCTATTTGGAATTGGGCACATGAGTGGCTGGCCACAGCATGCAAGAGGCCAGCAGGACTCACATGCATGCATGCCAACCTGCTGCTCAGATGGTCTACCCCCCGCCCATGGGCCATTAAGCCACAAAGATTGGGGGGCACTGCACGAGGCCACATAGTGGACACTATGACTTCTAGTCCTTCCTTAGGCATGAAGCCAGCCGGGTGAATTTGGGCCAGTCACTCTGAGACAAACCATTCCTGAAAACGTTGCCAAGAAAACTACAGGAACTTAGCCAGGCAGTCATTAGCATCAACCCTAACTTGAAGGCACACTCATACATATACAAACTTTTCCTTGAATCTGTTGTGCATAATAAGCTGAAGCTGCTTTAGATTATCTCAGTATTTGATATAAGACTGCTACAAATACAGCATCCCTCTTTCCTAACAGGCAAAAAAAAATATTTCCAGAATCCAGCACATCTTTGCATTTTTTTCACTCTTAGAATTAAATTACTGGAATTTTACATGCACAATGTAATAGCTGGTGCATTTCATTGTTCTATAAATTGAGCAGGATTTTCACATTGAACACACCCAAAATAAACTCAAAATTCACTCTTCCTATCTTCCGGTAAACGGGTGGAATTTTAAGGTTTTAAAGATATAGCAATGGCTAAATCTCCGGACTGGAGTCCAGAGAACTTCAGAACAAAGGGGGTGTGGATGAGAGTCCAGAATGTTAATTTAAGTAAAAAAGAAACAAGGCATCCTCCCCCCACCATGAAAAAAACTCACTAAAGTATCATTCTAGTAATATTAAAGCCACGGTGGTGCAGTGATTAGAGTGTAGTACTGCAGGCTACTTCTGCTGACTCCCAGCTGCCTGCAATTTGGCAGTTCAAATCTTACCAGGCTCAAGGTTGATTCAGCCTTCCATCCTTCTGAGGTGGGTAAAAGGAGGACCCAGATTGTTGGGGCAATATGCTGACTCTGTAAACCATTTAGAGAGGGCTGTAAAGCAGTGTATTAAGTCTAAGTGCAATTGCTATTGCTATTATCAAAAAATTCCTTGCATGTTCATCCAATTATCAAGAGTTCAGCCATGGTGGTGCAGTGGTTAGAATGAGTACTGCAGCTAATTCTGCTGCGTGGCAGCTGCCTGCAATTTGGCTGTTCAAATCTCACCAGACTCAAGGTTGACTCAGCATCCTTCCATCCTTCTGAGGTTAGTAAAAAGAGATTGTTGGTGGAAATATGCTGTAAAGCATTGTGAAGCAGTATATAAATCTAAGTGTTATTGTTATTAACATCTTGCATTACACATCTATGTGCTTGTCTATGACATTAGATACTAATAAGGGGTTAGAACCACACCCCAGGGTAAAGAAACTATCTGAACAAATGAAATAAAAATCTCAATCAGTAGATTTCTTAAAAAAATACAGCTGAAGAATTGAAATGATCAGTTGCAGTCAAAAAAGAAACAAAAGACAATCTTTGCTAAGAAAATGTTATCCGCTGAACTACTTATCAGGAGCTTTAATATTCAGTGAAGCGTACAGTACATTGCCATTTTTAATCTGTAAATTAATGTGATCTGTAACATTTCTATATTTTTTTTCACTTGCTTTATTTGCTGCTCTCATTTATTATCTATTCAAGGTATGGAAAAGCCAGAAAGAAATAAACTGGTCGACAAGATTAAAGGTCAGATTCAGCAATTAAATATAGACTGCTACATTTCTGGGGAAGGCTTTTTAAGCGATATACAGATAAATTAGGACCACAGATCACCATTTTAGCTATAATTGGTCTTTTTGAACCCATTATGTTATCAGTCTACCTGTAGCAAATATTCAGTCACATGCCTTAGTCAAAGGGAACTTCTCTGTACACAAGGACTAAGACACCTAGATTATTTCTTGGATGTGGCTGGAAAATTGACAACTTTCTAAGGAATTTCATGATGCCTTCTAGAACTTTACCCTTGGAATTGCAATAAATAAGTCTTTAGCAAAGAAAACAGTCATGGGTTTATTAGTGCAAGATTCAAGGATGAGGCTTAGGTAAATCCAGGGTTTAAGGTCACCATATCCTTTCCTTCCAACAGCCGACAGGGAGTAGAAGTGTGGCTCTGGAGGTTGTGGAGGAGGCTGGGGAAGGGCAGAGGCCAGCTGGACAGTCAGAGGAGGACTCAGGCCCAGAATTTTAGCCATTGGATCAGGGGTGGGATTCAAAAATCCCAACAACCAGTTCTCTGCCTGGTTGCTGGGTGGGTGGGACCATGGTGTGCATGGCCTACTGGAACTTCTGGGAGGGCCAATTTTTACCTTCTACAGAGTCTGGAGGTTTCCCTCAGGCCTCTGGAAGGGCAAAAACAGCCTCGCCCAGACTCTAAAGGCCTTCCAGAAGCCAAAAACAGGCCCGTTTCTGGTTTTCTGGAACTTCCGGGAGGGCAGTTTTTCACCTCCCCCAGAGTCCAGAGGCTTCCCTTGGGCCTCTGGGAGGGCGAAAACAGCCTTCCTTGGGCTCTGGAGGCCTTCCGGAAGCCAGAAACAGGTTCATTTCTGGACTTCTGGAACTTCCAGGAGGGCCATTTTTCCCAGAGCCTCCACGTGCACTTACCTGCATCCAAAATGGGCTGCATGGAGACTCTTGGGAGTAGCGGGCAGAGTGAGTGTGACCAGCCAGTCGGTTCATCTATCATGTCATGCCCCTGGTAGAAACTGATTCTGAGGGAGAGGAGGAACAGCTGACAGGGAGTGGAAGTGTGACTCCAGAGGTTGTGGAGGAGGCTAGGGAAGGGCAGAGGCCAGCTGGACAGTCAGAGGAGGACCCAGGCCCATCCCCTCTCTGTCTAGGGCACACAGGGAGGATATGATAAGGGAGGGATGTGGTCTACTCGGGAGGGATCCTCTTCATGCGCTGCAGCTATGACAACTGAATAAGAGGACGGACATGCGTACGGGAGAGTGCTGGAAACAAAGCATGGAGATATCTCTAGTTTATTGTTCCTCTCTGAGTTTGATGTCCTTCCCAGTGTGTGTTCTGATATCCGTGGACGTCTTCCAGCCCTTATCTTGCCTGGTTTGTGTTGTTTTTTACTCTTTATAATTTAAACGGCATTTCCTTCTTCTTGTAACTGCTTGTGTGGGAGTTTTTTTTGTCTCCAGTCAAGGATATTTGGAGCTTGGAAGCAAAGTGAAGGAATAAAAGGGGCTTCACCTGTTTTTTGTGACTGTGTTTATTTTGTATCCCACCCTGGGTCATCACATACCGGTTCTGCAAACCAGTTATAAATTTAACATATGGTTCAGCCGAACTGGCCCGAACAGGCTGAATCCCACCCCTGCATTAGATATTCAGAGCACCTTTCCAACATTTTGAAAACTGGCTTGTCTGCCTATGCCTATACATCCAATCTTTCTAGCTTCAGTTCCCACAATAACAGTCATGTTGACTCTTAATGTTGAGCCATTGGTTGGCTGCAGATATTTAAGTTCTCCTGAGGCATTTCAGAAAGACACATTGCTGCCTGATTATATATATAATGGCAAGAGTTCTTGATAAACATAGAGCTCCTTGGAATCTTCATCCAATGACATTAATAATCTGGGATAACAGATACCATATATGTGAAATGAAATGTGAAATTAACAAGAGCAACTGTTCCGATGCTACTTTTAGTAGCCACAATGAGTAACAAATGAGTAACAAAAATAGGCATCGGCTTATTTGCTAAAAAGGGAAATCGTGGAGACATAACTCTTACCTATTGTCAGAGAATGGAATTCCATCTGGCTGTGCCATAAATTCCTATTTTTGCAATTTAAACATTGCATTGTTAGCAAGGGAGTACAGTATGCATAAAATCTATCCATTTCTTTTTGCAGCGATATTCACCATTCATAAGACATGTCATATGTCTGAAACACTTTCGACATGATGTATAAATCATACTTGTGCATCCCATGCGCAATTAGCTTAATTATGCATCTGTCCCCATTTTGCTTAAATGCTTATTGTTATCCACCAATGACCAACAGATTTCTGAGTTAACTGATGATTATTAGTCAAGCAAAAAGACAAGTTTCTAATTTAATTACCCTCTGGCTTAATTGTGCATCTTCCTAGTTCAGAAATACAGATCTAATAAATATTATATCAGGCTGAAGGTTTGTGACACAACTGCTTTAATCATAGAAGTTTATATATAAGGCCAAAAGCAGCATAATGAGAAACACTAATTAATCTTAAACATGAATATCCCAGATCTCAACTAAACTTGGCACAAAATAATAACTGCATGGTTAACACAGCTCAAATCCACATAATTTGTATGAAGGTTCAATAAGACAAATTTTGCTTATAAATCTTGCCTGCACATAATATTTTTATTACAACTAATCTGATCCAGTAGTCTTTTATAATTTCTAACATCCTACTGTTTTTCAACTATTCATACACATTTATAAAACCAATCCATTTATTTTGTTTGTAGTAGGTAGTAAAGGGAAAAGAAAAATTAAAGGGAATTCTGAAAAAAAGAGATTGTGTTTCATTCTGCTCTCATAAATACACACAGAAACTCATCAAAATCAACTTCATAAAGTGCCAGAAACTCATAAAACAAACATCTCAATCACACAAATGAGAACAAGCATGGTTTGTGTGACTTTGAGTAATTAGCAGTCTGTGCTAAATGACAATCGGTAATATTTCTTAGATTTGCCCATATTTCTTATATTTTACAAATTAGCATCATTCACAATCCATCAAAACTTGAAGTTTGCTTGAGAACCACATAATCAATCTCTCACTGAGTTTCCCTGAATTCCAACTTTGTTACCCTTTCTGATTTTGCCTCTTAGAAACACAATTAACCCATCTTAAGAAATAGAAATCAGTTCAGGATTTCTCCCAAAACAACCCATATGAATACAGCAGTGATAATCAAGGTACTATATGATCGATAACACCATGCCATGTCAAATGTTCTTTAGATCTCCAAGCCTACCCAAGGAAGCTATCAAACATTTGCTAAAGTTGAATTCACTTTTAAAAGACTTCAATAGAACTAGCCATGTCAGTCATTTTGTACCTCATCTAAACTTCAGATGACCTATTTCAGTATTAATCAAGAAATTAGAGGATAGAATTCAAATCAATTCAATTCTTTGTCCATGGATTGAATATGTACCTCAGAAGAACTCTGTATTTATCTCTGAACTCATATGCTTTGTCAATTATGCAGAAATTACCATTTTATCCAAAAAGATTCCTGACTGGGACAGGAATTGGGACAGAGATAGAGAAATAGAGAGATGTAGAGATAGATAGAGATATGAGAGAGTGAGAAATGATGGATAGATAGATAGATAGATAGATAGATAGATAGATAGATAGATAGATATAGATAGATAGATAGATAGATAGATAGATGATAGATAGATTGTGTGTGTGTGTGTGAGAGAGAGAGAGACAGAGAGAGGGAGGGAGAGGGGGAGGGAGGGTGGGATGAGAGAGAGAGAGAGAGATGTTTCTCTTCTTTGGGAATATGGACTCAACACAAAGTCAATCATACAGGATTCAAGGTTGCCCTAAGCCAGTTTGCTATTTTACAAAAATCCAACAATGAAGCCATCTCTGCAAATTAAGCCCACAAACTATCTAGAGTCTTTGAGCAGCAGAAACAGAAAATCCTAAAGCACACTGACAGCAATCATAAAATATATATCTCTGCCTCTAATGCTACATGTTTGAAGGACATAGATATTTTTTCCAGTTTCAACAGAACCATTCAGCCTGGAGAAGACTTGATTCTCCTATTATACAGAACAAAGTACATGGTTCTCTTCCTATTTTCCTCAAAGTCTGGTCTGGTTACCACAGAGACTCTGAGTAAAAGCATAGCCACACAAAGAAAAATCCCTCACAGGTTTTTTTTTTTCCAGTAATGGTAGGATTATGTACATAGGACTTTTTTTGTTGTTGTTTTCTTCCCCAATGAAACATGTGTCTGGAGTTCCTTTAAAATGTAGAGGATATCATAAATGTTTTGGACATTTCTGATATCCTTGGACATTGCCTTCTTATCTCCATCTTTTCATTGGCTAACAGAATTCGATCTAAGTGTAGTACATCAAATTATATATTGCAATGTCCTACCTGTCAATAAATACTTCAGCTTCAACCATAACAATACAAGAGCAGACAATAGATACAAACTCAAGGTAAACCACACCAAATTTGATTGCAGGAAATACAACTTCACCAACAGAGTGGTCAATGTCTAGAATACCCTACCTGATTCTGTGGTTTCTTCCCCAAACCCCAAAAACTTTAACCTTAGACTGTCTACTATTGACCTCACCCCTTTCCTAAGAGGTCTGTAGCGGGTGTGCATAAGCGCACCAATGTGCCTACCATCCCTGTCCTATTGGTTTTTTTTTCTTATTCATATCCATTCCATGTACTCATAACCATGTTTATACCTGTTATCTAATAATCGCTTGACAAAATAAACTAATAAATAAATAAATAAATAAATAAATAAATGTTAAATGCAACAAAGCTCATGAGATGAGCAGTAAGCAAAGTCAAAAGGACATCTCCAACTCAAAAAGAGATAGCCTCAGACACAAGGGAAAGTACACAATGTGTTTATTTTCACATTGAACTGTACTTTAGGGCCTTAATAACCTTCTTAGTAGGGCTGCACTAGCTGTTAATCAATATCAATTATTTTCTTCTGAATAGAAAACAAAAAGATTTGTTAACCCCTTGAGAGAAATATCCTTCTGGAACAAAAAAAGAGAGAGAAGGGTAGTTATTCAACAAAGGCAGCATAACATGAGGAAATATCTCCCGATCCAAATCTTGTTAAGATAGGAAGTCCAGTTGGTCATTATTTTTCTAAGAATGTCCTCTACTTGTCCTGAGTTTCAGTACTCCTGCTAATGGAAGAATCAGATCCCATGTGAGAATAAAGTGAAACCTAGAGTTGTATAGAAATCCAACTGTATAAATTTTAACAGATTCTAACTACAATCTGAAGGACTCATCCTGAAGAACACAAAGCCATCAGTCACTTGCAAGAATTTAAGAAAGACTAAGCAACGAGGCAGATTTTTTATTAGAGTTCTGAAGTTGTGATTTATCATACTTTTTTTTTTAATCTTCTTACTCGGAAACCAGAACTATGATAAATATCCTCCTCTTTAAATATGGAGGTTTAAAAAAAGCCCTAAGCATTTCAGTGGAACAATATGTTCCTCTAAACAGTATAAGCAGAACAATGTTGAACCTTTAAGACCTCTACATCCCACCATTGTTTCTTCTGATTATCTAAAATTCAATCATCTCAGTCTCAGAAGAAAATACAGAAAAGGATGCTATTGGACACTATTCTCCCTTATTCCTGGATCTTCCAGGCCAAGGGATTTAATTAAATTCATTAGAATTAGAAAGTATGCTTTCAGTGTCCCAAAGTTGTTGTTTTTCTCTCAAGAGGAACAGGACTTTCTTGTTTTTATTTGAAGACATTTCATTTCTTGTCCAAGAAGCTTCTTCAGCTTATCCCTGAGCTACAGTTTTCTGTCAAGAATCTCTTTCTGAATTATTTTATCAAAGCTAACGTAGAAATATACAGGAGAATCCTTGTAGGTGCACTCAGAAGATCCAGTGTATCTTCTCAGCAATGAACAAGTTGCTCATGAAAGAAAATCATGTCTCATATATTTGGGAATATATTATCCTAATGCTGAATATGAAATCTATTCTGCTCTTTTCTAATTATTTCCACTCATGTTAATTGGCAGTGTTAACCCTTCAACTTCTTGGATAAGAATCAAAACATCTTCAAATAATAATAATAATAATAATAATAATAATAATAATAATAATAATAATAGGCATATACAATGGAATGAAGGCTATTGCTGAGTGCATTGGGTTGTGCTCCAAAAAAATTGTAAGCCGCCCTGAGTCTCCGGAGAAGGGCGGGGTATAAATATGAATTTAAAAAAAATAAAAATAAAAACAAGAAAGTCCAGTAGTTTCTTGCAAAAAAAAAACAACACCTTTGGTACAACCATGACCTGGATGTCTGAGAATCTCCATAGACATTGAACTTTCAGTGCAATTACTGAACAAAGATTCAAGATGATGATGATGATGATGATGATGATGATGATGATGATGATGATGATGATTCAAGGGTCACATAAATAAAACACATGTCTTTAAAGCTATCAGTTCAGAAAATGCAAGGCTATGTTTCTGGATCATGTCCCCCGAAGCTCTGGAATCTTGGCTAAGCATAAGAACATGAAATTCAAAAGAATGTGTAGATGTTGGCAAGAACAGCAGAGAAATAAAAATAAATAAATAAAGGTCAACACTCATTGTGGCTTCCCCAAATGTTCATGGAAAATCTCAAGTTATTTCAGTAAAAATCAAATTAAGCCTCACTTATAAAATGGCCATCATTTTCTCTCTTCCAAGTTGTCTGACTAATGGAGAACCATCAGTGATGGGATTCAATCGGTGTAACAACCGGTTTGGTGAGCGCACACTTCACGGTGCATTTGAAAACAGCTCTAAAACTTATCTTCTACTGCAGCCCCAGTGAGTAAAACAGCTGAAGCCTGCTCTGCCCTGCCTATCAGCTGGGCTTCAAACAAAGGAAATATAGGACAGCTGTAACTACCGGTTTGCCCAAACTGGTCCATACTGGCTGAATTTCACCCCTGACTAGGATTAATTATTCCAGTAGTAATATCAAGTCAATGAATAAAACAGCCAGTCAGAGAAGCTGATCCAGAACTAGGATGTTTTGGCTGGCATTATCAAGATATTGCTTTAGTACAGGCCATTAATCTGTCAGCTTAAATATTTAGGTTTTGGAGTGTAAATATCAAATCAATGAACAGTCAACATGGGAACTGTTTTTTCAATGCTTCAAAATCAGCCAAAATTCCAGCTTTGTTTTGAGATCCACTACACTTTGTTTGCGAGAACACTGTGAGCGATGGAATAGCAGTCCTAATGACACTTCTTTTGAATTCCCTTGTCTTACTTTATGCTCTCAGACACATTAGAAATTAAATATATTTCAAATTTCACAATGATCTTTGAGAGACTCGTTTCTCGTTTATCACAATATGTCACCATATGGGAATAAATTGAAGAACAAAATGTATTAATTTGATGAGGAAAAGAAAACTAAGACATAATGAGCCTCCACTGGAACAGGAGTCCTCTGAGTAATATATTTCAAAGTGATGCCAATTACAATTGTTATGGAATAAGAACAATCGCATAACCAAATCCGGAATATGATTTTGCAATGCTATTTGTGATCAAATAAATTATAGGATTTTTTTTAAAATGTTCTACAGAAGACACATTAGATTGGAATCTGTCTTTCCATAAAGCAGATGTTACTTTCAAATCCAACTGAGTTCTTAATACACTCACCCATGTACAGATAGTCCTTGACTTATGACCACAATCGAGCCTAAAATTTCAGTTGCTAAGGAGGACATTTCTGAAGTGAGTTTTGTCCTATTTTACAACCATTCTTGCCACATTTGTTAAGTGAATCACTGCAGTTGTTAAAGTAGTAACATATTCGCTGAGTGAATCTGGCTTCCTCATTGGCTTTGCTTGTCAGAAGGTTGCAAAAGGTGATCCCATGACCTGGAACACTGCAACCTCATAAATATAACTCAGTTGCTAAATGTCTGAATTTTGATCACATGTCCACGACGGTGCTGCACTGGTCACAAGTATGAAAAACAATCATAAGTCACTTTTTTCAGTCTGGATGTAACATCACATGGTCACTAAATGAACCATTGTAAGTCTAGGACATGGTTAAGTCTAGAAAGTTTGATATGCAACCATACCAAAAAGATATCATTGCTTTTTTCTGAGATTTCTTTTGATTTTGCATTCTGTCTTTTGTTACCTTGCCATTTTCCTGTCCAAATACTAAGCAGGCCTGACTCTTTGGTGGATTTAGTCAAAGCAGCTAAAAGTTAACCACCTTCTTCTTATTTAATAGATAAAATAAAATATTTGGAATATCTAGAATAACATAGTTGGAAGGGAACTTGGAGATCTTATATTCCAACCCACTGCTTAGGCAAAAAAACTTATACCATTTCAGACAAATGGTTGTCCAATCCCTTCTTAAAAACTTCCAGTGTTGGAGCATTCACCACTTCTGGAGGCAAGTTGTCCACTGGTTAATTGATCTGTCAGGAAATTTCTCCTTAGTTCTAGGTTGCTTCTCTCCTTGATTAGTTTCCACTCATTGCTTCTTGTCCTGCCCTCAGGTGCTGTGGAGAATAGCTTGACTCCCTCTTCTCTGTGGCAACCCCTGAGATATTGGAACCCTACTATCATGTCACCCCAGTCCTTCTTTTCATTAAACTGGACCTACCCAGTTCCTGCAACCATTCTTCATATGTTTTAGCCTCCAGTCCCCTAATCATCTTTGTTGCTCTTCTCTGCCGTCTTTCTAGAGTCTCAACATCTTTTTTATAGCATGGTGACCAAATATAAATAGAGACTACAGTATATCTGAAAGAATGGATTCTGTTGTTCATAATAATGGTAGATTTTCCTTACCTATGGAAAGTGACCGAAATAAGGAGAAGGAATGTGACAATTAGCAAAATGTGATTGAAGTACAGAAAATGCTAAGGAAAAAAAAGTTTTGGCTAACTCCAACTTCACTCTCTTTGGTATGAGAGAGAAAAGATGATGCTAGACTTGAAGGATTCTATTAGTCCAACTATGGTGGCACCATGATTATAATGCAGTATTGCGGACTAATTCTCCTGACTGCTAAGCAGTCTGATTCTCACAAGGTCAAGGTTGACTCAACCTTCCGTCCTTCCAAGGTCAGTAAGTATGAGGACCCGGATTGTTGGGGGCAATATGCTGACTCTGTAAACCACATAGAGAGGCCTGTAAAGCACTGGGAAGCGGTATATAAGTCTAAGTGCTATTGTTGTATCAATAAAATTCCTGTCTGTCTTTTCCTGACCTGATCTACACCATCAATTAATATGAGTGAAAATAATTAGGAAATAGCAGAATAAATTTCACGTTCAGCTTTTTGCTAAGGAGGCAATGCTGTCCTATGCTCATTTTTCAAAGAGTAGGTCTTTAGGGATACAGTGGATCTCCTGAGTGTACTCACAAGGATTCACCTGCATATATCTATGTTAGATTTGATAAAGAAGAATTCAGAAAGAGATTCTTGGCAGAAAAATGTAAGGATAAGCAAACGGAAGATCTCCAGTGGTTTTGGAGCACACTTTCTAATCATTGAAGATTTAGTGGCAGAGAACTTCTACCCATTGAAAATTAGAAAGTATCTAATCTGTAAACTGAGGTTTCTAGATGAATTTTAGCCACTAAAAAGGCATTACAAACACATTGGCTATTTAGAATTTATAGTTTACTTTGTAAATGAACCTTGGGAAGTAGCCAACGCAACAACTTTTAACAAATGAATTCAGCCATCCTTGCATAGATTTTCTTAATTCTTAGCAGATGTAATGTTAAAAATAAAGAAAGAATTAAGAGCCAAAACAATAATGTAACAGCATACAGATCGATAACTAAGCAATTAAGATTCCATAATATTGCACCATATATGGGCTGGAGTGTTATCTACCTACCCCAATTTTAATAGGCACTGCTGCTAATTGTGTTTTTCTTTCACTTTTGACCATTTCCTTCTCCTTCCTCTCCTTGGTTTTTATCTTAATGGTCATGCTTTGTACCCAATTTACTGTATCTGTGATAGAAATCGATTTCAATGTTCCATAGGAATGAAGAAAGTTCGCCAACACTCAAGTGCACTGTCAATAAGCAACAGCCTTGTTGTATGATTCCCTCATTTACCTGATCCATTATAAAGAAATTGTTTGCAATTGGGAAGATTGTAATTTTACTGTAATAATTATGGAAGATCCATATTTATTTATAGCCAAGATAAGAGCCAAATAGTTAGTGAATTGATTGCTTGGCACTGTTATTCCTCCTGCTTTAATTTTGCACTAATTATTAGAGATAAAGCTTTCAGTATGATTAAAGTATAGGAGGCACTTAAGAGTAAAGTAGGAAAAACAAGCATTGTACTTCAACAAATTTGAATGCAGACACATTTTTAAAGGCATTATGAAGTTTTAAATGAGGAAAAAACAAACATTTGCACGCACACAGACACACACTTTTCTCTGCTGCTGCCTTATCATTTTTCGACTTTCCTGGCTGTTGTAACAAATAAAAAAAAATAACGAGAGTTGTAAGGGACCTTGGAGGTGTTCTAGTCAAAGCCCCTGCTCAGGCAGGAGTCCCTATATTATTTGTGACAAGTGAATATCCAGAACCTTCTTAAAAGCCTCCAGTGATGAGGCACCCACAAATTCTGAAGACAAGCTGTTCCATTGATGACTGTTCTCACTATCAGAATATTTTTTCTTAGTTCTAGGTTGAATCTCTCCTTGATTACTTTCCATCCATTGTCTCTTATACTTGGGATTCTGTGGACCTCTAGATATTTGTACTCTTGGCTTTAATCCCCAATGACATCATTGATACTTGTCTTCTTCTTTGATGAGCTCTTTAACTCTTAAGTGCTGGCATCTGCTGTGGGCTATTAAGAAAGACTTGGGGACTGCTTTCTGCCTCTAAAAACATGTTTCTCCATTTCCCCTTAAGAGAAATAGAATATTCTGCCTTTTTAATATTTCCCAAAATATTTCATTCTTCTAGGAGTGGGGCTTCCCACAGAAAAATATAGGAACCATTACCTAGGCTCAGATAAACACCTCCCTGATTCAGTATGTGTATGTGTGTATGCCAGCGTGTCATTGTAGTTAAAATACAGGATGAGGAGAGAGAGGGGGGAGGAAGGGAGGGAGGGATGGAGGGAGGGAGAAAGGGAGAGAGGGAGGGATGGAGAGGGGGGAGAGAGGAAGAGGGAGGGAGGGAGGGAGGGAGGAGAGAGAGGAGAGACACAGATAGACAGAGAGACCAAGATCTGGTCCATCCTTAGGCATTGAAGTCAGCTTGAGGATAGAACCAATTTCTCATTTTCTCTCAGCCCAAAAACCAGAGTGATATAGTGATGAAACTGTGCATGTGTGTAACACACACACACACACACCAAAAATTTAAAAAGCTCTCTAAAAGACACTAGTGTTATCACTACAAATTAATCGGCATGTATATGTAAATGAAATATATGTACTATAAAGCAGTCTGCCAGTTATCTTTTAATTACCATGCATAAATAACAAAAATATATTCTAATGAATAGATTAGCAAAGAAGGAGGACAAGGGGTGGAGAAGGGGAAGGTAGATGGAAGATAACTCAGCAGCTTGATTTTCTATAAGTATCTCTT
Source organism: Naja naja (assembly GCA_009733165.1). Lineage (NCBI taxonomy): Eukaryota > Metazoa > Chordata > Lepidosauria > Squamata > Elapidae > Naja > Naja naja. The sequence continues at coordinate 44,360,944 of CM019153.1, read as the reverse complement.
TGTATAAAAATGTGTGGATTTCATCAAAGCCAATATATGTGTTATCAACAGGAGCAACCATAAGCATTATTTGGTCTCAAATTTATCCATTACATTTATCCCTATAAATCTGTAACCTCTTTGTCATTGATTAAGAAGTAACCACTATTACTTCTTTCATAGCTAATGCAGAATTTGCCTCCAAGCTACCTGATTTATGTGCTAATATAGAATTCCTCCATTAATATTTATTTATTTATTTTATTTTATTGGACTTATATGCCGCCCCATCTCCGAAGACTCGGGGCGGCTCACAGATTAACACATATAAATACAATAAATAATTAAAAAGAAATTAAATCACTAAAGCCCAATAAAACCCAAATTAAAATTTAAAACTATCCCACACCCCCCGGCAAGGTGATCACAGCCCGACTTGGTCAAATAGCCAGGTCTTCAAATCGTGGCAGAAGGTGCGGAGGTCAGGGGCCAGGCGGAGGTCCAGAGGCAGTTGATTCCATAAGTCAGGGGCCGCCACAGAGTAGGCGCGCCGCCGGGGGACCGCCAGCCGACATTGGCTTGCCGATGGGACCCCGAGGAGCCCCTGCCTGTGTGTCCGTACAGGGCAGTTGGTTCTCGATATCGGTAGGAGGCGCTCCCTTAAATATTGTGGACCCATGTCATGTAGGACTTTGAATGTTAAAGCCAAAACCTTGAACCTCACCCGGAGTGCAACCAGCAACCAATGCAAGCCGCGCAGGAGGGGGTAATATGGGAGAACCGGGTAACTCCCATCACAACCCGTGCGGCAGCATTCTGCACCAGCTGCAACCTCCGGATGGTATGCAAGGGCAGTCCTAAATAGAGGGCGTTGCAGTAGTCGAGTCGCAGGGGTAACAAGGGCATGAGTGACTGTACGCAGAGCATCTCGGTCCAGGAATGGGCGAAGCTGGCAAACCAGCCGGACCTGGGCAAAGGCCCCCCTGGTGATGGCCCCCACCTGTTCCTCCAACTGGAGCCTGAATATACTGAATATGAGAAAGTTTGTAGAAATAGCGGTGAGATAATTTTTTTTAATTTTTAGAATAATCTTATGCGCATGGATTCAAAAACAATTTGTATTTTATTTTCTCTCATATAGGAACAGCATTTCAATCTGTACAGTTGGTTTAACTGAAAGTAATCCCTTATTGAACGTAGTAAACATTGTTTTTCATTAGGACTATACAATATTGCTTTAGTTAAAAAAAGTGACACTTAATAAAAAAAAAGACAAATATAAACAACCGTGGATATACTGCAGAACGTATCGATAAGCAGCACACTCTAAATACATTAAGCCCAACTTTAAAACTATATATTTCTCCATCTACCACAACTTGCAGACTCTTCAGTAATAATGGATGTTCTTGCATCCCGCAGAAATCAAGTTATTGCCAAGGCAACCACAGAAATAATTCCGTATTTAGAGAATGCCACTTAGAGAGCCTGAATAGGTGCTTAAAAGGACAACATTCAGAAGTCTCTTATTCAATGTAAGCATTAATAGAAGACAGGGTAACGGAAGTGGAACAACAATACACAATCCTTTTCCAATGCTGAACAATTTGATATTGGACATTTACAGATAGTCCTCAATTTATGGCCATAATTGAGCCCAAAATTTCTGTACCTAAGTGAGACAGTTGTTAAGTGAATTTTGCCCTGTTTTACGACTTTTCTGGCCAAAGTGGTTAAGTGAATCACTGCAGTTGTTAAGTTAATAACATGGTTGTTAAGTAAGTCTGGTTTCCCCATTGACTTTGCTTGTCAGAAGGTCACAAAAGGGGATCACATGACCCCAGGACACTGCAACCATCATAAATTGGAGGTCAGTTGCCAAGCGTCTGAATTTTGAATACGCAACCACAGGGATGCTGAAACAGTTGTAAGTGTGAAAATGTGATGACCCAGAGTGTAACACAAATGTAACAAAATCCAAAACATAAATAAATGTCCTTTAATGCCACCAATTTGGCCTCACTGTTCAATAACAGAAAAGAGCCTTGGTGGTGCAGGCTGTTAAACGCCTAGCACTTAGTTCCAGCTGTCTGCAGTTAATGCAGGCTCAAATCCCACCAGGCTCATGGTTGACTCAGCCTTCCATCCTCTTGAGGTAGGTAAATTGAGGACCCAAGATTGTTGGGGGCAAAAAGCTGACTTTGTAAAAATGAAGCTTGGGGGGGGGGCAAAAAGCCCTAGTAATAAGCAGGCATATACAATGGAATGAAAGCTATTGCTGAGCACATTGGGTTGTGCTCCCCAAAAATTGTAAGCCATCCTGAGTCTCCGGAGAAGGGCGGCGTATAAATGTGAATAAAATAATAATAATAATAATAATAATAATAATAATAATAATAATAATAATAATCTCAGTTGAGATAAAACACACTCAAAAATAGTCTTCAAAAGAAAGCAATACAGTCTGAACTTAATGAGCAAATAGAGGTGAAATAAAAAAACCAAACAAACTACAATGATGAAATTCCACAAAGGAACAGGAGAAGTATTTACTAAATTCAAGGAGATAACAAGGCACAGTCTGTTGGAAGGATGCCAACCAAGATAACTTCAGCCCAAAATAACACACGCTTTGCTTCTGGTAACCCTGTGTTGTAATCATGTCTCTTATATACTAGTCTCCCCAGCTGCATCCAATGAAGAGGATCGTGGCCGCTTCCTCTCTCATAAGCCAAGTTGTTGCCTTCTCTGTTCCTCCCTGCATGTCCTAGGATGTAGAGGGGATGGGCCTGGCTCTTCCTCTGACTGCCCAGCTGGCCTCTGCCCTTCCCCAGCCTCCTCCACAGCCTCCGGAGCCACTCCTCCACTCCCTATTGGCTGTTCCTCCTCTCCCTCAGAGTCCAACTCTACCAAGGGCATGACAGAAAAATAGTTACATGTCACTATTTTTCAGTGCCGTTTCAACTTTGAACAGTCACTAAATGAACTGTTGTAAGTCAAGGACTACCTGTATTTCCTTGATCTTAGAAATAAATAAAATGAAGACAAACATAAATATATAGAGGGATGGAATACAATATTGCATTATAATACACTCGGATTACTTTACATTGTATTAGACATCATGCTTGCAGTATTCATAAAAGACTGTACCTTTCCATTCAGGGTGGTGTTCTACCAGTTCAACCCAGTTTGGCCAAACTGGTAGCTCCGAGGATCAACTGTGAACAAACCGGTTCACTCTGACGAACAGCTGCTGGGCCTGCCTGCCCACCCCGGCTGTATACTGACCTTTATTTTTTGGTTTGAAGCTTAGCTGCTTCACGCAACACAGTGGACTGCTGCGCATCAGCTGTTGAACACACAGGGAGAGTGTAGGATTGCAGGAGAAGGTCAGTATCAAACCCTCTGCATGCACACAAGGTGCACCCTCAAAGCCATGCCCACAGAATCAGTGATACAAAAAGTTGAATCCCACCACTGCTTCCATTGGTCCAAATTAAAAAAAAAATATTCTTAATTGTCTGAAATTTAAAATATTCATGAGCTCTAAAAACCTCTGAAGCCAAGTAGCAGTCTGCTACAGAATTAATACTAATGATTTGGTTTGTCAGGGTGAGTGCAGTGCTCAGAATGCAGCATTACAGGCTGTCTGCCCACAGTCAGGAGTTCAATCTTGAATGGCACAAGGTTGACTTACCCTTCCATCTTTCTAAGGTTGATTAAAAATGTTTAGACCACTCTAAGTTCAGTGTTAGTCATTTTCAGTAGCTAGGGTCAGGGTGATGCAGTGTTTAGAATGCAGAATTACAGGCTAACTCTGCCCACAGTCAGGAGACTGATCCTGAATGCCACAAGGTTGATTTAGCCTTCCATCCTTCTGAGGTTGATTAAAAATGTTTAGACTACTCTAAGTCTAATGCCAGTCATTTTCAGTAGCTGTGGTGGATGTTACTCACAATTCAACATTTCAAAGTACCATGGCTTGTTCAGAGCTTGCAAATGGCAGGAAGAGAACAAGTGTCCCAGTCCACAACTTCCAAAGTGTTTGTTCACTATTTGTGTGAAATGGTACAATATTTTGTCAAATGAACACTCTGTCCCAGGCCCAGAAAAAATGGCTACCAGAGACAACTCCAGGTCACATACTGTAGGACCTTCACTCTGGAAATTTTCATTCTGGAAGTTCTCATGTGGCCTTGTAGACTCCAAAAAAGAGTGGAAAAGCACACACCCTTTTTTATTTGCTTTTTGGAGGCTCCAAAGGAAAGTTTTAGATAGATAAAAATCAGTGCTAATTAACCTTCCATTCTTTAGGTATTGTAACTGATAAGATGCTAAAGATAAGCACAAAATGACTTGAGAAAATCCTTGTAATTTTTAGGTCGTGATCAATCCATCACTCAATGATGAAATAGGATCTTTATTAATGAACCAATGACTTAGTTGTCAGCAAGGATCAGTTTTAATGCAATATTTTCTGTCAGGCAAATGCTTCTAAAATAATTTCTCTTGCTGAAAATAGAGCATTGACGTGACTATTTCACTTGGAGATTTTTTTTTTCTTTGAAAACATAGGCAATTAACTTGGAGAAATTAAATTATCCTCTTAAAATGGCACCTGAATATGGTAAACAGTTATAGAAGTTACAGAAATTATGTCTCATAATCCTTTATTGCAATAAACATTCAACTACTATGTTGTATCAATGAGCAGCACAACACATTTTAATATGCACATTAATATTTTTATCAAAGTCTTTGGTCCAACTTATGAAAATGGAAACAGAGGGCAAACAAATTTTAAAAATGAAGATTGTTGGCCGAGCAGGTACAAAAGTAGTCAGGAAATGATTGAAGCCTGGAGAACGAGTCCCTTGTCAGTCAACAGGAGTGTTGATTTACCAGCAGCTTATCAGGTACTTAGGACTGAGGACTTGGCAGCACAAGGAAGCAATAGGCAACAGCTTAATAACACACCATCAACACCCCAATCAACAACTAAAAAGGTACACACAATCGAGCACCACATAAATATTATGCATAGAATAGCACACATTCTGGTAGAGAAACATTCCCTGATGATGGGCTCCAGCATGAATCCAAAAGCTCAGAAAATTAAACCTTTGGGCTTGGTGACCGACCCAGGTTGGAACCTGCAATTTTATTTCAATTTGGAAGCCACTTTTGGATATTTTTGTGAGAAACTGAAAGAAATGAAAAGTTGATTTAGAGATGCGATGATTAGCCAGGGACGATGGAAATAATGTTAACCTTAAAATAAGAGTTGGACTTTTAAAAAAATCTCTATCTGCATCCAAGAAAGTTGGATGCCGTTCTTTTTCTAGCTATCTTCTAGCTTTTACTATTTTTTGTTTTTGTTTTCTGAGATAGCTTTTTTTCAAAATTTCTTTTTTCTTTCTGTTTATCTTTTAAATAAAGTTAAATTTAGATCAAGATGAATTAAGAGTTGTGGTGGCACAGTAGTTAGAATGCAGCATTGCAGGTTAATTCTGCTGACTGCTGATTGCCAGCAGTTCTGCAGTTCAATCCTCACCGACTCAAGGTTGATTCAGCCTTCCCTCCTTCCAAGGTCGGTAAAATGAGGGGGCAATATGTTGACTCTGTAAACCGCTTAGAGAGGACTGTAAAGCACTGTGAAGCATATATAAGTCTAAGTGCTATTGTTATTGCTATAAATTGTAGGATTGTGTTTTTTTTTTTTAATCAATAAAGTTATAAAGCAAAGTTTGGGTCCAACTTTCTACAATAGGAATTGGATTCTTTATGATACAAATGCATTCAATTGTCACCTTACTTTTTTAATATGAGAAATAGAATTATAATACAGTATCACCTTTCTGCATTTTGTGAGTCAGCTCTTAACTAAACAAACACACCCACACATTCCTCAGAAGGAAAATTGTGAAAATGTGTGTCTAACTACATGTCTTAAGTTAAGGGAAGCTATTTGGAATATGTGTGTGTGTGTGTATGTATATGTATATATATATATATTATGTAGTTGTATGTGTCTGTTATTGATACCTTGGCATATCTATGCACCTACCATACTATTTATGATCTACGAAAACATGCATATATGTATATATATTATGTATATATGTATATATATATATACCTGAAGATGGCGAGTGGGACCTCGTCGAAACGTTGCCAAGATACTCTCAATCTTACATGGGAAAAGACCCAAACACGCCAAGACCTGTATATATGTGTGTGTGTGTGTGTGTGTGTTGTGTGTGTGTGTAGGTCTTGGTGTATTCGGGTCTTGTCCCATGTAAGATTGAGAATACCTTGGTGAGTTTCGACAAGATCCCACTCGCCATCTTCAGGCTGGTCAGGCTGGGATCTCGTCGAAACGTTGCCAAGGTATTCTCAATCTTACATGGGACAAGACCTGAATACACCAAGACCTACATACCTTTACCTGTGAAAATCTATGAATACACACACACACACACACACACACACACACACACACACACATATATATATATATATATATATATATGCACCACACCTTCAGGGAACATAGCTGGAATGGGATGTAAACCAGGCTTGAGAGATGCAGTTGTTAAAATTACTTGAACTGAATTTGGCAGGTCTGAGAATTCCTAGCTCTTGTTTTCTTGCATTTGTGTTTTTTTTTTTGCCAGAGGGTTTTCTTTCATGGTTCTAGCAGCAGCAGTTGACTTGAAATCGACAAAGACAGCATTGCATTCCTGTCTCAATTGTTTTTCTTCTTCTTCTTTTTGTGGTGGTGGTGAGGGGTGATCAAAATTGACATTCATCTATTTTTGACCACAAAGTTTCTTATAGCTTAACTTTCTCAGAGGAAAAGCTAGAAGGATGGGTGGGAAGGAGGCAAATTTTGATTAGAGAAATCGAAGATAGAAAGGGAAGGTTGAGTAGGTTTTATCATTTTACCATTTGTCTTTGCTGAACTTCCACTTAACTTCTTTCCCATAATTTATAAGCAGCTTTAGATAAGGCCAGAAATAGTAGGAAGAGCTAGCCTAATAACTATTGTAAGCTGCTCAGAGTCATGCCTGTGTGAGTTGGGCAGTTATATAAATTTGTTTAATAAATAAATAGAAATAAAGAGATAAAAAGGTGAAGAAGAGGAAGAAGAAAGAAAAGAAAGAAGAAGAAGAAGAAGAAGAAGAAGAAGAAGAAGAAGAAGAAGAAGAAGAAGAAGAAGAAGAAGAAGAAGAAGAAGAAGAAGAAGAAGAAGAAGAGCACCAAATCTCTCAGGAGCAATAGTTTTCTACCACAATCAGTGAACCCACCATTCTATCAGTGTCTTTCTAGAACAGTCAGATCTTCAAGGCTCTCCAAAACATTAACAGGGGCTATCTGGAACTCAGCTACTTAAAACAGCTGCTGGCCAATACCCATGACAAGAATAGAAAAATATGTACTTGTATTTCCCACCCACCCCATGTTGGGTCAGATTTTTTCCTTTGTCCCACACAGCCATCTTTGGTATTTCCAAAAACCAGCAAGTGCAGAAGCTTTTACTGGCCTTTCCAAGTGCTGGAGGAAGCAGACAAAAGACAGATTCTCTTAGAGAAGATAATAATGTTGCTTTCCTGCTGTAAAGCAGCTTTCTGCTTGAAACCTCCTTGCCAGGTCAGTCACTCAATGGGCTGATTACCTAACCCAAAGAAGGATTGATGTACAAAGTGATGCAGGTTTGATGTACAAATGTGGTTCAGAATTACTTAGAAAAAAATTAGTTGGACTTTGACTATATGGCCATGATAAGCAACTCAAACAAATGTTGCCTAATGAAGAAGCAGTGTGTAGTACATAAAATTATTTATTGCAATGTCCTACCCATCAATGACTACTTCAACTTCAACCACAACAATACACGAGCACACAATAGATATGAACTCAGGGTAAACCACACCAAACTTGATTGCAAGAAATACGACTTCAGCAACAGAGTGGCCAGAGTCTGAAATACACTACCTGACTCTATGGTTTCTTCCCCAAACCCCCAAAACTGTAACCTTATACTGCCTACTGTTCACCTCACCCCATTGCTAAGAGGTATGTAAGGGGCGTGCATAAGCACGCCTCCCTGTCCTAATGTTTCTTTTTATTCATATCCATTTCATTTATTAATAATCATGTTTATACTTATATCTGTTATCTAATACATGCACGACAAAATAAATAAATACAAATAAAAGATGGCATCACACTATAAATTTGATATGTTACAGTTAAAGTTTATAGGCATTTATCTGAGAGTGGGTGAATTACACTTTGGAGTAAACGTATATAGGGTGATGCTGTCTGTGTAACAGAATTATGACACAAATGTACTGAAGAGGAGAAAGACAAAACCCATTTATGCAGCCTCTTGTGAGGAAAGTCTGTTGATTGGATTACAATCCTCATCCCAATTTGTCTATCTGCAAATTGTAATGGAGTTGATAGTTTTAAGCCATCTGAGTTTAAATTCAGCTTTGGCAGTCCACACATCAATTTTAGCAGAGCGAACAGGATCTCCTTCCCCTCTCTTCTTTTTAATGCACTAAAGCAAAATTTCCTTGATCAGCACAAAGCTTTGTTCCTATATTGACGTTTGCAATTCATTAAGAGTGTGCGATTTCAAGGTGACTTAAATTTTAATGGATTCTTTTTTTTAAAGGTTTGAAATTTCCTAAGTGATAGAGATGAAAGAGAACTTCAGGTCTCTTTTATTAATTTGGAGTTTCACATGGTGTAGTTATAAAATCTACATGCCACAGGATGTAATAGTTAAAATATACAACATTCACATGGTTTTCCATAGCAACTGAAAGAGAAGCCACTTTTTTTTTTCCCAGAGAGACAGTGCTTTATTACATCAAACTGTCTCTCTGAGTTTCAGTACACAAATTGCAATTTTCATCCTGCTGGAGAAAAGAAAAGAATGTTTGCCATCATTTTAATATCACTGTGTTCTCGGTGCTAATACCATCCCTTAAAATCATCTACTCTTCAAAGGACATTGGGAAACACTGAGTTACGTTAAAAGCCACTGGCTTTAGAAACTGATAATCCAAACTGCCTTCTTATCTCTATAATCAGAATAGAAAAAATGCTTTTAGGATATCTTGACCAAAATTTCATTCCCTGGATTAGCCACAGTTTATTGAAATGCTACAGTAAATGAATTTATGATAAATTCATCCATATATATTACTGGATAACCACTGTTGTCTAGAGCGTATGAGGTGGTTTGAGTATTGGCTATCCCGCAGCTGTGGTAGTATATTTGCTTTTTACATGGATAGTTGTTATGGTGACTTTAGGCACAGCTGCAAAGACATCCTAAACTTTATACACCAGGGCTGTCAAACTCTTGGCCCATGGGCCAGATGTGTTATGCACTGTCACACCCACATCAAGTTTATTGAAGAGGAAAAAAGTCTTGATATGTCATGTAACACTGCCGTGATGACGTGAGTTTGACACCCCGGCTATACACCATTTTATTCTCATCCACCTGTCAAGCATGCAGTGTTCTGAAATCAAAAGCCCATGATGGTGTGAAACCTCTGTTGGTTCCTGCAAATGCACTAACTAACTCTCAGGTAGAGTAAATTCAGCTGGTGCTGCAGAAGAAATACAATCAAGGTAGCCGTGGAGAATTTCCTTCAGAAAGATAAAATAAGTGACTACCCAACCGAAGGAATTTTTACTCATCCACCCTTAGCAATGAAGGCATTAGTGGTAATATTCCTGATGCAATGAAGAGGAGAGAGGAGTGGGTAGGCAATACAGCTAGAGGCTCATTTTTTTTGTGTTCCATTATTGGCCAGCTGAGCAAGAGGAAAAGAGCACTTCCTTTGAATCTTTGCAAACAAAAGGTGAGGATATTCATAGGACATAGGCTGGATTTGGAGGGCAGAATAGTGACTCACAGTGGTTCTTGAATACATTAGGTATAATGTTCAGATGCTATGTGAAAACAACTCATCTAATCATTGTGTTTAGGACATCTTGCTACGGTCAACTTGCCATGGGATAACATTTAACTAATATTGAAAAAATGATGGAATAGAATCATTAAAGAAAGGATGCAGAAGGAGGGACAAAATGAAATGTGAATGACACAAATTAAAATGTTTTAAAATTATTTTTAATCATTAAATTTAATTGTTGAATTGTCCCATGTCAGGTTGGCCCATGGCAAGTTGGTCATAGTGAGTTGGCCCACAGCGAGTTGTGTGGTGAGTTGAGTGTGGTGAGTTGGCCATGGCAAGTTGACCACGGTAAGTTGATCACAATGAGTTGTCCCATTCTGCTAACCATCAGTGTTCAGCTTAGACCATCCTCTCTATTTCTTTAAGATTATAAGAAATGTCAAACTTTGCCCAAGCTTTTTTCAATTCCACATGAGAATGACTCTTTCAAAATCTGTCTCCACATTGCTAACCTTTTAGAATTGTGGGATAAATTTTGCCATGGTTAGAAAACCTCTCTATCTCTTCTGAACTTGATGGTAGATCCAAACAACTTTTTTTTTCTGAAAAAAGGGTGGGGGAGAAAAATGGATGGAAAGAATCTAACCAGGCATAAAGTAATTAATCACAATTTTAAAACTGGCATGTGTAGTAAATACTGTAAATGAAAGGCTGTTCTAAAGCAATTAGTTCTAAATCAATATAAGACATTTTGCTTGGGGGAAAACACAGATTAAACTCTTGATAATGTGTCATTATTACTAGGACAGCATTTATATTGCTTACTTTATTATCAATAATTGTAACCTAGTGACACTTTTTCCACCACCAATGCTGATGTTGAACACTTTCACTTCTTTCAATGTCAGCATAGAAGGGTCTCTGGATGATATTGGGCTGAGGTTCCCCCCACCCCGATTAATGGGATAATGTACCATGAGTTAAGTACAAACTGAAGCAAAAACACCAGCCTGGGACACAATGTTAGGCTTCAAATAGCATCCTGAGTGATAGTTCTTCTTAATAATAAGGGGAAGGTAACCTGTAGAGTTTTATTCTACAGCTAAGCCTCCTGAACTCCTTGGGTTCCTTCAGGAACAAGAAAAAAAGAAAAAAAAAGTAGACTTAATACACTGGATGCTAAACGTTTACCGAAGCTGCAAATGAGACCCGTGCTTCAACCTTGCCAGCCTACGAAGTCTCCTTTTATCTTCACTCTTCATGCAGAACAATGGTTTAAGTGCAAATCATGGGCTCCCAGGTGAGGGTCCTGGAGGACTTGACAAAAAAAATCACACATTTTCTTAAAAGCCGTCCTTCCCACTTCCCATCTCCAATTTGCTCTGCGCTCTTTTGATTTCCTTCAATGTGAAATGACAGTAATAAAAAAAAAAGAGCGGGTAAGGGGAGTCATTCAATAATCGGATAAATGTGGCATTATATGGCAGAGGAGGGAGAGGAATGAGGCACAGGGGTGCAGTTCCAGGATAATGCAGGGATCCTCTTTTGCTTTCAGTTCCTTAGACTCAATTGTGCCCACAATGAGCTCTCTGATTTTCTAAACTAAATGACTGACATATTGACATCATAAACAGTAATGTACTAGAAGTGCACACCAAAGGCACTTTTTTCGCCCCTCACAGGCACTCTTATTCCTTGAATATGGAAATTTTCTTCCTCTGCCAATGACACATGGGCAGCCTTTCTCTTCTGCTTTCTTGCATTGTTAAATTGCATTGAGTTATTGTTAGGAAATATCGATGTTTCAAGAATCCTCAAGATACCACCATGAAACTGGAAGCAGAAGACTCAATAGCTGTTCCACCCCCCGCCCCCCCCCCAAAAAAATTGAAAGAATCAGCAAATATAGCATCCTTCCATTTCTCTTCCCCAGTGCAAGAGAATTGGTTTTTTGCTGGCATAGCTGAAAAGAAACCAGGAAATAAAATCAAGAGGAATAACTGCATCTAAAATAGAAGTTGTCTTTTCTGAAAGGGGTGGCATGATAGCTGAGCCGTTAAGTCTGCTCCTAGCCGGGGAACATGATTGGAAGCGACGCCTGTCTCCCCGATATGGCATCGCACCAAACTATGATCCTGGACTGTGCTGTGGCTGCATGGAGAAGTGGCAAAGCCAGAGTGAGCACTAGCATTTTTGTCAGCCCCCACTGGGTATCTTAGGATTTGTGCTGAGAAACCACAGTACTCACAATGGTAATTCACAGCAACCAGGGTTTATTTTCTCAGATAAGCTCACAACAGTCCCAAAAGGCAACACTGGATCAATTCCAGCGCTTATTATGGTTGCCTGTCAACCCCTCCCAGCTAACCTACACCCGTCCATTACCATCCTCACCTCCACCCCGCATCTACTTACACCTAATGCCAACAAACCCATCACCTGCAATCCCCACCACCCTGACAGCTCAGTCAAGAGCTCCATTGCATAACAGCAGACATGCCCATGGCTACCGATCCTCTCTGCATGCAGTCCATCTTCACACTGTGCCGAACAGCTGATGGCTGTTAAAACAGGAGCCACCAAACAGCTGAGAGCTCACTCCGGCTTTTCTGTTTCTCTGCACAGCGGCAGCACAGTCCAGGGTTGTAGTTTGGTGTGATGCCATATCAGGGAGGCAGGCATCGCTTCCAATCATGTTTCCCAGCGGCTAGCTAGGAGCAGACTCGAAGAACAAACACGCCTGAGTGTCAGAAAGAATGTTGTGAGCCCAACAGTGGGGCTTGTCAGCTGGAAAGCTGGCAGCCCGGGTTTGAGACCTGAACAACACATGATGGTGAACTGCTGTTACTTGCCCTAGCTCCTGCCCACCTAGCAGTTTGAAAACATGCCAATGCGAGTAGATAAATAGGTACCATTTTGGTGGGAAGATAACAGCATTCCATGACACCATGCTGGCCATTTGACTGTGGAGATGTCTTCAGACAGGGCTGGCTTAATAATCATGAAATGGAAATGACCACCGCCCTCTACAGTCAGCAATGGGTAGTGGAATACCAAAAGTGTTTTTTCAAGAGGCAACTGGACTTGGGTTTTTTTCTTTGAAGAAGTTTTGCTTCTCATCCAAGAATCTTCTTCAGACTGAGAATCTCCATAGATGACTAGTTAAATCCATGGGGACTACTTTTCTGAAAGACACAGGTAGTCAGTCCTTCTACTACAACTGCTTGCTTATGGACTGTTTGAAGTCATGACAGACCTAAAAAGCCACTCTTCCTTGCAGTCACATGATCACATTTTGGGGGCTCAGTAATTGACTCACATATACAGCAGTACCTACAAGCATATGATTTATTAAAGGTTTTTTTTTGCCAGAAATCAGCATTTACTTCCATTTACTTTGCAAAAAAAAATTCATTGCCAAAATGGGTTCCTCTTAACAACTGTTGCAAAAAGGTTGTAAAATCAGGTACTAAGCAACTAGCATGATTTACGACAAGAATCCCTGACTTAATTATGGCCATAGGTCAACCACTCAGGTGACCCTGATGCTATAGATAAACCTCGAGGTAGCCTTAATGACTTGCCAAAAGAACGCAAATGACCAGCTGTCTCCAGGAGTATAAATCCTTCCCTTCCCCACCATCCAGTCAGAGCTGAAGAAGTTTCTTGGATGAGAAGCAAAATGCCTTCAAAGGAAAAAAAGAAAAAGAAAATCCAATTGCCTCTTGAAAAAAGCACCTTTGGGACAACCATGACCTGGAAGACTGAGAATCTCCATAAGGAGACATCTGGCCATAAGCCAAGCACTGCTTGTAGATTACACCATACTTCTTTGGTTTCCACCTTCCTCATCTTCTTAGCAATTATCTACATCTCCTTCAATGGTTTTATTTTTAACATGATGCCTTGAAATGACACCAACAACTTAACACCATGTATTGTCTCAGGAGCCTTGGTGGCACAGTGGTTAGAATGCTCTACTGCAGGCCACTTTTGCTGACTATCGGCTGCCTGCAATTTGGCAGTTCAAATCCCACCAGGCTCAAGGTTGACTCAGCCTTCCATCCTTCCAAGGTGGGTAAAATTGTTGAGGGCAATATACTGACTCTGTAAAAGAACTGCTTAGAGAGTGCTATAAAGCACTATAAAGCGGTATATAAGTCTATGTGCTATTGTTATTGCTATTGTGTCCTGTTGGGAAAAGGACCTCTGTGTAACTAAAGCATTTACCTTCTTGGCAGTCCCTTCACACTACTAACTTATAGTATGCTTTCCTTGTAATTAACTATAATGTCATGAAATTTCTCACCTGTATCATAAATTCATTGCTCCCCAAATGAAAAGCCGTTGGAAATACTACCCACTGATCACAGGTGCCTATCCTAGACACTTGGTGCTACTGCTGGATTTTTTATTTGGGGGGGGGGACAGAAAAGGCATCTCCCCCAGCGCTCATTAATTAAGGTCCACCCCATTTACAAATAATCAGATTGAACTTGTGCACCACTATTTTCATAGCACTTGACCTGGATTTAGATTACGAGTCAATACAGCTGTGATGCACCAAAAGCAGCAATGTAAGCCAGACACATATTAGCAACATGGGGAGGTATTTATTTGATACCCATTTTCTATGCAACTGTTGTCAGCAAAGAAGCAGTGTTTCCAGCTGTGAGCAATATATCTCAGGGCTGTTTGGAACAGGAGCCAAAAAGATGTTATGACATAATAAGCAAGAGAGTAGGCAAGCTCAATTTCAAAACTCCCCCCTCCCCTTTTGCCAGATGCTAATGCCTGGAAACAGTAATCTTACATTGGTGTCTATATTAGCTCCTCCTAGAAGGCGATGTATTCCACCGATCCTGAAATTTAACTTGTAGTTCTTACCAGAACCCCAACCACTATCCGTAACACGTATGACACAGATCTGAGAAGAGTTTACTAGCACAGTGACAGCACAGAACAAACATGTCCCTGTGGAATTGGGGACTGTAAGCTAAAACATATGAAGAACGGTTGCAGGAATTGGCTATGTCTAATTTAATGAAAAGAGGGGCTAGAGGTGAAATGATAGCAATGTCCCAATATTTGAGGGGCTGCTACAAAGAAGAGGGAGTCAAGCTATTTTCCAAAACACCTGAAGGCAGGACAATAAGAAATATATAGAAACTAATCAAGAAGAGAAGCAACCTAGAAATAAGAAGAAATTTCCTGACAGTGAGAACAATTAATCAGTAGAATGACTTACCTCCAGGGTTTTAAAAGAGATTGGACAGCCATTTGTCTGAATGGTATCAAGTCTCCTGCTTAAGCAGGGAGTTAGGCTAGAAGACCTCCAAGTCCCTTCCAACTCTGTTATTCTATTATACATCCTTCTGTTCTGGAATTGTCTGACCAATTTTCACATGGCTGCAAAGTAAATTGATAGCTGTCATATGTTGAACAGGCCACTCTGGGCTCCTTCAATGCTAGAAGAAGGAGATAAGATTTTGCCCACCCAGGAATGTGTTTGCCCTGCTTGAAATACATAATAACCCAAGAGATGGGATGGGGACTGCTTTCCGTCCTGACATAATTTCCCTGAGGCATGAGGCCACATTCACACTCAGGTCCATAATTCATCTCCTGCTTGAAACAATCTCTAGTGTGCCAGCCTCCTTAATGACCAAGGTACCCCTGACAGTGCTTAACATTTAAGAGTGCTGGAGCACCACGTTTGCCCAAAGAACCTTTTTTTTTCCATTTACCGTACCTCAAAGGCCTTCTAATTTTTCTTCAGAGACAGAAATCCTTTAAGCCTATTGTATCCTTAGGCTACAAATTTACTGAGATTTAGGTTTCCAATAAGAGCGTTGAGATGAATGCCACCTTCTCATTTATGAATCAATTTTTGCCCATCGGCTTTTCGGCATTATTACTTTTTATTTTATTTTGCACTCCAAGGGCCCAAACTTAGAAATATATATGCTAGGGTAGAGAGAGAAGCCAAGAGGACATATTTGAAGCCTTGACTGAACTACGGTAAAAGTGTGTCCTATTTTCTCTTCCTTGGCTGTTAAAATATACAGCATACTAGACCCCCTCTAACCTCAATGATGCATCTGAGCAAAATTATGTACCACACACTATTATAGGATGCTTACAATTATTTAAACATTCTACTTCCTTTCCTATAATTCAGGTGTCATAATCTGGTTTACAGCTCCGACTCTCTAATTTAGTTTTAAGGACAATCAATTGTGACCTGGCACAAAACAACTTGCTCTATAGCTGCAAACCACAACAAACTGAACAAGTTTTGACTGTAAATAACATTAAAATCCAAACTAAACAGCTTTGTGTGTTCTAGAAGCCAAACACTACATCCTGCTCTATAAGTAAAGTAATGTAGCATTTATGTGTTTGTTCTGAATCATGAATGGGTAAATGCAAGACTTTTCCCAAGACAAATTTAAAAGATGTGGACATTTGGGGGGGGGGGGAACCATGAAATCCATTGTTGAAACTTTCTTCCTGTTTCCTTTTGCTAGGGTTGTTTTCTTGTTGTTAGCTGTTACGTCCTTCTAAGCTTCTACATCTGCTTAGTCACCTCCTTTATAATGACAAACAGTGGCATCTGCAGGATGTTGCTGCTTTTGCCGAAAAGATGAAAGCGCCATTGTGACATCGCAAGGCGAACACACACACACACGTCCTTTTCATGATGCAAGGGAGAAAGGGGTGGGATTTGTGTTGCGATACCACAATGATGCTTTCTTCTTTCTTCCCCTCCTTCCCTTCTGATGACAAGAGCATCAATGTGGTCTCACACTACAAGAATGGCTTGAAAAAAAAAAGATTAACCCATCAAAGAGGGGAATTGAGACAAATATTTACACACACACACACACGCACACACACACACACACACACCTCTCTTGTTTTTTTTCTTCTTCTTACAGCCTGATCCTCTTTTAGGCACAGTGTGTGAAATGCGGAGTAATTTTTAGCATTTGTTGCAAAGAGGAGAGGGACTATCCTAAATACCTGTCAAAAGAAGCAGGCTGGGATAAGGCTTCAATCTATTTGTTTTTGTTTTTTAACAGCAGCAAACCCCCTAGGGAGTATAAGAAACAGGTTCCTCTCTGCTGAATGTTGAAGCTCTATAATGGGTTTGTAAGGTTTGTGGATTTCTGCATCCTTTGGCCAAACCTTTTGATCAGACCAGGAGTAAAAAAAAAAAAGGAGAAGTGAAATTCCTGCGAGCTGCATCTCAGCACACACGTTGCATAGCAATCAGGAGGAAAAGCCATTTCGAAGGGGATCTGAAAGCGTGTCAAATAGTTGGCGATTCAGCAAAAGAAAAAGAAATAGGTAGACCTAGAAGATACCGGTTTAAAAACAAAATAAACCCCAGGGATAAACTCCAGATCCATGTGCTTTAAAAGCAAAGCAAAACAGAGAAGCAGGTTTGATTGAAAAGGTAATAGGAACACTGTCTCCTGCGTTGCTTATGAAAAGCAACTGAGTGGCGACATGTTTCAAGAGTTCAGCCACAGTGCCTTAAAGCTCCTCCTTAGAAGATACACACACACACATCTGCAGTTGATGGTGGTGATGCATTCTAAATCCCTCTCTTTCTTGAAAGGATTTCCCATGCAGCATTTAGGAGGGGGGAAATGTGATGCCCCCATACATAAATAAACATACAAAGACATGCAGTTCCATTGTAAGCAGTTATAGCCTTGAAAAGGCACATTTCAGTGTGATGGAATGAAAACTTAATCCTGACCTCCTGATCTCCCCCTCTCCCCCTCTCCCTCCCTCCCTCCCTCCCTCTCTCTCCTATACCTATATGCCTATATCTATACCTATAGGTATAGAGAGACAGAGGGAGAAAGAGATGATAGAGATAGAGATGAGAGGGAGAGAGAGATCAGGACTAAGATTTCATTCTATCATATATTTCAAGAGTATTTTGTAGGTCAGTAGCAAGCCATTTGCTATTCAGCATGATTCTGCAGGCTTGTGTATATGTGTACGTGCTTATGTGTGCGTACCCGTATGGGTTCAGATAAACTGCTTAGAATGGTAATTTATTAGCCTCACATACATGCTAAATCTACAAGTTTCCCCACCTTTCCATCAACAATGAGGGATATTTAATTTAATCCATCATGCCTTCCTTGTCTGAAATAAGCAGATAGTAAGTCTTCCTCTCCTACATTTATGCACTTAAAATAATGTTGCTGTCAAGTACCTCCCCAGAAAGGAAGAAAATTACACGCTGCCACACATTTCATGTAGCTTTTGACATGCTAATATTTTCATTTCGTTTTATGACCACAAAGTAGGCTTTTTTCCCTCTATAAAAATGTTGTTTGACAAGAAGTAGGGGAAAAAAATCCTAAAATATATATTTTCTAAGTCAGGTTTGCTAATAAATAATCCAATAATATGAAGGGAGCCGGGGGGGAGAAGTCCATTTCTGAGTCTTGTTTTGTCAAAATCGGGAAAATGTTTGCAATCTGAATACAAGTTATTTGGGAAATATTCAGCAGTTAAAACATAACTCTGTCTGTCTGTCTGTTTATATCCATCCATCCATCCCTCTATCTCTATTATTTCTGTCTATCTAACAAAAAGCACCATGAATCTTAAAAACATGAGATAATGAAAAGAAAAAAAAATATGTGGGGAAAGACAAACACAATGTACCAAAACAACAGCAATGAAGAAAAATGGCAGGGGTTCAACAAGGCTCCTAATTCCAAAACTGGAAGCAAGACTAGACATTTTGGAACATCTGAAGGGTAGGAGGTATGTTGTTATCCAGGGATAGCTTCTTCTGAGGGAAGATGCCACAGCAGAGAAGGCCCACTTCCTAGGACCAAATAGATGCCATTGTTTAATATCTGCCTGATTTTACTGGATAGGAAGCTTCTATTGGAGACTGATAGTCCTGAAAATGATTATGACCATCTGCCATAACCTTTATGACAATATTGATCTAAGGGGGTTGACTTGCAATACAGGCAACTCATCCACATTTGTAGATGGGAGAGCTTACTTGGCTTTTGTCTATGGAGATTCTCAGTCATCCAGGTCATGGTTGTCCCAAAGGTGCTTTTTCAAGAGGCAACTGGACTTTCTGGTTTTTTCTTTCAAGATGTTTCGCTTCTCATCCAAGAAGCTTCTTCGGCTCCAAGAAAAAAACCTAGAAAGTCCAGTTGCCTCTTGAAAAAGCACCTTTGGGATAACCTGGCTTTTAATAAGGAGACTTAGTTGGGCACTGAAGGAGAAAAGATTCTCCTATCTAAAATGTGCCCTCCTGAGTTTTGAGTCAACTTGGACACAGATAGGGTAAGATGGCTATCATTCATGAGTCTCTGGTGGTCTCCAGAGGCTTTGCTCCAGATATCACCAGATGTCAGACCCTCATTGTGATGTTGAACTCTACTTATCAGTGAGGATTGCTGCTCACTTACCTTCTTTATTACAGTGTAATTGCATCCCTGCCTGGACTCCTGGGCTGGTGGATCTGTGGCTTATAGATCTGAGTGGTTTCAACCTGTCATCTCTGAACCAGAAGTGGTATTCAGCAGGTTCTAACCAGTTCTGGTAGCAGAAATTTTGAGTAGTTCAGAGAACCGGCAAATGCTACCTCTGACTGGAGATTTTACAGTATCCTTCCCCTGCCACGCCCACGAGGCCATGCCCACAGAACCTGTAGTAAAAAAAAAATGAATCCCACCACTGCTCTGAACCTGGGATCTGAAGCAACATAGGAGTTAGGGACACAATGGCAGCCATGGACCTTGTTGAACTTCTTCATGGACTGGCATACACTATGCAGTGTGTGTGTGTGTGTGTGTATCCTACTATGTGTGTTTGCTTTGGGGCATGGTGTGGTGTTAAAGCCAGTCCCTGACCATAAGAGTTTAGAGCAATTTACCCTCACCGCAGGAAAGCAGGGCTTATTATAAATGTGCCTGATGGACCCTGTGCAGTTTCAAAGGGAACTTGAAGCTCTCAAACACAGTTTGGCAGATACCCACATTGCTGGGTGGAATAAAGAGATAGCACTGGCTTGGCCAGATTACAAAGAGCTGGTCTACTTGCTAGCTCTTCATTCCATGACCTTTTTCAGAGCTGTCTTTGAATCACCAATTCCTCTCCAGAAGCACCAAAGAGGATTTCTCTGCCAGGAAAGGAATGTTCACATTCACATCATTTCTGGATAAAGAAAACAGTAACATATTTTACTCTTTTTTTTTTGGTAATCCTCTAATAACTCACACTGGAGTAGATTTAGTAGGGTAGATTTATCAATGAGTATACCGATCCCAAAGTCAAAAAATTATGTATCTCATTGTGCGATATGTTAAATCATGCAGACTCCTTTATGTAGGTTGCAAGCTGATAGAATCCTAATAGGAAGGAGCTGTCTTCAGCCACGTAATAATGTTGGCCTTCGGGAGGAACTGCTTTTGCAATCAAGGTTGTGCTACAGCTTCCTTTGACATAGAGATGGTGAAGCTTTCTAAGGACAACTGCGCAATCCTACAAGTTCACTTCATTGGAAGAAAGATTCATGGACATATGTGAGCCATAAATAAAGTGACTTTCTGATGTTCAAGCTGCACTGCCATTCTTCACAGGAGGAGCACAAGTTGCCCAGACAGCTGTCAAGTCTCTCCAAGATGTAGTTTCTCTAGTTAACCTCTTCTTCCCACCTTTGTCAAATTTGAATCCCTCTATCATAGGCTTACAACACAGAAAATAAAGATGCCGGCCTTGCATTTGACACAACACAAGAAATATTATCTGTTGATGATATATTTGAACAATCAGGAAATAGTATCCTTAAGGTTACAGAGAAAAATAGGCAAACCAATATCAAATGTCCAAAACTGGATGGGAAAAGAAAAAAAGGGGATACTGTAGGACACAGGTGTCAAACTTGATCCTGTCATGTGAATATTGTGATGTTTTTTGCCTTTGTGGAGCTGGGGTGGTCATGGCCTGCATGTGACTCTTCCAGTCCACAGGCCACCAGATTGACCATCTGTAGGAGATGACCAGGCTGAGCCTGAAGGATGGGTCAAATGCATCATCAGTCATGAGTCCCTGTGTGCCCACAAGAGATTTACCTTGATTTTCTTCTATTCTTATCTCCCGCTAATTTTCCTGGACCGTTAGTAGTTCAGATTCTTGTAGAGAGCTGAAGCTTGCAACACATCTTTATACTCATTTGGACTGCCTGAATCTGCTGACACAAATGAGTGACATGGAAAGAAGAAGAAAAGAACAAAATAGAACATCCACCAAAAAGTAACATAAAATCTAATGTTGGTAATGCAGTGATGTGACATCAAGACTGCTGTCAAGATCAAGGGCTGTTGGAATGGTCCTTGACTCCAAATGGTAAGCTGAGAATGTGACTGGTTAATTCATGGATGTTTCTCAGGGTCAGGCTGGGAAGGTATCCTGCATAAAGTTCAATTCCATAACTCGCGAGGCATTAAATATTTATTGGCTATAATCAATGAAATTTTTACCTAACCACACATCAATTTAAAAACAATCAAGACATTGAGATATATGTAATGGTAGTCCATTCTGTTGTTGATTTTGCATCTTTCAAGCATTATTGTGCATGTATGGGGTAGAAAGTAGTTTATTACTTCTGAAAAAGCCCTTCTAGTAAAGCTAAATTAACTCTTCACATAAAATTCATCATAGCAGGGAATCAGATTAAATAGACCCTCAAAATAGTCATGACCCTCTTTATTTTCCTCCTCATTAACACCCCCATCTACTGCCATGCAGGCAGTATTACACTTGTCAGCAAACTATACTCCTGAATCTGCTCTGCTCTTGAGAGTTGAAATCTAAACAATTGATAAAACGGAACCCTCAAAGGTTAATTTATTCTTCTAATTTGAACACTGTCAAAGTGCTTAATTTTCTTTTGAATTGCCTTTGTCTGTCTTTGTTTTTAAAGGCACATTTAACGGAATGCTAATAAAACAAGCCAGCATGATGGAAGAAATGTCAGACCCAAACTTTTAATCTCATAAACTAACCTTCAAATGACTTTTAAATGGCTGCTAATATTGAAACATTGCTAATACACACACACACACACACACACATATGCACACACAGTTTCCTCCAAAAGAAGACCTATCCCCAAAATAAGCCCTAGCATGTTTTTAAGCATGTGCCTAATATAAGCCTTACCCTGAAAATAAGCCCTACTTTAGCATCCATTCCATCTGGTTGCTTATGGTGACGCTGGCATGAAGTGAGGTGAGGTGAGGGGATATATATATCCTTCATATATATGAAGGAAAATAGCTGCAATCCATTAGTTAATGACTAAACTGAACCTGCCAAATCACATTTGCATTTCAGTGGGCTGGATTTCAAATGTTTTCCTTACCAGGCTGGTAATGATCAAGCCAGCTCCTTTTGTTCAATGTTTGCAAAACCAATATGCTTAAAAAAACAACAACACTTGAATTTTATTGGCTTCTCTATTGAAAATGCAAGCCTTATCTTCTAAGGCCATTGCTTTGTCACAGCAAATTTATTTTCTCCTGCTGAAGTGGATTGTGCATATTACATCCAATTCTCCTTCCCCCAAACAAGGCTTTAACTTAGAGAGCAGCTGCTAACTTAAGAATTTGTTCAAGATAAAAATCAATTAAGGACACACCAACAAGTAGATTTATCACCCCAGCTGGGCAGTGGTAGAAACCAACTATTACTCAGGTTAAAACGTAAGTGCCAGAATTAGGCTGTTGTATAATTTTATACAACACACTCTTGCCATACTACAAATTGTGCCTTAAATCAGAGACATCACCTTTGTTTAAAAGCACCAGAGCTTTTGCTAATATATCTGTTTCTCTCCCTCCCTCCCCATCAGCTGTTTTTGCACAGGATCTTAAAATTAATATCACTGTGACTCCCCTAGTCTGAAACACAAAGGTAAACAATTCTCCAACTTCCTTTTTTATAACACAGTTCAGTGGTCTCCATCCTTTTTCAGATCTACTCTCACTCCAGAAACCTAAATATTCAATATTCTTTATTGGCCAAGTGTCATTGGACACACAAGAAATTTGTCTCCAGTGCATAAGTTCTCAGTGTATGCATAAACAACAAAAAAAGTAATATAATCATAAGATACCAATAGTAGACTTTAATGGGAAAGATGAAAAGGATAATAGTAACACAGACCTACTACCTGGGTAAATATTCTTAGACAAAAGACAGTGCTGTGGAAACTAGGTGTTCAGCAGAGGGAGGGCATGAGGAAAAAATTTTTGTGTCTAGTTATTTTGATATGCATAATATAATACAATATTAAATAAATATTACATTAAATAAATATAATAGTTGACATAAAGATGCTTCCTAATCAAATAATTGTACAATTTGCATCACAGGTATCTGTACCTTAACTGTTCCAACCCACCACATGTAATGCAGATGCTGCTTTTGTCATAGTTGGATGGTATTAATTCCATAGTTGTCAATTCCCTAGAAACAAACTCTCTACACTTCATGGACATTTCTTCTCCATAGAATTATAGACAATTATATTCAATGTTAAAAAGCACCAAGAGGTTAGGGAGATGCTAACTTCTTGTTGGACGTATTGGCTCTCCTCCAGATGACAGCTGTACTGTACATCCAACTGTGCAGAATTCCTTTCCAATTCTCATTCAATCTGATAAAAGAGAAATTTATTTCAAAGTTTGAATGAAATTCTAATGGATGGAATCTGATGTCCCTGCACCTATTTAGTTATGAGGTGTCTGAGAGATTAATCTGTGTGGATGACCTGTCTTTTAATTTCACAATTCCCTCTGTAGTGATCTGTTACTTTCCTGGTTTGAACATTTCTAAGAAATAGAAGATTTGTTTGGAGAAATTTGAGCTTAGGCATCTCTGCACAGTTCACTTGGTATCCATAAAATCTGGAGTTCCAAGACTCAGCTATAACACAGGGTTACAATTCTTCATTGATTCATTGGGGGAAGATACTTAAATGTGATCATCATCTTTTAATGACCCCATAATTCCTTGTGGGGTTGAATCTGGGCAACTGATTTGACCTAAGTGATTACTGGCTGGATGCCCTTCCTGTTGCCAATGCAGAGTTATATTCAGCAGATATATTCACATCATGCCCAGAGAGAGAGAAATCTGCCTCTACCTAGGATTGAACTCACAGCCTCCTGATTTTGAGGCAAGAGTTCCACCACTAGGCCACTGCACCACTCAAAAACTTTAAATGTGATAGTAAATAGTTATTTGGAGTGAAATTGTAGAACTTCATGGGATATCATAACAAGGTCTATTATCATCTATGTACAATGTACTCCACAGCCAACCCAACCAAAAATACAATAGGAAGGAAGCTGGCTAGAAGATTATTAAGTTACCCACTTCAAGTTTGTGAAGATTCAGGATGAAGTGAAGGAAGAATGCAGTGACTTGGGTTTAAAACCGACTCTTTGGATCATTCATAAATCCAGCAAGACTTCACTAATCCCCAAATTCATCTAATCTGTCATGGTACAATATTAGAAAGCCCTAATTTCAAATCTCAAAAATGACAGCTAATGTGAGCATTTAACACCATTACCATCAGTTAACCATCTGAAAATGACAGCCCTCATACTCTACAGCAGCCCCCCCCACCTGTGGGCCATGGGCTCACTAGTGGCCCATAAGAGGATTGCAACCAGGCTGCAAAAATCGCCGATGAGTGAGCACACATGCAACACATCCTCACTTGAGTGGACAGAGCATGTAAGCACACACTCATTTGTGTGAGTGGCAGGCACACATGCATGCCACTCACACAAATGGAGCTGCATGCATGGGGTACCATCCCTCCCCCTTCCCTGGCTGATCCATAAAGTCAGAAATGTTGGGGAACTCTGCTCTACAGAATCAACTGAAGTCCTGCATAGCTCAACCACAATTGTTTTTCAGAATATCTAAAACTCTAGAACATCTTTCTTTCTTTTCAAGTATTCACTTGAAGTTTCAGATGTTATTAACATTTCACATTGTTCTCCTCCTACGTGACAATCAACCATCACACCAAGGAAGAAGCTAAATACAATCGGCACAAACATCTTATTTTAGGATTCATAACAAAGGCTATTGGATTATTATTATTATTATTATTATTATTATTATTATTATTATTATTATTATTTGAATACAGAAATATATGCATGAGAATATACCTGTTATAATGAATATATGCATTTTAAAAAAATGGTAGAGAAGAAACTAAAAAAGATGTCATGTTTTAGGATGACAGCTTGTGATAGCAATACAATCTTTACATATTAGAGCACTGAAGTTAAGAAAATAATTTAAAAACACATTGATTATGCTTTCTCCTTATATACAACTCCCCAAATATGTATAATACTATAAATATTATTTCTCCCTACATATGACAGCTTTTCTCCCCATGAGCATGACTTCCTGTCTATTTTTACTTTTAAAAGAGAAGGAACAGCCTGAACTTAAAATTATTTTAAAAAACAAAATATCTTGTCTGTATCCCTTACGGTCTTCTTAATGAACTTAAGACATTTAGCTCATTGTAAATATCAATTATTGGCCGTGGGGAAACATAGTCTTTGAAATTGAGTCTTTGAGATGTGGCTTAAAACAGATTTTTTTGTTTTGTGGTTCCTATTGAAACCTAAAGATTGAGTTTAAGTTTAAGATCAAGTTCTAAACGGGCACTGGATGTGTTTCTCTATCAAGCCAAAGTACCAGGGAAAAGAAACTGGTTCTAAACAGCCCCTTTATTTTGTGCCCCATTTTAAGCTGTGGAACTCTCCGATTTGATGTGCAATCAATTGATATGAAGAACAGAAGGGAAAAATAGCTAGCAACAACATTGTATTTGTTGTCTGAGGTTCTGAATCTTTGAAGGTATCTTGCCTGCTTCTACAGTAACTCATACAGTATATAACAATGCAGGATAACAGAATAACAGAGTTGGAAGGAAGATTGGAGGTCTTCTTCTGCAAACCCCAACTCAAGCAGTGACCCTATGCCATTTCAGATAATCTCTTCTTTAAAGCCTGCAGTGTTGGGAGAACCCACAACTTCTGGAGGCAAGTTGTTCCACTGATCAATTGTTCTAAATGTCAGGAAATTTCTCCTTAGTTATAGGTTGATTCTCTCCTTGCATTCTCCTTCCTTCCTTCCTTCCTTCCTTCCTTCCTTCCTTCCTTCCTTCCTTCCTTCTTTTTTTCCTGAATAATAGTAGTGGGACATTATGCTGCAAAGGGAACTGAGAACCCATGACTTAATCCCTTATGTAAAACCCCTCCCCCCCAAACAATGCCCTAGAAATAGTACTTCAAAATGAAAAGGTAATTTTCTTTGGCTTATCTCCTTGGTATCATGTTGTTATCTTATCATAAAATCTGCTTAACTGCTCGGAATTATAATGGATAATAACAATAAGAATGTAAGTAAGTACTAATAACTAGAAGCTGTAGCTATAGACTTTAAGTTGTGACATAAAATAGAAAATTGATGCAGTACATCCCCTCTTGGTATAACTCTTTGGAATTGGATTTCTGTCAAAACTAAAATGTTCAGACTCAACAAAAAGTTATGTAGGTATAAAAAGGATTAG
>CM019153.1:44284337-44331837 GCA_009733165.1 Naja naja | reverse complement strand
GTTCTTGAATTTCACAGTATTCTTAGTAATCCTCTTCAAAGTAGGAAGGTGTATAATATATCTTCTTTATTTTACTGTTCCTCAGTGCCCAAATTTTAGAAGCAGACATCACCATCCTGCAAGTAATGTCTCGTATTGGACCTCTATGAAGTTCAAATTCTTGTAATATTCTCTTTTTTTTCAAGAGGCTTCTGGACAGTACAGAAAATGAAATATTAGGCTGTGGGGATTAGAAGGAAGATTATTAAAACACCATTACCTACTAAAGGTAGAGGCATCACATTAAAATTATTTTTGCATGTGTGTGAACGCACACCCACATTCTCCAGTTTGGAGTTCCATCATGTAAGCAACTTTAATAGCAGACATATTTTAAACTTTAATCATAATTAAACTACCAACACAGAGATGTTCCTAATAATAATGGAAATTATAGTATGATTTAACTCCCCTGACATCCTTTCACCAAGCCACTCTAGCATTAGACTTATTAAAATGTGGGATACTTATCATCTATAATTACCCAAACAATTTTTAATGTTCTAAGGTGGAGAGGTGAAGAGTGATGGAAAGAAAGAATGCAGTTTGGAAAACACAATTCAAACAAAACCCTTTAAGACTACTCCAAGGAATAATGAGGCTTAAGATAAAGCAAGAGAGAGAAAGAGAGAGAGACTGAGGAATTCTAAAACTTTGTCTTATGTTATATTCAGATATTATCTTGAAATTATGTTGTAGCTTCTTCCTTCCTTCCTTCCTTCTCTTTCTGTTTCTTTTCTTCCTTCATCATTCTTTCTTTCTTTTTTTCTTTCTCTTTCTTTCTTTCTTTCTTTCTTTCACCCATTGTTCTCACTAAAGTTTGATTATTTTTCTACCTACTTCATAAACAATAATTGGTGAAAATAAAGATAATTCTGGATCTTACATCAGTGGATTTATTGTACACAAATAGCTGTTGTAGATAGATACCTGTATCATTTATCAACACTTTTAAATATATCTTAGTTTCTTTGTAATCTCCTTGAATATGAGTAAGTATCTTCTGTTGCTTGCAGGTAGCAACATGTAATTTCTTCCAGCAGACTCACCAATGTTCACCTTTCTTCCACCCTTCATCAGGGAACAAGTCTCCTTCCCATCCCTACCATACCTCCCAGATTACAGCCCTATTATGTGGTTATCTGAATTATACATAATTGAAAGTTGTGCTTTGCAGCTTAACAGTGTGTTGTCTGTTTGTGGTCACGCACTGCCATGAAAACAGAGCTGCACACCAGAAGTTCTAGATGACAGCAATTTTCTGGGCTCCTGAAATGATATTTTATGCCCCCTTAGCTTATAGATTGTAAAGTTTAAGATGATTTCAAGTAGAGGTGGAAGCAACAACTGACAGCATCCATACTGTATCCTGAAGTCTTCTTTGATGATTATTTCCCCTTCCAGCTTCACAGCCCTGCATATCCCAGAGAATACTACTGAATGACTGTCTAAGGATGATTCAGTTTAGCCTTTTACTACAGCCAAACTGCCTAGCATGCTACAATATGCTGTAGAAAAAATGCATGAACACATCCATGTTGTTCTTCCAGCAACAAGATAGAAAAGTTGCTTTTGTTGGGTGTTTGTTTGTTTTTTAACCACTTAATCTATCCAAATCCTCTTTAAGCACCAAGTGGTCTCAAATCTAAGTACCCACTAGGATGGACCTTGCTTAGCTGCTGGGATTAATAGAAGTCAAGCTGGGGTGATCCATATGAAATCCTTTGCACCAAGCTTAAACTGCATAATCAGGATCTTGTTGTCTCACATGAGATTTCATGACTAGTTTTCATGTACAACCTGAGAACAGATCAAATGGTGTTCAAATCTAAATTCACAGGATTTTATATATGTTTAATCATGATATATTTTACAGTCTTATATATTTGTCCAGCAGAGGCAGTGACCATCCATAAATAAAAGGAAGAGAAACAAACTGATTCTATTTGTAACTTTCATTAATGGGGATTTTTTTTTCCTTTGAATTTACCTGATCATTTATCTCAGCCTTCAAATGCTTAATTTGAAATAACATTTGAGACTGTTACATTTGCATATCCACTGCTCTAATTGTATCATTATTAAAATTACATTCAGCAAAAATGAGTAATTATCCTGAAACATTACACATCTAACGTGAGAACGCGTGATTGCAAGTTTTGGACAAGTTTTCTTGCTATTCAAATATATGAACACATCCCTTTTTTAAGTGAATAAAAATATCAGCATCATTTGGCCATAAAACAAAGTGATTCTACCTCTGTATATTAGATCATAAACCAAATACCAAGTTACAATTTGTACAGCAGACACAATAAAGTCATGTTGTCAGGGAACAATTAATCATGGAATGTTGTGCTATTTGCTGAGGCAATTAATATTTTATGCAATTTTGAGCATGCAAATTTGTGATAGTGAAAGGTAACGGGCCACATTACTCAAACTTATGTGAACATTGTCCCTACTACCACATTAACAGCAAAAACAATCAAGTTATCTGATTTTTATGCTAGCTAAATAGAAGCTATCTTTTCCTATCTGTGGATGATATTTATAGCTTTAAAAGACCAAAGACAATTCATAAGTCCAATGAGAAAATGAATCCTTATAGCATATTAAATAGCTACATAGGGGTGTATTTGAAGGATTTCCATATAGGGCAAGGTTGTTCTTGAGTAGGCAACAGACAGTTGTGTGGTTGTGGTCAGTTGCCAGGTAGTTCCTTTCTCACTGTCCCCAAATGGTCTGTGTGGCTGCTTGTTAGGAGGGGAGGAAGTTTTGAAGAAGCTGTGCCTCTAAATTGCCTCAACCTTGGGGGTTGATGGCCATATAATAGATGTGCAGAAGTAGATGTCATTTTAACTCACTCTTTTTGTGCAACATTTTCCCAGCAGAATTGGTAGGGAGGGAATACCAGCTAAGGAACAGGGAGATCAAAGGACAATCTTTTTAAAAAATGGAATTTCCCTATAGAAGATAGACAATCTGTGTGAATGTGGAGAAGAACAATCCATCTCATATATTAAGGTCCATACAATGTCCTTAAATAAGGGAAAGGAAAACCTTGTGCTACTGAGGTAAAATTCTGTCTCATCATCCTCTTTTAACAACCCCATAATCCCTTGTGGGATGGAGTCTAGGCAACTGAATGAACCTGAGGGTTTACTGGCCAGATGCCTTTCCTGTTGCCAATGTGGAGTCTTTTTCAGCAGATATATTCCTAGAGTGCCCAGAGAGAGAAATATCTGTCTCTACCTAGAAGTGAATATATAAAATGCTGTCTACCCCTCCTGATACTGGCAAATGTCATTTAGTAGTAAAGGAGAATATTTGTAACTCAGGGTTGATATGAGGGATCCTTGGTGTTATGTATGCAGGTTTGAATGTCATTGGTTAAGTTTGAACTGTTCTTGTAAAATGTCAGAAATGATTGGTTTAAATAGTGTGGGAAAACCCTGCACTCTGATTGGCTGGCAACTGCGGCTGCTGGCTATAAGTAGCAGCCGCAGTCCAGCCAAATCGGGTCTGTTATGAGCTGTAGTCACTAATAAACTCTTCACTGAAGCACTCCGCATCTGACTCTTCATGCAAATCTAACACTTGGTATCTACAAACATCGACTAGCAGTCATAACATACGATTCTTTAATTTCACAACATATAGACAGATTTAACCATAGTTTCAATTCGGAAAATGTGCCCATCCTAGACCAGGGCAAGTCCAAAAATGTCAGAAAATTTCTAGAAGCCTGACACTCTGACAAATCAGCCATCATCAGACACATAGACATTAACAACATCTATAGGCTAAGCAAGAGACTATCTCCCACCCCAAAAGGGAATAAAAAGACCCAAGCATCTCTCCACCAGCAATCAGCATCCAGATCATAATAAATTAATACCAAAGTTAACATCAGACCAGCAATCAAATAAACAATATCCCAATCAAGAAACTGCCAAAGAAGCCAACAGCAAACAGCCCAACCAAAGAATTTCTAAGACCACCCCCACCACAAGGACAGGCAAGCCACTAGAACAGGGGTTCCTAAACTTGGCAACTTTAAGACTTGTGGACTTCAACTTCCAGAAT
The DNA here is from genome assembly GCA_009733165.1 of Naja naja. Classification (NCBI taxonomy): domain Eukaryota; kingdom Metazoa; phylum Chordata; class Lepidosauria; order Squamata; family Elapidae; genus Naja; species Naja naja. Next base: position 44,327,709 of record CM019153.1, on the reverse strand, counting down.
TCTCCATCCGGTTGGAGAATTCTGGGAGTTGAAGTCCACAAGTCTTAAAGTTGCCAGGTTTGGAGACCTCTGCACTAGAATATAAATTGACAGCAAATAGCACTCCTTACCAGCACTGATGATGCTATCTAGCTTGGGTAATGAAACATCTGCAAGAAAACAAGCAAGCTCAGAGAGCATCAAGGACATCTAATGTCATTTAGTTTTAATCCTGTTTATTTTAAATACTTTTTACACATGCTATATTTGTATGACCTATTTTACTTGGCCAGCACTGAATGTTATATGTCTATAATTTGAAGGTGCTTCTAAAACAAAGAAAGAAAGAACTTGAAGGATTATTCACAGAGAGGAGCAAAGTTGGACTCTCACTGTTGACTAAAAAGCACATTTATCCCAAGACTCAGTTTCAAGCTTCCACCAAGCATATGGGAAAATGCTGTGAAAACCCACAATTTGATGGGAAAATTATGCAAAGTGGAAAGGGACAGCCAGTTGTCCTTTTACAGCCAATCACAATGCCAAGTTGTAACTTTTTGCAGGAGTAAAAAAAAAATCAGGAAAGATTAAATAAATTCAAAAGTGTTAACTGTAACAATGGCCCAAGTATTAACCTATCCGAAATCAGCTGCATGTGAAAAAGCATTCTCATATAGTCAGTGTCCTCCACAGCAAAACATCACATCCATAAGTGTTTTTGTGCAGCAAACTGATTTGTGTGATGTTTGTTCCATTCAATGAGGGGCAGGGGGAGGGAAGGAAGGCACAAAACAAAACACAAATGAGGCTATTATGTGCACAGATGTCCACTCAAGTATGAGTTACTGATGGAGGATTTGGGCTATCAAATGTAGAAATTACACTCTAATCATGATTATATGCGCCACAACAATACTAGGATTAAATACAAATTATGGCTGGAGAATAAATGAAGGAGTTACCATGGGTGCTATCAATAGGAGAAAGTCACATGTAATTACTCCAAGCACTGTATCTGGTAAGCAAGAATTGCATCTTAATAAACAGGATGGCCAAGAGTGAATAATAAAGCTAATGTTGAAAATATTTTTCATGCTTTCATCCAGCATGAATGATTGCTGGCTTTAAGTTAGCTGGAAGAATTTCTGCTCACTGTGCAGGCGTTTTCATTAAGCAAAGGTAATTGTGTAACTCTCTTGTCTCTTCCTAGGCTGGCAAAGCTGGGGAAATATGACAGTGGATTGCTGGCGCGCTGCTTCATTAAACCTGAAGAATATTTAACTCAGAATACAATTGGGTTTTGAAACCTCAACCTAATTGCAGCACCAAAATACTGAGAGCAGAACAGACTGGTATTCATCATCGTCAACAACAAACATTTTTGTGTGCCTGGAAAGCACAGCCCACCACGGGAAGAACACCCAAATCGAGAAGTTACATAATGAAAACTATGTTTGAAAGGGAGAAGGGAATGAGATTGTGCTTTTTAAAATGTAAACAAGCAGATTTTAATTTGGCCGTGCGTGTAATATAGCCCAACACCAATATTATAAGCTAATTATTTATATATACCTCTGTTCTCAAAATGAAAACATGCACTTTTCAAACAGATATACAAATGGAAGCCCTAAGGGCTGGCTGTATAAAGCATGGGACTGCTTATCAGTCAGGTAAATGGAATAAAATTACCTGGAATTCTATTATTCTATCATTCTATTCATAAAACATATGAAGAATGGTTGCAGGAACTGAGTATGTCTAGTCTGGTGAAAAGAAGGACTAGGGGGTGACACCATAGCTGTGTTCCACTATCTCAGGGGTTGCCACAAAGAAAAAGGGGCCAGCCTATTTATCAGTGCACCATAAGGCAGGGCAAGAAACAATGGATGGAAACTGATCAAGGGGAGAAGCAAAACTTCCTAACAGTGGGAACAAGTAACCAGTGGAATAGCTTGCCTTCAGAATTGCCTTCACTGAGATATTTTAAGGAGAGACTGGGCTGCCACCTGTCTGGAATGGTATAGGGCAGTGGTGGCTAACCTTTTGGGCTCCTGTGCCAAAATTGTGCATGCATTAGCATGCGCACCCAGAATGCAATGCCCACCCCCTTGCCCCCTGCACATGCACGCACAATTCCCCCCACACCACCCCCTTACCTGCACTGTGCCTCACAGCTGGTTTTTCAGCTGGTTTGAGGCCTTTTTCGGCCTCCCAGGGGCTTGGAAAAAGCCTCTGCAAGGCTTTTCAGGCTGAATAGGCACATTTCGTCACTTCCTATAATACCGGTTATAACTATCAATATACCTAAATTGAAAAACAACAAGACGCCTCCGTTATCTCAAACAATTTAGAAAGGCTAACGCTGTGTGATATTGTGATGTCACACATCTCCTATTTCATCAGGCTTATCCAGAGTACTGGAACCAGACCTGCAATGCAATCATAACCAACCTGTGAAATTTTCAGTGCAGTGCAATAATTTACTTAGGAACAATACTACAAAAGCTCACACTTGCCCAAGGATGACATTCAAATTTTTGCAGTGGAAAAAAAGCTTTGGATTAGGGAATGGTGTTAGAAACCATGTAAGTGTGTTACCATTTATATTTTCACAATGCAAGGAGACAACTCAAGGCCAGGTGATGGAACCAATCTAAAATGTGTCTTGATTTTTCAAGCAAACTGGCTTTAAATTTACAAACAAACAACAGTTTCCTTAAGGAATGATTCACAGAGATTATCTGATGTTTTACATATAATCCTGCTCATGAAAGTACAGAAAGAAAGAAAGAAAGAAAGAAAGAAGGAAGAAGGAAGGAAGGAAGGAAGGAAGGAAGGAAGGAAGGAAGAAAGAAAGAAAGAAAATAAATTAAGAAGTCTTAATTTTCAATCAACCACAGAGAAAACAACCAAAGGCCAGTCATGATGGCTTGAGATTAAGAAGCTGAAGTCCAGCATATTTAGAAACAACCAAATGGAACCAATAAATTACATTAAAGAAATGAGTTCTATATTGTATATTATCCAAGCCTTAGCAGTACATTCATGAATAAAACTAAGAAAAGGAAACAAGTCCTTTCTATCAATCCAAAACACACATGAGCACAAAATAGTGAGTCCAAACAAATATATGCACAACAAGTAGCAACAATGTGATCCTTTCCTTCTATCCCTTTCTCCACCTGTATGTTTCTCCTCTATTGTCTTCAAATACCTTTCCTGACCTTATCATTGACTTTGATCCTTCAGACAGTTTCAATTACTGTCTGAAGGATGCTCTGGGCATCCTATACATTCATCTGCCTCCTTTTTCAGGCACCACCAAAGCAAGTCTAAACGCCCTATCTCTGTAGAGGGATGTTCATGAAAGTCGAAAAACGTCACTCACCAGAGTTGGGGTCCGAGTTTCCATCTGCTTCGGTCCTCTTGTCCGGGGAGGCCTGGTCGTAGAATTCGTCCTGCGGCTGAACCAGAGGGAGAGGGTGTGAGACCAGCATTCCACTACCCACAGGCTCATGATCTCCTAGGCCACTGTCACTGCAGCTTTCCTGTGAACCATCGGGGAGGTGAAACGTAACACGACGTTGAGACTACAAAGAAGAGCACAGGACAAGCTTGATTAGTGCTCTTCTTTTTCTCTTTCACCCCTCCCTCTGTTTCGATAGATGGTTATATTTATGGTTGATCGCCCCAATCATTTCCAAATACGAGGGCCACCTGGACAAATTTTATATTTATTATTTTTTGTAAGGGTTGCTAACCTACACTCACATATTAGGTAGCCAAAGATCTCCATCAAGTTACACAACTTTTAATTGGCGATGCTTTTTTACCATCCTATTTTTCCTCTTCCCCAATAATAAATGCTGTATTCAACTGTTTCCCTTTTTACTGTACTTTTCTTCCCTGTAAAGACTCGACAAAGACTGTAATAAAGATATTACATATATTTGGTCTAGTCAAAGAATATATATATATATATACAGTATATACACACAGACTCACAAACAAACATGTCTCTGGGAAAGTATTTAGTAACTGGTATTCACATTTCTTATCAAATTTATAGAAAATGTCCTTGCTTTTGCATATGGAATTGTTGCTTGGGGAGTCCAAATCCAACTTGAAATGAATTTATTTCCCAAAGATACCCATCAGAGTTCCCATCCCACTCGTGTCAGGAGGCTCCATTCAAGGTGCTTCTGGATTGAAAGGATTACTGGTGACATCACTATTGACTATGGGGTTCCGTGGGGCTCCTTTCATGTCTACATGAGGAGCTGGAGTGAGTGACAGGAACTCACCCCAAAACACTGAGGTCTCGAACATGAGCTTAACCCAGCATTCTAACCACATGAGCCACCACACTTCATCCATTAGAGATAAATATATATTGTCTGCAGAAAGCAGCATTTCTTCTGATTGTATACAGTCGCATTGCTGAAAAGCATTTTCACACTAATAAGGGACAATGGTAGGAGTGTAAGTATTGTACTGTGATGGCTTGACTTATGGGGCACCATAAGTGGATCAAAGAGGTTAAAAAATGTGACAATGAGATTCAGAGTATCTAGCCTTTTTTATTTCTGGCACACCTATTATTGTGTAACACTTATCCAGGAACAACAACTTAAATCTTTGATAGTATTTTTTTAATCCCAACAAGAGTTAATGCCAGAAATAACCAGACTAAATCATCCTATCATATCTAACATGCTACTTATCATGCTATTGTTATATGCATAATTTTGGGTAGAGTAAAAGAGATAGAAACATATGGATAAACTTCCACTATCTATGTTGGAATCTTTGAATTTCCAACCAAAAAGGTGATGTTATACCAAGGACACCTTAGAGCTGAAATCCATCACTTCTGGAAGGGGAAAATTGAACTACATGCAACCACATCCAGATATGTTTCATAAGAAAGGTCAAGTTGCAAAATCAGTATGAAATAGTTAATCTTTTTCCTGGACTGAAGCAAAAGTATCAATGACATACAAGAGTTTTTATTTCAAATGGTGCTTTAGAAGCAAACAATATATTCCTCCGAACAAAGAGTAAAAATATGGAGGTTTTTGTAATAGTATCACTCACACCCATACATGCAAACCTACTCCCATGCACAATTAAGAGATGTCAAATTTACTTTGCTTACAGACGGGACAAAGAAACAACACTGAAACAAGGAAGCCGTAGCTTTCTTTTGCAAGCTTCAATACAGACAATTATGCCAAAACATTTTTTTCAAGGGTTTAAATGTAAATTTGTTGTGTATGCATGTGTGTGCGCATGCGTGCATGCATACACATATTCTACAACTATTGCACAACTCTGAATTTAAGATTAGGGAGATACATTTTATCTAGTTTTTTTTCCCCCCTTTGGAAACCTAAAAAAAAATAGCTGATTTAATAAGCTGCATTAAATATGTGGCTCATTAAAGTAGTCATGTCTTATTTCAGGTTTATTGGCAGATGGAAGAGGAATGAGCACTCATTAATAGGTGCTGTACTTGTTTCTCAGCACTTCCAATACCTCCATAGGAGGAAGTTGAAATATATACAACCACTTCCTTATAAGTTTCATTTTCAATAATATGCATAAGCTCTCCTTTTGAATTTTGAAATGAAACATGGAAGCTGTATGCTTTGTGTATTTAATGGCATTTTACTTCACCCCAACACTCTTAATTTAGTGCCGTGCAGAGTTGGGTTCCAGATAATGCCAGGACTACTGTACATACACAGACTCTGCAGTACTTAAGTCCAAATAAACCTAATTAGGAAGATAGATGAACCTGGTCACCCATGTGAACACTGAAGCATTTGGACTTGAAGGGCTTGTTTGTAATTGATGAAGTGAGTTTTCTAACAAGGTTAGAAGGCTTCCTTACAGAACCAGTAATTAAAGTGGAGATGTGACCCTGAAAGATAATGATTCTTCCAACCAAGTCTGAAGTGACAATTACCATTAATCTCCAGTCATATTACTATGTCTGCACCATTGGAGTATTAATACAGACCAACCCATCCGGGTTGTGTTTTAAGGGCTTATTGAGACAAGTTTTTGCTTCAAGTTTCCATGAATGAAGGCAAATATATGTGTCTCAGAATAATATTGCAGGATCCAATCTGGGTCTGTCACTGAGACCGGAAGTTTAGTCTTCCAAGTTTTTGGACATGGGTTTCCACAGGAAACTTCTCTCTACCGGAATCAGGGGTGGGCTGCTGGGGGTTCATAGGGGTTCAGGAAAGCCCCTAGCTAAGATTTTGTGCAGTTTGGAGAACTCACAAATCCCACTTCTGGCTGCCCCCCTCCCCTCCCCCCCGGAGTCCTCATGTGGCCCATTTTGGATGCAGGTAAGTGCACAGAGGCTCAGGAAGGGCAAAAAATGGGCCTCCCGGAAGTTCAGGAAGGCCGGAAATTTCCAGCTTCCAGAGAGACTCTGGAGCCCGGCGAGGCTGTTTTTGCCCTCCTGGAGGCTCAAGGAAAGCCTCTGAAGCCCGGGGAGCGCAAACATGATCCCCCCCACTGTGTTGCAGGAGGCCGATTAGGCCACGCCCACTGTGGCCATGCCCACCCAGAAATCAGATAGAGAACCTTTGCTAATTTTTTTGAAACCCACCCCTGACTGGAATGTGTACTTTGGTCTACTTTATGAGTCATATTAACGTGATGCCTGGTTGGGTGTGGCTTCCTATTGGTTGATTGGTTCGAGATAAAGATAGGGAAATGATGGAAGCCTGGGAAATAGGCCCCTTATCAGTCAACAGGAGTGCTGATGTACCACCAACTTACCAAATACTTAGGTGCCAAGGACTTGGCAGCCCAAGGAAACAACAATCCAATAGCCAGCCATCAATATACCAATCAACCAATATGAAGCCACAGCTAACCAAACCCCACACAAATATGATGCATAGAGTAGACCAAAGCACACATTCCAGTAGAGAGATGTTCCCTGAGAATGAGCTCCAGCACAAGTCTGAAAGCTTGAAAGACTAAACCTCTGGTCCCAGTGACTGACCTGGATTGGATCTTCAAGCTTTACCTCAGCTTTTCTCAACATTTTTTCTACCTTTAAAAAAAATAAATAAATAATAGGAAACAACAGACTCAAGCTGCAATGCCATCTGATTGAAAGCATTGGAATATTTCTACTAGGAAATATTCAAGATCTTGGTTTCTTCATTCAGGTGTAAGCCTTTTTTGAAATAAATGGAGGGTCTCTACACACCCTTCCCCGGGACTTTGGCCCATTGAACCCAATGAGACTTTCTTCTGAGATGACATATATAGAATTTCATTATGACTATTATTTCAATATATATAAAAATGTGGAACTCATACATTTTTAAAACCACCTTTTCTTAACATTGTTCAGATAAGAAATCATTATGCGTTACTCACCAGACAATACTGACTTTTATACAAAGCCTGGTTCTTGTGATTAGATGGCATGAATATTTAGAAGGTTCCTCTTTATCTTTTTTTTTCATTGTGGTTATGTCATTCTTATTGTAATTGCACAGTATAAGTTGCAGAGTATAAGTTACACATGTATTCTTTGTCACTATATTTGAAATCACAGCGTGTAACAGACTCAAACCTGCAGTCCACTTTGCATGAATATTTAGAACTAAGATTAGAAAATGTCTTTCGTGCTGTTCCAACAAACTATAAGGTAATATAGTGACAAACAAATTAAAAGCTAAGTTCTATTGCTTTTTGTGAATGTGAATGATCAGATGCATTTAACAATTGCAGTTATGGCAAAGAGAGAAAAAGTACCTTCACAATGTTGAAATATTGAATGGAAAGAGTGCAGAAAAGAGGAACAAAAATGATGAGGAGCCTGGAGGCTAAAACATATGAAAGTAGTTGTAAGAAGTGGGTATGTCTAGTCTAGCGAAAAGGAAGACTTGGCAAGACATGATAGCAATTTTCTAATATTTGAGGCGCTGCCACAAAGAAGAGGGAATGAACCTATTTTCCAAATGAATAGAAAGAGAAGCAACCTAGAACTAGGAGAAATTTCCTGACAGTGAGATCAACTAGTAGAATGACTTTCCTTCAGATGTTGTGGGTATTCAAGAACAGACTGGAGAGCCATTGTCTGGAATGGTATAGGATCTCCTGTTTGAGCATGGGGCTGGACTAGAAGACCTCCAAGGTCCCTTCCAACTCTGATATGCTATTCAATAAATAGCAAAGTGTCAAAGAAAAATAATGTAGGTATAACATCATAAAGACTATTACCAATGTTTGCAATGTACTCACAATGGGTCAATCTTTCAAGAAGACTTGGATGTTGTAGCTGCCCTGGTTTGTGCAACACAGTTGTGAAACACTCACCACTGAAGTACTCAATCTTACATTTCTTAGGATCTAACTACTTACAGTATTGTCCACCCATATAAAAGCCCAGCCTGAAAGCAGAAGATAACCCTGGTTAGAGTTTATGAGGGGACTCAAGGAATATTCATTTATGATCTTTTAAATGTTCTCAATCATCTAGGTCATGATTGTCCCAAAGGGTCAGCCCATGGATTTCCACTGCTCTCCTTTCCTCTGCCTTCTGCAACTGGACTTTTTGGTTATTTTCCTTGAAAATCTTTCTCCAGAACTTTGGAAGCTTCTTGGATGAGAAGGGAAGTGTTTTCAAGGGGAAAAAGCAAACAAAGTTGTGTTACTTTTTTTGAAAAGCACCTTTAGGATGTCTTTTAAATGGTTTCATAGTTCTCAGCTATTTGCATATGTGTTTCACAGCCTATTCTTTTTAGTGCTGCAAAATGTTTTAAGAATAATTTTAAACGTTCCATTGTTTGAACTTTAGTTTTATGGGCTAGTCTGAACTCTAAAGAATAGATTGCATGCAGACACTCCTAATCAGTAAACAAATATGAGATATGGATTGTAACTTCTTTTTAGAAGTTGTTAATGATGTGCACTACCTAGCACTAAATAAAAAAGGTACTTCCACACAAAATGGAGGAATGGAAAAGAAAATCAAGGACATTCAATTATTTCAACCCAGCTCCCCAAACACAACAAACCCTCTATAATTGAAGCAATAATTCCTTTATTAGGAGTGCCAGCAGCCCCTGCAAAAAGTTTCTCTTTCACCTCAGGTTAACAAGTAAGTCTGTCTGGAAGGGGAGATGAATAGTTGTCTGCCACATCTATTAATCTCCACCCCCTGCCTTTTATTCCCAGGGTGGGGCTTTGTTAGCAGTGATCCCAAGGATCAGCCCATAGATTTCCACTCCTCTCCTCTCCTCTGCCTTCTGCACATCTGTGCACCAGGCACTGGACCCAGCTGTTCCTTCTCTTCCTCATCAGCCACCTCCAGACCTGGGAGCTGTTGACTCTCCATCTGATGGATGGCCCAGGCTCCGCCTCTGTCTCTCTCTCTCTCTGCCAGCTCCATTCCCTCTTCCCCCTCGGAGCTTTCAGACTGCCTTGATGCTACCCTACGCCTCCTCCTCATCTGATTCAGTTGACAACAGGCAACAACATTAACAAAGCTGTAAAAAGAAGTTAGTGGCCCTATCAAATTAAGCATTAAAAAAAAAACACTTCTACGTGAAACTTCTCAATATTTTATCTTTGAGTCTCAGGATTTTTCTTAGCAGCCAATCCCCTTTTGGTCCCTCAGATCTTTAAATGAACATCTGCAACAAATGTGTTTGTTATTTTACTGAATGTAACTAGGCAGTCAAACAAACAAACAGACATGAATGCTAGTTTCTCTATCATGGTTAAGGGAGAAAATTATTTTTTTTTAAACAGATGGGTTCATTTCTCCCTTAGAGAATATTTATAGGTCAAAAGGAAGAGTTACAGAAGTCTATTTCTTCTTGCCATCTGTGAGTTATGCACAATTGGCTTGTTTTTTTTTTTTTATAAACAAAGAATTATGTGTCTCCAAATGTCACAATATGGGGGCATGGGTATGGTCAAATTATTTATCATGCAAGCAATATTTATTCATACAGACTCAGTTTAGGCATAGTCTAAAACCACAAATCCTATCACGGCGAACCAAACACATTTCTCAAACAGGGTAGGAGAGAGCAACAGTATTTTTTTCCTATCTATAAATATTCCTCACGCTGCCTGTTTTTTTCCCTCCTTCTGTCCTCCTCACCTCTTCTGCCTGAGGTCTGACACATGTGAGGAAAACCCTACTTTAGCTTCAAATCAGCTTCCAGTGTCTGGAGCTATCAGACATAGAAGCAAAGCAAAACAAAACAAAAAACTCCCTACAGCTGAACTTCAGTTGCATCCATCCAAAAACTTTCACCTGTCCCAAAACATGTACCGTATCTTAATTTTAGAAGAATATCCATGCTTGTGCTTAACTATTCTTTGTTTGTTGGGGTGGGAGCCTCATTCTGAATCATACTTTAACAGATTTAACAGATAATCAGAGTTGGAAGGGACCTTACAGGTCATTTAGTCCAACCCCCTGCCCAAGTGGGAGACCCTACAACATTTCTGACAAATGGCAGTCCAATCTCTTCTTGAAAGTCTCAAGTGATGGTGCTCCCGCAACTTCCAAGGGCAAGCTGTTCCATTGGTTGATTGTTCTCACTGTCAGAAAGTTTCTCCTTATTTCCAAGTTAAATCTCTCCTTGTTCAGTTTCCATCCATTATTCCTTGTCTGGCCTACAGGTGCTTTAGGAAATAGCTTGACTCCTTCCTCTCTGTGGCAGCCCCTAAAATATTGGAAGACTGCTATCATGTCTCCCCTGGTCCTTCTCTTCACTAGACTAGCCAGGCCCAGTTCCTGTAACCGTTCTTCATATGTTTTAGTCTCCAGTCCCCTAATCATCCTGGTTGCTTTTCTCTGTACTTTTTCTAGAGTCTCAACATCTTTTTTTATAGTGTGGTGACCAAAACTGGATGCAGTACTCTAGGTGTGGTCTTACTAAGGCTTTATAGAGTGGTATTAGTACCTCACTTGATCTTGATTGTATCCCTTGGTGGCTGCTGCACGCTTCTGGCTCATTTTTAGCTGGTTGTCCACTAAGACTCCAAGATCCCTCTCACAGTTACTGCTATTGAGCCTGGTTTCACCCAGTCTGTATGTGTACTTTTGGTTTTTCTTGCCTAAGTGTAGGACTTTACTTTCCATGATACATGGTAACAAAGTTCCAATATTTGAAGGGCTTCCACAAAAAAAAAGAAGAAGAGGGGGTCAACCTATTTTCCAAAGCACTAAAAAATAACACAAGACACATGACTTCAGAAGTTCTTGGTGCGTCATTACTGGAGGCTTTTAAGAAGAGACCGGACAACCACCATCTGACTTAAATGGTATAGGGTCTCCATCTTGAGCAGGAGGGTGGACTACAAGACCTCCAACTCTGTTATTCTGATGTTCTGTTTTTATTTTTTTGTAATGTAGATTGCAAGTTGAACACAGTGAGACCAAAATGAGGGATCAAAAATCCTAAAAATGGCATGGGCAAGATTTTGCCTCTTGTATTTCTGTTGGTCATGGCTGGTTTTTTGTTTTTTGTTTTCATTTTCCACAGGAATAAAAGATGCAGCCTTTACATATCTGGGGGGAAATACAGAGTAAATGGGGTGTACTCAATAGAGCTATGGAAAATGTTGCAAATTGAGCCCTTAACTATAACTCCTTAAACCAGGGGTGTCAAGCTTGTGTCATCCCGGCCGGGGTGTCACATGATGTATTGTGATTTTCCCCCCTTTGCTAAAACAGGCATGCGTGTGGTCAGCACATGATGTGTTTGGCCCGCAGGCCACAAGTTTGACACCCCTGCCTTAAACCGTTCTCCAAGACGGTGTTGTAACCACAATTTTAGGAAATAACATTTCTCAATCACAATAACACACAACTGATACAAACTCAAACTCCAAACTCGATTGCAGAAAATACGACTTCAGCAACAGAGTGGTCAGTGCCTGGAATGCCCTACCTAACTCCGTTGTTACAGATTCAACCCTTTGAAGCTTCAGCCTCAAACTGTCTACCGCGGATCTCACCCCATTCTTTAAGAGGTCCTTAAAGGGGGCATGCATAAGTGCACCAGCGTGCCTACTGTCCCTATCCTACTGTCCCCATTTATCTGTATTTACTCCCTTTGTTCTTGTTTATGTTCATAACTTATACTTGTTATCTTGCACATGTTTGTCAAATAAATAAATAAATAAACAACCAGCTGATGGACAATATTGGAAACTGGGCTATATGAGCCTCCTTCATATAAAAGTCTTTTTTCAGCCTTTGAATCTGAACTACATTTTTTTTTCTCCAGCCCTGGTAGGGGAAAAAGAAAATGCTCCTACCTTCCTTGCCCTATCCTGGATTCTCTTCGGCAGCATATTAAAAACTGACTTTTATATGCAAAAGTTAGGCTGCTGCTTATCAGAAAGCGAGCCCTGATGCCGAGAGTCTGATAATTATTCTCAGAGGAGCTAGGCTGTGCTTATACTGTTAGAAGTGTCACTTATTGAAGCTTAGATGAAATTTCGTGTGGGGATAAGAACGTAAGAAACTTCTCATTGATGTTTAAAGGGGGAAAGGAAATAAGAGCTGGGGAATATCCCTTTGGTATTCTGTTCTGTTAGTCTTCTTTAACGGAACGCGTGACCTTGGCAATTTAGGGGAGCATGGCCCTTGTGTAAAGGTAGCAAGCTTTTATCTAAAGCAATACAGTCTTCCTTGTACATTATGATTAACCTCTGTTTCAAACACTTGACTTTGAAAACTGCGCACTTAAAGAGATTTGGGTTGGGGAGGGGAAGGTAGGTTTGTAACTTTTGAAGCCAAAGCCTCCACAGAGAACAGATAAAGAGTTCTACGTGGAAGTACAGGAAACAAATTCATAATTTACCAGCCAAATCATAACAGATTAATTGGAAATCTATCTATCTATCTATCTATCTATCTATCTATCTATCTATCTATCTATCATCTATCTATCTATCTATCTATCTATCTATCTATCTATCCCATCCATCCTTCTATCCACCCATCCATCCTTCTATCCATCCATCCATCCATCCATCCATCCATCCATTCACCCACGCACCCACCTTTCTGTCTGTCTGTCTGTCTGTCTGTCTATCTATCTATCTATCTATCTATCTATCTATCTATCTATCTATCTATCTATCTATCAAGATATGTATAAAAGTAAAATACCACTCACACATCATCCCAAAATATCCAGAACCATAATGCCTACAAACTTGAAATTTGCACGAATGTTCCTCTTTGCTTCTAGGTGCTCACTAAGAAAGGATTTTTCAAAATGACCATCAGACCAATAGTATTTCCTATATTATTATTATTATTATTATTATTATTATTATTATTATTATTATGTTCTGACGCTAATTAGTTCTACTCCCCCTCCCTACCTGCAAAGAAATATGTTCCAAATGCAAAACACAAGCAGAGGAGAAGAGTTTCAGTTTCAGTTTTAGTTTCACAGCAGCAAGCAGCTTTAGTACAGAACAGTTGACCTAAGCCACACTGTCCTTGCTGTCTCCTTCTTGCTCACACAGGAAATATTGTTTCAGTTACCAAACAGCCCTCAACTCTCTCACACACTGACAGGATGCTAGCCAGATGAATACCGATGGATGCTGGATAGGCACAATTTTTTCCCCTTATGTTCCTCCCCCAAAACTGAGCCCGATCACATAGTTTCATAGTGAAGCATAGGTATCGAGCTAGTACATTATAAAATTTCCAGTAAATCATGAAATCACTGCTGGTTCAGAGTCCTTGCCAGATTGTGATAACTATCATAACAAAGAAACTGAGATACTGTGTGGTTGTTAGCATCCATCTTTATATGTCTGTGAAGGTTCTCAATCATCCAGACTGAGGGGCAAATAACACAGGCTTTGTCATTTGTTAACTAACATGGTTACGTTGTATTTTAATTTGATCTATTTTCTCTCTTTTAAATCAATGTACAGATTTATTATCTTTTAACGTTCCTAAGCTGATGAACAAGCTGGAGACTGGCTCCAGATAAGAAAAAAGTTTGTTAGTACAAATTGGGGTCTGGCTTATCTCTTTCGTGAACTCCAAACAACCTTCTTCCTTTATTTATTCATTTTTATTTATTTGCAAACAATAAGATAACAGGTATAAGTATAAACGTAGTTATGAATACATGAAATGGATACATATAAGAAAAACAAAAAAGAAACACTAGGACAGGGATGGTAGGCACGTTGGTGCGCTTATGCACGCCCCCTACAGTCCTCTTAGGAAAGGGGTGAGGTCAATAGTAGACAGTTTAAGGTTAAAGTTTCTGGGGTTTGGGGAAGAAACCACAGAGTCAGGTAGGTATTCCAGACATTGACCACCCTATTGCTGAAGTTGTATTTCCTGCAATCAAGTTTGGTGCGGTTTACCTTGAGTTTGTATCTATTGTGTGCTCTTGTATTGTTATGGTTGAAGCTGAAGTATTCATTGACAGGTAGGGCATTGCAATATATAATTTTATGTACTATACTTAGATACTTAGCCCCTTAAGATGTCAGACCTCATTTTAATGAACATGTGTGCTGTTATGGGATGCAAATAGGTAACATGTCTGACTAGATGTAACTGATTTCCTAGGCAAAAGGGAGGTGACTTTTATCCTGTCCAATCAACTTTCCTCTTGCCTTTTTCTTTGTTATGTTAACTATAAAAGGGGATGTAAGCTAAGGATCGAGGTTCCCTCTTTGCATAAGAGGAATCCCTTTTGTCTGAATATTACCTAAGTACCTTTGAGACATCCATCTCTAAGTCACACACATTAAGACCCATATTATCATTAGAAAGATGGGGAAGAAATTGCTTGATTTTGCATTTTAATGGGAACTTATTTTATCTAAGCACTCCCAAGTCTATGAATGAACTATATAACACAACTATTTGGCAAACCTTGTACTGTGGTAAAGTTTCCAGCTAAAGAAACCTGCACCCAAGTAGAATAGAATATAATAACAGATTTGGAAGGGACCTTGGAGGTCTTCTAGTCCAACCCTCTGCTTAGGCAGGAAACCCTACACCACTCCAGACAAAGGGTTATCCAAACTCTTCTTAAAAACTTCCAGTGTTGGAGCATTCATAACTTCTGGAGGCAAGTTGTTCCACAGATTAATTGTTCTAACTGTCAGGAAATTTCTCCTTAGTTCTCAGTTGCTTCTCTCCTTGATTAGTTTCTACCCATTGCTTCTTGTCCTACCCTCTGTTTATTAATGTATGAGCACAGAATGGTGGTTAAAGTTTCAAAATCCAGAATGGGGAGAGAGGGTCTACTAGCTCATTTAATGACTCTCTTTCTTTCAACCCAACCAATGCTACAAGCATCGTCGAGTAAGGATGGATGTTAAACACCCATCCCTGTGGTTTTAATTTCATGTCTCCGGTCATAATGACTGAGGCAGGTAAAGATTATAGAAATGTGAAATCCTTGGTGTTCTCAGTTGTTTTCTGGTAGGCATTTTATTACCCAACTAGGTAACATCTTTACTGCTAGTTGGATTAGTCTGGCTGGGGAAACAAAACAACCACTTCATAAACACATGGCACAACACCAGAAAACCAACTCATCAGGACAGGATTCAGCAGCCCATTTGCATCCGAAAGACAAGGGTCACTCTTTTGAAGACAGCAAAGTTCACATTCTGGACAGAGAGGACCACTGGTTTGGAACATGAGTCATAGAGGCCATCTATGTTAAAATTGAACCACCCTCCCGCAACAGAGGGGGAGAGATACAATGCCACCTATCTCCTGTTTACAACACAGTCCTTTCAGCAGTTCCAAGAAAGTTCCACACCCACTTACACTCTGATTCAGGTGACTCTGAGGATACAAACCTCAGGTGGCCTCAGTGACTCTCAGAGCGCTAACTACCAACCTCAGAGTGCACACAATCATATGACTGCAAAGAATATAAATCTTTCTACTCCCTTCCAGTCAGTTAGAACTGAAGAAGCTTCTTTGATGAGAAGCAAAATGTTTAAAAGAAAAATCCATGAAAGTCGAGTTGCCTTTTGAAAAAGCACAATCATGACCTGGATGATTAAGAATTTCCATAGATGCTGAGCTACAAATATTCTCTTCTGTTGAGTTATAGAAATATTCAATCACATTTTTAATGCTCAGGATGATGTGCATATCATTTATTTACCCAAAGTTAATGCAATTCCTTTAGTTGCATTAACAAATCGCATGTTCTCTTCTGATCCCTTTATATTCTAGCATCCTATTACCTGAACATGGAACACACACTAATAATATCTTGCTTTCCCAAAAATAAGACCCAGTCTTATATGTTTTTTGCCACCCAAAAAGGCACCAGGTCTTATTTTGGAGGGATGTCATCCACTGACTAACCTCACATGTGTGCATCATCCCTGGCCTCCTTTTCGGTGTCAGAGGCCTTCAGGAACTTCTGGCAAAGCTTTCCTGAAGACTTCTGCAGCCAATAACAGAGCTCCAGATCGATCCAGAGCTTTGTTATCAGCTACAGAGGCATCCAGGAAAGCCTTGCCAGACTTGCTGGCTGCAGAAAAAATGGACTGGAGAGGCAGGTGTTAGGGTGTCCAAAGGTAAGTAGTATGGCAGCTCCATCCCCCTATCCCCACCCTAGCTTAATGTTTACCTGTGCACTCTGGAAGTGGGAGGGATCATAATTAGGGGTTATTTAGTTGGGTAGGGCTTATATAGGGTATACATGTAAAAATCAAGCTAGGACTTACTTTCAGGGTAGGTTGTATTTTGGGGGAAATGGGGTATATTGTAAAATAATCTCCATTATTAGCTGCTTTTGTCTACTTATGAGAGAGCAATATTTATCTATTTATTTATTTATATTGGGATTTATATGCCGCCCTCTCTCCCAAAGGACTCAGGGTGGCTCACAACAAGAAAAACATACAATACAAAATTTAAAATTTAAAAAATATCAAATAGAAATCCCAATAATTCAATTAAAACCGACACCAGCTAATATAAGCCAATAAAAACCCCGCCTCAGTCCAGGTCGGCCTGTTGAAAGAGCCATGTCTTCAGGTCACAATGGAAGGATCAAAGGTCAGGGGCCATCTGCAGCTCCAAGAGTAACTGGTTCCAGAGGGCGGGCACTCCCACAGAGAAGGCTGTCCCCCTGGGGGTCGCCAGCTGACACTGTCAGACCAACGGCACCCTGAGGAGGCCCTGTCTGTGTGAGCGCACAGGGCACTGGGAAGTTGTTGCTGGCAGTAGATGCTCCCACAAGTACCCCGGCCCTAAGCCATGTAGGGCTTTACAGGTGATTACCAGCACCTTGAATCTCACCTGGAGGGCAACCAGCAACCAATGGAGCACACGCAGAAGGGGTGTAACATGGGAGTATCGGGATATTCCCATCACAACCTGCACGGCTGCATTCTGCACCAGTTGAAGCCTCCAAGTGGTCCGTAAGGGCAGTCCCATGTAGAGAGCAATGCAGTAGTCCACACGGGAGGTAAATATTGGGGCTGAAATAGCTTTGCAGTGCAAATCTGGAGAGGGAGCTTCACATAAACACGATTCTGTGGTATAATGGTCAGGCTCTATCAAAGTTTTAGAAGTAAATCAGAAAATGTTTTATTTGAAGATGCCTTAAAGACAACCACATTTATTATTCTCAAATTTAAGCTGATCAGATACAAACCATGCCACAGAGCAATTATTTTAATAGGAGTTTCCCCTTTTAGGTTGATTAGCTATAAATAACTGTATGGTAGAATAAAATTCTTCTTGTTAGCATTATTTTGTGCTGCTGCATAAAAGACTCTCAAGTCCTCTGTTTCTTTATTTTATGATTTCATTTTATGATTTCATTTTATGGTTCCATTTTTTATATGGCTGCATCTCACTGCTGTACCTCTGGTGGCTAACAATAAATTAAAACCATAACAATAAAACCCCTCACATTTTAAATATAAACACCATGATAACATTAAGACAATGCACCTGAGATCCTCCAAAATACTTTCATCCGGTTATCCTATAGGTAAACATTCTGAGCTACCTTCCTGCCAGCAAATCAAACCTCAAAATATTACCTCAAATGTTATTGAATGAATGAATATTTGGAGAGAGTTTGTGTAATTATGGCAATTAATTTGCAGTGAATGCAACTGACTTCACAATACATTGATTAAGATAAGTTTGTGTAGATACCTTGTGGCTTTGGGAAGTTACCTTACCAACACTTATGGAACAGCAGCCAAGATTAAGTCTAGTGGTACGATGCTGCTGGTTCAGACTGGTTCAGGCGAAACAGTAGCTCTGACGATCAGCTGGCCCCACCTACCCACCTCTGCTCTATCCTGTCCTATATTTCCTCATCTCAACTGTGCAGCACAGCTGATTTCCCCTCTTGCTGTTCTACTTACCATTGCTGACTTGGAAGGTAAGCAGCTGAGTTTCTAAATGCCCAATTTTCAGCACTGCACAAAGTGCGTGCTCACCGAACTGGTTGTTAAACTGGCAGCATCCCACCACTGACTAAATCTGTTCCACTTTCTGCTATTTCTCAGACAAGATCCCGCCCATTGCTCTGACTTTTCCCGGTCAGTTTCTGCAACCTCAGTCTTTCTTCTGTATGTAGGGATTCATCATGACATGATCAATATACAGCTGGTCCTCAACTTATAACCACAATGCATTCTGCAACTAAACAAGCCAATTGCTTTTGCCATGGTTCTTAAGCAGATCAGTGTGTCAACTAAAAAGATACTCCTTTGGTCTTTTTAGCTGCCAGAAAAAGGGAATTACTGGAGAGCATGATTGATTTCTCTTGGGGAAAGATGGATGTGTCCCATCGGAGAATACACATATGTAGGGATTCATCATGACATGATCAATATACAGCTGGTCCTCAACTTATAACCACAATGCATTCTGCAACTAAACAAGCCAATTGCTTTTGCCATGGTTCTTAAGCAGATCAGTGTGTCAACTAAAAAGTTACTCCTTTGGTCTTTTTAGCTGCCAGAAAAAGGGAGTGGTGGCAAAACAGTGCATTCCTTAAGTGCCTAGATAATCATCCAGAGTGCAAGAAAATTACTGGAGAGCATGACTGATTTCTCTTGGGGAAAGATGGATGTGTCCCATCGGAGAATACACATCCAAGGGGTGGGGGGAAGACCAGGGTCAAGGGGGAAATGAATGATGTAAATTACTATCGGCTGCATCCAGCCAGCACCAACACGTCCACTTCTAATAAATCAACTTTCTTTTATCTGAGATATGGCTGGAGACTTATGATTTGAATGGGGGTGGATTTGTTGGAGTGCTGACACGGTGCAGTTGTGAACCATATGGTTGTTTAGCAAATCTAGCTTTTCCCATTGACTTTGCTTCTTGCAATCCAGCTGGGTAGGTCTCAAATGACTCTGGGATGCTGCAACCATCGTAAATTTATGCTGGTTGCCAATTGATACCAAATTTGCATCACATGCTGCAACAGTTCAATAAGGCAGTAGGTCAGAGGTGGTATTCAGCAGGTTCTCACCAGTTCTGGAGAACCGGTAGCGGAAATTTTGAGTAGTTCGGAGAACTGGCAAATACCCCGCTGACTGGCCCTGCCCCCATCTATTCTCTGCCTCCCAAGTCCCAGCTGATTGGGTCTTTTTTTGTTGCCCTGCACAGGAGAACGGAACTGGAAAGCAGGTTAGTGGGGTGGGGAGGGAATGGGACTTTGCAGTAACCTTCCCCCAGGAGTGGGAAGGGAATGGGGATTTTGCAGTATCCTTCCCCTGCCATGCCCATCAAGCCACGCCCACAGAACCAGTAGTAAAAAAAAATTGAATACCACCACTGCAGTAGGTCACTTTATTTTTGTCCTGCTGTAACTTTGAGGCTGCTAAACAAATGCTTGTAGTTGAGAACTAACAGAAACAAATGCACAAACAATAAACAAATGGTGAAATGCCACAGGTATGCACATGCCTTTTCTTAGCAACGCAAAAAAGAAACAAACAATATCCAGACACTAAGGTCTCAACTAGGTTTGTCAGACACATTAGAAAATTGCCTTCTGAGCACCAGTGCTAGTCTGTGTAATAGATGTCGGTCCCTGACACCTCACTGGGTAACAATTAATTCTGAGTCATCACTCATGCCTTCTCTTGAGATTGCAACAAAGAAGCTGGAGCATTAGGATTGCCCTTGGAGAATAAGCGCTTCTAACATGCTATGATTTGAGAAGGAAACCATATATCTAGTAATACCACTGACACCAGAGCTGTCAGCTTAGATAAATGGAGCCAACATGGAAAAGCAGAAAGTGGACCTGAATTGTCCAAGATAATGCGGCTAACTTACTACATCATCCACTCTGTATGATTTACCTAGTGTTTAATCCAATATTTTAAGCATATTACCCCAAACCTCCTCAACTTAGATATAAAACCAGATAAGTCACAAGCATTTTAGTAACTTCAGCTATATTATCTTGAGGACAGAAGAAAAAAATAATGGTTGTATATTCTGAATGAACAGCCCACAATTACAAATAATGTCCTGAGGTAGTCTTGAAGGGCAGGTGTATGCAGTGGTTAAGAAAAAATACTGGAAATCAGGAAACCATGAGTTTTGGCTAAAGCACAGTTGGGTGACCTTGGGCTAGTGACTGTCTATCAGCTGTCTAGAAGACAAGACAAGGCTTGTTGAAAAAAAATAAATCTTACTGGAAAACAGCAGAGACTAATCCAAGTATTCAAGACAGGTAGGAAGGATGGAAGAAAGGGAGGGAGGGAAGGAGGGAGGGAGGGAGGGAGGGAGGGAGGGAGGGAGTAAGTCAGAGTGGTATTCAGCAGCTTCTGACCAGTTCTGGAGGACTGGTAGCAGAAATTTTGAGTAGTTTGGAGAACCAGCAAATACCACATCTGACAGGAGATTTTACAGTATCCTTCCCCTGCCATGCCTACCAATCAACGTCCACAGAACTGGTAGTAAAAAAAAAATGAATCCCACCACTGGAGTAAGTCATAGAGAATATCTTGAGACATGTTGCATAACAATCTTCCTTTAACTGAATTTGCAAATGTTGTATCCCATTCAGACATGCTCAAAAAGGAAAGAAAAGAAATTGGGTTGTGTGAATGTAACAGCCAAATTAATTTTCAGGATTTTGCACTATTACCATTGATATATTTAATCTTTGTTTCCCAGGCAAGTCTTGCCACAAAATATTTCTCTTTATTTTATATCTATCTGTTTATCTATGTGTCTGTCTGTCCGTCTGTCTGTCTGTCTGTCTGTCTGTCTGTCTGTCTGTCTATCTATCATCTCTCTCTCTCTCTCTCTTTCTATATCTATCTATCTATCTATCTATCTATCTATCTATCTATCTATCCATACACAGACACACAGATACACACACAGACACACTCAATTGCTTTAAAGAATTCATTGGAAGTAATAACAACTTTGAAAGCAGTGTGAATTGTTACTTCTTTTTAAAAAAAGACATTTTTTAAACATTTCTCTATGCAGAAGAAATATTGACCTGGGCTGCAAGATTATCCCTGACCTGTAATCTAATTACCTGAATTACTTCTCTCCAGAGTAACTAATACTATTCTACCCATGTGCTAAGCATGGCTTCTTCAGAATTTATTGACTTCTGCGATTCTATTAAAACAAATAAAAAATATTCTCATCCCAAACTTTAAAATTTATCAATACCTGTACGAAGGAAGTTCAGCCTTGATATCAGTAATGTAAGTATTTTATATCAACTTGCATCATCCTAAGTGTAGTGCAATGATGCAAGATGTTATTCCTGCTACAAAGATTTCTGATCAGCAACAAGTCTGACACTGACAGTTGGAAGCAAATAAAATCTGTGAAACATTGGGGTGTTTTCAAGGTGTTATCTCTCTGTGGAATATATCATAGAACTTAATGTTTGTAGAAGTCATTTTATCTCTGACTTCACAGATTGACAAAGTACACAGAGAATTCAGTCAGACTCTTGTTTTGATCTCTGTCTTTGAAGCATCACAGATATGAAAATTGTAGCGATTTTCCACAGGGGTCTGTAAGCAAGATGATAACTGGTGATGAAAAGAAGCAGGTAACCATAACTTGCTTCAGAAGAAGAACTTCAAGTGTTGGGTCTTCTTTTCTTCACAGGAAGCAAAAAATGGGCAGTGTGTCACTTGAGATACAATGACTGAATCAAGATTTAGAAAATCACTTTTGACATCAGCATGAGAGAGAGAGAGAGAGAGAGAGAGAGAGAGAGAGAGAGAGAGAGTATTCACTATTGCTGTGGCTCTCCGGCAACCGGTGCAAACGGCAGCGGAATCAGACAGTGGGGAAGAACGGGGACCAGTCTGGGACTCTGGAGAGGACTCGGACGAGAGGGTCCTGCGTCCAATGTGCAAATGGGGCCAGAACCATCTGGGAGTAGGGTGCTGCCTCTGAGCCTCTGGAGTTAGGCAGCAGTGAAACAGAGGACCCAGGGGAGCCTGTTCCCAGTGCGCGTGTGCGCAGAACTGCTAGAAGGCGAGAGCACCTGAAACAAAAGGGGCAACTCAGGAGTAAGACTGGGAGGTGATTGCCCCTCCCATAAGGTATAAAGGACAGGCAAAGATGACGAAACCTTTGCAGGAAGCAAAGTTGTTTGTTCGGTTCAGACTCATTCTTGAAGCTCTTTGTACTTCAGTTGGTTTTCTTTCTAGTTCATTTGACACTTCTGTTATTGGCAGCACTTCACAGGAAAGCAAGGTGGGTGTTTATCTCAAAGGACTGTTTGAGATTTATTACTGGCTGGGAATGAAAATAATTCCCAGCATTGCAATAAAACAAGACTTGCTTTTTTAAAATAAGTGTGTGCATAATTACAGTGTTGGAAGCCTTGGTCAGAACAACTATGCTGTTTGAAAGCTAGAGACACTGAGAACTAAAGTGGGGTTAAAAGACTTTGAAATATAAGTATGTAACATTCGTAGAATAAAATATAGAGTGGCTTCCTGGTAAGGTGAGGTTTTTCCTGAATAATGAAGAAAAAAAAAGAAATTATGTGTGAGTCAATTAACCAACAATGAAACTACCTTCATTTAACATTGTTGAATTTAGTCTTCTCTTTTCTGGTCACTGGCTCTGCCTTTTTCCTTGTCATGTGTTTGCTGTAAGGTGGGCCAAAGCTACAGTCCTAGGCATGTTTTTGTAAAACTTGGATCTGCAAAATATCCAATCTTTGGTACTGTCCAATATGTACTGTGTTGCTGCTTGTATGCATGCAAATAAAATCACGTTGTACCTTCAAAGTGATATGGTGCTTGAGGTGACTAGACATATAATATTTTGAATATTTCATTTCAAACATAAAAGTTTGAAATGAAAATTAATTTCTGACTAGAAATTAATTTTCATTTCAAATTTTTCAGTTGCATATACACTGCAACTGAATCAATGAAATCAATAATCAATGAAAATTAAGTCAGCTAGAGAAAAATATATCCAAATTTTAGTTTGGACTACTTTCGAAATTGTCCTAATATAGACCCATAGTACATTCTCATCTCTTCTTTGAAATTTCCACACAATTATTCCAGTCCAAATGTAGTTTATTAATTAAAGAATTTTTTGAAAAAAGCTCTCTACTACATTATTATTCTGGATCATTACTTATATCTACTTATGATCTATCCCCATAATACAGTATTTCTTAAGAATTGATCTAGTTATTTACAATGGTAATAATATTATGCTTAAATATTCTCTCTCTCTCTCTCTCTCTTTCACACACACACACATACACACACACATACACAGAGGGGGAGAGAGAGGGAGGGAGGGAGCGGGAGAGAGGGAGAAAGTAATCTTTTCCTAAAACTTTTCCTATTAAGAAAGAAGGACCCAAGTTAGGGTTACTACCTAACATACTGTACATTTTATTTTCTTTACAGGAGAAGTAGAAAGAAGAATTTATTACCATCCAGGTCAATATTACAATCCTAGCTATGTCCCAAGTTTATTCTGAGTCCTATGGTGTGTGTGTGTGTGTGTGTGTGTGTGTGTGTGTCTATACATATATAGACACTGGTTTTGATTATTTTTTTGAAGACGAGTTTCTTAGCTACATCTTTTTTTCCAATCAATCTTTCATAGTTCATGGAGACTTTGTAGTTCAATAGTGTGACACTCTCACCCAAGACTAAGATGCCATCCTGTTAACTTCAAAGACAACCCATCACCTTTTCACCTGCAATCAGTAATGGGCCATTGTCCTGCCGAGACCATTTCAATAATCTTATTGATCCCACCTATTCATAATCTTCTCATTCTGCTTCCACAACCCAGGTAAGCATAATGATATTTGTAGACCTGCTTGGATAACACAACAAACGAGTTGTGCTTATGGATGAAGGGATTTATCTTCTCTTTACTTGCTGTAGCACAAGCTCCATGTTTGCTCATTCCTAGGCACGTAACAAAAGCTGCCTCAAAAACCCAACATTCATAACAGTTCTCTCTTTATGTTAAAAAACAAAACAACAACAATCCATTCTGCATTGCCATAACCATCCCAATACCATTCAATATTGCAAGAAAATTGCTTAACTGGCACAGTTCAAGCCGTTATTTTATTATCAAACTCCCCCTCGCTTTCTAGTTACAGGCAATCGTTATGTACATTAAGGATGAGAATCTATTATACTAATTTTATTTCCCCCCTCTTATGCTTTATTTTTATGTTGAATGAGACCTCAAAGGTTACTCTCAATAATCAGAATGAAAGAGAAGCATGGAAATTATGAAGAAAATTAAAGCAATTGAACAGTATCAAACAATGAAAGATAATTTAAGAATTAATTTACAAATCCAGGAGAGCAAAGCACCTAATAAAAACATTTGCTCTTTTAATATCAATCAGAATAAGAATGTTACAGAGTTTTAATGTGTTATTACATTAACAGGAAATTTCAGATATTGTGTATGTCATTGCACATGCAAAATATTTTTAGTTGCCTGATAATGAGATCTTAAGACCATCTAGCTCAATTCTAGAATATTCTGGGATGGGTTCTTGAGATCTTAAAAGACATTCTTAAGAGCCTTAGATTTTGAGAGCCTTTTAACTGACAGGGAGTGGGAATGTGGCTCCGTTGCCTGTGGAGGAAACTGTGGAAGGGCGAAGTCCGGCTGGGCAGAGCAGGGAAGAGATAGAACAAGGGAGAGGGAGTTCAGAGGCCCACCCCCCCTCTTCATCCTAGGGCATGCAGGGAGGAACAGAGAAGAGAGCAACATGGGTTGCATGGTTTACAGGTGAGGAAAGGGACGTGATTCTCTTCATTAGCCACACCTGGGAATGAGAGTTTAAAAGAGATGCATGCTGAGTGAGGTGACTGCTGGGAACAAACATGAGTCTATCTTGTGTTGACTTTGGTTATCTGTGTTCCTGGCATCTTCCCAACCATGATGAATTACTGCCATTCCTTCACATCTGGAATTCCTTCTCTTGCCCTGCCAGACTAATTACCCCATCTTGCCTTGATTGGACTTATAGTTTTTGTTGACCACGTTTTGGACTTGATTCTCTGCAGCCAAAGGCTGTTCCTGGTAGTGTTTTTCTCCAGGCCAGAAGGTAACCAGGACATTGGGGGCAAAGTTGGAGCTAAAGGGACTCCTACTGATTATCTGACTGTGTTGCCTTTGTGCCACACCCCAGGTCATCACAGAGTCATTGTGTTCCCACAAATAGTCTGAATCCAACCTCTCCTGAATTCCATTGACCCTTATCTGGTGTCAATTTAGTGTTAAACTTCAGTTGACCAGATTTTTGTATCTAGGCTTGAATATATCCTCTCTGCTACAATCTAATGAATGGTCCTGATTCTTTGTGGCTGACACCAGCAGGTTCATGGAAAATATGTAGTTGGTTCCCAATAATTCCAATTTTGGCTGTTGCATGAAGTTTTAGAAAAAGACAATTCTGAGTTGGATTCACTAGTGAGCATATTTCTAGGTCATTCTCCAAAAATACACCAATCCCAGCTAGAAATTGTATATTTATTTTACTTTGGGAATAAGAAACCATAAAAGGTAGTTGGCAGTCTTTAAGTCAGTGTATGATAGTTCAGAATTTTTACCCAGTCAATCTTCATGGATTGGAAGATCTTGTATCTAGCTTATTAGACATGGGAGGAAAAAGAAGAAAGGGTGGAAGAGGAGGAGGGGGAAGGGGAAGGGAAGAGGAAGAAGAGAAGGAAGAAGAGGAAGAAGCAGGAGAGGAAGAAGAAGAGAAGGAGGAGGAGGAAGAAGAGGAAGAAAGGGAAGAGGAAGAAGAGGAAGAAGAAGATGGCAACTGGGCTTTGTCCTACCTCTACTAATCTAGTGTCTACTTCTTTATATTATCTGCATTCTTATTCTGCTTTTTAGCAAAATCTACAAAGCTGAGCTCAGCTCTTTAGCCACTAACAAATCCCTGATATTTGTGATAAGGACAACTGCAATAACTGTAGTTTAATTGTAGGACTTTGCTTTTTTTTTGCAAAAGGATTCAAATAATTGAAACTAGAGTTTCCTATGTACTTCCAGCCAGGTGGTGATCTTTGAAGAAGATCTAAGACAGTTTTAGTTCTAAAGTAGATTAAAAATAAATAAAGAAGAATAGCAATAACGCTGACTACTTTCCAATTTTATATTATATGTTTTCAAAAAAGAAGTACATGTATATATGCAATGCTCCCCTACTGGTTGATGTGACATGTGTACTGCCATAAGGAGGGAAGCAAGGTTGTCTATGCAATAGAAGGAAAGATGTGAGCAACGAAAGGTCCTGAATTGACAGATGGAAGGGAAAAGAAAGGCAGATGTGCTCTAATTTCTTGAGTTGTTGAGAGATGACAGGCACATACAGATCAAACTGCTTGCTTGGCATTACTGAAGTTACACATAAGAACCACAGTGCAGACTCAAAAAGTTGCTCACTAGGACAAGGGACTCAGCAACAAGCTGAAACTCAGCAGCTTGCCACCACTAGAGAGCATTGACTAGGCTGGTGTGCCAAAGCCTTGAATTAAGCCAGACCATCTGGGAATCTTAACAATGACAATCAAAGACCCGGTCAGGCAAAAATGCTCTTTAAAAAATGCATGATGCAAGTTTCTAAGTTCAAGCAAAATGACAGATAATTGTCTAGTTTCTTGTTCCTGAAGAACCCAGGCTGGCTTCTGATTTAAAGTGCATGCAAGGGAACGGAGAACTTGATCTGACAGAGCTAGATTTTTTTTTTCCTTGTAAAATGTCTTAGAGGTCAGTAAGAAAGCTTTGGCTAGAGAGATGCCCTAATTTAACTCAAATCAAGGGCAAAAAATAACCCTGGACTTTATCACTTCTGGATTTTATTTATTTTATTTATTTGATTTGTCAATCGCTTACAAGGTAATAGATATAAGTATAAACATGAGTAAGAATACAGGAAATAGTTACGATTAAATGGGGACAATAGGACAGGGATGGTAGGCATGATGGTGCACTTATGCACGGCCCCTTATAGACCTCTTAGGAATGGGGTGAGGTCAATAGTGGTTAGTTTGAGGTTAAAGGAGTGGGGGTTAGTGCTTGTGATGAAAAAATATACTCTATATGACTTTGGTTTTGTTGATCAGATACATAAATGGCTAATTATATATTAATGTATGAAAGCAAAATCCTTGAAGCTGGAGTGTTTTTATCTTGTACTGTGCTAAAAAGAATTGGAAGTCAATGCCTTTTCTCTTCTTTTTTCACCTTGTATCTCACACCTTCTCCCCCCCCCTTAATTTTCTATTTCTATTTTTTCTGTGTATTTTATATAAAGAAAGAAAGAAAGAAAGAAAGAAAGAAAGAAAGAAAGAAAGAAAGAAAGAAAGAAAGAAAGAAAGAAAGAGAAAATACCGCTGGACTTTTTCTGCCAATCAGAATATTGGAGTTAAATGAAATAAGTTTTATGGTAATTAGGTAATACTTCATCTTTTTTAAAAAATAGATTTTTTATTTTTACTATATAAAGAAAGAGCAACAGTTTCAACATCTATATAAACAGTGTGTTGTCTGATTAGAGTTAATTTGAGCAATACTAATATTAACACTAATACTAATACTAATATTCATTGATAGTGATCATATAATAACAATATTTTCTCCACATAATATTAATAGATAATAGTTCTTCCTTAGTAGGTATTTACTTGCTAAACATTCTTTTAATATTTCCTGATAAGAGGAAAGATATAATATTAATATCAACTGTCTCTTAGAAGCAATTCTTTGGAGAAATGCAAAATTCATCCAATAGAATTCTAAGCTCCAATAGCTAGCTTTAAAAGTCTGAAATGATTGACTCTGAAAGTGTCTGAAACTAACCTATGGTCAGATCAGAGTAATATTTGCAAATGCAGGGACACATTCTCCCATATTACAGGGTAGCCAAAATGTAAATGGCTACAACATGTTCAATTTTTTGACAGAATGAAATGAAATGTGCAGGATGTAAGATAAAGTGTAACAAATTTTGTAGAAATCGGTGCAAGAAAGTTTGAGCTACATATCCATTTTCAGTCTATGTAGTTTAATACTTTGTGATGTAATTGACAGGAAAGGCAGTTTCTAATATGTAGAACATCCATGCCTGCTAAATTAAAAAAAATGTTTGCAAAATGATGGGCTGGTCTTAAGAAACAATTCTTAAACCCCATCCTGAACATGATGACACTTTTTAGGGATTAAAGTACAAAATATGAATTTAGCCAAACAAATATTTTGACCTCACCACCTTTGAACAAACAGATACAGAGAGCAAGAACAACGAATAAATAAACACAGGTTTTTGTATTCTAATCATAACCCTATTATGTGATTCATTCTGGCCCTAATTAACATTTTAAAGGATCACCATGATTAAGTGGTAAAATTTTGCAGTTATGTATCCCATTTTAGGGACTGTGCCCATTAGATGATTGTTTATATCAAGTCACCAAGATGACCTATTCAGTGTTTTTACCAGGTCCTGTTTAAAAGAATGAGTAAACTTCTGCATTTGCAAGATTCATTGTTCGAGTCAGAAATGACTCAATAACTCCACATGAAGAATAAGCATTGAAATGTGAAGAAATATATGGTCTTTAAGTCCATATTCTTTGGAAAAGACCCTGATGTTGGGAAAGATTGAAGGCAAAAGGAGAAGGGGACAGAAGGATGAGATGGTTAGGTAGTATCATTGATGTGATGAACACAAATTTGAGCAAACTCCGGCAGATAGTGGAGGGGAGAAGTGCTGGCATTCTATGGTCCATAGGGTTGCTAAGAGTCAGACACAATTTAACAACTGAACAGCAACAAAAACTCTGAACTATGTAGAATTGTGACCGCTACTCTTCATTTAAGGATGAAGAAACAAAAATCTAAATATTTTCATAAAACTATATATCTCCTCAATATTTAGAATGTCATCTATGTTCTGAGTCATTAAATCAGTAATAACTTTTAGCAACCAAGGACATACATGTTCTACAGACTGATCTTCCAGTGCTATACCACCATGGTAATCAAAACCATCCATCTTGCTGTTGGACATTTTCTTCTTATTTTTTCCTTCCACCTTTCTAGCTTTATGGATTTCTCAAGAGATCTAGGTCTTCACATAATGTGTCTAAACTAGGATAATTTGAGTCTGATCATTGATGGCTTGAGTAAGGAGTGTGGGTTGATTTGTTTGATGATCCTTTTGTTTGTTTTCTTGGTTAGCCATGGTATTCTAAGACACCTTCTCCAATACCAGGCTTGAAAAAAATTAACAGAACTTTTCTGTCCTGTTTCTTTATAGTCAACTTTTGGTTCCATAGAGAGTTTCAGAGAGTTCCATGGCTTGCATGACTCTGATCTCCAAAGCAAAGGCACATCATTATATGGCCTTCACTGCTACCCTACAAGTATAGTCTGAAGCATATTTCTTGACTGATATTTCTATTATTCTAAATAGTCAATGCTAAAAGGCAGAAGTGAACACACACACACACCTCTTCTCACACTGAGATCCCAGTCCAAGTGAGGCAGAACCAATGGATGAAAAGACATAGCCTGTGTGGATTCTCTTTTCTCATACCATGTCACTTGCTCTCATCACTTATGTCTAAAAGTGTTTGTTCTTTATAAAGACTTTAAAACAAGCAATCAAAGAAGGTGGGCTAAGTTTTGAACCTTATTAAAATAAAATTTTAACAAATGAATACAGAGAATATCACACAGTAGGTCAAAAAAAAAACCCAAACCTATCAATATCTTATAAGAGCCATGGTGGTGCAGTGGTTAGGGTACAATGCTGCAGGCTACTTCTGCTGACTGCCAGCTGCCTGAAATTTGGTAGTTCAAATCTCAGCAGTCTCAAGGTTGACTCAGCCTTCCAGCCTTCCGTGGTGGATAAAATGAGGACCCAGATTGTTGGGGGGGGGCAAGAGGCGGACTCTGTAAACCACTTAGAGAGGGCTGTAAAAGCATTATGAAGTGGTATATAAGTCTAAGGGCTATTGCTATTGCTCTTCCTTCCTTCCTTCCTTCCTTCCTTCCTTCCTTCCTTCCTTCCTTCCTCCCTCCCTCCTTCCCTCCCTCCCTTCATTCCATGGTGCACAGTAGTTAGAAGGCAGTACTGCAGGCTACTTCAATTTGGCAGTTCGAATCTCACCAGGCTCAAGGTTGACTCAGCCTTCCATCCTTCCAAGGTGAGTAAAATGAGCAACCAGATTGTTGAGGGCAAGATGCTGACTTGTAAACTGCTTAGAGAGGGCTGTGAAGCACTATAAAGTGGTATCTAAATCTAAGTGCTATTTTCTATTGCTATCTGGTCCTCCAGCAGGGAAATATGTCAGTATCCCTCCTTGCCAGCAGCAAAAACAATTGAGAGATGTATTTATGCTAAGCCATACTTCTGATCTAACTTCTTCAGCATGATACAACAGCAAGTTTCGCTGGCATCACACAAACCTCTTTAGCGTGCTTCCTCGCGATTGTCCATAATTCCTTATTGCTGTCATTAATCAGAAATGAATGTTTTATTTTCTGCTGTTTTTAACTAAAAGGAATCATGTCTTTGGTTTTTATCCTATTATAAAGATTTTTTTTTTCAAAAATGGGAAACAATTAACACCGGCTTTAATGTTCAAGGGCTGTGGAGCTGCAGTAATTGCACTCAAGCTCCGCTAACTTCGTAATCAGGCATTGGGTTGCAAGCTACTCGTGACTGATTCTCGGAGAAGGACTAACACACTTGAAGGAAGAAGGCAGGTGTGCCAAAAAAAAAAAAAGCAGACATGTTGGCAAAACAAATTAAGAATCTGAAGAGGGGAAAGAAGCAGAAAACAAAGAACATTCTCCTCATCAGGAAGCCACTGCCTAAGCCCTGACTGCAGTGGATTACAACTATTCTGTAGCCAGGGCTATTACACGCTGTGGGATTTCACACAGAGTGCAGAATTCAGCATCATGGAAGAGCTCACAGTTACCTGGCTTGTAAGACAAACAGGCAGCTAATTCTGAAAAGTGATTGCAAAATCTATGGATAACAAAAATGATTTCTTTTTCCTATATGGGCTGTTGGCTGGAGTTAAAACTGGGAAGATTTTGAATGCAAACATTCTGAATATCTAGTATATAGCAAAAGGATACAAGCATACTTTGGAAATATTGCAGGCTCAGTTCCAGACCATCACAATAAAGTGAATAATATGAATCTTTGGGTTTCTAAGGGCATAGAAATGTTATGCTAAGTCTGCAATAGCATTAGAATAGAATAGAGTAGAATAGAATAGAATAGAATAGAATAGAATAGAATAAGAATAAGAATAAGAATAGAATAAGGAATTAGAATAGAATAGAATAGAATAGAATAGAATAGAATAGAATAGAATCCTTTATTGGCCAACTGTGATTGGACACACAAGAAATTTGTCTCTGGTGCATAAGCTGTCGGTGTACATGCAAATAACACTTAATGATAGTCATAGGATATTAAACAAGCAATCAACATAAATCATACTAGGATACTAAATAAAGCAATATAAATCATAAGATACAAGCCACAAAGTTATAATCATAAAAAGATAAGGAAATTGACAATAGGAAAGATGAGTAAAAAAATAGTAATACAGCATACTAGGTGGTTTGACAGTGCTGTGGGAATTAGTTCTTTAGCAAAGAAATGGAATGCGGGGGGCGGGACCTTCCTTGTGTCTAATTGTTTTGGTGTGCAATGCCCTACAGTGTCATCTTGAGGGGAAGAAGTTGAAATAGTTTATGTCCAGGATGTGAGGGGTTTGTAGATATTTTCACAGCCCTCTTTCCATTATAGCTAAATATTATGACTAATAAAAGTACATACCTTAATTAGAAATACTTTATAGCACAAAAAGGCTAATCAACATCTGAGCCTTTACCAAATTGTAATCTTTGTTGATGGAGGATTAAAAAAAAGCAGTGTCTGCAAAGCCCAGCAACGCAAAGCTCAATTGATATGTCTATGTAGAATATTCACTTTGTTTCATCTAGCAGTTTTCCAGAGTTTTGCACCAAAATTTGATAGACCAATTTCTCATGTATCATTAGGATAAGCCTCTATGTTTTGACACTGTCTAACGCAGTTCAGAGTCTTGATCACCTCCACCGTTGTCCCAAAAGGAAAGGTCCAATTAGCTCAATAGTCTGTCCAATTTTGGGTGATTAAGTAAATTAGCTTTGCTTAGCACAGATATGAAGCTTAATATATCCGAAAGTCATTCATAGTATGTGTATGCAGACAAACACATGTTTGCATAGGGAAATACTCTCTCTCTCTCTCTCTCTCTCTCCCTCCTTCCCTTTCTCTCTTTCTCTCTCTCACATATACACAGAGAAAGAAAGAGTTAAAGAGAGAGAGACTAATCTAACAGCCAAACTACTTCCTTTGGAGTAAATTAATGTAATTAAAATCAGATACTTAAGATAAATGCAAGGGAAGCTGGGATAAATTGTTGTTCAAACACTTTTTAAGAAAAAAATAATAATTGCAGATGAATGGAGAAATGGTACAAAACTTTTTTTTTTTAATTCTGTAGAACTAATGAGAATTTGGCAGATTTTGCCATTTGCACATCTATGGTACATATCGGAGGTTTAATTATACCGGATTTTTCATAGCGGATATCCTGAAATAACAATCAAAGAACGATCGGGAAGCAAAGATACCTAACAATTTTCTGGGAAGCCAACTAAGAGAACTAACATTACTTTTGCTAGTCCCAACAGAACTCATCCTTTAGATGCTTAATAGGACTCTAAAATCAATTCCCTCTGCCCTCTGCAGAATTTTACTGGCATGTCTCTTTGTATTGAATATTTCAGTTGAAAAGAACTGCTGGAATTCCTCAATGCAGAGAAGCATTGCAACTGAGTTGGGCTGTGCTACTCATCTTCAAAGGACTCAAAGAAACCCATTTACTGGAGAAGATCTTTTATATACTTTTCTGGAAGGAGATTTTTTTTAAAAAAAGAATATACCATGTGTGATGTTGTATCCTACCGGTTGCAGATGCTTTTCCTGTTTATCCCATGGAGATTTTGGTATAACTATTGTGATAAATTGATTTATTTAAAATCAAACAGAATTCTTGTTACTGGTTCCTAACACATCTTCAGTAATGAAACAGTAAGGCAGAAAGAAAAGGAAAAGTATGCGTTCCTTCCACCTGTTTTTCCTTGTATATACTGCTCAGTTTTCACTTGTTTAACTCTCAAAAAAAGGCATTGGTGGCTCAGGCTGTTAAATGCCTAGCACTTAATTTCAGCTGCCTGCAATTAGTGCAGGCTCGAATCCCACCAGGCTCAAGGTTGACTCAGCCTTCCATCCTCTCGGGGTAGGTAAACTGAGGACCCAAGATTGTTGGGGGCAATAAGCTGACTTTGTAAAAATGCCGCTTAGAAATAAGCAGGCATATACAATGGAAGGAAGGCTATTGCTGAGCGCATTGGGTTGTATCCCAAAAATTGTAAGCCACCCTGAGTCTCCGAAGAAGGGCAGGATATAAATATGAATTTAAAAAAAAAGATTTCTTTAAGTAATAGATGCACAGAAACTCAAATATTTGCTCTCAAAATAAGAATTAAACAAATGTTTTCCTCACAAAGGAATATGCAAATATCTGGCCTGGAGTGTTTCATTCTCGTCCAGTAAACTGAAATGTCAAATATGCATTGTGGCTATATGAAGTATATGGTAAACAATGATCCAGAGTAGACTGCTTTGGTTCATGAATGAAAGCAGGATAATGTTTCAAAATCCAATCTGGGCTGATTACCAGGACCAGACATTTAGTCTTCTGAACTTTCGGACTTGTGTGAGCATGTTCCCTGAGGATGGGCTCCAGAACAAGGCCAAAAGCTTAGAAGACTCTGGTCCCAAACCAGATTGGATCCTGCCTTAGTTCAGTTTCAGCCTCAGTGATCCTTTAGGCTCCAGATCTTTGACCTCCAAACCAAGACTCTCATCAAGACGGATTCCAATTACAGCACTCTATATATTATTAAAGAAAGAAAATCAACAGAAACTGTTTTTGGATAAATGACAGCAGCTATATTAGTATTAGTAATCAGTATATTACTACCGCTTTATAAAGTATTCCACACCTGGAATACTGCATCCAGTTTTACTCACCACATTTACAGAAAAGTTGTTGAGACTTTGGAAAAAGTGCAAAGAAGAGCAACTAAGATGATTAAAGGCCTGGAGTCTAAAACGTATGAAGAACAGTTGCAGAATTTGGGTTGATTGATTGATTGATTGATTGATTTGACTTGTATGCCGCCCCCTCTCCAAAAGATTGAGGAGGTTGGGATAATCTAGAGAAAAGAAGGACTGGGGGGACATGATAGCAGTATTCCAATATTTGAAAGGTTGTCACAAAGAGGAGGGGGGTCCATTTATTTTCCAGAAGGCAAGACAAGAAACAATGGATGGAAACTAAACAAGAAGAGAAGCAACCTAGAACTGAGGAGACACTTCCTAACAGTGAGGACAATTAACCAATGGAACAGCTTGCCTTCTGGTGTTGTGGATGCTTCATCACTGGAGGTTTTTAAGAAGAACCTGGAGCATCACTTGTCTGAAATGGTATAGGATCTCCTGCTTGGGCAGGGGACTGGACTAGAAGACCTCCAAGGTCCCTTCCAGCTGTATTCTGATTCTATACTCAATGGGGCATTGACTATTTTTTCAGTGTGTCTATTTCTAATAGAAGCAGTGTCCATGTTATTATTAAAGAAGTGGGAGAAGAATGATATATATATATATATATATATATATATATATATATATATATATATATATGTAGGTCTTGGTGTATTCGGTCTTGTCCGTGTAAGATTGAGAATACCTTGGCAGCGTTTTACGAAATCTCATCCGTCATCTTCAGGCTGGTGTCTTCAGCTTGTTCTCCTGGGAGAAGTGTGTGATCGTGGCTGTTTTCCCTTTTAAACTCTAGAGTTGGATGTGTTGTTACTTTTTGATTGGTTTGTGGAGTTGATGTATGCAGATTGGATGGCTTTTTCCTGAGACCCTGTGTGGCTGAGGTGCTGTGTGTCTCTCAGCCTTTTGTGTTGTAACAGCCTGGGTAATGGGCTGTGTGATGACCTTCTGAGTTCTATTGTTGTGATGTCCTGGGTGTGGTGCTGTAATCTCCTGGGTCGTTGTC
Source organism: Naja naja (assembly GCA_009733165.1). NCBI lineage: Eukaryota > Metazoa > Chordata > Lepidosauria > Squamata > Elapidae > Naja > Naja naja. The sequence goes on along the minus strand of CM019153.1, from coordinate 44,291,994 downwards.
TGTGCTGCAACCTCCTGATGTTTTGTGTTGTGATCTCCTGAGTTCTGTGATGTAGTATCCTGGGTGGAAGGCTGTGATGTGGCATTCTGGGCCTTGGTTTGGCTCGAGTTTGAGGTCTGGCTATGTGTTTATAAGCGTGTGTCAGTTTGCTTAGTTTGGGGGTTGGAGGGGGGTGTAGCAGCTGGTGTTGCAGCCATGGTCTGGTTTCTGGATGGTGGTTGCCTTTCATCTGTGGCGTGGGTTGGGTTTGAGTCTGGTGAAGGAGATTGGTGGTGGCATCATGTGTTATTTTGGGTCCGGTGTTGGTTTTTGTGGCTGGGACTCGTTTGTTGATTAAACAGGATGATACCTCCTGCCTACCAGACATCTGGAAACTAGCCCTAATCAACAAACGAGTCCCAGCCACAAAACCAACACCGACCCAAAACAACACATGATGCCACCACCAATCTCCTTCACCAGACTCAAACCCAAGCCCACGCCACAGATGAAAGGCAACCACCGTCCAGAAACCAGACCATGGCTGCAACACCAGCTGCTACACCCCCTCCAACCCCAAACTAAGCAAACTGACACACGCTATAAACACATAGCCAGACCTCAAACTCGGAGCCAAACCAAGGCCCAGAATGCCACATCACAGCCTTCCACCCAGGATACTACATCACAGAACTCAGGAGATCACAACACAAAACATCAGGAGGTTGCAGCACAGACAACGACCAGGAGATTACAGCACCACACCCAGGACATCACAACAATAGAACTCAGAAGGTCATCACACAGCCCATTACCCAGGCCGTTACAACACAAAAGGCTGAGAGACACACAGCCAGCACCTCAGCCACACAGGGTCTCAGGAAAAAGCCATCCAATCTGCATACATCAACTCCACAAACCAATCAAAAGTAACAACACATCCAACTCTAGAGTTTAAAAGGGAAAAACAGCCACGATCACACACTTCTCCCAGGAGAACGAAGCTGAAGACACCAGCCTGAAGATGACGGATGAGATTTCGTCGAAACGTTGCCAAGGTATTCTCAATCTTACACGGGACAAGACCCGAATACACCAAGACCTACATACCTTTACCCGTGAAAATCTACGAAAACATATATATATATATATATATATATTTATTTATTAGTGGAGCAGATCATGGTGTCAGGTTAAAGGAAAAGATGGTTAAAGGAAAAGATGGAAGAGGCTTGTTTGATGAAGCATCAAACAAGGAGGAACCTATCTATGTCACTTGCAAGTCACAATGTCATTAATGTTTCTTTGTGTGTTGAAAAACAAAACTCTTTGGGAAGGTGAAATATCTTAACTCCATCACTGAGAAATCAGAAAGTCCTGCAACATGATAGTATGCTTAAGTACAAAGGATTTGCTCTGAATGTGAATTATTTACTAATTAAAACTGTTTTACACTGAGAAATCTCTTGAGATTTGCCTTGTGTTTCCCAGAGTGTAAAAGTATGAAATTATGGATGAACAGACTATAGCATCATAATTCCGTTCTGCCACCTTCAGTGAAAAGGTTGAAGCAAACTGGCAAATTTAGTTTCCAACAATTTTACCCACCAGCAAGTATAATTTATGGAGGCTGTTTTATTTTATTTTATTTATTTGAAATAAGGAAAGAAAGAAAAATGCAATAAAGACGATTAATCTAAATTGTCAGACATCACACTCTCCCAACATCAGCTCTGGTAACAGCGGTATTGAGTTCCTAATTAAATGTGAAATAGAATAGAGTTCAGTTTCACCATTGATTTGTAAGCACAGTTCTTGATTATTGTTATTGATGTTTTATAAATACCCAAAATGTCAGCTCTTACTTTTTTTCTCCCATCTTATTGTCTACTTTTCTTTTAGAAGCTCAGGATGGCTTAGAAGAGGTATGACACATCCAAAGATCCCTGTTGAGTCTCTATGGATGAACTTCAATCTTCCCAGCATTAAGCTAATTTGCACAGAGGATGCTAATCTATAAGAAATATGTTATCAGCACTGCTAAGAAATGATGACTAAATTATCCTGAATTGGAGAATTCTTCAGAGCTCTTTGTTGTTCGATTGATGTTTAGGAAGTCTTGTTTTTCATACTTTTGAACAGTACAACTCTAGGCAATGAATTCTCTGGTATTGAGTTGTTTTGTGCCTTCAAATTAGTTTTTGATTCCTAGTGATTGACTAAACTGGTCCCTGAAGTTTTCTTGGCAATATTTTTTTGGGGGGGAAGTGATTTTCCATTGCCTGTTTCTTAGGGCTTGGAAAGAACGATTGGCCTAAGGTCACCCAGTAGCTAAATAGTATCTAAATAGTACCTAACTCACAATCTCCTGGTTTATAGCCTGGCGCCTTCACCACAATTCCAAAGTGGCTCACAAAATGGTATTAAGTGCTTGACTATAATATAAATGCCCACATGCAATGACAGCTATGTTTCCTTTTTATGCTATATCCCTTTAAAAAAAAACTGATCAGAAGAAAAATCCCAAAATAGAAGATTTAGCATGAAAAATGTCTGGGTGATTTTTCTTTTAACCTCCTGTCAATTGTATATATTTAAATCTGGTTGCATGCAAGTGAAAGCATGGTTAAAAGATGAAATCTTGATGAACACATATGCAATTTCATTCTGTTCTCATTACCAATGAAATAATGCTAGCCTTGGAATTGAAGCTCTCCAAATTAGCCTGTGTGTCTCATTGCTACATTTCATCTGTGCAAAACAGAATGGTAACCCAATTACTCAAGCAGTGGCTTCATCAAAACCATCTTTAGTGAACAAATATGTGTTTTTTACCTTACAGATTTTTATTCAGTGAACCTAAGTAGCAATCACTTTGCACTGTTCATGACCTGACAGAATCATATTATTTTCATTCCCTTATATTTTCTACCTATCCTTCCCCTTAAAAATAAACCCAAAAGGTAGTTGGAAACCTTTTTGAGTTTCCCTGCTGTCATTAAAAAATATATTTTTTCATTTGTCTTACATTTACTATATTCTCCTTTTCACCCCCTAGATCAGGGGTGTCAAACTGCTGGCCTATGAACTGGATGAATCACATACAGGCCATACCCACCCCAGTTCCACAAAGAACACCTTGGTGACTATGTCAGTCAACAGGAGTGCTGATTTGCCACCAACTTGTCAAGCCAAGGGCTTAGAAGCACAAGAAAACCACAGCCATTGACTTACTAGATGGCCATCAACATCCCAATCAACAACTAAAAAGCCACCCTCAACCAGGCACCAGAGAAATGCTACACATAAAATAGCTCAAAGCACACATTCTGCTAGAGAGTAGTTCCCTGAGGATGGGCACCAGCACAAGTCTAAACGTTTGGAAGACTAAACTTCTGATCTGAGTGACCGACCCAGACTGGATCCTACAAATCTTATTTAGTTCATAGTTGATATATCTGAACGCTAACTCTATGATTTGATCAGTGGTGGTATTCAGCAGGTTCTGACCAGTTCTGGAAAATCAGTAGCAGAAATTCCGAGTAGTTTGGAGAACTGACAAATGCCACCTCTGACTGGCCCCGCCCCATCTATTCTCTGCCTCCCGAGTCCCAGCTGATCAGCTGGGTCTCCTTTGGTTGCCCTACATAGGAGAATGGAGCTGGAAAGCCGGTTAATGGGGTGGGGAGGGAATGGGATTTTGCAGTAACCTTCCCCCAGGAGTGGGGAGGGAATGGGTATTTTGCAATATCCTTCCCCTGTCATGCCCACCAAACCACACCCACCAAGCCACGCCACGCCCACCAAGCCACACCCACAGAACTGGTAGTAAAACATTTTGAATCCCACCACTGGATTTGACTATCACACATTGGTATATCATCTCTCTCTCCCCCTCCCTCCCTCCCTCCCTCCCTCCCTCTCTCTCTCTTCTTTCCTCTCTTCCTGTATAAATGTGTATTTTGAAGTGCTAAGAAAAAGTATTGCAAAGTAGGAGAAGAGCAATATTTGATGAATAGCTGAGTTTCTCTCCCCTGAGCATAGAGTAAGGTAGTTTCATATAAGAATTTGCAAAAATCAAATTCCTCAAGCATTGTAAACCTGGAGGGAGAAAATGTTTATAGTGGCAAATGCATAGGAAAGATTTGCCAAACTGTCAGTCATCACCCAGAATGCTGCAAGCAAATTTGGGGTAGAATTAAATTCACGAATCAGTTTTCCATCTGCTTCCTTTTCATAGAAAAGACACCAGGGCTCTTTAGGCCTCCAATGCCAGAACATTTTATTTTATTTTATTTAAATGTATAATATGGAGTATATCTTTTTGAAATGAACTTTTTATTCTTGGATATCAACTTGTTTTATTACTGTTTACACCAACCCATTAAAACCCTTTAAAATGTCAATGTCTCATGCGGACAGGGATTTGTAATGGCACTGAAATTTTTTGGCAGGGTGTAACAACTCACACCTGTTGTTTATGTGACAAACTTTTCAAAAGATTGGTGGTGTAACTAGTAGCTGGGATTCACCTTCCCTTGAAAATCTTCCTGTGTCTTCTGAATCTCTGTTGAAATAGCATTTACTAGTATTTTCCAGACATTTTTGAATGTCTGGAAAAAAAGTATTTGGTGTAGAGCTTTCAAATATTTGGTGTTGACTTACTAATCTGCTTCCTAAAAATAAATTTATCTCTTGTGCAGACCCAGTTTCAATGAGACTAAAAGAGAGAATATAGACTTTGACATTAGTAATCAATCATCCATCCTCAGGCAACAGATTGAACAAATATGTGACTTTGTTGAAATCTTTGTTTTAGGGCAATTCTATTTAAATTAGATCAATTCTTTCCCAATGTGCAATTTTACTAATCAATTAATACATGTACATTTTACAGAAATCAGAGTTCTTTGGATATAATGCACAGCTGGATCACATTGATCACAACCCCAAAACAATAATGATTACATTGGCCAAAATGTTAAGACCTAATCATTTTGACTCCTATGTCCTCCTGTCCTAAAAAGAACTCCTATGTGTACTACTTTATTTATGATATATATTTTCTATGCTATCTAAACCAAGATTCCAGACAGATCACTTTGATAAAACATACGATCAATACATACATACATACTTACATACATACATACATACATGTGTGTGTAAAGGTTCCCCTCGCACACATGTGCTAATAGTTCCCAACTCTAGGGGGCAGTGTTCCTCTCTGTTTCAAAGCCGAACAGCCAGCATTGTCCAAAGGCGTGTCCGTGGTCATGTGGTCAGCAAGACTAAATGCCAAAGTCACATGGAACGCTGTTACCTTCCCACCAAAGGGGTCCCTATTTTTCTACTTGCATTTTTATATGCTTTCGAACTGCAGTCTTGGCGTGTTCAGGTCTTTTCCCATGTAAGATTGAGAGTATCTTGGTGATGTTTCGACCCACTCGCCATCTTCAGGCTGGTGCTTTCAGCTTTGTGCTTGTGCAAGCAAGGTGTGATTGGAGCTGCCGTCTCTCTATAAATACTGGAGGGGAGGTGCGGTGTGCTGGCTCTGTTGTAAGCGGGTTGGTTGGCTGTGTTGTTACTTCTTGATTGGTTGATGGAGTTGATGTTTGCAGATTGGTTGGCTTTTTTGTAAGACCCTGTGTGGCTGAGGTACTGGCTGTGTGTCTCTCAGCCTTTTGTGTTGTAACGACCTGGGTGATGGGCTGTGTGATGACCTTCTGAGTTCTATTGTTGTGACATCCTGGGTCTTGTGCTGTAATCTCCTGGGTCGTTGGCTGTGTTGTAACATCCTGAGGTTTTGTGGTGTAACTTCCTGAGTTCTGTGATGTGATATCCTGAGTGGATGGCTGTGATGTAATATTCCGGGCTTTGGTTTGGCTCCGAGTTTGAGGTCTGGTTATGTGTTCATAGTGTGTGTCAATTTGCTTAGTATGGGGGTCGGAGAGGGGTGTAGCAGCTGGTGATGCAGCCATGGTCTGGTTTCTGGACAATGGTTGTCTTTCGTCTATGGGATGGGTTTGGGTTTGAGTCTGGTGAGGGAATTGGTGGTGGCGTCATGTGTTGTTTTGGGTCCGGTGTTGGTTTTCGTGGCTGGGACTCATTTGTTGATTAGGGCTAGTTTCCAGATGTCTGGTAGGCAGGAGGTATCGTCCTGTTTATTCATGTTATGTGGGTATTTCTCTATTTCGATGGCTTCCCTAATTATTCTCTTGTTGAAGTGTTCAGTATTGGAGATTAATTTGGTTCCCTCAAAATCAATTTCATGTCCTATGGCTTCAAGGTTCTGGAAGAGGAAGGAAGTATTTTCTTCTTTTCTGACTGTGTTCTTGTGTTCTGTGATGTGTGCATTTATTCTCCTGTTGGTTTGTCCAATGTATGTGGCTGGGCAAATTTTGCATGGTATTTCATAAACCTTGGTTTTCTAGCTGGATCCTGTCCTTGGGGTTTCTTAAGATGTTGGCTATTTTTTGGTCAGTGCCGAAGGCTGTCCTGATGTTGTGTTTGTGGAGAATTTTGCTGATTTTATCTGTTGTGCCTTTGATGTAGGGGAGGAGGGCGATACCATATATATATATATATATATATATATATATATATATATATATATATATATATGTCTTGGGTGTATTGGTCTTGTCCTGCGTAAGATTGAGAGAATACCTTGGCAACGCTGAAAATCTCATCCGTCATCTTCAGGCTGGTGTCTTCAGCTTCGTTCTCCTGGGAGAAGGACATGAAATTGATTTTGAGGGATCCAAACTTATCTCCAATACTGAACACTTCAACAAAGAATAATTAGGGAAGCCATGAAATAGAGAAACACCCCCATAACATGAATAAACGGATGATACTTCCATACCAGACATCTGGAAACTAGCCCTAATCAACAAACGAGTCCCAGCCACAAAACCAACACACGGACCCAAAATAACACATGATGCCACCACCAATCTCCTTCACCAGACTCAAACCCAAGCCCACGCCACAGATGAAAGGCAACCACCATCCAGAAACCAGACCATGGCTGCAAACACCAGCTGCTACACCCCTCCAACCCCCAAACTAAGCAAACTGACACAGCTATAAACACATAGCCAGACCTCAAACTCGAGCCAAACCAAGACCCAGAATGCACATCACAGCCTTCCACCCAGGATACTACATCACAGAACTCAGGAGATCACAACACAAACATCAGGAGGTTGCAGCACAGACACGACCAGAGATTACAGCACCACACCCAGGACATCACAACAATAGAACTCAGAAGGTCATCACACAGCCCATTACCCAGGTCATTACAACACAAAAGGCTGAGAGACACACAGCCAGCACCTCAGCCACACAGGGTCTCAGGAAAGCCATCCAATCTGCATACATCAACTCCACAAACCAATCAAGAAGTAACAACACAGCCAACTCTAGAGTTTAAAAGGGGAAAACAGCCACATCACACACTTCTCCCAGGAGAACAAGCTGAAGACACCAGCCTGAAGATGACGGATGAGATTTCGTCAAACGCTGCCAAGGTATTCTCAATCTACACGGGACAAGAATACACCAAGACCTACATACCTTTACCTGTAAAATCTATTTAAAACAAATATATATATATATATATATATATATATATATATATATATATATATATATATATAAAATAAAAATA
>CM019153.1:43787099-44283337 GCA_009733165.1 Naja naja | reverse complement strand
TTAAAGAAGTGGGAGAAATATGATATATATATATATATATATTAGTGGGGCAGATCATGGTGTCAGGTTCAAGGAAAAGATGGAAGAGGCACACATGAAGCATCAAACATGGAGGAACCTATCTATGTCACTTGCAAGTCACAATGTCATTAATGTTTCTTTGTGTGTTGAAAAACAAAACTCTTTGGGGAGGTGAAATATCTTAACTCCATCACTGAGAAATCAGAAAGTCCTGCAACATGATAGTATGCTTAAGTACAAAGGATTTGCTCTGAATGTGAATTATTTACTAATTAAAACTGTTTTACACTGAGAAAATCTCTTGAGATTTGCCTTGTGTTTCCCAGAGTGTAAAAGTATGAAATTATGGATGAACAGACATCATAATTCCGTTCTGCCACCTTCAGTGAAAAGGTTGAAGGAAAGTGGAAATTTAGTTTCAAACAATTTTACCCACCAGCAAGTATAATTTATGGAGGCTGTTTTATTTTATTTTATTTATTTGAAATAAGGAAAGAAAGAAAAATGCAATAAAGACGATTAATCTAAATTGTCAGACATCACACTCTCCCAACATCAGCTCTGGTAACAGCGCGGTATTGAGTTCCTAATTAAATGTGAAATAGAATAGAGTTCAGTTTCACCATTGATTTGTAAGCACAGTTCTTGATTATTGTTATTGATGTTTTATAAATACCCAAAATGTCAGCTCTTACTTTTTTCTCCCATCTTATTGTCTATTTTCTTTTAGAAGCTCAGGATGGCTTAGAAGAGGTATGACACATCCAAAGATCCCTGTTGAGTCTCTATGGATGAACTTCAATCTTCCCAGCATTAAGCTAATTTGCACAGAGGATGCTAATCCTAAGAAATATGTTATCAGCACTGCTAAGAAATGATGACTAAATTATCCTGAATTGGAGAATTCTTCAGAGCTCTTTGTTGTCGATTGATGTTTAGGAAGTCTTGTTTTTCATACTTTTGAACAGTACAACTCTAGGCAATGAATTCTCTGGTATTGAGTTGTTTTGTGCCTTCAAATTAGTTTTTGATTCCTAGTGATTGACTAAACTGGTCCCTGAAGTTTTCTTGGCAATATTTTTTGGGGGGGAAGTGATTTTCCATTGCCTGTTTCTTAGGGCTTGGAAAGAACGATTGGCCTAAGGTCACCCAGTAGCTAAATAGTATCTAAATAGTACCTAACTCACAATCTCCTGGTTTATAGCCTGGTGCCTTCACCACAATTCCAAAGTGGCTCACAAAATGGTATTAAGTGCTTCACTATAATATAAATGCCCACATGCAATGACAGCTATGTTTCCTTTTTTGCATATCCCTTTAAAAAAAACTGATCAGAAGAAAAATCCCAAAATAGAAGATTTAGCATGAAAAATGTCTGGGTGATTTTTCTTTTAACCTCCTGTCAATTGTATATATTTAAATCTGGTTGCATGCAAGTGAAAGCATGGTTAAAAGATGAAATCTTGATGAACATATGCAATTTCATTCTGTTCTCATTACCAATGAAATAATGCTAGCCTTGGAATTGAAGCTCTCCAAATTAGCATGTGTGTCTCATTGCTACATTTCATCTGTGCAAAACAGAATGGTAACCCAATTACTCAAGCAGTGGCTTCATCAAAACCATCTTTAGTGAACAAATATGTGTTTTTACCTTACAGCAGATTTTATTCAGTGAACCTAAGTAGCAATCACTTTGCACTGTTCATGACCTGACAGAATCATATTATTTTCATTCCCTTATATTTTCTACCTATCCTTCCCCTTAAAAATAAATCCAAAAGGTAGTTGGAAACCTTTTTGAGTTTCCCTGCTGTCATTAAAAATATATATATTTTCATTTGTCTTACATTTACTATATTCTCCTTTTCATCCCCTAGATCAGGGGTGTCAAACTGCTGGCCTACGGGCTGGATGAATCACATACAGGCCATACCCACCCCAGTTCCACAAAGAACACCTTGGTGACTATGTCAGTCAACAGGAGTGCTGATTTGCCACCAACCTGTCAAGCCAAGGGCTTAGAAGCACAAGAAAACCACAGCCATTGACTTACTAGATGGCCATCAACATCCCAATCAACAACTAAAAGCCACCTCAACCAGGCACCAGAGAAATGCTACACATAAAATAGCTCAAAGCACACATTCTGCTAGAGAGTAGTTCCCTGAGGATGGGCACCAGCACAAGTCTAAACGTTTGGAAGACTAAACTTCTGATCTGAGTGACCGACCAGACTGGATCCTACAAATCTTATTTAGTTCATAGTTGATATATCTGAAGGCTAACTCTATGATTTGATCAGAGGTGGTATTCAGCAGGTTCTGACCAGTTCTGGAAAATCAGTAGCAGAAATTCCGAGTAGTTTGGAGAACTGACAAATGCCACCTCTGACTGGCCCCGCCCCCATCTATTCTCTGCCTCCGAGTCCCAGCTGATCAGCTGGGTCTCCTTTGGTTGCCCTACATAGGAGAATGAGCTGGAAAGCGGTTAATGGGGTGGGGAGGAAAGGGATTTTGCAGTAGTAACCTTCCCCAGGAGTGGGGAGGAATGGGTATTTTGCAAATCCTTCCCTGTCATGCCCACCAAAACCACCACCCACCAAGCCACGCCCACAGAACTGGTAGTAAAACATTTTGAATCCCACCACTGGATTTGACTATCACACATTGGTATATCATCTCTCTCTCCCCTCCCTCCCTCCTTCCCTCCCTCTCTCTCTCTCTTCTCCTCTTCCTGTATAAATGTGTATTTTGAAGTGCTAAGAAAAGTATTGCAAAGTAGGAGAAGAGCAATATTTGATGAATAGCTGAGTTCTCTCCCTGAGCATAGAGTAAGGTAGTTTCATATAAGAATTTGCAAAAATCAAATTCCTCAAGCATTGTAAACCTGGAGGGAGAAAATTTGTATAGTGGCAAATGCATAGGAAAGATTTGCCAAACTGTCAGTCATCACCCAGAATGCTGCAAGCAAATTTGGGGTAGAATTAAATTAACGATCAGTTTTCCATCTGCTTCCTTTTCATAGAAAAGACACCAGGGCTCTTTAGGCCTCCAATGCCAGAACATTTTATTTTATTTTATTTAAATGTATAATATGGAGTATATCTTTTTGAAATGAACTTTTATTCTTGGATATCAACTTGTTTTATTACTGTTTACACCAACCCATTAAAACCCTTTAAAATGTCAATGTCTCATGGACAGGGATTTGTAATGGCACTGAAATTTTTTGGCAGGGTGTAACAACTCACACCTGTTGTTTATGTGACAAACTTTTCAAAAGATTGGTGGCGTAACTAGTAGCTGGGATCACCTTCCTTGAAAATCTTCCTGTGTCTTCTGAATCTCTGTTGAAATAGCATTTACTAGTATTTTCCAGACATTTTTGAATGTCTGGAAAAAAAAAGTATTTGGTGTAGAGCTTTCAAATATTTGGTGTTGACTTACTAATCTGCTTCCTAAAATAAATTTATCTCTTGTGCAGACCCAGTTTCAATGAGACTAAAAGAGAGAATATAGACTTTGACATTAGTAATCAATCATCCATCCTCAGGCAACAGATTGAACAAATATGTGACTTTGTTGAAATCTTTGTTTTAGGGCAATTCTATTTAAATTAGATCAATTTTTTCCAATGTGCAATTTTACTAATCAATTAATACATGTACATTTTACAGAAATCAGAGTTTTGGAAATAATGCACAGCTGGATCACATTGATCACAACCCAAAACAATAATGATTACATTGGCAAAATGTTAAGACCTAATCATTTTGACTCCTATGTCCTCCTGTCCTAAAAAGAACTCCTATGTGTACTACTTTATTTATGATATATATTTCTATGCTATCTAAACCAAGTTTCAGACAGATCACTTTGATAAAACATATGATCAATACATACATACATACTTACATACATATACATACATGTGTGTGTAAAGGTTCCCCCGCACATGTGCTAATAGTTCCCAACTTAGGGGCAGTGTTCCTCTCTGTTTCAAAGCCAAAGCCGAACAGCCAGCATTGTCCAAAGCGTGTCCATGGTCATGTGGTCAGCAAGACTAAATGCCAAAGTCACATGGAAGCTGTTACCTCCACCAAAGGGGTCCCTATTTTTCTACTTGCATTTTTATATGCTTTCGAACTGCAGTCTTGGCGTGTTCAGGTCTTTTCCCATCTAAGATTGAGAGTATCTTGGTGATGTTTCGACCCACTCACCATCTTCAGGCTGGTGCTTTCAGCTTTGTGCTTGTGCAAGCAAAGTGTGATTGGAGCTGCCGTCTCTCTATAAATACTGGTGGGAGGTGTAGTGTGCTGGCTCTGTTGTAAGTGGGTTGGTTGGCTGTGTTGTTACTTCTTGATTGGTTGATGGAGTTGATGTTTGCAGATTGGTTGGCTTTTTGTAAGACCCTGTGGCTGAGTACTGGCTGTGTGTCTCTCAGCCTTTTGTGTTGTAACGACCTGGGTAATGGGCTGTGTGATGACCTTCTGAGTTCTATTGTTGTGACATCCTGGGTCTTGTGCTGTAATCTCCTGGGTCGTTGGCTGTGTTGTAACATCCTGAGGTTTTGTGGTGTAACTTCCTGAGTTCTGTGATGTGATATCCTGAGTGGATGGCTGTGATGTGACTTTCTGGGCCTTGGTTTGGCTCCGAGTTTGAGCTCTGGTTATGTGTTCATAGTGTGTGTCAGTTTGGGAATTTGGGGAGGGGTGTAGCAGCTGGTGATGCAGCCATGGTCTGGTTTCTGGACGATGGTTGTCTTTCGTCTATGGGATGGGTTTGGGTTTGAGTCTGGTGAGGGAGTTGGTGGTGGCGTCGTGTGTTGTTTTGGGTCCGGTGTTGGTTTTCGTGGCTGGGACTCGTTTGCTGTCTGGTAGGCAGGAGGTATTGTCCTGTTTATTCATGTTATGTGGGTGTTTCTCTATTTCGATGGCTTCCCTAATTATTCTCTTGTTGAAGTGTTCAGTATTGGAGATTAATTTGGTTCCCTCAAAATCAATTTCATGTCCTGTGGCTTTAAGGAGCTGGAAAAGGGAGGAAGTTTTTTCTTCTTTTCTGACTGCGTTCTTGTGTTCTGCGATGCGAGCATTTATTCTCCTGTTGGTTTGTCCAATGTATGTGGCTGGGCAATTTTTGCATGGTATTTCATAAACTCCTTGGTTTTCTAGCTGGATCCTGTCCTTGGGGTTTCTTAAGATGTTGACTATTTTTTGGTCAGTGCCGAAGGCTGTCCTGATGTTGTGTTTGTGGAGAATTTTGCTGATTTTATCTGTTGTGCCTTTGATGTAGCGGAGGAGGGCGATACCATATATATATATATATATATATATATAAAATAAAAAATACAAAAATATATCCATCCTTCAAACCCTCCTGGATGAAATCCATCTTATCTAATTAACTTTAAAAGGAGCAATCAAAGTCTTTAGTAGACCTCAACTCCTAAACAATCATATCCCCTACTCTCCCTCCTCCTTTATGTAAATCTGTGAACAACCATCCTAAAATGCTACACCATTCTTAACAATAATCTTCTGTTAATTATCATGCTGGTAGAAAGTGGCTTTTTGTAGCTCGCAAAATGAATCTCTCCATCCTTTTTTTTTTTTTGGTCTGGTTAGTGCCTACCAGCAGTGTAGAATAGGGAGACTCTAATTACTAGCATACCAAAGGTCATCTAGTCTCTGGCAATGCAAATACTCTAATTACAATGTTTCTTAAGGACTCTTCCAGGAAAGTGTCAATCAACAAAGACAGCAGAGAGAAGCCGATGCAGCCTTCAGTATGTCTCCCCAGAGATCATATGACAAAAAAAGAAAAAAGAAAAGAAAGAAAGAAAGAAAGAAAAGAAAACCACACGAAATGGACTGCTATGAAATTTAATTACTGTGGCTTAAAATGGACAAACTTTAGAGGAGGTGAACTATTAAAAAGCCACAGTGTTTACACAGAGCTTTTCAGTAGTTGATTGCTTCCTAATGTGCAACAAGAATATGGCATAGCATTTTTTTTAAAAAAAGCAAAGAGTCGTTATTTATAGTTGTCTTGGGGGGAAATGGGCTGGTTTTATTTTTATACCTTTCCTCCAAAAAAGCTCTTAAAGAGTGAAAAATCTAACTGGGATTGTATTTCTGAGTTTATTCAGGGGGAAAAAACCACAAAGAGGAACAAGACTGCTTGGCATGTTTGCTCCCTTCACCCTGACAGTGTACAGTTGTCAAGTAGTTCCTACCTCTCAGGTACTATAGGATGGTTTTTAATGATGAAAAGGTAGATAAGGCCAAAATGGGTGTGTGTGTATATGTGAGCCTGCAGTATGAGGGTGTTTCCTTCCATATTCTTTTCTTCCATATTATTTTCTTGGCAGCAGTAAACAAGAGGTCAGGTGGCATATACTGTATATAAATGCAACAAAAATAGATAGATAGATAGATAGATAGATAGATAGATAGATAGATGATAGATAGATAGATAGATAGATAGATAGATAGATAGATAGATAATAGGTAAGTAGGTAGGGAGAGAAAGAGAAAGAGATAGACAGACACAAATACACAGATACATGATTGATAGAAGATGGAGATAGATGATAGATTGACAGACAGACATACAGATACAACATATACATGATTGATAGATAGAAGATAGAGATAGATAGATGATAGATAGATGATAGATGATAGATGGATAGATAGATAGATAGATAGATAGATAGATAGATAGATAGATAGATAGATAATAGGTAAGTAGGTAGGGAGAGAAAGAGATAGACAGACACAGATACACAGATACATGATTGATAGAAGATGGAGATAGATGATAGATTGACAGACAGACAGACAGATACATATACATGATTGCTAGCTAGAAGATAGAGATAGATAGATGATAGATAGATGATAGATGATAGATAGATAGATAGATAGATAGATAGATAGATAGATAGATAATAGGTAAGTAGGTAGGGAGAGAAAGAGAAAGAGATAGACAGACACAAATACACAGATACATGATTGATAGAAGATGGAGATAGATGATAGATTGACAGACAGACAGACAGACAGACAGATACAACATATACATGACTTATAGATAGAAGATAGAGATAGATAGATGATAGATAGATGATAGATAGATAGATAGATAGATGATAGATGATAGATGATAGATAGATAGATAGATAGATAGATAGATAGATAGATAGATAGATAGATAGATAGATAGATAGATAGAACCTCCAGTGATGAAGTACCCACAACTTTTGAAGGCAAGGTGTTCCACTGGTTAATTGTTCTACTGTTAGGAACTTTCTCTTTAATTCAAGCTTGCTTTTCTCCTTGATTAGTTGCCATTTACTGCTTCTTGTCTTGCCTTCTGGTGCTTTGGAGAATAGGTTGATCCCCCTCCTTCTTTGTGGCAGCTGCTCGGATATTGGAAGACTGCTATCATGTCACCCCTAGTCCTTCTTTTCTCTAGACTGGCCATACCTAGTTCCTGCTGACACTGAATTCTTCCTATGTTTTTGTCTCCAGGCCTTTAATCATCTTAGTTGCTCTTCCTTCTGCTTTTTCCAAAGTCTCAACACCTTTTTTTTTTGTAATGTGGTGATCAAAAGTGTATGCAGTATTCCAGGTGTGGTCTTACTAAGTAACTCTTGCTTGAATTCAGGGTCAGCCAGATTTGTCCCATCTATCAGTTCAGCAGTTCCAATGGATTTGCAGCTCAGAATGAGGTGAAGAGCCATAGGAATTATCTCACCATGAACTGATAGTTACTTCTATCTTTTTTTCTGCTTGTTATTGTTGGATTGTCTTATTAATCATGGGAACTTGGCATCTTTAGCTAACTTATAATTTGATGTATCAATTCACTAATCCATTGAGAAGTGAGAGATGCTTTGGTAGCCCAGCTGAGATGCAATCTCACAGTGACCAAGTTCAGTGTCATTGTCTACAAAGGCTGCTGAATAGGATGGAGAGAGGTCTTCCTATAAAGAAGCAGATGGTAAGAAAGTCTTTGCCAGCATAATTATCAGCTTAGCCATCATGGTCTGCAATAATGCATAATGGAGGAAGGTCTACTCTGATACCCAACATGCTTCCAAAGCAATTGCATCAGCTGTGATAATGTCTCTACAAGACACTTCCAATTTGTTTGGGAACCCTAGCCCACTAGGCACTTGCAGACTACCAGCCTAAAGCCAGTTTATTCCAGACACAACATCAAATTACATGGCTAAACTGACAAGTCATACTTGTCACAAGTCATCAGCTCCTCTTCTCCATGACATTATTCAATACCCCTCTGGATAGATGAAACAAGGAAATGTAAAGAGTGACACAGTGATAGATTCACAACAGCCATTTAAAGGAAATCACACCCAGAAAGAGATACACTTGAGGCATATTTCATTGAAGATTTTACTTCCTATTATCAGTCGTCTTGCACACTATGTACAAAGGTCCTCCTAATACATCAGATATTTTTTTCTAAAAAAAGAAGTGGCAGTCAGTTACTTGCAAACTGAAGAAGAAAAGGTTGGATTCAGCCAGCTCCAGATTTTTCTGGTCCCACTTTCTTGAAGAGTAAACTTGATTTTTCTGACAACTGACATGACTACTACACTTCTGTTACAGAATTTAATGAAAATAAGTGGGCCTCCTAAATTTAGAAATAGCTTCTTGTCTCTTCCCTACATCAATTCCTCCCCTTTTCATTGCTGTAGCATGCCACTAATTTGCAATTAAGCACTTCTGAGCTTGCTTAATTTCAGGTTTTTGTATGATTTACTTCCCCTGGATCAGTAGAACTTTCAAAGAGGTTTCAAAAGTTAGACTTGAACCTAGAGACTTAAACAGCCCTATAAGTCAATCTATTTGGTGATACGTTGAACTCCATATATTTGTCCCAATACCCCAGGTGGATATTCAACTATTTCAGCTCATGCTTCTGTATCATGGACACCAAACCTGAAAGAAATGTATCTTGGCCAACAACAGAATAATCTACCCAAATCCATAAAGCCTGATGTACTATAAGCAGTTCCTTCTATGACATTAGCAGCCTCCAACACTATATTTGCTGGTTGTTCAGTATGCACTCTTTAAACAACCTGGTTTTCTACTTCCCAGTAACTAAAAGACTACTGTGCACGCTGTCAGAAGTTACAAATGTTGGTGGTTTATTATTGTGCAGGTTTGACTTGGGACATTAGGTGTCAGAAGCAAAGTTTTGGGAAGAAGCTTAATATATATGATAATGATTTTCAGTGATAAAATCTCAGCATTATTATCACTTGCAGTAAAGACAAGATAGAGCAAAGGATGTCCTGTACCTCCTTTGGCAGGAAAAGGGAAGAAACTCTCTTCATTCTTCTGACTGGTAGATAAACAATGTCCTCCAACTCTCTGGGCTCATTTATTAACTTTTGCAAATACCTGTCTAAAAATTCCACCTTACAGCCTCAAAATCGCCCTTAAGAGAATCGCCAATTAATTTCAAAAGATGATTTCCCAGTCCACCCCTGGCCCTTTATTTGTTAAAACAGAACTTCAAAAACAGTATTGCTCCATTTCAGCTCAGCTGATATTTTCTGGAAAAGTTAGAGTCCATATTGTTCATATGGATATGTCTGTCTGTCTGTCTGTCTGTCTGTCTGTCTGTCTATCTATCTATCTATCTATCTATCTATCTATCTATCTATCTATCTATCTTGGTGTATTCGGGTCTTATCACATGTAAGATTGAGAGTATCTTGGTGACGTTTCGACGAGATCCCACTCGCCATCTTCAGGCTGGTGTCTTCGGCTTTGTGCTTGTGCCAGCAAAGGGTGATCTGAGCTGCCTTCTCTCTGTAAATACTGGAGGGGAGGTGTGGTGTGCTGGCTCTGTTGTAAGCAGTTTGGTTGGCTGTGTTGTTGGCTGTGTTGTTGCTTCTTGATTGGTTGATGGAGTTGATGTTAGCTGATTGGTTGGCTTTTTCATAAGAGCCTGTGTGGCTGAGGTAGTGGCTGTGTGTCCTTCAGCCTTTTGTGCTGTAGCTACCTGGGTAGTGGGCTGTGTGATAAGACCCAAATACACCAAGATCTATATACCTTTACCTGTGAAAATCTATGAATATATATATATATATATATATATATATATATATATATATATATATATATATTTACAGGGTGGGATTTTTACAGGGTGGGATTCAAAAATTCCAGCAACCAGTTCTCTGCCCAGTTGCTGGGTGGGTGTGGCTATAGTGGATGTGGTCAACTAGAAGTTCTGTTTTGGCCATTTTTCACCTTCCCCAGAGTCCAGAGGCTTCTGTCGGACCTCTGGGAGGATGAAAACAGCCTCCCATGAGCTCAGAGGGCCTCCAGAAGCCAGAAACAGGCCCATTTCAGGACTTCTGGAACTTCCTGTTCAGGTATTTTTCACCTTCCTCAGAGTCCGGAGGCTTCCCTCGGGCCTCTGGGAGGGCTCAAATGGCCTCTCAGACTCCAGAGGGCATCTGGAAACAGGCCTGTTTCTGGACTTCTGGAGTCCAGAATGGTTTGGCCCATTTTTCACCCTCCCAGAGCCTCCACGTGGACCCTGCACTTACCTGAATCCAAAACAGGCCATGTGGAGCCTCCTGGGAGGGGCAAGGCAGGTGGGCAGGGCCAGCTGGTTGGTTCAACTACCAGTTCAGTGAACCAGACATAAATTTAACATCCGGTTCACCCGAACCATTCCAAACTGGTAGAATCCCACTCCTCCATTTTTAGCAGCCTTATTTATTTTGTTTAAAAAAAAGTCTTTGGTATTCCTACTGGCATTTGGAAAACAAAATGGCTGTTTAAATGCTGTTGAATCCAGTGAGAAATGTGATAGTCGTGTTCCCCCTCTTCTCTTCTAGACCAGGGATGTCAAATTCGATTTCATTGAGGGCCACTTCAGGGTTGTATTTGACCTGGGGGGAGGGTGGGCGGATGGGCATGGCCATGGCCAGCTTGACATCATTTATGTCAGGAGGCATCTGTGATGGCCTGGGTGGGGCTGGGGGGATCTTCCTGCAGTCCTCTGCCACTGAAAACAGAGCCCGGGAGGCCCTCCCGAGTTCCATTTTTGCTGGCAGAGGCAATGCAGGCCAGTCCTTTGCTATTTCCAGGGCTACACCACAGGCCAGCTCTAAGCACCCCATGGGCAGGGTTTGCTCCCCGGCACCCCTGTTGACACTCTGTTGATATTCCTGTTCTAGACACACTGAGAACAGGCATTATGGGATTGTACCTTTTGGATCTAAAATCAGGAAATATAGATTATCTGCCCTGTAAAAAGAGTTCCAAATGAGTTGTGCTTATTTCAAGAGTCAGTTCAAAATGTTGTTTTGATCTTTAATAGGCTTACGAGTTGGAGCTTCACCATATATGCATAGACAATGGGCTACCGAGAATAACTTGGCTTCCAAATCTGTGAGATTGGGAAATTCTTTAAATAAGGAGTCTCACTTTCTGTCTGTATATATGTGTATGGGGAAAAAACCAAAACCGTGTAATTAATTCATCTTTCTCTATAAGAATAATTATATATAACATATATACATATACACACATGTACAAACACACATACACACACCCATATTCAAAATAACCCAAACCTTGCATAAAACATAGACAGAAGTCTCACCAGTGTTGCTTGTCTTAGAATTATATTAATATTACCCAATGAATTCAATTTTGATTACTCTATCAATATAACTTATTGTTGCATTTTAATTTTGTGAACTGCCTAAAGTCCTTTCAGACTGTGCATGTGAAATCATCATAGTAAGAACAACAATCACCACCACAACAAATCATATTTTGGGAAAAGGAATCAATTCAAAGCAAAAAAAAGTTAAGGATGCTACTACACCAGAGATGTTTGCCTGCTTGCATAAAACGCAGATGAAACGTTACAGCTTTTCTACCGAAAAGGCTCAGGCAGAACCCAGTTTTCAAAATAAAATTATCCTTCACAGGTACATTGCTACCATAATGTAAAAACAGTACACTTAAACAGATTTCCAAACTCAGGACAGGACTTCCTTAGTTTCTGCATGACTTGATCCCTGCTTCAAAGCTGCTAGCATTTTGCCGATCTACAGTAACGCAAAGCCTTTGACACAAAAGTAGCACATAAATAAATGAAGCGATACTCCCATCAAATTTTTTTGTAAGAATCAGAGGGACTCTATCAAAGGCCGCAGAGAACAAAGAGAAATGTTGTTTTCTCTGAAGTGTTCCCCGCCTTTCTTCTTAGAACTGCTCCTCACCAATGGTTAAGAATGTGGCCTGACTTCAGGTTTTCTATGGCCTGCCTTAAGGGCTGTAGTACTGCCTGAAGGGCTTGTAAGTTCAAGTGAGACAGAATGCCAATAAAGCCACCCAGATGTTACTATTTACTTTTATTTTCCTGAGTTCTGAGCAGCCAAAGATCATAAGAGGAATCTTCAAGCACCAAACTGCATTCTATTATCCAAATAATTTGAGGGTTGACCTCATTGCATCCATCATCATCATCATCATCATCATCATCATCATCATCATCATCATCATCATCATCATCCCAATCCCATACAGAACTAACTCATAATCCCCAGGTGGGGAGAAACAGGAGTCCAATCTGATAAAGAGGAACCATATTGGCTGATTCAGGTTCTCTGAATGCACAACTCCCCATAAATTGTTGGCTATCCCCAGCATCACTCTTGATCTCTTAACTTAATTCTCATAAATATGCTAGATGTTGTTTACAAATAAACAGAGTTACAGTAACGTCTCTGGTGAATGCATCACAAGAAAACATTTGTTTCAACTGAGCCTAGCAGGGAAGGACCATCAAATAATATATAACGAGTGAGAAGACACCTGGACTTTCTCCTAAAGACAGCAAAAACCTGTGAAGGACATAATATTGCCCATGCATAGCCTACACAGAGGTGTCAAACTGGCAGTCTGTGGGCCAGATACGTCACACGCAGGCCACGCAAAACATCATATGATGGCATTGTGATGCAGCTAGTTTGACACCCGTGGCCTACAAAATCTTTTCTTTAAGAACTGAAGTTCTTTCACATTTGGGAGCAGGTGAAAGTAAAGCCAAAGTGAATTATATCATTTGTAAAATGTGCTAAGTATTCTGGAAATTAAAGCCACAGAGTGTGTTAGTCTAGGCCACAGGTATGTATTCAATAAATAGCAGATGTTAAAATGTCTATACCATTAGCACTTATATTTTTATAGAGATAGTTTTCTTATGATTATTCACAGCAGAAACTTCAACCAGGCCAATAAACCCTACCTCTGTTAACAGAGTTCTGCAGCCCTCTAGTGTCCATAAGCCATACACCCCAACTGAAAAGACAAGAAATGGTTACACTATTTGTAAAAAG
Source organism: Naja naja (assembly GCA_009733165.1). Classification (NCBI taxonomy): domain Eukaryota; kingdom Metazoa; phylum Chordata; class Lepidosauria; order Squamata; family Elapidae; genus Naja; species Naja naja. Next base: position 44,269,903 of record CM019153.1, on the reverse strand, counting down.
TCTTTAATATCCTGCCCTAGAACTTTGTAATTATTTGTGTATACAGTGTATGTGTAGATAGACAGATATGGATGTTTCTGTATGCATGCATGCATGCATGTATGTATGTATGCATGCATGCATGCATGCATGCTGCTTGCATATTTGTGTGGATATATACATAATTAGAATTAGTAAAAAAAAGAGAAAGATAACAAATACAATTCTCTGTGTAATTACTGGGCAAAATTTATATTTGTGAGCCTTTGTTTCTCAGTTGCTTCCCATCTCTTTCACAATAAGTGCTATTCAATTTTGATTTTAAAATAAACAATTTGACACCCATTTTCCACAGAGATAGGAAGCAAAACACCTATTTTGGTGGGAACTTTCTAAGCATTTCTGTTAAATTGCTACAAAGATAAATTTTAAAATGGAATAAAGAAACATATTTGGAAACAAAGCAAAACATAGTCTACAATTCTGAGAGAAGCAGATTACATTAAAAAAAAAACAAATAGATAGTGTCCCACTCTATTCAACCATCAAACTGAGCATTATTTTTTTGGATATCACAAATCCATGTTTGCTATTCCTTGGGGCCTTTTAAAATTAATTTCTTAATGCAAATTGAGTGGAATTCCCCATTCACTTTCAGAATACACTGTTGTTGTTGTTTTTTTTACATTGAACATATCCCTCAAATAAGCATATGAAAATCTAGTAAGGTTTCAAACTGCTTTTTCCCCCTCCTTCTTTCTCTTTTTTTCTTATTCTTTCTTTTAGTTGTTGGAATATAATCTGTGCCTCCAGTCATGTAAAACCATGTCAGTGACAAAATTTCACAATATATTGTGCTGAAACAAATCAAAGCACATTATGGCTTAAGATGAAGATTTGATTCGCATTTATGCCCTGCTTTGACAATGGCTGAGTTGCTCTAGGCTTTTAAGACTGTGAAAGTCTGAACAACCATTAAATTAGCAGGCAAGATATAGTCATTCTAATTCTCCCATCATACCCTGGACCCTAAATGTCTTAAATTTATTTGAGCCTGGGATAATGTAGTATAATAGAGCCAGTTTGGTATAGTGATTAAGGCATCAGCTAGAAACCAGGAGACTGAGTTCTAGTTCTGTCTGTGGTACAAAGCCACCTGGGTGACCTTGGGCCAGTCACTTTATCCCAGCCCTAGAAAGGAGGCAATGGTAAACTACTTCTGAAATCTTGTTAAGGAGACTTGAGGGACTTGTCCAGGCAGTCTCCAAGAAATGACTAAACAGTATAGAATATTATAGAATTGGTGCTCTCTGAGCTTGCTTGCAGATGCTCAGAGATAGTTGCAGATGCTTCATTATCCATGTTCTCTAAGGTAATGAAACATCTGCAAGCAAGGAATGAATCTAGAGAACACCAAGGGCTCCACAATTCAACAGGACTCTCATATGATCACGAATCATTCCATCAACACAAATAGCACCAATGGGGAAACAGAAGCAGTAGACCAGGGGTATCAAACTCAAGGCCTGCGGGCTGGATCCAGTCCTCAGGGTCCTTAGATCTGGACCATGGGGTCACCCTGGAAATAGCAAAGGAGAAGTCCACAGTGCCTCTGCCAGTGCAAATAGAGAGGGTCATGCACAGCTCCATTTTCACTGGCATAGGGCTGTAGGAAGATCCCCTCAGCCCCACCCAGGCCACCACAGGTGCCCCCTGACATGAGTGATGTCAATACCCACCTTGGCCATGCCCATCTGTCCCCCAAAAAAATCAAACACAACCCTGATGTGACTGTCAATGAAATCGAGTCCTAAGTTGCATTAACAGAGGGATACAATCAAGATCAAGTGAGGTACTAATACCACTCTATAAAGCCTTAGTAAGATCACACCTAGAGTACTGCATCCAGTTTTGTTCACCACATTATAAAAAGATGTTCAGACTCTAGAAAAAGAACAGAGAAGAGCAACCAGGATGATTAGGGGAGGAGACTAAAACATATGAAGAATGGTTGAAGGAACTGGGCATGGCTAGTCTAGTGAAGAAAAGGACCAGGGGAGACATGATAGCAACGTTCCAATATCTGAGGGGCTGCCACACAGAGAAAGGGGCCACACTGTTTTATAAAGCACCCAAAGGCCAGACAAGGAATAATGGATGGAAATTGAACAAGGAGAGATTCAACCTGGAAATAAGGAGAAACTTTCTGATAATGAGAACAATCAACCAATGGAACAGCTTGCCCTCGGAAGTTGTGGCAGTGCCATCACTTGAGAATTTCAAGAAGAGTTTTGACTGCCATTTGTCAGAAATGGTGTAGGGTCTCCCACTTGGGCAGGGGGTTGGACTAGATGACCTATAAGGTCCCTTTCAACTCTGATTATCTGTTAATTCAGAGTTTGACACCAAACTCACTTTGCAGTAGACCAACAACAAACAAATCTCTAATTTCAGGCATGAAGCTCATTGGGTGATTTGCTGATCAGGGTGATTCCTTACAGTATTGGTTTTTATGAAAATAAGTAAGCTGGCTATGAAGAGAAAGATGTCTGGGGAACATTGGATCAATTTAAACACATATAAAAAACCTTTATTAATTCAGAAGGAAAGACAAAAAATCTTTCATGTCAGTCCTGTTGCATCCTGGATATTTAAACTCTCTGTACTATTTATATAAGTTCCTAGTGTGGATGTCTCTAACATCCCCACTGACTTTGATACACGATTAAATTATCCACCTGCACAAAATTCACAGCGATGTTCACCAACATACTTGAATACTAATATGTACAGGAAAACATATGCAGGAATCCCAAATTTCAAAGTTCCTGGAAAGTGTTTGAAAATACCTATCAAGGCACCGGGCTTTCAACCAACATGAATAGCAGAGTGTGGAGACGTGGAAGTGTGAACCACAACAGAAGCAATTTAATGCCATTTCACATTCAGGCATAACACTTATACAAACAAATGAATTACCAGCATTTTGTGCGTGTGTGTGGGTACATGTGGGTGTCTCTGTGGGTGTGTATTTCCAATTAAAAAATAAATAAATGCCAAATTAATCACTAATGCTGTCAATCCACAGTCTAAGCAGCAATATTAGAGAGTTTGGAGTCCAACAGAAATAGTCCAGTTGTCCAATTTATAGAATGGACCTATGACCAACAATTGAGTCCAAAAATTCTATTGCCCAGTGAGTCAGTGGGTAAGTAAATTTTGCCCAATGTATGACCTTTCTTGCCACAGTAGTTACATAAATCACTGCAGTTGTCAAGTTTTTTTTAAATTACATTTATATGCCACCCTTCTCTGAAGACTCAGGGCAGCTTACAATTTTTGGGATACAACCCAATGTGCTCAGCAATAGCCTTCATTCCATTGTATATGCCTGCTTATTACTAAGCGGCATTTTTACAAAGTCAGCTTATTGCCCCCAACAATCTTGGGTCCTCAATTTACCTACCCTGAGAGGATGGAAGGCTGAGTCAACCTTGAGCCTGATGGGATTCGAGCCTACAGTAATTGTAGGCAGCTGGAACTTAAGTGCTAGGCATTTAACAGCCTGAGCCACCAAGGCCCTAGTTAACATGGTTGTTAGGTGAATCTGGCTTCCCTACTGACTTTGCTTATCAGAAGATTGCAAAAGGTGAACATATGATCCCTGTTGGCCTGTCGGCTGCCAGCCCCTCCAGCAGCTGAATCAGAGGAGGAAGAGAGTCAGCATCAGGGCAAACTGGGAGCTCCGAGAGGGAAGAGGGAATGGAGTTGGCAGAGAGAGGGGAGAGGCGGAGCCTGGGCCATCTGTTGGCCCTCAGATGGAGAGTCAACAATCCCCAGGTCTGCAGGTGGTTGATGAAGAAGAGGAGAAGCATCTGGGTCCAGGGTCTGGTACATGGATGTGCAGAAGGAGAGGAGAGCAGAGCAGTGGAAATCTGTGAGCTGATCCTTGGGATGGAAGAGCCACCCTGCTAGCAAGGCCCCAACCTAGCTTTGGGGGTAAAAGGGTGGCAGACAACTATTCATCTTTGGGCCAGCCAGACTTGTTAGCCTGTGAGAGAAGAGAGAGGAGGAGGAGGAGGAGGAGGAGGAGGAGGAGGAGGAGGAGGAGGAGGAGGAGAAGAAGAAGAAGAAGAAGAAGAAGAAGAAGAAGAAGAAGAAGAAGAAGAAGAAGAAGAAGAAGAAGAAGAATTTGACTTCCAAAATAATGAGTCATTTGGCTGTAGAAATACAACAAGGTCCATAGTTCTCCAGAATGGAAAGACCTTGATTAGCAGTAGAACAGAAGCATCCAAAGGTTCAACTTTGGTATTCTTATGTATATGTTAACACTTTGGACAGCTGCAGACCCATTGCTGTGCTGTCTGACTGCCGAAGCACAACAGTTTATTTTGCACTTGAAATTTCTGATAACTGTCGCCTGGGGTTCTCTACAGGGAGCTAACAGAAGGCCAGCTGTTATATTTACTACTGAGGAGGCTTATTCTGGCTTCTAAGGACAATTCTGTTCAAGATACCACACTTTCAACCAACATGACAAAACAAGGCCAAGTAGCCAATACAAAACAAGTGGTGATATGCACCTGTGTGCAAAGTTTGCCAAACACTATATATTCACACTTGTTTAAGAATGGCTAGTAATGAAGCACTGTATTTAAATTTTGGAGCAATGGTCAATAGCAATGTTACTTAGGCTGACTTCTTGATATTAATGAAATTGTTTGTTGTCCACTCTTTAGACTTTGAAGTCACAGTCACTTATCACAGCCTGTCAGATCAAAAGTATCTTCTTAATGATGCTATACATTCTGTCTATTTATACAATTATATAATGTAAGTAGTCTTTAGGAATCATGTATTTGTTGGCAAATAATCAATCAATCAATGTATACCTTCTTTTTTCCCTTCTTTTTATGACCCTGTAATCCCTTGTATCAGATGGAGTGAGGGCAACTGAATGGAGCTGTGTTAACACTGAGTTAACTGAATGGAGCTAAGTGTTTACCCTTCCAGCTGTCTAGGCGGAGTTCCCAGCAGATATTTTCTCTTTGCGCCCTGATATAGAAACATCTGTTGCTGCCTTGGATAAAACACTCAGCCTTCTGAATGGGAGGCAACCATCTTCACCTCTAGGCCACCAATGAATTTATACATTAATATATCAAAAAGAGCCATATGTGCAGATGACCAAAATGCTCTCTCTGAGGCTATTCCTGCATTGTTGAGTTCTGAGGACATTTTTAGTATTCCAGTATACCAAGTGTCCAGTCCATTCAGTCTCTGACCAGTATAGAATGGATCAGTATGCAACATGCCCTAGTTTAGATGAGATCTGATCAGTGTATGTCTGCTTCTCAATATTGTGTTCAGTCCAAGCAATAAAACTCGAAAGTACTTGCTCATCAGTTCTAAATCGCCTAGTCTTTTCAAATCTTAACAATGATAAGGATGCATAGATTCATAACGTTTTCTCCCTATCCCTTCCTATCCTTCCTAAAATGATATTTGGTTGAACATATTAGAAGAAGCAAACCATTGATGCTATATAGTTTGTCTCATTTAATTAGGCACTGTACTGATTCAATATTGCTTCAGCATGATGACTGTCATCATTTATAGTCCAATTTACAGATGTACAGTGATCATTTTCTTCTGGCAAAAATATATGATGTAATAAAAAGATCTAAGACTTCATGTAACATGGAGGTACAGAAGGCTATTCTTGTTTAAAACAGAAAGATTGAGTTTGCTTGAGATCAGAATCACCTCTGAGTTGAATTAAGCAGCCAGACTGTAGAAACAAAGCTGTGACCTAACATCTTACTGAATCCTGACTTTTCAGCCTAAAACTTTCCTTTAAACACTTAAATCCTATTTCAGGCAGAAATATCCACTACAAAAGTCTTTACAATAAATGTCAGACTAGGTAAGGACTCCAAGATATATAACCACATCTTCGCTGACTCATTTTGAACAGGTCTTTAAAACATAGAAGTTATTTATTTTGCTTCAAAATGTGGGGTTAGAAAATGGGAGCTGACTGGCTGAGATACCTCGGTACTCATCTATTGGCCAAAATTTGCTGATTTATTGTTGCCTGGAAGAATTATATATTTGCAAACAAACATGTTCATTGCTGGAAATTTTAGGCAATCAGAATTATATGAGCTTTGTATTGTACTCAGTTCATTGTGTATTAAACATGCAAATAGCTGCATAGGCAGAAATGCAGGAGAGAGAGAGAGAGAGAAAGAGAGAAAGATACAGACAGACAGAGATAGTGATAGATAGATAGATAGATAGATAGATAGATAGATAGATAGATAGATAGATGGATGATAGATAGATAGATAATATACACATAAAGAATGAGAGAGGGGGAGCGAGAATCAATTGATAAGATGCCCATTTATCTGCCATTGTTTATTTAATTGTAAACAAAAGCATCAAGTAGAACAATTGTTTATTGTGCTTGCAAAGTGATATAAATCAGATTGAAAAGACATATTGTTTAGCAGTTCAATAGTATACCAAGTAGATAGTATATGGGGTCCTTTTTAATTGAAATGATCAGCAAAAGAATATGGTTGTTCACAATTCATGAATGTATGTTTCATCACAAGTTCACTCTTACATATCATACCTTCCAGATTTTTCTCTTAATGAACAAAGAAAGGAGGGAGGGAGGAGAGAGGGAGAGAGAGGAGAAGATAAGAAAAAGAGACTGGAATGACAAACATCTTAATCTCCAGAAAAGCAATGGTTTCTGATTATTCGATTATGATCATGTATGTCTGTTCTGAAGGGATTTGGTGGCTCAGTGGCTAAGACACTGAGCTTGTTGATCAGAAAGGTTGGCAGTTCGGCAGTTCAAATCCCTAGCGTCGCGTGTAATGGAGTGAGCTCCTGTTACTTGTCCCAACTTCTGCCAACCTAGCAGTTCAAAAGCATGTAAAAATACAAGTAGAAAAATAGGCACCACTTTGGTGGGAAGGTAACAGCGTCCCGTGCGCCTTCGGCATTTAGTCATGCCGGCCACATGACCACGGAGACGTCTTCAGACAGCCCTGGCTCTTCGGCTTTGTAATGGAGATGAGCACCGCCCCCTAGAGCCAGAAACAACTAGCACGTATGTGTGAGGAGAACCTTCATCTTTACCTTTAATAAAAGATCGTAAGTTCTAAACAAATAACTATTAACTATTAAAAATATTTTAGTGGTGTAGCTAAATAAATAAATACATCTTCCCTAAAAAGATGGCCTATGAAACAACACTGTCATTCAAATTGATGTTATTGCAAGTTATGTGTATTGTTCATTTTGCAGAATGGGGAATAGCAAGTTTACACAAAGGACATCATTTACAGGGGTAGACAATGAATAACCATTTCAATGAATATTAATTACAGATTAGTTTGGGATCCAGCCTTGTCGGTGATTGAATTCGCTTGAGTATTATATTATTATTGTGTGGTGTTTTTTTTTGAGAATCATTGACAAGAAATCCTGAATTATTTTATTTAGTTTTCTAAAGAGGGATGAGGAATTCAATATTTTCCCCAAAAAATCATTTACTAGTCTGTTTTTATTGACTTGGGCGTGAGAATTATGCTGTTTCCTTGAAAGTTTCTAAATATTTTGATGCATCTTGCTATTAAGAAACTTGTGTTTATGTTTAAAAAAAAGTTAGCTGGGTTAATTTCATCTTTAGCCTAAACTACAATCAATTCCTCTTTCCTGGTCATTCTTCTTATTGCCTGCTAAAATAAAGATTGGTGATATCTCTTTCTATCAGGCTGAACATTTAAAAATTAATTCCAACCATTCTTGTCTTATGCCTGAACTAATTGCTTGTCAGATCCCAGAGTTTCCAGGGCATTTTTTTTTCAGACTGATTCACAAATACATGCACACATCACTAATTGGCCTCCTCTTCATAATTGACAACTGTGTGTGTGAGCTGATATTATTTAAACATTTCCTTTGGGAGGAAAAAAAGCACCCAATGTGTGTGGAACATATGTCAATAATCAAACCTAGGACAGATTTATAAATGTAAGCCATTATTCTCTCAAACAAACAATTCAGAAAAAAAAGTCTCTAAATTGTTATTCTTGTCATCTGTGTATATACATTCATACATTTTAGACTTTTCAAGGTTTCCCAAATTCAAGCCAGCCAATCCATAATGGGGGGAACAGATGTTTGTTCTTTCAATACACTGGGATGCTAACACTTGTAGGAAAATACCACCCACATTCTTATATCGATGGGAAACTTCCAAGGTATCAAGGAAGATGCAATATTTGGTTATCAAAGAGTGAAGGATAATATGGCATCAAGTCACCTACTATATTTGCAATAGGCCAGCAGTGATCATCTTGCCTATCAGAGCCTACTGGATTGAATCTCCTTCACAGATTTAAGGTAAGCCACCTTCTTTCCAATAATATTAAAGCCACAGCTAGCAGAATCCTGGTATCTCAGCCCAGTGAGACCAATGACATTACCATCCATGGCAAACACACAGCAAAGCCTTCACTGATTTTCTGCAACATCCATTAACTCTTCTGCCTTACTTTGATATACAAAACCACTTCACTATACTAAACTACACACCCACAAGTCAGGATTTCACTGCACACCTGAAAACTCACAGGTAACGTTCCATTTTCATCATGTACCAGTCTTTCCGGGCCAAAAAACAAAAGGATATTTTTGTCATGCATTCCATTTCCAGAAATGGTGAACTGAGCGCTTTCATAAATCGTCTCTCTGAAGACAATAACCACATCTCAGCTTGTCTCCAGAATTTGATAAATACATACATTTTCCCTGAATATTAAATCTATTGAGAAATGTTCATTCAGATTGGTGTGGTGATGTAAGGCCAGACTGCACATTAGGAACAATGTTAGTCTTGTTTCACTTTCATCCCTTCATTTATGTAATGAACGACAAAGAGATGCTACACAAAAGAAGGGAGTGAATGTCACCACCCAGGATTGTTCTACCAGTATCAGTGCCGAGTGCTCCCACCTGCTACAGAACAATATGCTGTTCTTTTCCTAAGTAATGGTGCTTTGATACAATTTGATGGGGAGAACTACACATTCAGTGCATCAGGCTGCAGAGATTCATCAAAGTGTTCCTTCAGGAAAGTGAAAGAGCCACCATTTCTAAGACAGTAATTAGGCTGAGCAGATGTACTTTCAAAGGAAATTCAACCTGGTTTGTTTTCTCTACATCTGCCCTCTCTCTCTTGGAAAGTGTTAACATAATGAGAACATTTCCATAAAGAAACAGAGTTTTCTTTTGCCTTATTCTTCTTATAATGTACTTAGTGAAGTTCCTGTGTGGAGGAAATCCCCATCTTTTAGGGATTCAAAAGGTTTCCAGAATTAACTTTGGATGCTTCTATTTGTGGATTCTGGACTCCTTTAGGAATTAACTAGATGCTTCTACTATGGGAAGATAAATATTCAAAGCAAAGGTGAAGTATCTCCATGATTTTTTTTTTGCTTTATTTTAAAATATTGCAGGAACCATGCTGTGGCAATATGTCATTAATAAGTTGCTGCTTTACATAGTGTTTATTTGGAAAGTCTGGAATGTAACAAAAGGATGTTTCTACTTGGAAACCGCTTTTGGAACTTAGCAATCACAATAGCGCTTAGACTTATATACCACTTCATAGTCCTTTTACAGCCCTCTCTAAGCGGTTTACAGAGTCAATATACTGCTCCCAACGATCTGAGTCTTCATTTTACCCACTGTTAAGTTTGCATGAAGAGTCAGACGTGAGGAGTTCCAGCAAAGACTTTTATTAGTGACTACAGCTCGAATGGACCCGTCCTGGCTTGGCTACGGCTGCTTCTTATAGCCTGCAGCCGTAGCTGCCAGCCCAATGGGAGTGCAGGGTTTCTTCCCGCACTATTTAAACCAATACCATTTGACATTTTACAAGAACAGTTCAAATAAACCAATAACATTCAAACCTACATACATAACACCCACCTCAGAAGGACAAAAGGCTGAGCAACCTTGAGGCTGGTGAGATTTGAACTGCCAAATTGCAGGCAGCCGGCTGTCAGCAGAAGTAGCCTGTAATACTGTACTCTAACTACTGTGCCATCGTGGCTCATTCAATTTGTGTTTGAGGTGAAAAAAATGAATTTTGGAATTTGCTGATTAGATAGGCTTGTTGTTATAGAAATGGCTAGTATATATTATTGTGTAAAAGTAAAAAGCTGAGATTGTTTGTTGTTACCTACTGAGTCAGACGTCAATGCTTTTCTTTCTCTTTTCTACTTTACCTTCATTTTCCACTCCTCCTCTTTTCCTTCCCTCTTTTCCCATTTTTTTTCTTTGTGTCTCTGTATTTTATATTTTGAAAAACTAATAATATATATATGGGAATGCAACAAAACAAAAACAACTTCCCCTTTGTTGTATTAGAAGGCTTGAGAGGAAGGCTAGATATTTTTTTCAATAGGTTTTCATGCATGTTCAGAGTCAAGTAATTTCATTTTATTTTTTCCATCCATAGCCAGAGCTAGTAAAATATTTGAATGTCATCCAGAACAAAACAAAGGGAACTTGGAAGCATGCAGGAAATAACTTGGGTCACAATATATGAAGGTTTTTATGCATTCACAGAAAGAAAGAAAAAACAAGATTCCTGTGAAAGGGCTTTATACACCCTATTGACTCTTTGGATGGAAGGCTACTTCTCAACGTCTGAAGTTCCAAGAAGGTCAAAAGGTTCCTATAGTTTTACCCAAGGATATTTGAAAAAATAATATTGTGGTATCTATATCAGAATTTGTGATATCATGGGGCCATGTTATAAAAGGCACTGACCCTATTCACTCTGGTTGACTCTGATCACCTAATAAGAAAAAAAAGCAGCTTATTTAAAATAGCAATAGATTTATATACCACTTCACAGTGCTTTCTAAGCAGTTTACAAAGTCAGCCTATTGCCCCCAACAATCTGGGTCCTCATTTTATTCACCTCAGAAGGATGGAAGGCTGAGTCAACCTTGAGCCTGGTGAGATTTGACCTGCCAAACTGCTGGCAGCCAGAGATTAGCAGAAGTAGCCAGCAGTACTGCAGTCTAACCACTGCACCACCAAGGCTCTCTGAGTTTCTGGTTGAGATTTAGGGATATCCTGACATATTGATGCTTGAGACAAAGAACCTTCTATTCTATTGAAGAAACCAGTAGAATAGCTGGTAGGTTTTATTCCAACCTCAAGCTAAATGTGAGAATTTGGAGGAGCTGGTGCTACACAGAGAACTCTATTCTCCAATTCTTCATTATCATTTGGTCAGTCTTAATCAGCGGTGTGCTTCAACTAATGTAACAACTGGTTTGGTGAGCACACACTTCGTGCATGTGCAGAGCATTTGCTACTGACCTTCTCCAGCAATCTCTGTGTGTTAAACAGCTGACACATGGCAGTCCGCTGTGCCACGCAAATCAGCTGAGCTTGAAGACCAGAATATAAAGCACAGACTAAAGCCAGGGTGAGTGGGTGGGCCCAACAGCTGATCATTGGAGTGAACCGGTTCGCTCACAGCTGATCCTTGGAGCTACCAGTTTGCCTGAACCGGGCCAAACCGGTAGAATCCCACCCCTGGTCTTAAACTTTCCAATTCTACATCTCTCATACAAGATAGCTCATCCCTCTTTGCCTGCTGATAGGGAGCTATGAGAGAAGAAAAGGTTAATGCTGAACTCTCATAAGAAAAGTAAACCTAACAAACTCTTAGCGGTCCTGTCAACTCTTCATAAAACTTGCAAGGAAATCTCCAGCAATGTTCAGAACCCTAAACAAGAAGTGGGGGAAAGACCATCCAGCTTTAGAGAAAAGCCTATTAGCATTCACGCACTAGCTCTAAATTTCCCAAATAAAATAAGCTATGCAGCATTCAACATGAATGCAGAATTTTACCACAGTTCTTCCTTTAGTATGTGTGCAGGCCTTGGTGATTGTATCTTTTGTTAAAGCTGATAAACCCTCTAAATTTGTCACCTGGTTGATGAGTATCTGCTTTCAAGATTTTAAATGAGTTCCCTGATGCTTTCTTCGTGTTTCAGTTGCAGAGTTTCAGCCAAATCTTTGATCGGTACCATCATCTTACTTGGAAGGAAAAAAGGAGTTGCAAGGAAAAGATGCCCTTCTGAATTGACTCCTAAAGACTCCTAAAATAAAAATAGCTATTTATAATTTATCCGTCTGTTAAGCCATTTATTTATGATATTTTGGTGTGCCCAAATCCATGTGAAAAACAATGTGTTCTTATCACTGATAAGTTGCTGAAAGTAACAACGAGTTACAAATGAGGACAGCAGCTCTAAAAGAGTCAAGTTACCCTCTATGATTTTGGCCCCATCACTATACCATATAATAGCAATAACACTTAGACTTCTATACCACTTTACCGTGCTTTACAGCCCTCTTTAAGCAGTTTACAGAGACTGCATATTGGCCCCAACAATTTGGGTCCTCATTTTACCGACCTCAGAGAGTTGGAAGGCTGAGTCAACCTTGAGCCTGGTGAGATTTGAACTGCCAAATCGGAGGCAGCCAGCAGAAGAAGCCTGCAGTACTGCACTCTAACCACTGCACCACCATGGCTCATAATGACACTGAAGTAGTGACAAGTGACTGATAGGTCATATCATATGCTACATGCTCTCTGATTCAAATTGCCCATAGTCAATGTAAGAATATTGTATCAGAAATCTGAAAATATGGTGCTGAAGTAACAGAAGATGGGAAGGACTAGATAGCAGTTCTAAAAATACAGATAGTGATCTTAAAAGGATCGATTCAACTATTATTAAATCCAGTACCATACTGATATCATTTCTGATTATTGGGACTCCAAAGGTTTTTGGGAGTACCATTCTCAGTATCAACAGAAGAGAATTTTTGTAGCTCCGGGTTGAACTGTGGGGTCCTTGGTTCTGTCTGAGCTTGGTAGTTTTCCTGCAGATGATTTATTACCAAACTATATAGCTTCTAGCACTGATGGTGTTATCTAGTTTGATAATGAAACATCTGCAAGTAAACCACCAAACTCAGAGAGCAAATAGGACCCCACCATTCTCAGTATATCCAAAACTGAATTAGTTGAGGAAGGCAGGGATGGCTAAATCCATCCCTCCCTCCCTCCCTCCCTCCTCTCTCTCTCTCTCTCTCTCTCTCTCTCTCTATTATCCCGCTCTCTCTGTCATTCTATGAAATAATAGAAAATACTTGTAGCTTGGCTTTTAGATTTTGGCAGTGGTAAGCTAAGGAGAATAGGACAAGAAATCCCTGATGATGATGATACCTAGTCTGGGAATGAAACATTCAGAAACTAAATTGAAACAAGCTTGGAAAGCAAACAACCACCAGAATCTGTCATTCCATATCTATGTCTGTATCTCTTTCTCTATCATCATCATCATCATCATCATCATCATCATCATCATCATCATCATCTCTATTTTTCTACCATTTCTCTATTTCCATCATTTATTTTCTATCATCTATCTATTCATCTATCTATCTAGACACATTCATCATCATCACCTCTATTTTTCTACCATTTCTCTATTTCCATCATTTATTTTCTATCATCTATCTATTCATCTATCTATCTAGACACATTCATCATCATCATCTCTATTTTTCTACCATTTCTCTATTTCCATCATTTATTTTCTATCATCTATCTATTCATCTATCTATCTAGACACATGCAGTACACATATCATGGCTGTGTTTAGCTCATTTTGTTCATTTCAGTGCACGTTGCATTGGATTCTCTTATATACTACCTGCCAGGCACAGAATTTGTTGGAGAGAGTACAGATAAATATGTTTAAAATGTAAATATGTGGTTATACCTACAGGCATTGCTCCTAGGGAGACTAGCTTGAATTAGATTTCAGCTTCAGGCATCAAGTGGAATGAATACAGACTTTTTCTTCAGCATGGGAACATCTGCCTGACAGCTAAATCCATAACAGCAAAATATAGCACACTGTATATACATATATATATATATACCTAGGCACTGTACAGTCTTTGTGGTGTCAAAGTAATAGCATATACTACAGATTTTATTTTGCAGGTCACAGCTACACAGACAAAAAAAAGAGATAAGGTAAACAACACCTTTACTTTTATATATTACCCCTACAGCTACAACAGTGGTGGGATTCAATTTTTTTACTACCAGTTCTGTGGGCGTGGCTTTGTGGGTGTGGCAGGGGAAGGATACTGCAAAATCCCCATTACCTCCCCATTCCTGGAGGAAGGTTACTGCAAAATCCCATTCCCTCATTCCACCCCATTCCAGCTCCATTCTCCTGTGTAGAGCAACCAAAGAAGACCCAACCAATAAGCTGGGACTCAGTAGACAGAGAATAGATGAGGACGGGGCCAGTCAGAAGTGGTGTTTGCCAGTTCTCCAAACTACTCAAAATTTCTGCTACTGGTTCTCCAGAACTGGTCAGAACCTGCTGAATACCACCTCTGAGCGACGAGCTTTTTAAAAAATCCAGAGAAAGTAACACAGTACCATCGGTACCGATAAACACTGTGACACAGTCATACCACAACAAAAGATAACTGAGAAACTGGTCAATACAATCTAAAACTAGAACAGGAAATTAAAGAGTCAATATTATTAATCAATGCAACTGGGTGCAAGACAGTTGCATTAAAGGTCCCCTTGACACAATAACTACCACTGACAATTAATTAGTTCTCTGTCATCATTTCACAATTATGTTTTACAGCTTCTGATACTATGGAAATTATTTCTTAGTTCAGTAGAGTTCATGCTGATAATATAGGTTTTTCATAGTCAATTGCTTGACAAAGAACTATCAGGAACATCTTAAATGTAGGCATTTAAATAATGCTGAAAAATTCAAAATCAATGGAGTTAATATTTTATTAGGTCAACCTTCAATTATGGCAACAGGCACCTTTTTGATCTGATTTAAAATTCAGTTTAGGGAGCCAGTCCAATTTGTTTTAAATCTGTGATTAAATGACTGAAGTTCAGGCAATTTTTATTTGTGATATAGTAACATTAAAAAAAAAAACCTCACCTGAACTTTCAGGACAGATATTAATTACACAATTCAATTTGAACTTTTAAAAATGAGATTTGATTGAATCGCCTTCAAACTGAATCTTCACATATCACTCTTTAATATGGATTTCAATTTTATGTAAAATTCCTTATGTTCCATATACATCCTTTGGTTTTTCTGTAAAATGACTATGGAACTATGGAAAAAATGGAACTGAAAGGAGACAGGGCTTTTTCCATTTACATATTAGTCTGTATCCAATTTTTCAAATTTTTGTTTCTACCTCAAATTGTGGAGATACACACAATATTCATATACACATTTTCCTAGAGTTTTCTACATTGCTAGGTTGCAATTGTATTTATATATATATATATATATAAAATTTCAAATCTCATACATCTTCCCTGGAAAATATGCCATGAATTTCAAAATAAATACAAAGAATGTGAATTAATCAAAGCTTTCAAATGCCATAATGAAGCAATTTACATATAAATTAATGATGCTTTAAGAAAACATTTCCTTCCTTATTTCTTTCCTTCCTTTCCTTCCTTTTCTTACTTCCTTCCATTCTAGCTGCTATAGGGTTGTTGTGAAGAACCCCTCCCAGCTTCAATCTCAAACAGTCTACTGTGGACCTCCCTCCATTTCTAAGAGGTCCTTAAAGAGAGTGTGCATAAGCGCGCCAGCGTGCCTATCGTCCCTGTCTTACTGTCCCCATATATCTCTATTTACTCCCTTTGTTCTTTTTCATGTTCAAAATTTTACTTGTTATCTTGTACATGTTTGACAAACAAATAAAAAAATTAAAATTAAAATAAAATGGGCAAGAAGAAATATAATGAAATAGTAACTACAAGCTAATTAAAAGAACAATAAACTATCAATGCAAGTGCTTAATATTCCAAAATAAACCCCATCTTCCAAAAAAAGAAAAGAAAAAGAGGTCGTCTCATTTCTCCCAAGAGCAGATCATTGGGAAGTAATGCCAACTCTTCAGAATTTGGGAGGAAAACACAGAAAATATATTTTTCTTACTTTCCCAGAAGGACCATGTGAAGAACGGCCTGTGTTCTATCTCTTACCAACCATGAAACATCACATAGACAATTTATACCAAGGAACACCCTAAACCATTCATGTTTTTACAGTGCAAAACCCTGAAATCCCAAAAGACCAATGTCAGCCAGTATATCTCCGATCATTGCATACACATTACCAGCCTATCACCTAATGGTTGACTCAACCTTCCAGCCTTTCATGGTCAGTAAATGAGGAGCCAAATTGTTGGAGGCAATAGGCTGACTCTGTAAACCACTTAGAGAGAGTTGTAAAGCACTGTGAAGCAGTATATAAGTCTAAGTGCTATTGCTATTCTAGAAATTCCCTGGCATTTTTGGACTTGGCTTGGTCTAGGATGGTCACATTTTCCCTATTGAAACTATGGTTAAATCTGCTGTGAAAAAGACTCTGCATTGGCAACAGGAAAGGCATCCAGCCAGCAAATATACAGGTCCATTCAGTTGCCCAGATTCCACCCCACAAGGGATTATGGGGTCATTAAAAGAGGACGATGAGACAGTATTTTATCTCAATGGCAACAGATTCTTCAACAGATTCTCACATGACATATCTTGTAGGACTCTAGTAATGAAGAAAGCAAGCCACAGATAACTGTTGATTTTTTTTATTTTATTTTTTATTTATTTGATTGGTCAATTGCTTACAAGATAATAGGTATAAGTATAAATGTAGTTATAATATATATTATAATATTATATATTATAATATATAATATATAATATTATAATATATTATAATATAGATATATTATAATAAAATATATTGCGTCACCTCAAGAACAGTCCTTATTTGTAAGTTGGAATCCGAGAGGTGAAACAACTGATGAATAATGCAATAAAAATATTGAAGAACTTTGCATAAAGGTCCCCAGCTTACTGCTGAATTCCCCTTGTCACTCAAGATTAAACAGAGGCAATGGGGACTTAGGTAATGGACCAAAACAATTCTATATAGAGATAGTTAATAACTGTTAATAATGAAGCCAAACAGATAATTTTTATGTTTGATAATATTGACATTCACATGTCAATATTGGATGCACACATAAAAGGGGAAGTCTGGAGTAGTTCTATCAGGTGGCATCTCTGTGAAGCACAGGTGTGAATACCACCTGCTCACAAATCTTTGTGGTGTGTTAATGAAATTCACAGATGACACTTAAATGAGAAGGTGATAAAATACCAGAAAGGGCACAATCTTTCTAAAAACATGAACAAAAACTGCATAATGAGCTTTGGTTAAAATACTCATCTTGTTATATCTCTGGGGAAAATATTGCCCAACAGAATTGACACTAGTGAGTTGAAATATATTTCCAGTCAACTGCTAATACACACCAAGACTTAAAGGGCTCTGAATTAGTGAGCACACTATCTTCAAAAGACAACCAGTGTGGTGAAGTAGTTGAGAAATTAGACTACATCATAAGAAACCAAGGATTAAAGTTCCATTTGACCCCACCCTGCAGTCCATAATTTTGGTCCACATATTTATCTTGAGATCCAGTTTAGTGTCCTGGCGAAGGCACAGACTAGAAACCAGAAGAATGTGAGTTCTACTTCCACCTTAGGCACCTGGGGGCCATCTAGCTCTCTCACTCCTAGGACAACAGCAAACTATTTCTGAAAAAAATTGCAAAGGCAATTGCACTAGGAGTCAACATTAACTTAAAAGCACAGAGACCCACAAAAGCCATTTTCTCTCAACCAAATAATTCTTCCAGATATGTTCTTAAAGGGATAAAAGCAGGGGTTGGCTGCTGGGGCCTCACAGGGGCTTGGGAGAGCCCCTAGCTAAAACTCTGTGGGGCTCAGAGAGCCCCAATAACCTCAGAAGACAAGCAGTAAAGGAAAGCTCTTAATAAGCTTAATTGAACTTCTGGGCATTCAGCCAAGAGCATTTCACACCTCATAAAAGTGTTGCAAGCTAGGTAAACAATCCACTCAGCGCTGAGGGAGAGCCATTGAGAAAATCAGATAACATAGTCACTAGCCTCTGAGGGGATTAATTCCCAAATAATAAGAATCACGTAACTCACCAGAAACTCTACTAAAACTCCAAGATCCATCTCACAGTCACTGCTGTTAAGCCTGGTTTCACTCAATCTTTTTTTTAAGTATTAAATGCACAAAATAATAAACAACTTTTTGGTATATATCTTTTTTTAGGTAATTAGGGCAAAGAAGAGATGTCGAGTTGGCCACACCCACCCAGTCACATGACCACCCAGCCATGACCACCCAGCCAGTCCTTAGGGCAGAGAGCCCCTTGCTAAAAAATTTGAAGTCCATCCCTGGATAAAAGGAGAGGAATATTCCCCCATTTTCAATCTCTCAGGAGAAAAGGTGAGTTTAAAATCCAGAGATGAATACATAGTAACCCTGAATACATAGATCCAACAGATGGCAACTCTTTCTTGAACATAGCTACTTGTGATCAACAGGAATTCTAGACTAGAAAACCGAAGACATCCCCTTTCATATTTTCACAAAGAAAACTAGAACTGAACTTGGTCTTTGATATATGCAGTTAATTACTGAAGTGGTTGCAACTCCTACTAGTGCTTCACCTTGTTGGTAATATTTAATAAAACCATCATGTACTGTCAGCCTTTCTTATTTTTTGTACTAATATATTGTATTATTAGCTTCTCATCCACATTCTAGCCAGGCTTGACACTGTTTAGCTTCCAAACCAGATAAGGTCAACAAGGCATTGGCAACAGCTCAGACAGAATACTTTTAATACCTAGTTTCTGAAATGTTTGTATTGCTTCATCCTGCACCCCTTGTCTTTTTAGGCTGTTTTTTGAGCAAAGCAGATATGTATATTTTTTTTACTTATCTGAGATAAAATAATTAACAATTCTTTTAACCTTTTACACTAGGAATGGAGGGAGTGTTTTAAGAATGATTTTCTATTTATTAATGCTAATTTTTTCTCTGCATAGCTTGCTCCTCAGGGAAATCACTTTCTACCTAACTGTGATATTCAAATGTATGAATTTGTATAATATTGATGCCCGCAAGAGCAGCGAAGGGACCTGACAGTAATGTCACAAAAGAAACAATTAATTATGTTTCCATGTAGAAAAATATGGGTGAAACCAGGATCTGAATCACTCCCAACCAATTGTTATACCCAAATCTGCTAAATGTTGACTAAAATGAATGAAAACCAGTGCCACAGTTTCCTTCTCTTAAACACCAGGGGAAAACTGTATGCCGAAAAGGGGCTTTATATAATTAAATAATAAAATCAACAAAGAGAGAGAGATTTGCTTTCATTAATGTCTGCTTGCAGTCCACATTTTCTCCCTGTATTGGTTTTGTCTGCTCTAAGAAGTCCATGAAATAGAATCAAGAGATTAGTGAGGGGATAGGTATAATGCCATTTTAAAGTACAATAATTATATTTGCCTTCATATCTCTTTTGAGCTTGGCACCTTATCTAGATCAATAAATACTAATTTTATAGTTCTGTAGATCACCTAAAATTTATTCGGGCTGATAGATTGCAGGAGTGGGGCTCATTGGTCTAAACAAGGTTGAACACATTTCCTTCTTCATTAGGGTAAAGATTTGGAAGGGTCAAGCCACCATTTCTGGTACTTCACTTCCAATGTGTCTTTGCCTCAAATGCAGTCACACTGCTGGCATCCAATTACCAAATGTAAATGAAAACCCATAGTTGTGCATTTTGCTCAAAGCACTGGTGTCCAGAGCAGTGGTAATATTCAAATTTTTACTCCGGTTCTGTGGGCGTGGCTTGATGGGTATGGTGTGGCTTGGTGGGTGAGACTTGGTGGGCGTGGCAGGGGAAGGATACTGCAAAATCTTCATTCCCTACCCACTCCTGGGGGAAGGTTACTGCAAAATCCCCATTCCCTCCCCACCCCACTAACCTGCTTTCCAGCTCCGTTCTCCTGTGCAGGGCAACAAAAGAAGACCCAGCTAATCAGCTGGGACTCGGGAAGCAGAGAATAGATGGTGGCGGGGCCAGTTAGAGGTGGTATTTGCCAGTTCTCTGAACTATTCAAAATTTCCGCTATCCTCCAGAATTGGTCAGAACCTGTTGAATACCACCTCTAGTCCAGAGAAAGTGAGGGAAATATTGAGTAATGTCATTAAATCTATTGGGTTTGCTTCTCAGTGGATTTTTCTGAAAAGCTGACACTCAGCAAAGACAGATCTGCTCCTTTGAATTTATGTCTCCTTCCCAAGTTCAAACATACCACTTTCTACAAAATGCTTCTGTTAAGTTTGCATGAAGAGACAGACCCGGAGTGCTTCAAGCTCTTTGTTTATTAGTGACTACAGCTCAGAACGAACCCACTTTGGCTGGGCTGTGGCTGCTACTTATAGCCAGCAGTCGCAGTTGCCAGCCAAACAGAGTGCAGGGTTTTCCCACACTTTTTAAACCAATCATTTCTTACATTTTACAAGAACAGTTCAAACTAAACCAATGACTTTAAACCTGCATACATAACACCACTATCAGTCCATACTCAAACCCCAGCCTATCTAATGTATTCTTTTAAATTTCCTTGAGACCTCGTGGTTCAGATGTTTTAAGGTTCTCACCTTGTGAGGGAGGAAATGTGTCTGCTGACATTTCCTTACTAGGACTTGTAGTAATGGTTTGGTTACTACAACCTGGTCTCTCCTCCCAATCCATCTCCAACCCAATGTCAGCACCTAAATCAGGTAATGATGTGCAATCTTCCATTTGTGAAAATGGTTGTTGGTATTGTGACAGGTTTTGGGATGGTTCCTGTCGTGTTAGCTCGTTACACATGGGGTTGATTCTTGCTTGTTCATTACACTCATGATCCTCCCCTTCCCCTAGAAGAGGTATTAGGTATGGGAACTAGAGAGGAACAATTTGCATGTTCCTGAGGTAATCTGGATCTAAGCTGATCAATGTGCCTGCTCCAGAGGACACCATCCTCTGTTTGTACCCTGTAAGATCGAGGGCCTGTGATTTGGGTTATCTCAGCAGGAATCCATAAAGGTTCACCCATAAGGTTCTTAGCATAAACAGAATCACCCACAGTGAACGTGCGAACTTTGCTAGTGGAATCTAGTGGTGCGTTGGGTGCGTAAGTGGGATGAAGGCAGTCAAGGGGAGACCTGAGTTTCTACCCATCAACAACTCTGCTGGGGATAAGTTAGTTGATGGGTTAGGAGTGATATGCTGGACACTGAGAAGTTTTCAACTCTCTCAGTGATATCCCTGACCCAATTGCTGAAGTTTTCCTTGGTAAATCATACCATACGTTCAGCCCGGCCAGCAAGGATGCCCAGGGGCTGTCAGGGCATGTCTGATACCCTGCTGTGCTAGATATGATTCAAAAAGGTTGGATGTAAATTGAGGACCATTGTCAGAAACGAGTACATCAGGTAACCCGTGAGTTACAAAAAGCTTTTAAGCTGTTTGATGACAGCATCAGTTGTGGTGGATGCCATAGGGATGACCTCTAGCCATTTGGAATATGCATCTACTATAATAAGGAAAGTGTGCCCTCTGGTAGGGCCAGCAAAATCTGTGAATCCTGGACCATGGGCCCCTAGGACATTTACAAGGAGTTGGGCAAGATGCCAACCATTTTGTCAATTGGGTTCTACAATTGGATGACCCCATGCTTCACCATATAATCCTAAATAATAAATGTAAATTTCCCAAAACTTTTTGCAGTTTTGTAGAATAACCACCTGTTACCCCACAAAATACATCCTCTTAATACAGATAATTCAGTTTGCCTGGATTTAAAAGGTTGGGCAAGTTGAGGTAGATCTTGAAGAGGCCAACCTTTCTTAATCCAGCCTATAACAGGAGCCAATACAGTGTCTTTGGCAGTCTCTCTGGCAATTTCAGCAGCGTGTACTGGAAGCTTGGCAACAGTTTCTAGGAAAAGGTGTAAGTCTCAGGAGCAAAGTCCTCAGTGTGCAAAGGAAGTGGGCAGCGACTCAAAGCATCTGCATGCCCAATGTCTTTGCCAGGCCTGTGGATGAGTTTGTATGAATAAGCAGCAAGAAATTCAGTCCACCTCAGCATTCTTGGTGACAGGATAGTGGGTGTAGGTTTGTCTCCTGCCACAATGCCTAACAGAGGTTTGTGATCTGTGACAATGGTAAATGTTCTCCCATATAAATACTCATGGAATTTCTTGACAGATGCAACAATTGCCAAGGCTTCCTTGTCCAGTTGGCTGTAGTTCCTCTCTGCTTTGGTCAAGGTGTGAGAGTAAAATGCAATAGGAGCTTCCCTCCCGCTGGGAAGCCTGTGGCTCAAACACACACACCCCACTCCAAAAGGGGATGCATCACAAGTCAGTACAACAGGCAAATTCTCAGAGAACTGTATCAGTACAGCATCAGACGTGATTAGTCTTTTAATATTGTTAAATGCAGATTGCTCTTTTCTGCCCCAGACCCACACAGATTTTTTGTTTAATAATCTCTGCAGTGGTTCTGCAATGGTTGCCTTCTGAGGTAGGAACATGTGATAAAAGTTAATGAGTCCAAGGAAGGCTTGCAAATCTGTTTTACATTTTGGTCTAGGGGCTTCTTTGATTTCCTGAACCTTGGCATCTGTGGGGTGGATACCATGCTTGTCAATCATATAGCCCAAGAACTCAACCTTGTCAGTTCTAAGAGTGCATTTTTCTTCCTTGACTTTTAACCCCACTTTTTGAATCTGGTAAGGACTTCTCTGAGTCTCTCTTGTAACTGAGTGTCATTTTCAGCAGAGATTAACACATCATCAAAGTAAGGTACTACCCCTGGCAGTCCTTGGAGCATCCTTTCCATAAGGCTTTGGAAGATGCCTGGTGCCAGCTTACTCCAAACTGTAACCTTTTACATTTGAAAGCACCTCTATGAGTCACAATGGTTTGGGCCTCTGCAGTGGCATCATCAACTGTTAATTGTTGATATGCCTGGGCCAGATCCAATTTGGCAAAGACTGTACCCCTGCCAAGTGAATGTAGTAAATGATGCACCACTGGAACTGGATATGCGCTCTGTTGAAGCATGGTTCAATGTCCCCTTATAGTCTCCACAGATTCTCACTGACCCATCAGTCTTGACTGGTGTGACTATGGTGTCTCCCACCTGGAGTGGTCAGTGGGCTCTAAAACTCCTTGAGCTATTAGTTTATCTAATTGTGCATCAATTTTTCCTTTAAGGCAAATGGGACCCTTCTGGGCTTTAAGCGAATTGGTGGCACCTTGGGATCTAGATTGAAAGTGATAGGGGTCCCCATATACTTGCCCAATCCTTCGCTGAAGACCTCTGGAAACTCAGACTTCAAGGCCTCCTCCCATTCAGTGTTGCTCACGTGATTGATGCCAGTCACCTCGATGCCTAGTGGATTGAACCACTCAAGTCCCAGCAAGCTTGGGCGATCCTTGTCCACGATGGTCAGGGCAAGCGTTTGGTGTGGCCTTTGAACTTCACGTTGAATTCTCTTGTTCCAACTACTGGAATCTTGTTCCCTTGGTAGTCTTTAAGAGTCAGTGCTTGCTTCTTGAAATGCTTCTTCTGAATGTTTGGGAGTAGTCTGTGAATAGTGTCCCATGACACCATAGATAAATATGAGCCTGAGTCCACTTCCATTTGGCAAGGCCTTCCTTCAATTAGTACCTTGACATGCACTTTTCTGTTATTGATAGAAGAAGAATGACCAATAGTTACTGTCTGATGAGTTTCATTCTTCCCTTTGCTTCTGTGCTGTGCCCCATTTTCTCACTGAGGTTGTTGGGCTTGAATTCTTTGTCAGGAAACTTCCTTCTGTTGGGTGGAGTTCTGGATGATTTGCAGACTCTTGCTAGGTGTCCTCTTTTTTCACAACGGAGGCAGATGGTATCTAGGAACTTGCATTCAGTGTGGGGTGGCTTCCCCACAACCTCTGCAGTAGAAATCTTGCCTCTTTCTTCCCAGGTCTTTCTTTTTCAGCTCCATTCTGAGTCTATAAATTCCTTCCTCCACCTCACTACAGTCTGACTCAGAATCTATTTGCTCACAATGAGTTGTTGTGGACTTTTCCACATCAGGATGGCTTGTGGCCTTGTTAATTTTCTTCATGGCTGCTGCTGAGGACTTGGTAGCTTCTGCTGAAGAGGCCTCTTCTATTGCTTCCTTCAGTGTGATCTTAGGTCTTAGTAATAACTTGCTCTGAAGCACCTTGTCTTTAAGGCCCAGAACAAATCGATCATGCATGGCCTCTTCTAAATTGTTAAATTCACATGCACCCCAATGTCTCTTAAACTTGCCACAAAGTCGTTTACGTTTTCGATTTCCCCTTGATCCCGACGGTTAAACTTGTGTCTCTTAATGAGGCACGATACTTTTGGGGCGTAATGGGCTCTTAACAACTTTTCTAAGTCAGGCCATTCCATTACCTTCACGTCTGCAGCTCCCTCCAATGCCTTCGCCATCTTGAAAACTGCTGGACCACAGTGCATGCGAAAGACCACCCTCTTCCGCTTCTCGGAAATGTTGGCAAGATCGTTTCCTTCCAGATACATTTGGAAATGATCTGCATACGTCTCCCAGTCTTCTGCCGTCGGATCGAATGGGGCTGGGGGCGTGTTCAGTGCAGCCATCTCTCTTCTTCTGTTCCACGTTGCCTTCTTCTTCAGGGAGATCCCACCCTCGTTGCCAGTGTTAAGTTTGCATGAAGAGACAGACGTGGAGTGCTTCAAGCTCTTTGTTTATTAGTGACTACAGCTCAGAACGAACCCACTTTGGCTGGGCTGCAGCTTCTACTTATAGCCAGCAGCCGCAGTTGCCAGCCAATCAGAGTGCAGGGTTTTCCCACACTTTTTAAACCAATCATTTCTTACATTTTACAAGAACAGTTCAAACTAAATCAATGACTTTAAACCTGCATACATAACAGCTTCCATATCAAGTCACTAGATGGCCTTGAGTGACCCCCCAAGATAAATTCAATAGATCTATATCTCTGTTCTCAAATCCAATTATGGCTAATAAAGGAGACTGAGATTTTTAACCAGCTTGAATTGCTGGTCTTCAATCTGAATTTTTTTTCTTGAAATGGAAATTCGAAAAGCTGCTTTACCTCACGTTCGTGACGCAGTGGTCTTTAAACAAGTTGGGAGGGAGGGAAATTTGTACTGTGCTGTAGGTTGTGGGACAGAAATTGTTGTCAGTCAGTCTCAGGCAAGATGATAGGATTTATAAATCAACATCACATGGAAGCCAAGATTTTGCACTGGCTGACTGACATTTCTACATATCCAAGTCTTGTCCTGAATCTTCACTGTTTGTTCCCCAAGCACAGATTTAAGAACTTAGAGTGACAGCCATCACCAACACCACAGTTAGTGATCAGGAACTTTTCTTTCTGTTTCAGGCAGATATTCTCTTTCCCATCCTTCCTCATCTCCCTCCCTCTCTCCCTCCCTCCCTCTTTCTCTCTTCTCCCTCTCTCTCAACTACCTCTCTCATATTCTGCTTCTAAAAACAATGTTGGTAAGTACTCCAGGTTATCTAGCTATTTTTATTCCAGTCAAGAGTACCAGAGCATGAAGAATGCAGAGTGCAAAGAAAAAAAAAACTAGTGTTATAAAACAGTAGGTATGTATTTGTAGCATTACAAAAAAAAAACATTGACTAATGATCTTGTATCTTTAGCTACTCCAGGAGTGCACTTAATTCATACATGTTGAAGTCTCCTATTTTGAATCCAAGTCACACATTTAAGATAAAGACAGTCTGGTTTTTTTTTTTTTTTTTTTTGCTTTCTTCCATTTATAGCACAGATTTTCATGAAAGATGACCTTCTGCCAAAAAGCTGTATGAAAATAACCAGCCAAGGGCTAATTAGAAACCAGTTTTGTTATTCTTGTTTTGTTTATTAGGAGCATTTCTCATTGTTAAGAACCAGAACAAAATAGACCTGATCATTGCTTACGGGGCCCAAATATTAAGACATTCTCCCTGTGCCATTTCATTAATATAACAACATTTAATTATGAGAGAGAAGAGAGGCCAAAAAAAAAACCCTTTCAAGATTCAATGCCACAACAGTCCATACAAGGTTCTGAAACGAGACCAAAGTATGTTCCCTTCAAAGCAAAGAACAACAAAACGTAACGGATTTTGGACACCTTGAGACTATTCTTCGCATGTGTCTTCATATCAGGGATGAGAAGTGTTGGACAACCACTAGAAGTCTACTGCCATCTACATTTTTGCAGTCCAGCTATGGCGTCTCTGCTTTTGGACAGCATCAAACAAAGGGAATAGAACTTCTTTCACACTTATTATTTTGAGACATTAAACCAAAAGTAGATAAGTAGCTAAAGAGTTAGCCACCAACTTTCCTAATGAATTTTGGAAGATAGCAGTTGCAAGGTGCCACACTCGGTCCAGTAAAGATTGTGGATCTCAAAGAATGTGCTTTCAGATTCTTTGCACAAATGGTGATCCTTTTAGTGTTGGTACCAGATATGTCTAATGACTGAAACATTCTCTCCCTCTCCCTCCCTCTCTCCCTCCCTCCCTCTCCCTCTCCCCCCTCTCTCTCTCTCTCTGTGACATGTCTATCATCTCTCTCTATCGCTCTCTATCTCTATTTTTATTATTTCCATTATCTATTTTTTTCCCAAGGAGAAGGATTTTGCGATCAATATAGTTTATTTGAAAAGGGGATTAAAAATGTGCAGATTGGAAGAGTTCAGGTTTTGCTCTCTCTAACCAACACTGAATCTTATAATCAACTTCAACTTCATAAACATTACTAAACACTGCCTAATAATTCATGATACATTGCTCTAATTTATGTACTTTTGCTTATTTTTCTCACTTTTGTTTAAGAGTTGTGAAATGTTTTTTCAAAGCACTCTGTCCCTGAGCAGACATAAATTAGTACCTTGTCAATAGTTTGGGTATAAAGGAATTTATTACCCTATGTTGTTCTATTTGTTTTTGCTATTATTCAACACAAAGAAAGGACAACTTTAAAACATTATGTTCTTCCTTCTGTCTTATTACTGGCCTCTCATGGAGCTTAATATTTTCCGGACACTGAGCTTGTGCATTATTAAAAACAAACAACTGCCTTTCATGTTCTCAAATACTGTGTAGACACACACATATAGCTATACTCACAAACATTAGCAAAACCTGAAAATAGTTGGAGATTTTGACTGAGCCAGTTGAAACTAACATTTATGGCAAGGCAATATATTGGGCTTTTTAAAAAATATCATGATTTAATGAAATATAACCAATATTCACAGTTGTAATAGCAGCTGTGTAAGCTCTTTGCAAATTTATGTGGGATGTCACCATTTATATCTACATGTCAAGCATGTTGTAGAGGCTATGATCCAGTGACCACAATTTGTGCAATCATACTGAACTAAAAATAATATTTTGATTCAATCACATTGAAGCATTTTTTGTCTGGCCTATTTGTTGCAGTGTCTAAAGCTATATCTTGGGAAAGTTTCTTTTCTGTTTTTTTTTTTTTTTTTTTTTAACCAAGAAATAGATAATCTTAATTTTATTATTACACTTTGTAATTAAGCTAAGCGGACGATTTGGTGTGGTACATTGTTCATAATCTTTAATATACATAGTGTGTATATGGTATTCATATGATCTGACTCTCTTGATGAATGAAGAGATGGAGTAAAAACTAGATGAATCTTGTCCTTCTCTCAGTATTTAAAGCTGTTTATAACACATCCCAACTGTTAGCAAAAATGTATTTGGGCCATCTGCCATATGCAAAAACTTCCATTTCAAAACAAGAAAAATCATCTGAAAAAATGTAATGGCATCCCATTCAAATAACTGTACTGTCAAGTTAGAGGCTATGAAAACCTTGATGCTTTTTAGAGAAGTTTCTTTTCAAACATGGTCTTAGGTGCAGATGCCTTACAACACACTTTGAACCCTAAAATGAGGAGGAGGGGGGAGAAAAAGAAGAGGAGGAGGAGGAGGAGGAAGAAGAAGAAGAAGAAGAGGAAGAGGAAGAGGAAGAAGAAGAAGAAGAAGAAGAAGAAGAAGAAGAAGAAGAAGAAGAAGAAGAAGAAGAAGAAGAAGAAGAAGAAGAAAGAGAAGAGGGATTTTTTTTCCATTTTGGCTTATTAAAAGTAGTGATGGACCACCAAACTCTACATTCAAGTAGAATTGAATTTGGTCATCAAAGATAAATGAAGGGAGAGTAAATGTTTTTGAGTAGTGTACCATTCCTATTGGAACAGCTAACAGGATGACCCCTTCTCTGTGCTTCTAGCTTGAGGCATTTCAGGAGTTAAAAAACATTGCAGACAGAAGCTTTTGTTCTATTTTCACTACATTTCTTTCTTTTTTTTAATGCAAAGAACATCAGTCTCCATTTTATTTGCCTCTTTCAACTTTCCAGTCATCTTCAGTGAAATAAATTATTTGCTTAGCTTTCCCATCATCCTTTAATGCAATGCCCCAAACCTCAACCTTACTGAAGGGCAAAGGAAGTGAGCCAAGCTGAAGATGAATGGAACAACAATTTCATCTAGTGGAGAGATAGAAAGAGTAGAAACTTTCAGGTGAAAATAGTTTATTTAACAGAATGAAGTTATATATGTGAGAGAAGACAAAAATCAAAGTGCTTGCTGATTAGACTGGGGAATCAATGTAATTATGCAATATGGGTAGACCTCGACTTACAACCATTTATTTAGTGACTTTTAGAAGTTACAACAGCACTGAAAAAGTGACTTATGTGTAGCAGATGACCAGGCTGAACCCAAGGGAGGGGTTAAGCACATCATCAGTCAGGAGTCCTTACATGGCTCACAAGATAACTAAGTCCATCCCACCTTGAATGCCTTTCTTATCTCCTGCTCACTTCCCTTTTCTGCTAGTTGGTCAGATTCTTGTAGAGAGCTTAAAGATTGCTAGTTGCTCAGATTCATGTAGAGAGCTTAACCTTGCAATAAATCTTTATACTCTTTTGAACTGTCTGCATCTCCTGATTTCCATGGTGCTTGACATTATGACTCTGTTTGACACTTATGACTATTGCAGCATCCCCATGGTCAAAAGTTGGATGCTTGGCAACTGACTCATGCTTATGATGGTTGTAGTGTCCCAGGATCATGGATCATCTACTGGGACTTTCTGACAAGCAAAATCAATGGGGAAACCAGATTCACTTAACAATCATGTTACTAACTTAACAACTGCAGTGATACACTGAACAACCACATCAAGAAAGGTCATAAAATAGGGGCAAAACTCACTTAACAAATGTCTCACTTGGCAAATGAATTTTTAGGCATAATCGTGGTCATAAGTTGAGGACTACCTGTAGTAAAATAAGTCACAAAATAAGTCAATGCAAGCCTTATGATGCTGCCACCATAGTGTTAACAAAAAAACTATTCATAGATGTGTCTACAAAATAAGCAGAAGCCCAAAGAGATTTATCTTTGTATCTGTCTCAATTGAAGTTGCAGTTTGTTATGGAAAGAGAAAGTTAATGAACACCGTTTGGTATTTAGCAGAAGTAAATACCAGGAGCTGTTCTCCCACCTCTCAAACTTGCATAGAACAAAAGTTTCATCATTAACATGTTCCAGTTGCATATTTATCGCCACTCCACCAAAACAAAACAGATCAAGGACTGGAATAGATTCCCAGGAGGCAAGGCTAAAGCACTCAATTCTCATTAGTTTCAGGGAAGAAGAAAGGAAAAGATAATCAAGGGATCATCCTGACATAATACTGTGATGTAGGAAGAAAGGCAGCCTTAAAAATCAGGGACTAGAACTCTGGAATATTTTTTTTTACCAGTGTTATCTCCTTTGGTTAAATTATCAGCATTCGAAATGGAATGTGATGACCCGGGGCATGGCACAAAGGCAACACAGTCAGATAATCAGTAGGAGTCCCTTTATTAGCTCCAACTTTGCCCCCAGTGTCTTGGTTGCCTTCTGGGCTGGAGAAAAACTCTCCCAGGAACAGCCTTTGGCTGCACAGAATCAAGTCCAAAATATGGTCAACAAAACTGTAACTATAAGTCCAATCAAGGCAAGATTGCTTGCCTTAATGAGTCCAGCAGGGCAAGAGAAAGAATTCCAGATGTAAAGGAACGGCAGTAAATCAACCCAGTTGGGAGGATTCCAGGAACACAGATAACCACAGTCAACACAAGATAAACTCATGTTTGTTCCCAGCAGATGCCACATTCAGCTTGCATCTCTTTTCAACTCTCATTCCCATCTGTGGCTAATGAAGGGAATCAGTAAGCCACGCAACCCACATTGCTCTCTTCTCCATTCATCCCTGTGTGTCCCAGAATGAAGAGTGGGTGGGCCAGAGTCTTCCTCTGAACTCCCTGTCCCTTGTTCTACCTCCTCCTGTTCTGCTCAGCTGGACTGTGCCCTTCCCCATTTTCCTCCACAGCCAATGGAGCCACACTCCCACTCCCTGTCAGCTGTTTGTCTCCCTCCTTGGATTCAGACTCCAACAGGGGCATGACATGGGAGTTTTCCAAAATGACCTTGCTCATAGAGCAAAGGCATACTGTTTCAAAGAGACTTCCTGAGCCAGGTGCTACAATGCCTAAGGTGGAAGGAAGTATTTTAAATACAGTTTGAGTGGTATTTTGGTCAACTGTAGATCAATATCCAGCAGATGTCCGGTACACTGCTAGGCATGGATTTAGAAAGTCCTCTGACACTACAGTCTCTACAAGGAAGAGTTTAGAACATATGTCCAGTGTACTACTGGTGCTTGAGAGCTTGGGAGAGCTGCACACAGCTCTCCCAAGCTCTGGTTTCACTGGCAGAGGGTTGCAGGAGGCTGTCCTAGCCAAAAATGGAGATTGGGAGCCCATTTTCAATGGCAGAGTGTTGGGCAACTACAGGGGCCCCAACATGAGTGATGTTGAGCTGGCCATGCCCATCTTGGCCATGCCCATTCCAGCTCCCCAAGGTCAAACACAACCCTGATGCGGCCCTCAATGAAATTGAGTTTGATACCCCTGGGCATATACTGATCAATTCCCAATGACTCTGAGCAAATTACAGCTGCTCTGTCATTATATCTGTTCTGTAGGCTTTTCCAGCTGTTTCTGCTTAGAAGACATATCTGGATGTCTATGAAATGACCCTTTCAATCACTTTGCCCAGCCTTAAGAAGAAAGCTGGGGCTATGACTACAATCATCAAATCACTCGTATTCTTTTCAGATTCAGTTTAAACATCTGGTGGATGCTTAGACGACCATAGGATTATAATATTGATTATCAAACCAAGAATTGAAATGACCAATAAAAGCAAGAGAAGGAACTTCAGACAATTATATACCAATATCTATGGATGTACAGATATGGGACATGCATATTCCTATATGTCATGTATGATTGATAACTTCAGAGAGATATTTTTCCTTGTAAGCAATATCTGTGAATGTTGCTTGTTTTTTCTCCATACAGACTGCAAAAGCAAGCAATGACATATTCTGACTCCCACTTGAATGTTCTCATTTGTGTGCTTCATTTCCTTGATTGTAACAATGGGATGGATCAGAAGGATTTAACACCCTAAACACTACAAACTATTTTGTGGCCAAACATGACAAATATAACACATCAGCTCTTACCATTATTCCACTCAAAATATTCTTTCCAGTAGGACAGTACCTTTTTCTTGATGTACCATTTACATATCAATTACCTTTTTCTTCCTCCTCATGCAATCCACACAGATTCTTACAGATCAGGAGAAAACATTCCACTTCCCAGATGTAAGAACTAGGTTTTCTTCTTCTTTTTATGATCTTTAATGCCTTTATTCTGGGTGGAGTCAGGGTGACTAAAAAGAGCTAAGCATTTACTGGCCGAATGCCCTTCTTGATGCCTATGCAGAGTTCACAGCAGATATTTTCTCTCTGATAGAGAAACATCTGCCACTGCCTAGGATTTCAACTTTCAACCTTCCAAATGGGAGATGAGAAACTTCACCTATAAGTCACCATACCACTCAGATATAGGAATTGCTTATCCCATGGGAAATCACATATTTGAGTCACCAAGTAGTATCTTTAAAAGTAGGCCCTCACACACACAGTTTTACCCCTTGGCCTTCCCAGCATTACATTGTTCTACTAAAAATAGTAGAGAAACTAATGTGTTTAGATTGCTGAAGGGGTCTTAACCTGTGAGCTGCGTGAATAGAGAGCCACATAAAATTGTTCTGAATCTCCCTTATGGTAGCAGGACTTAAGGGTAATAAGTGTATTGATACTCTATAGACTTGTAGAAGATGTTTGCAGTGAAGTGCAGAAAGGATATACTGAAAAGTGCAGTTTTAATCTCTCAGCTGTGATTTCTCACTGTATTAACTTACAAAGCTGAGCAGTGGCAAACAACTGTGACTGGAACTCTGCCATTTACTCAATAAAAACTTAATAGTTTCAGAAGGTTGCAGCTTTGATTGGAGGGGTGGGCTGGATGGGGGAACGGGAGTGACAGGTCTGCACCTTGGTGCAATGCTTACAATTTTATGTTGAATTAGCCACAACAACAAAATGCATAGACATCTTCAAGCAGCTGTTGGGCTCAGCAGGGTTTGTTCAGTTTTCTCTAATTTTGTGTGGCTACCTCATTTCAGGCTGATGCATGCATAACAATTTATATCAAGTCAAACAGCTCATGCAGATTGTCTGTTTACAGTTCTCTAGGCCTATGCCGATGAATTATATTGACAAACTAAAGTCAACTATTCAGCTTCTCTCGGCATGTATGGGTCTTGCAAAATCAGGGGGAGAGATCAGGGGAAAAAAATACTAAGAGAAGGAAACTCTTATGTGTTTTGCTTGTTTGCTTTCAGATAATGGAAATGGTGGGCCAATGAAAAGCTGAATAGACAAATATTCAGATATTTCAGCTCAACTGTTGTTTATCCAGGACGCATGATACTCTTCTCAGCTCTGATTCAGATGGGGCAGACCTCAAAGGTGAGAATCAAACCCCTGCAGTACACAGACATTGACTCAGGAACATATGGATAAAGGTCTAATATTTAATCCTGGGAGGTAGCACATATAGAGAACAGGACTCTGGGGAGATGATTGATAGATAGATAGATAGATAGATAGATAGATAGATAGATAGATAGATAGATAGATATGGATGGATAGATGGATAGATATGGATGGATAGATGGATAGATGGATGGATAGATGGATAGATGGATGGATAGATAGATAGATAGATAGATAGATAGATAGATAGATAGATATGGATGGATGGATGGATGGATAGATAGATATGGATGGATAGATGGATAGATAGATAGATAGATAGATAGATAGATAGATAGATAGATAGATAGATAGAGATAAATAATAGGTAGGTAGGTAGACAGGCAGACAGGCAGACAGACAGACAGACAAGCAGGCAGGTATAGACTGGCAAGCAGGCAGATAGTCAGACAGACATAATCTTCCTAATACTATGCAATTAATATACTTGTCCAACTGACTTGGGTTTTATTTAAGAATTCAGTGGAGGACAGGGAAAGACCTTATTTGCTGTACTGTGGCAAGGAATTGCCAGAAACTTAAAAAAAAAGAAGAAGAATCCTGCATCACTTCTATGGGAGTATCAAAACAGCAGACAGAGCAGCAGGGCATGGAATCTGCTGGCATTCACAATTCTCTGGTCAAAAAAATCTGTACAAAGCACTAATTTACAAAATATTGGTCCTTTCACAAATACAAAAAAAGAGATTAATTTACATTTTAGGAAAACACGCCTATTACGAAAAGGCTTTGTTTACGAAGAAAAGATGCAAATGGCAAGCAGATGGAGGATTTTGTAATAGTTGTTCCACCATCACCCCACCTCCTTCCCTTGGACCCACAATCTGTACAAATAATCAAAATGGACCAGAAAAAAACAAAAAAACTACCTAGCACTGAAATGGAATGGAGCCAGCCTTCTTCACTGTAGCAAGATGAATAGCTCTCAATGCACTTTCCAGTTTCCTTTTGTCTTGTTTATGCTGCGTACTTGTTTTAGTTCATTTGCTATGCCAATTTTCTGAAGCCAAGAACACATGAGACCTCGTTGTTGGTCATAGGTCTGGACTGAGGGAATTAAAGACCCAAACTTCTGGAGGACATCAAGTCTCTCGTTCTTCTGAGCCATGACTTGGTCCTTTTTGTGCCAATACCTATGGCTGAGTAAAGGGCAGATGAAGGGAATGGCAACAGAAGGAGACCAGGCTATTTCCCACTGGGGCTGGTAGTTTTCTATTTCAACCACTCTTGATGGACAACTGTGCAACTTGTGGCTGATTTGATTCAGCGCAGAACGATGTAGCCCATCACCTTTGGAGTGCAACCTAAGTGTTAAATTCTGCTGCTAATGCATAGTTCAGTCTTGCTGATGCCCTAGCAATGCTGAGTTTTAATGAGCAGAGTAATAGTAGCCCACTGTTTAACTCTGGAAGGGGTCAGCTCATCAACACTGTGATCCATGGTACTCATCTAAAACAAAGAGGTGTTAAAGCTTCAGAGGCCTCCCCTTTGTAGCCAAGCTAATTTGGTGCTCAACATCTGCTTAAGTCATTACTGTATCCTCATCAGAATAATAAGTAGCCTCAAGCTACCCTCAGATTGAAGATTCACAGTCCACATCTCACTGCTCCCTCCAGCCCTCTGGGGGTACAGATCAGCACAGCAGCTCACTCCTTCTGCTTTGTTGTGCATAGTCTGTGCCAACACACTCCCAAAAAAGATGCAGGGCCTAATGAATTGGCTTTAATGGTCCTCTTACCCACTTAAATGGCTCTGTTTTAATTGGTTGTGCTACTCTATGTCCAGAACGACACCAAAAAGTTCATGGCATACATGCTAATTGTCCCTTTCTAATTACTGCACAATGTGCAAGGAAGGTCTGACAGAGCAATTTTGGAGGTGAGGCTCCATCGTTAGTAATTCTCTTTATATTTAATTTGATGAAAAATCACTACAAATGTGCAGCATGGATGCAACAGAAACAATGACTAATCTAAACACATCTTATACACAGCAGCATTTTTGATTCTATGAAGTTTTCTTTGCAGGCTTCCAGAATTAGGTTACTTCCAAGCAGCAGCAAACTCAGCTCTTCACATGATCCCCTAAGTGTACTTAATTTTCATGGATCACCTCTTTGGAGCTGAACTTAACTAATTCTTCACCTTCATTTACCAGATGAAAAGAGGAACAGAGCAGTAATTCCATGCATGCAATTCCAGATTCCATGCGCAATAACAAATGGAATTTTCTGAAAGAAAAAAGCAACCAAATCATTGAAGAAGAATGGTTGTTGACATGAGTTTTCACAGCTCTTCTGACTTTAATTGGAAAAATTCATCACTGGCAAAACGTCTATGGTTTGCCTCCCAACAGAGAAAGCCAAGGGAAAGATCCCATTTCTATTCTGACTAGCTTTCCCTGCTAGCTATTAGTTTCTCAGTCTGTTTAATGTGCCCCCAAACTATCTGGAGTTTTCTATGTGCTTTAGGGTATCTTCATAACAAAATTGAAAGGTCTGTGGCTCCTCTCATAAGGGAGGGGGAAATGAATGCAATTCTTATGAATCCCATTGGCTTCTACAGTATCCTGATGTGGTTTTGGGATTATGCAGTTGTTAAACAAACTATGTAAATCTGATAAGCAACAGAGAAACAATTTAATAGAAAAGCAATAATTCTCACAATACAGAAATGGTTATTCCCACAAAATTAAAGGAATCCCTTTTCTTTAGAAATGGTACCATTGCACCTAAAACCTAATACAAATGAAATGCAGGGATGCAATTCAATCAGTGTAACACCTGGTTGTCAGCATTCCAGAAAACCTCAACTCCAATCAATTTCCGAGACAGACATCTTCTCAAAGGTTCCTTTTATTAGAGTAGTAAACTGGCACATATGGGGAATCCCGAATCTGAAAGTTCCAGGTTTCCTGTCAATAAGTAAAAAATTACAAATCCACCCCCTGCACCCCTCATTTCATCACATGCCCCAATCACCATCCATCCCAACTTGAGACGTCCCCTCAACCACTCCTCAGCCAAGTGCAGAATTAACATGACCTTGACTTGGAAGAAGAATGCTATTATGTCTAACCACATACGCTCCAAGAGGATTCCTCCTCCCATTTTCCCAGGCTCAGTAATGTGGCAGTGTGGAAGCGTCTGAGTCTAAAACGACTTCCAAAGCTGACACTGGTTCAGTGAGTGTGCGCTTCGCTTTGCGCACCGCAGAGCATTTGCAAATGACCTTCTCCAGCAATCCCCGTCTGTTAAACAGCTGACATACAGCAATTCACTGTGCCGCACAAATCAGCTGAGCTTGAAAAACAAGATATAAAGCACAGCCTAGAGCCAGGTGGGGCAGGCGGGACAAACAGCTGATCGTCGGATCAAACCAAACCGGTTCACTCTCGGCTGATCCTTGGAGCTACCGGTTCACCCGAACCGGAAGGAACTGTTAGAATCCCACCCCTGATGAAATTTATACCGTTGCTCTGAGCTGCCAATGGCCCATTTTAAAGGAGGTTTGCACATTGCAACATTTTGAGGAATTTCCAGGAT
Source organism: Naja naja (assembly GCA_009733165.1). Taxonomy (NCBI): domain Eukaryota; kingdom Metazoa; phylum Chordata; class Lepidosauria; order Squamata; family Elapidae; genus Naja; species Naja naja. The sequence continues at coordinate 44,233,115 of CM019153.1, read as the reverse complement.
CTTTGAAAAATGTCTATAAAACTACTGAAATTGCATAGAGATGCTTGATTCTTTCTGATCTCTGTTTCAGATGGGAAGGCCACTTCAGAGAGAAAATTGACCCAGCCTTGCAGAAGTGGGGTTGACTTAATTCAGAGTATCCTACGGAATGCATGGGATTTCCCCATTTTTAAATGATAGTTATGGCAACCCAGAAATTATTTCAATTAGCTTCAAACCAATGCTATTTTTGCTTGAAGTCAGCCTTTAGTGATTCCCTACACAGTGTTTGGTTTGCCAGGTTCTAGGCCCCTTAGAGCAGCATTTCAGGGGGAAAAACTATTTTGAATATATATATATATATGTATATAATTCCAAAACAGTTTGCAATAAAGCATAATATATCTTTAGAACAAACACATCAGGACTAGATTCAGCAATCCATCCAATTCAAAGGACACTCCTTTGAAGACAACAAAGTCCATATTTTGGGCAGAGAGGATCGCTGGTTTGAAAGAGGGGTCAAAGAGACCATCTATGTCAAAATTGATCAGTCCTCTTTCAACAGAAGGGGAGGGATATGATATCATCTATCTCCAATCTGCAACACAGTCCTTTCAACAGTTCCAAGAAGGCTCCTCACCCATTGCAACACTCAGGTGACCTTGAAGATACAGATAAACCTCCAGGTGACTTTAATGACCCGCTAAAGAATGCAAATGTCCAGCTGTCTGCAAAGAGTTTAAATCCTTCCATTACCCACCATCCAGTCAGAGCTGAAGAAGCTTCTTGGATGGGAAACGAAACATCTTCAAAGAAAAACCAGAAAATCCGGTTGCCTCTTGAAAAAAGCACCGCTGGGACAACCGTGACCTGGATGACTGAGAATCTCCCTAGACACATATCTCTAGATTATTTTCTTTCCCCTTATCAAGGTATCTGACTTCTCTCTATCTCTTAAAATGATGAGTCAAGATTTCCTTAACTCACACAGCTTCATATACTATCTTCCTTGAATGGGGAACTGCAAAAATCATTGCTAGTTTTTGCTTTGGACTAATTCCAGCAGGAATGATAATATTTATATTTAATCTTCTATACCACGATTGCATGTCTGCTAGGGACCATCTTCATTAAGCATCAATCGGCAATCAAACAAACAAGAGTATATTAAAGCATAATTTCCCAGTCTGCAGGGTTCCGGTAAAGGAAATAATAAAGTACAATATGAGGAACAAGAACTACTTTAAGAGGAAGAGGTCTAATTAAAACAGGGCTTAACAACTCTATGGATTAATTGGGATCCAGCTGAGAAAATTAATCCTTTGGGACTGAGATTACTCCCACCGCAATCTACTTTTATTCTCAACTACAGGTTACGTGATTCGTGCTTTGCTTTTGGAGTTGAACTGCATAAAGAAGGACTTTTGTAAGAAATTTCCATTTTATATTCCAATAAATATGAATATTGCAAAATAGTTAAAAGAAAGTTGTTCATATACCTTCACAATTCTGCCTGAGCAGTAACTTCAAGTCTATATTTTACATTTTGGTTTAAGGTATCATAGAGAAAAAGAAAAATATCTCTGAAAAAAAACGAGAAAAAAAAATCCATGAAATAGTGTAAACTAGCCATTTCTGTAACAACAGAACTAACTAATCACTAAAAGTCAAAATCAAAGTTTCACTTTTTGGCACCTCAAGCACAAAGTCCAGAAGTGGTTTCCAAGTAGAAAGTACTTGTGGGTTTTTCTTTTCTTTTATCAAAGCAATAGGGTTGACTCAGCCTTCCATCCTCTCGGGGTAGGTAAACTGAGGACCCAAGATTGTTGGGGGCAATAAGCTGACTTTGTAAAAATGCCGCTTAGTAATAAGCAGGCATATACAATGGAATGAAGGCTATTGCTGAGCGCATTGGGTTGTGCTCCCAAAAAAAAAATTGTAAGCCGCCCTGAGTCTCCGGAGAAGGGCGGGATATAAGTATGAATAAAAATTTAAAAAAATTAAAAAAAATCTATTTAGCCATCTCTGCTAATCCCACCATCTTTTGAAACCATTCATCCACTGTGGGAATTAAAGTGTTGTTCCATTTTTGTGCATAAAATAATCTTGCTGCCATCAACATATATAACATCAAAGTTCCAATTTTTTTTCAAAGTCTATTATGCTATCCCCCCCCCCCAAGGCTATTATGTCAAAGTAAAAAGTTGAGGTTTAATGTTATTTCTTATTCTACTCTAACCAAAGTAGCCTTTTCTTTCTTTTCCCCTTCTTTTCTACAATTTTCTCTGCCCATTTTCCCTCCCCTACTTTTCCTCTGATTTGCTTTTGTATTTTATATTATAAGTAATAAAAGGGCAAATAAATTCTGCGAAATAAAATAAAATAAAGGAGTAATTTAAAAAAAACCATGAAAGAATATTTCTTATGCTTCCTCTTGCCAGTAATTTGCAACAATTAGTACTGCTTAACTTTACATGGATAAAGATTGAACTTGAAACCTGCAATATAATTTCACTGGGAGAAGAGGTCCCACAGAGTTTCATATTGTACCTTAAATAAGCATTTTAATTGTGCCATTTCACCCTTTTTCTTGTGCACCATCTCAAGATATCAGCCCATCCACCACCAAAAAAATAAATATATATTTTTGAACATTTCAGGAAGCATTGTGGATAATCAGAATATATTGGAACACTTGGAAATATTATACATAATTAAACCTTTGATCATTTTTTTAAAAAAATGCCTATCTAAAGAAGTTAGCATTGGAGACTAACAATAGTATATGGAAGAAAAACTTGGTATTCTATGCAGATTATCATATTCAATTACTGCTTGTCTGGTAGTAAATGCTTCTACCATTCCCAAGGTCGAAGAATGTTCATATAGTATTTTAGTCTGGATAGTTCTACTGTGATACCAACTGTTCAGCTTTCACTTCTGAGAACAAGTATCTTGGTTTAAGTTCTGCTCCTCCTCCTCATCTTTCAATGAACCCATAATCTCTTGTTGCTTGGGCAACTAATGGAGCTGATTGATTACTGGCCAGATGCCCTTCCTGTTGCCAATGCAGAGTTATATGCAGCAGATATACTCTCATTATGCCCAGAGATAGAAATATCTGCGTCTACCTAGGATCAAACTCACAGCCTCCTGATTGTGAGGCGAGAGGTCCACCTCTAGGCCACTGCACTACTCAGCTTAAGTTCTGCTCATGTGTGCTGCAAATTAATCCATCTCTATATATTATCCAAGGAAACAGGTACTACTTTCTGTAGTGAAACCAAAGAGTACTAACTCCAATGTAAGATAATCTCTGCAGCTCAGTGTTGGACTGTGGAGTTCTTGGTGCTGTCTGAGCTTGTTTGCTTGTAGATGTTTTATTACCAAACTAAACAATTAGCTGGAGTGAATGTACTGATGATAAGTGAGTGTACTCATTTGAGTTGATTATGTTACCTAATGCGGCATCTACAAGCAAAGAACCAAAGTCTGAGAACACCCCAAACCCCACAGATTACTAACTGTACAAAAATAAAGGACAATAACTGACTAAATTTACTGAATCTTCAGGGCAAGAACACAATAAAAGAAGTATTTACTAGAGCCGTGCATTAGAAGACAGGATTGTTAAAGGCTCAGTACTTGTGGATACATTCTGTAGGCACTAACTCATGAATCAATAACTATCAACAAGGCTTTTGCCAATGTACTGAAGCATTAATGAGCTCAGATGAGACACACAAACTGGTTCAACTGACAGAGTTGTCCGCCTGAATTTTGTTAAAAACAGAGGGAAGGAAAAATAATACACCATTACATTTGTCAGTGCATTCAATTTTAGACACTCAACCTGTCTGGGTTGTATTCTTTTACATGGTTAAACAACAAGCTTGTATATCTCTTTATATTTGTCTACCAATGCAGTGTTGTTGATGTCATGAGATTCTCCCACAATGGTGAGGCACTGGATGAGTCAAACTACTTTATGTTGTGATTAAAAAAAAAACATCTATTATCTGTGGCTTTTTCTGTTTCCCCATTAAAAGGAGGACAGATCGAATGTTAAACAAATAAATAGGCATATACTGCAGAAGTAACTAGGTTGATAGTTTGGAGGGGAAAAGGAGCAATATGGAATGATTTATAATATTTTTTTTAATTACATTTATATGCCGCCCTTCTCCGGAGACTCAGGGTGGCTTACAATTTTTGGGATACAACCCAGTGCGCTCAGCAATAGCCTTCATTCCATTGTATATGCCTGCTTATTACTAAGCGGCATTTTTACAAGGTCAGCTTATTGCCCCCAACAATCTTGGGTCCTCAATTTACCTACCCCGAGAGGATGGAAGGCTGAGTCAACCTTGAGCCTGGTGGGATTCGAGCCTACAGCAGTTGTAGGCAGCTGGAACTTAAGTGCAGGCAATTAACAGCCTGAGCCACCAAGGCCCATATTGCTGGAAATTATTCCTTATCCCTACCTTCTGTTCAGCTGTTTCCAAGTTGGTTGAGTCATCTGCCTCTTGTGGAAATAACAGAATAACAGAGTTGGAAGAGAGCTTGGAATCTTCTAGCCCACCCCCGTTCAAGCAAGAGACCCTATATCATTTCAATGGCTATCCAATCTCTTCTTAAAAGCCTCCAGTGTTGAAGCACCTACAAGTTCTGAAGGCAAGTTGTTCCACTGGTAAATGGTTCTGTCAGAAAATTTCTGCTTAGTTCTAGGTTGGTTCTTTCCTTGAATAGTTTCCATCCATTAGTTTTTTTGTTCTGCCTTCAGGTGCTTTGGAAAATAAGTTCACCCCCTCTTTTTTATGGTAGCCTCTTAGATATTGGAAGACTGCTATCATATCACCCCTGGTCCTTCTTTTCATTAAAATAGACATACCTAATTCATGCTACTGTGCTCTGTATGTTTTAGTCTCCAGACTCCTAATCATCTTTGTTGCTGTTCTTTGCACACTTTCTACAATCTCAACATCTTTTTTACACTGTGGTGAGAAAAACTGGATGCAATATTCCAAGTGTGGTTTTACCAAGGCAAAGCGGTATTAACACTTCACATGATATTGATTCTATACCTCTGTTAATGCAGCCTAGGACTGCATTGGCTTTTTCTGGAAGCTGCAGCACACTGCCAGCTCATATTTAAGTGATTGTCCACAAGGACTCCAAAATCCCTCTCGCAGTTACTGCTATTGAGGCAGGTGGACACTTGAAGGCTTGATATAAATCACTGAATGTTTACCTACATTACCATGATATAAATAACTGAGCCTTTATCTAAGTTATGGTATGACATGCTGCCTGCTGATGGGCCAATCCCTAACCAAATGTTAAGGAAGAAGAGAAACTGAGCATTACATTTGGCATCTGGAATGGAAACCATTCAGTCAGGGAAGTGGATAAGAAAAAAGTTTCAGATCTTAGAAAAAATATAACCAATCAAGAAACATAATAGGAAACAAGTTACGCAGATGTTTCATTTATAGCTTGAGTCACATGCTTAATATATGAAACAGCTATATTTATTAAGTTAAACCAAGTATCAGTCATAGGGGTATTCTTCAGTTCTGGGACTCTTGTTTAAAAACTCACAGAGGAGAGGTCACAATACACCAAGTGACGCACAGTTGTTAATACTGTGCTTAAATCTGAACAACCCTATTCAGTTGTTCTGCACTCCATGGGCTCCAATTCTGTTGTGTATAATTACTAGAATATTTCCCCATCGAATATCGAGTTCATATTTACCAAACCTCACCTGCAGCCCTTTGCTTAACATTCAAAAGACACAGTTGCAGCTGGATGGGAAATTGATGCAGTTCAATACACAAGGTACAGTATGCGAGCATGCATGTGTGCTTGTGTTTGTGTGTGCAGTCCTTATGAATTCAGCTGGAGTTGCAAATGCTAACTCACGTGATGTCAGAGATTAATTCTGGGTTTCCTCTTTGGAAAACAAAATCCATAAAAGTAATTTTTAAGAGATTATGATACCCTTATCAACAATCTTGTCAGGATTATCTGGATTATGTTCTTCATCCCTAGCTGTGTCACTAGACTATGGAACATCTATGGAGATTCTCAGTCATCCCAGGTCATGGTTGTCCCAAAGGTGCTTTTTCAAGAGGCAACTGGACTTTCTAGACTATGGAACAAAATGGCTCAATACAACTGTTTAAACCAACTGAATCCAGTTTAATAAATGATAGAGAAATATCACGTAACGATGTGTCAACCCATGCACAGATACATGCACATTCCTACATCAAACATACCCTGCAGACAGATATATATCTGGAACACTTTTCTGTTTCAGCAAGGACAAAAAAAAATCATTACTGACATAAGGGAAAAAAAGAATAAAGGCAGGAGAAGAAAATCTTTTCACTACATTATCTCCATAACTTTCTGTCCTCACTAATCATTTTATCTTCTCCAACGTCTACCATGTTTTCCCCAAAATAAGACTCTGTCTTATATTTTTTTGCCACCAAAAAAGGCACCAGGTCTTATTTTTCGGGGATATCATCCATTGTGCTGTCAGAGGCCTTCAGGAACTTCTTCTTCTGCAGCCAGCAAGGCTTTTCTGAAGGCCCCTGCAGCCAATTAGAGAGCTCCGGATCGATCCGGAGCTTTGTTATCAGCTACAGAGGCCTTCAGGAAAGCCTTGCCAGCCTTTCCGGCTGCAGAAGAAATGGGCTGGCAAGGCAGGTGTCAGGGTATGCGAGGCCTGGCTACAACTCTCCAAAGGTAAGTAATAGGGCAGTCCCATCCCCCATCTCCACCCTAGCTTAATTATTACCCGTGCACTCTGGAGTGGCTAGGATCTTAATTAGGGCTTATTTTAGGGGGGTAGGACTTATATTCAGCACACATGTAAAAATCAAGCTAGGACTTACTTTCAGGGTAGGTCATATTTTTGGGGAAATGGTACACACACACACACACACACACATATATATTAATATACTGCCTTCTGGTTTAAAAAAAACTGCTCATTTTTTTTTGATGTCATCAGTTCCATCCAACCACAACATTCTTACCCTTTCCTTTCTTCTCAACCCATTCATTCTTCCTTCTTATATTTCTTCTGCAGTTAGCAGTAGCAATAGCACTTAGACTTATATACCAATCCAAGTTAGGATCGAACTCTAGACTGTGGGCAGCGTTTGCCTGCAATACTGCATTCTAACTACTGTGCCACTAGGGCTTAGTTCATTTTCTATGACCATACCAGTTTGGTGCATGACTTTTGTACCAGTCAACCCATTTTATATCTCAGTCACATATCTTCAGCACCCATTTATCACTGACTCAAACTCTTCTTGCTTTCTGCACATACTTTTCAAATACCCCATTACTACTGCATTCAATTTACTTTTATGTTTCTACTGACATATCCAATTCTCATGTCCATATTTTTTTTTAAAAAGTGGGCAGTCGCGGATTGCTCTGCATAGACATTTTTGTTTCTTTTGAGGAAACATCAGAATACACAATAATTACGGTCTTTCCACCAGCATTTCCATGTCTCTATCACTTCCCCACTTTTGAGCATCTACTGTCCTAATTGTTCACAAGGTATGTAGAACTTGCAAGTGCTCACTCCATTTTCTCCATCAAAGATATATACTTTGTATGTCAGTTATAAATTCCATATTCTTGGTTGCATTTCTGTAGCATTCAACTGCAAATTCTTTGGATTCTCTGTTAACAAGGCGGCAATGTTAAAATGATTTGCACTTTCATACCACCAGCCAACACAATCATCAGATTACCATGAACATTCCTTTCATGTTTATCAGGATACACTTTAAACAACCAGGGAATATCATGTATCCTTTCTTCCAGATTAATGATGAGCCATTCACAAAGCATTTGTCAGGCATGATTTTATTTCCAACATCAAAAAAAAAAAACATCAGAAAACTAAGCCTCAATTTGAATCCAAAGGACCATTTTGCACATGGGCCAGCCACAGCAGTTTCGGGCAAGTTGACAAGCATTTAAGGGTAATTCCCATTGGATACTCCCAGTAGATGATGATACACAGAACCCTACCTTAGATCTTGGACGTAGGCTACGATACCTATGATTAGGGCCTACTGAAAGTTTTATCCTGCATGTATTAGTCTAATTTTCTTTGAATCTGACCAGCCATTATGATGACTCCTCCAGACAGTCCCCCAGTTATCTCTCCAGATCTCAGCTTGGAGGAAAATGAACCAGTTCCAGACACATCTGGAGGGCTTTTGGTTAATGACTCCAAGCAGCTGTCGAGAGGGATTTGGCTCAAGCGCAGAGGTGAAATTCAGCAAGTTCTGACCAGTTCTGGAGAACTGGTAGTGGAAATATTAAGTAGTTTAGAAAACTGGGAAATATCACCTCTGACTGGCCCCACCCATCTATTCTCTGCCTCCTGAGTCCCAGCTGATTGGCTGGGTCTTCTTTTGTTGCCCTGCACAGGAGAACAGAGCTGAAAAGCAGCTTAGTGGGGAGGGAATGGGATTTTGCAGTAGCCTTCCCCTTGCCATGCCTACCAAGCCATGTCCACCAAGCCAATGCCCACAGAACCGGTAGTATTTTTTTAATCCCACCACTGCTTAAGAGCCAACTGCAGCAGGAGAGCTCTGAGGCTTTAGATGGAAAAAGCATGCAGCTGGAGCCCGTCTGTGATGAGGAAGAGAAACTGCCTTCTGCAATTGATCCAAGAACACATAGGTCAGAGAAAAGGCAGGATCAGAGATGATAATAGATTACTCATGGGGAGAAAGCCTTTCCCTTCTTGAAGGGCTGCACCAGAAATTGGCTATTTAGCACAGTGCAGAGAGGGAAGTGATGGTGGGAACAACATGTTCATTTCCTCTGAGCTGACAGCTGGAGAAAGAACTGGGGAAGCATCCAGGGGAGTCATCACAGCCAGACCTTTTTTTTTCATTTCATCTAAGAAGATGCATCTAAAAACAGTTGTTATGAAGGAAGCTATATGCAGGCAAATCATTTGCGCAAACTTTGCCATGCTTTTTGGATGCACTGAATTAATTCTGAATGAAGTTTAAGCAACTGCACTGAAATAGTTTCTTATTACTGAGGGCCACACTTTCATAGCAACAGAATTAATCAGGCCAGTATTTGCTAGGTTTATGCGTTATACTAACACACTCCAATCAATATAAAATTATAGTATTGATTTCATTTACTTGACCTGTTAATATTATTTCCACCCTTCTGATATGCAGAAAGTAGCAGTGGGATCCACATGGCATGTGTATCTTCATATAAATAAATTCCTGGATTGATTGAGATTTATCTAACATCTTTCAAGATTTGCAGGGAAACTGTAGACATGGCCTGCTGGATGTTTGAATTCCCAGTTCAGATGATTTGATATCTACACTGTGTTTTGGCCAGAATGATTAGTAAGTGATAATTCTCATAAGTTATCAGTTAGGAAGATGTTTATAGGAATCCAGGGATGGGATGCTACCAGTTTGACCCAGTTCTATAGAACCGGTAGCTCTGAAGAGCAGCAGACACCGAACCGGTTCGGTGTCTGTTGCTCTGTTTGGCCCAGCCACCCGCTTGGGCTCTTGGCTGTCCTTTATTTCCTGCTTTTTCAACCTCAGCTGCTTTGTGTGGCACAGCTGAGGTTGAAAAAGCAGGAAAGAAGAGGATTTTCATATGCTGCGCACCCAGGCAGCACAGCTGATATTTTTAGGAAATTGTCTACACATGCAAAACACACTCTCACCAGGGGTGGGATTCTACCTGCCGGAGAACCAGCAAATCGTATCACTGGCTGACCCTTCCCTGCCCCTCCCCACAAACTCACTCCTTATCTGGCATGCGTGCCATCAAACTTGCCTGCTTAGTTGCTGTTTTTCCTTTTTTTCCCCTGACCATCAGCTGTTCTGCTGTGCCGTCAGTTTTCTTGTGTTCTAGCTAATCGAAAAGCAGAACACAGCCTGAAGCTTCTATTATTTAGTGCAGACTCAGGTAGCAGATGGCAGAAAGATAGATCTCTGAATGAGTCTGTGATTCTGGGAACAACTCAATCTGCCTGCCTGCTTTGCCTGATTTTGGGTAAAAGTTTCTCTTTTTTTATAAAAAATTCAATATTTACATAAATATTTATAATATTTACATACAAGCTATGCCCAGCCAGTCACATGACCACCAAGCCATGACCAGTCAACAAGCTATGCCCAGCCAGTCACATGACTACCAAGCCACACCCACAAATTAGGCCACACCCACAGAACCAGTTGTTAAGAAATTTTAATACCACCCCTGTAGGAATCCCACACTCTCTTCTGCAGAAAGTTCAGAAGCAAAAGATAATGAATGAAATAAAACAAATTCATTAAAAGGTAATAAAATATCATCACCTTGGCTTCTTCATCTTGGTTGTAAATACCATGTTTCCCCAAAACTAAGACTGTGGCTCATTTTCTTTTGGGTGCCAAAATAGGCACAAGTCCTTTTTTGGGGGGTTGTCTTTTTTTTCATGTATGGGAGGCTCACTTTTTCTGTTTGTTTGTGGTGAGGCATGGTACACGAGTGCCGACACTATGAGGTGGGAGGGCGGAGCTGCCCCACGTGTCCCACACTGGCTTACCATCGTGGCGCAAAGCAATGTGCTGACTGCCGGTTGCCTGCAATTTGGCAGTTCAAATCTCACCAGGCTCAAGACTGACTCAGCCTTCCATCCTTCTGAGGTCGGTAAAATGAAAACCCAGATTATTAAGAGCAATAGGCTGACTCTGTAAACTGTTTAGAGAGGGCTGTAAAGCACTATAAAGCAGTATATAAGTCTAAGTGCTATTGCTATTACCTCAGGGCCTCTGTAGCCAGGCTACCCACACCCGGACACCTGCCTCACCTCCCGGAAGTGGCTTATTTTTGGGATAGGTCTTGTTTTTGGGGAAATAGGGTAGTAGCAATAGTAGAGGTACTGCAGCAAGAAGAACAAGCGTAAATGAAATAGACATGGTGTCTTTTTAATTGGTCTGACTTAATGTTTTCATGTCTTCATTTCAGACTATTATTAAATTTGGATGAGTGCATTAAAATGGGGATCCTGTCAGCATTAGCTTCTACATTGCATCCCATATCCAGCTCTAATAAGAACAACGGCTTCAGCATTTCTCGTTTCAGGGCACAGGCAGAATGTGGATGATATCCAATTTTTAATCAGCTGTACAGATGGGTTTATTTCACAAATGCACAGATGGAAGTTCCTGAATGCCTGACAAGGTGTAAAAACTGTTACTGCGATTACAAAGGGACAAAAAAGAAGCCGGGGGAAATTATAATTAGCCAGGTCTCTGCCTCTTAAGAGTTGATTAGTTCAGAACTTAAATTTTGTCCTTGGTGTGTACAAACCACTTTGTGGAGCAAGGGAAGAAAAACACATATCTGATTAACAAAGAAAACGGGCTGGAAATCCCCCAAGAGCTCCTGCAATCTTGCAAGTATCTAACTCATTATCGTTCTTGATATAATTCCCTCTGAAACTTGCCAAAAGCATGATACAATAAATTCAGCCAACCAATCGCCAAACAAATTGCAATGTTTTCTGAAGGGATTTGAAAAGGAAGGATTAAGCAGAGGTTAATTTATAGATAAAATACTGAAGGTGCTCATTAAAAAGATGGCGTAAAATTTCCAGCGGAGAAACTAAGACTGATAACTTCTCTTTTAGGAGAGCTTATTGAAATTGTATCAAAACAGGGCCTACCTCCATAATGTGTAAGAACATCCAGTCAGACTGGATTATCCTCTCTTGCAAACACACACCCGCTCAAGATTGCACTCCATGCAATTAAGGAAGCACTAATTCTATCTCAGAGTTTTATGGTGTTCATAAATATTTTTTAGACTACAATCTTCTGCAAAATTATATGAGCATAGCATCCACTGAGCTCAGTGGGGCATAAGTCCAAGTAGATGTGAAGATAATAGCCCTGCTGGTGTCACTTGTTCGTGCCAAACTACAGTTAGAAATATACACTTAGATGGACCACCTGGCCTGCAAAGGATTTTTTAGATGAGCAGAACAATTCAAAAATGACATTAGGAGAAAATGAAGGAAGACTAAAAGCAAATATGTGCTGTGGAGAAGAAGGAAAAGAACAAGTCTTCTGTAACCTCATAAAATCTCAGGTCAGAGATTTAGATTTGTGGTCATAGGTTTTCCTGATCAAGGATTTGATGTTGCCTTCCATTGCCTTGGTATCTGGTTCTCCCTGATTTGTGTGAGCTGTAAGAATCATGTCTATTGGCTCTCATAAAATATGACTTTTATGTGGCAGCAGGGATGGGATTCTACCAGTTCACACCTATTCTCTAGAACCGGTTGTTAACATTCCAAGCAGTTCAGAGAACCAGTTCTTAGAAGAAATTACTGGCCTAATCCTGTAAGGAAGGCAGGAAGGAAACATTCTGGTGTTGCTTACAGAAACTGTCTCTCCGTTAACCCTTATTATATTCTTGGCAGGACTAGACTTCCTGTCTCAGGAACTTCTCTGGAGTTATTTTTCCCTCCTTTTCTGTCCTTTTCTTTTGTGTGGAGCGACCATTCAAAGTTACAATGGCACTGAAAAAGTGACTTATGACCATTTTTCACACTTACGACTGTTGCAGCATCTCCACAGTCATGAAAGGCCAGGCGAGGAGATGCATGCCTTGATGTGAGTGATATTGAGTTGGCCACGCCCAGCCAATAACATGACCACCAAGCCATGTCCACCCAGTCACATGACCACCAAGCCATACCCACCAACTAAGCCACACCCACAGAACCGGTTGTTAAAAAATTTGAATCCCACCCCTGTGTGGCAGATATACACTGCAGACTTTGTGCTTCTACCTAACAACACTAAAGCCACTGAATGTACAATATCTTTGGTGGGACAATTTGGATAGGCATTTTACAATGGCTACTGTACATAAATGAGTTATAGATGTTTTTGCTGAATGGTGTTTTTTTAAATAAATGTTGTCCTATCAGGAAGTAGTGTGGTATCTTAATCCTATATTATTCTAGTGAAAAAAGATATCCTTGCCACCATCCTCCTCCAAGGAACACAATCTGGGCACAAAAGCGATGGTGCCATAAATACTTCTTGCTTCATCTTCTTTTGATGTCCCTACCAGCTTGTCATTTTATATGTGACCACACACATTTCATCTGATGTGTCACATGAAACCATTTTGAAGGCCTCGTGGTTTAGTTCCACCTGTTCTATACACACATTGCAATTTTGTCATCTGAAATTAGGCAATAGGAGAGTAAATTAGGATTCAGTTTCTTTGGAAATAATTGAAGTCACATTTTGCATTTTGTTGGTGTCCAATTTTTGAAAATCTCTATCCCTAACCCTCCCAAGCTTTCCAAATATGTTGCTATGTCCACGAACAAAGGGATTTATGCTATCATTACCAATATTGTTTCAAGCAAAGGAGTGTCATGGAAATTTCCTGGCAGTGAAAACAATTAATCAGTGGAACAACTTGCTTCCAGAAGTCATGGGTGCTCCAACACTAGAGGTTTTTAAGAAGAGATTGGACAATCATTTGTTTGAAATGGTATTAGGGTCTCCTGCTTGATCAGGGGATTGGATTAGGTTCTCCAAGGTCTCTTCCAACTCTGTTATTCTGTTAAATGACTTGTTAAACTTGTTTTCTTCAGGAACTCCCAAGCTTAACATTGCTAATTTGGCTTGTAATATACAGTAAGTCAGGGGTGTCAAAATGGCAGACCACGGGCTGGATGCATCATGCACAGGCCACACCAACCCCAGCTCCGTGAATGGGAAAAAAATGTTGCAAAATGTCATGAAAACAGCCAGTATTACATAAGGGACAGAAATTGTTCAAAATCTTATGAATGTTGATGCAAATTGTTAAAACTTCATTGTTGACATTCACCATGTTTGGGACAAATGCATAACACTTAGCTGGTCACAAGTGTTCACCATAGCTTTGTTCAGGTGATACAAACTTATGCTGTGATGTCACTGAAGAGACACATGATTAACTGGAATGCCATTTACATGTTCAGCAATGACATCTAAACAACTGTGACCGGATGTTCAGGAATATCACTATGCAATTTAGGGAGGAAAAAGATTGTTCCCCATGTCATCTGCTTAATGGTACACATGTATGTCTCTCCTGAGGACAGCTTGTATTTCCAATGGATTAATTTAAAATATATTTAATCAATGTCTTCTCTTTTTGAGGAAATGTGTAAAAAAGTAATATTAGTTTCATCCAACTGCAAAACCACATATTTGCAATAATCTCATTTTTAAAAAATAATGTTAACACAGTCCTAAACATGGAAAAGTTAATAGCTTAACAAATGTGGTTCATATGTTGTACTAAATTTAGTGGTAGTGAGTAAAATGTACTTAGTTTGAAATCATAAATCAGAAGAAACCACAAAACTGGATTTAGCTCAAAAAGACTGCAGTTTATCAGATATATTTCCTGTTAGCAGTTTATACTAGACTCTTCTGAAGGGGACAGGCAAAATGATGGCTCAGTAGTTAAGATACTGGGCTGGTCAGCTGGAAAGCCAACAGCCCAGATTTGAGACCCAATTGCTGTGTGATAGGGTGAACTCCTGTTCTTGTCCCATCTCCTGCCAACCTAGCAGTTCGAAAATATGCAAACACAAGTAGATAAATAGGTACCACTTCATTGGGAAGGTAACAGCACTGAAATGGTATGTATTTACCAAGTAAGGTAAGAGCCGTGGTGGCGCAGTGGTGAGAATGCAGTACAGCAGGCTACTTCTGCTGATCACTGGCTGCCAGCAGTTTGGGTTTCATTGGATCAAGGTAGACTCAGCCTTTAATCCTTCTGAGGTTGGTAAAATGAGGACCCAGATTGTTGGGGGCAATATACTGACTCTGTAAACCACTTAGAGAGAGCTGTAAAATACTGTGAAGCAGTTTATAAGTCTAAGTGCTAGTGTTATTCCATGTTTCACTTCATGCTCCACACTGCTGCATGATGTCATATAGGCCACATTACTGTGATAATGTTTTTGGACAGCGCTGGGCCAGTGGCCTTGAAATAGAGATGTGCACTGCCCCCTAAAGTAAATTTTGACCTGCAGAGTAAAATCAGCAGGGACTCCTTTACCTTTACTTTCTTCTTACTCAGATCCTGAGGAGAGATCTACCTACAAGTATTCACTGGTAATATGGCTGAATTGCTATCCAAATGGAAGCAGTGTAGGAAATCAAAGGTGATCTCCAACATCTGCAAATCAATTAAAAAAAATTGACCATCTTCAGGTCATTTACAACCTATTTGGATAAGGAAACATCTGTAAGAAAACAACCAAGCTCAGAGAGTACCGAGTATCCCATAACTAGAATTGACAACTTTCTGTATATTGTATGTTTAGATCTAGTGGTGGGATTCAAATATTTTTACCATCAGTTCGGTGGGCGTGGCTTGGTGGGTGCGCTTTGTGCACGTGCACACACTTTGCATGTGAGTGCGTGCCAAACACACACTTTGCAGAGGCACAGAGGCATTTGTGCAGGAGCAGAGGCATTCCAACTCACCTCCTGCAAGCCTGCACTCTCCTTTTTGCTTCAGCAGCTGCCGCATAGCACTCTGGTGTGCCATGCAAAGCAGCTGCACTTCAAAAGCAGGGAATAAAGGTGAGTATAGGAGCCCGGGCAGGTGGGTGGGCCCAACAGCAGAGCAGTGGAGAGAACCAGTTGGGTCTCCGCTGCTCATTCCCTCTATTTGCTCGGCAGAACCGGGCAAACTGGTAGAATACCATCACTGTTTAAACCATAGTTCTATTTAAAGGTAAATCTCATTCATTTCAAGATGGCATATTCTTATCTCAGTGGGTATTGAGAATGTATTTCCTTCAGAAAATGCACCTAAGGAACACAAATACTGTGTAGCTCAGTACTTCCCATCAACATAACAGTGACTGAACATTTACAACCACTACTCAACCATCTGTCCCTTTGAACAAATATATTTTACATCACCAGCTTCTCACTAGAGGCTAACAAAAATGTTGCTGTTTGCAGCTTAGGCTGAGAAAATTAAAACAACAGTCAAGAACATCTTTCTAGTTTTAAGTCAATTGAAAGGAAATCTAATCTTATTTCAGAAGTATCAGTTACAACTTTCTTCCCTTAAAATCACCATAAAATATATCAAGGATTATCTCCTCTCTGTAAGCAGGTGACAACATCAAGGCTATCAATTTAGTTGGGTATTTAATTTTGTTTAATGAAGGATTATTTTACATAGCAGCATCTGGTCCACATTTGAAGTAGATGACACCAGCTGCTGGGAACAATACCTTTTGCAAGACCAGGAACAGGCTAGCCAGCCACTCCTTTGAAAATTTCACTGATCAAGCTGGCTGCTAATTAGATTATCTTGCAAATGAGTTTCCTCTGAATTCAGAATGAAACATGGTAGATAACCTAGGCAGAAAACTATCTGTCTGCCATCAAAAAATATTCCACCCAAATTGAGTTAGGGCCAAAGGAGAGGTGACTCCCATTGAGAATGTATTCATGTTTCTTGTTCCAGCGAGCACAAGATGGGAAAGTGATGGACAGGGAAGAAAAGGAGAAAGAGAGAAGGAGGGAGAGAGAGAGAGAGGGAGGGAGAGGGAGAGAGAGGGGGGAGGGAGGGAAAGAGGGAGGGAGAGGGGGAGAGAGAGGAGAAGATAAGAGACTGGAATCACAAACAACTTTATCTCCAGAAAAGCAATGGTTTCTGATTATTCAATTATGGTCATGTATGCCTATTCTGAAGGGATGTAGTGGCTCAGTGGCTAAGACACTGAGCTTGTTGATCAGAAAGGTCATCAGTTTGGTGGTTCAAATCCCTAGCACCACGTAATGGAGTGAGCTCCTAGCTTCTGCCAACCAGTTCGAAAGCATGTAAAAATACAAGTAGAAAAATAGGAACCACTTTGGTAGGAAGATAAGAGTGTTCCGTGTACCTTTGGCATTTAGTTATGTTGGCCACATGACCATGGAGATGTCTTTGGACAATGCTGGCTCTTCGGCTTTGAAACGGAGATGAGCAGCCCCCCTAGAGCTGGAAATGACTAGCACATATGTGTGAGGGGAACCTTTACCTGTATATGCCTGTTCTATATTCCCCAATGTTCATAGAAACTAGATGAAAATCCACAGCTGTTCAGATACATATCCCCCAACACTCACAGCTTTCCAACAGTCAGAAGCATTCTTGAAAATCCAACTTTCAGAAAGGCACCAATACTTATTTATTTAGCATATGGCATATCATACATGGTGTAAGGCATCCAGAAAGTATCCATGATATCAATCACTCCAAGACATATTCTCTCCAATTGATTTATTAGGAACAGATCTGGTACGACTAAAGCATTTCCCAAAGTGAAAGAATTTTCACGCGCTACACAGAATCCACCTTTTTCTCCTCCCACTTCTGCACTTCATAAATCATGGGAACCAATTAACTGCACCTGGAATTTTGTAGTACGACATACAGAATAACCTTGAACTTGTCAACTCCTCCACCCCCCTTCCCATTATGTTGGCAGCTGAATTTCAAAGCTGACACATGGATTGGACTTGCTATATTAAAATTTTGCCTAGATTAAAAAATAAATAAAATATTAATGCTAAAAAGATCTATATTCAGACACCAATGTCTAGGCCATCTAACCATTGAAGCACAGCATTATTGATATGGAAAAAAAATCAGATACATGACTGGTATATGCCCTGGTTATGATGTGATTCGCAGTTTGACATGGGACCCAGGGAAGAATATTATACCCCATTTATACAATGATCCCCAGAAGACACCATGTAAGGTGTGAATCCTATTTAGGATAGGATTGCTGACATAGTAGTTCAAAGCCTGGCATCTTTTGTGTGGAGTCATTTAATATGTCTTCTTACATCTGGACATACAACAACCCATTTGGCTTTCCATTGGGAATCAATGTTAAAGTTTTTGAGCCGATTTCGTGCAACCAACCCATTGCTGAACATTACATGAGGGAAAAAGCATAGTACACAAAATTGTCTGCTACAACATCTTGCCTGTCAATGACTTCTTCAGCTTCAACCACAATAATACTTGGGTAAACAATTGATACAAACCCAAGGTAAACCACTTCAAATTTGATTGTATAAAATACGACTTCAGCAACAGAGTGGTCAATGTCTGGAACGCCCTAGACTCCATTTTTACAGCCTCAAATCCTCACAACTTCAGCCTCAATCTGTCTACCATGGACCTCACCCCATTCCTAAGAGGTCCTTAAAGGGGTTGTGCATAAGTGCACCAGCATGCTTACCATCTTACTGTCCCCATTTATCTGTTTTTACTTCCTTTGTTCTTGTTTATGTTCATACTTATACTTGTTATCTTGTACAGATTTGATAAACAAACGAACAAATACATACATAAATAAAACAGCCCTGATTCCTTACAAGAGATGATTCTTGCAAACTATTACTTCTTTTTGCTTGCTCAGCAACTTTGGTTGCCTCCAACCTCTGAAATGTTTTCAGTTCTAAATTTCTTACTACTTTCTTGCTAGGGTTACCTGAGATCAGAGCAGGGATTCTCACAGGATATTCAGTTCCCATGATAAATTGGATTGGTCAATTGTGGGATAACCACCATAAAATTCCCTGTGTGCTTACAGAGATGGTATTTTTACAGAGGGAAATTCAAACCACGTTTGCCTATCATTTTAAAGGACGCAGAGACTCTGTGGTGACAATTAATTAGTTAAGGTTATAAAAATGAGCAATATTTGTTCCCAATTAGACCTAGCTAACAAATTGTTCTCTTGGCCTGATTCATGTCCAGTTTAAGTAGGAAGGGGAATGTGTGCTTTTTTTTAAAAAAAAATAGGGTATTTAAATCTGATAAATTATTTTTTATTATTTCCTTTTTTTCAGGAATTACACTGCAATTTTAATGTTGTTTCTTACTTCAGAATAATGGGAAACTGTTCTTATCAGCAGACCAGAAGAAGCTCTGAGAGAATTTGACATCATTTCATCATAAGTTGAATTAATAAGCTACTTTTGGTCTCAAAAAGTCAAAGGGATCTTCCCTCATTTGACCCCCCAAACCCACAAAAATGGGAAGGAAATTGGCTAAGATAACTGCCCAATATTATTTGGTGGTCTCTAGAGTCATATGAAGCCTTGAAAATGAGTTATTAGTCCAAGATCTGATCCACTAAAATAGAAATAGACTCTAGAAATAGATTTTATTCCACTAAAGTCTAGATTTCTAGAGTTAGACACATTTCCCAAGCAAAGGAAACCAGAGCTGATATTATGCCACAACAATGGTATGCAGTTTATGTGATCCTCATACAATGCCAGCAAAAATCCCCAGCCATCTCATACTTATTCGAGGTGAATTTCATTTTACTTAAAACAAACTGTCTTACATACCTACATAATTACTATGGTCTACTTTGTGTTAAGCAACAGAATGAGTCATTTTAGTGTATACACAGTGTGCCATTTGTATAATGCACATATACTTCAGGAAGCAATGTGTATTATTCTAAATAAAATTTAGAATAGACCAATCAGGATATTTTTAATGCACCCCCCCAAAAAAAGAAATTACAAAATTCAGGGGTTTTTTTGCATTCACACAAGCACAAATACATGAGCAGTGTTAAGACTTTTTAAGTGAAATTTCCTAATGGTGAGAACAATTAATCAGTGAAAAGTCTTCTAAAATTGAAGGTACTCCATTACTGGAGTCCTTTAAGAAGAGACTGGATAGCCATTTGTCTGGAATGGTAATAAGGTCTACTGCTTGTGCTATAAAACCTCTAAGTTCCCTTGCAACTTCGTTATTTTGCTATTCTAAGATGTTGGGCTTGTTGACTGGAAAGCTGGCAACTCGGGTTTGAGACCTGAGCTCTGCATGATGAGGTGAGCTTCCATTCCTTGCCTCAGCTTTGGCCAACCCAGCAGTTCAAAAGCATTGAAACTACAAGTAGATAAATAAGTGCCGTTTCAGTGGGAAGGAAACAGCTGGTCACATAACCATGGATATTTCTTTGGACAGCACTGGCTCAATGGTGTTGAAATGAAAGTGAGCACTTTCTCCTATAATCAGCAACAACTAGCAGAGTAACATTTGCAGGGACTCCTTCACTTTTACCTTTTATAGACACACAAACACACACACTCACACAGAGTGTATGATTGCAGTGCTTATCACTTAAGGAAATAAAAAAAGATGGTGCTAATCATAGAAGGATGGTTTCAAACTGACCTCTCAATAAAAGATGTCCTGTTTTTTAAAATGATAAGCAGATTTCTCTCCTGTGCTGTTTCCATTCATACCATCAGCCATTCTTTCCACAGGAAAGGAAAGGAAAATAAAATAAAATTTGCAACGCTCCATTCCCTCCTTGTCACGCTCGTGCCTACTTTGAATGAACAACCATTTAACATTTCCTGTTTCCTTCTGCCTGTTTTACCTACTCTCCTAATGGGATTTGCTTGTTGCTGGCTAATTAGTTCTGTTTTCCTATACAGCCATCTCAAGTTCCCTACAGACCAAGAGAGCTATTTCTCACATCCTGCAGAGCTAGATCTGGTCTGCTCTCACGGAGTAAGATCCCTAGGTGGTCAGAGGACATCAAGGACGAGAACAATCTTCTCCTGCCAATTGATTCTGCTTAAAAAAGAGCATATTCTTGGGCAACATTCCAATGAACATTCCCTGGACATTCCCAACATTGGTCAAACAATGGGGGAGATTAAAGCTATTGCGTATCTGCTAGTAAATACACTGCATTGCTGGTTCAAGAGGCACATCTGGAACCTTCTCCACTACATCTATGCACCTATATACGCACCCCAGGGGGAAAAATGTTTTAAGATCAAGGTACCCATGAACCAAGCAAATCTACTTAGCCAAAATGCAGATGCTTCCAAGAACTGATTCACATTCCAAAGCTGCTTTTCTGAAAGGCAGCTAGCCTTCCTCCCCTTTGAAAACCTTTTGCTTCTGATCCAAGAAGCTTCTGTACTGGATGAATGAAGCCAGAACGGAAGAAGCTTCTTGGATGAGAAGCAAAAGGTTTTCAAAGGAAAAACAAAAAAGCAAAATCAAGAACAAAACCAATTTGCCTTTTGGAAAAGCAGCTTTGCAATAAACATTATTATTATTATTATTATTATTATTATTATTATTATTATTATTATTATTATTATTATTATTATGTCCCTATCTCCCGAAGGACTCAGGGCGGCTCACATAAAAAACAATGAATACAAAAGTTAAAAGAGATTAAAAAATATTAAATCAATTAGGACCAAATAAATATGTAAAACCCCACCACAAACATTTAAAACAACCCTCCCCTTAGTCCAGGCTGGCTTGTTCAAACAGCCAAGTCTTTAGGCTGCAGCGAAAGGAGCGGAGGTCAGGGGCCAATCGTAGCTCCAGGGGAAGCTGGTTCCACAAAGTGGGTGCCCCCACAGAGAAGGCCCTACCCCTAGGGACCGCCAGCCGACACTGTCTGGCCGACAGTACCCCAAGGAGGCCCTGTCTGTGGGCGCACACCGGGCAATTGGTGTTCGATGCTGGCAGGAGACGTTCCCTCAAGTACCCCGGCCCTAAGCCATGGATGGCTTTATAGGTAAGCACCAGCACCTTGAATCTCACATGGAGGGCAGCCGGCAACCAATGCAACTTGCACAGGAGGGGTGTAATATGGGAGTATCGGGATATCCCCATCACAACCCGCCCGGCTGCATTCTGCACCAGCTGAAGCCTCCGCACGGTCTGCAAGGGCAGCGCCATGTAGAGCACATTGCAGTAGTCGATCCAGGACGTAACGAGCACATGAGTGACTGATCTGGATAACTCAGAATCTCTGATCAGAACATGATCTGAATAACTCAGAATCTCCATCGACAGACTGCTTCAGGGACTCACAATTCAGTCTTCTCTTTATGTGAACATTGCAAGCTTGTAAAATGTAAACAAGCACTGGAAAGCAACTTTTTTCTCTTCCAAAGAGAAGAGGCATATTACAAGATGCTAAACATCTGATACAGCAATCGGGAAGGCTTTCTTACAGATGAGGCCATTTGCTCTTCTGCATGGGATATGGATGAAACCCTTCAACTTTCTTTAGTTGAAGAAAATGTGATTAGAAAAATACTAGATGGTGCAGAAATGAATAGGTTAGCATTAACAATCACAGAGAAGGAACAAACTGAATATTATATGACATGGGATTCATTTTATCAATGGTTGGAAAATAAGCACGGAAGTTAAAAACTAGAGAAGACTAGCATAAAATAGTAATTATGTGGTAAGAATTAAAAATATTAAAATGGGGGATGTTAGAAGAATTAGGTATATGATATAGATTAGTATGATGTAAGAATAGAGTATTAAAGTAACAACAATGAATATGTATGAACTATAATGGTTATTGTGCAAGATATGTACACTCAGATGACACACTGTTCAAATGAAAGATGGAATGTTTGTATAAATAAAATAAAAATTTTAAAAAAACTTTCTTCGGTTTGAAGTCAATACAAATGGACACCTTGAGATTGGATGGACAGAAGGACAGACAGCTATTGCTATACAGATAGTCCTCAACCACAACTGAGCCCAGGATTTCTGTTGCTAATCTACTGTTGAATTATTCAGATTCCCCTCCACCAATTCTTCAAAAAGAAAGTGGTTAAAAGCAGCATGCCACCTTTCTATATGGGGCAAATCAAAGTGAGGCTACAGGTCAGTAAGGACTTTTTTTTAAAAAAATAGATGTTTCAGTTCAAGTATTCCCTGGGACTGATTAGTAACATTATACATAGTTATATTTCCACTCTAACAAATTTCCATCTAAAAGTAAAATGAAGTTTACAATAGCTCCAGGCACTTGGTAGATTAGTACTTTGTTGCATATTAATGAATTACTCCTTGTGGCCAATTGTTATGCAAATTGCTCCTGTGTCAGAATTTATAATAATATTTAGCTGAAGATAAAATACATGAACATCTAAAATTAAAAACAAAATAAGGCTCCCACAACAGAGCAAATTAATCAACTATGTTGAGCACACAGTTTACAATTATTAAATTAGTGTTTTCCATTCTGATTTTGCACAGTGAGACTCTGGTATTTATAGTCTTAATAACAATTCAAAGTGTGTTTGTGTGTAGGTGTTCGTCTATATCTATCTACAGGTGAACCTCGAAAAATTAGAATATCATGCAAAAGTTCATTTATTTCAGTAATGCAACTTAAAAGGTGAAACTAATATATGAGATAGACTCATTACATGCAAAGCAAGATAGTTCAAGCTGTGATTTGTCATAATTGTGATGATTATGGCTTACAGCTCATGAAAACCCCAAATCCACAATCTCAGAAAATTAGAATATTGTGAAAAGGTGCAATATTCTAGGCTCAAAGTGTCCCACTCTAATCAGCTAATTAAGCCATAACACCTGCAAAGGGTTCCTGAGCCTTTAAATGGTCTCTCAGTCTGGTTCAGTAGGAATCACAGTCATGGGAAAGACTGCTGACCTGACAGTTGTGCAGAAAACCATCACTGACACCCTCCATAAGGAGGGAAAGCCTCAAAAGGTAATTGCAAAAGAAGTTGGATGTTCCCAAAGTGCTGTATCAAAACACATTAAAAGAAAGTTATGTGGAAGGGAAAAGTGTGGAAGAAAAAGATGCACAAGCAGCAGGGTTGACCGCAGCCTGGAGAGGATTGTCAGGAAAAGGCCATTCAAAAGTGTTGGGGATTTTCACAAGGAGTAGACTGAGGCAGGAGTCAGTGCATCAAGAGCCACCACACACAGACAGATCCTGGACATGGGCTTCAAATGTCATCAGAAGCGTCTTACCTGGGATAAAGAAAAACAGACCTGGTCTGTTGCTCAGTGGTCCAAAGTCCTGTTTTCTGATGAGAGAAACTTTTGCATCTCATTTGGAAACCAAGGACCCAGAGTCTGGAGGAAGAATGGAGAGGCACACACTGCAAGATGCTTGAAGTCCAGTGTGAAGTTTCCACAGTCTGTGTTGATTTGGGGAGCCATGTCATCTGCTGGTGTTGGTCCACTGTGCTTCATTAAGTCCAGGGTCAATGCAGCCGTCTACCAGGAGATTTTGGAGCACTTCATGCTTCCTTCCGCAGATGAGCTTTATGGGGATGCTGACTTCATTTTCCAGCAGGACTTGGCACCTGCCCACACTGCCAAAAGCACCAAAACCTGGTTCAATGACCATGGGATTACTGTGCTTGATTGGCCAGCAAACTTGCCTGACCTGAACCCCATAGAGAATCTATGGGGCATTGCCAAGAGAAAGATGAGAGACATGAGACCGACCAATGCAGAAGAGGTGAAGGCCACTATTGAAGCATCCTGGTCTTCCATAACACCTCAGCAGTGCCACAGGCTGATAGCTTCCATGCCACGCCACATTGAGGCAGTAATTTCTGCAAAAGGGGCCCAAACCAAATACTGAGTACATATGCATGCTTATACTTTTCAGAGGTCCGATATTGTTCTATGTGCAATCCTTGTTTTATTGATTGCATGTAATATTCTAATTTTCTGAGATTGTGGATTTGGGGTTTTCATGAGCTGTAAGCCATAATCATCACAATTATGGCAAATCACGGCTTGAACTATCTTGCTTTGCATGTAATGAGTCTATCTCATATATTAGTTTCACATTTTAAGTTGCATTACTGAAATAAATGAAATTTTGCACGATATTCTAATTTTTGGAGTTTCACCTGTATAATACCTACCTACCTACCATCTTCTTTGCAGTTTGGATTGTTCTTGTTTGGGAAAGCACTGGCCTTTTGCTCCCCCAAACAAGCACAATCCAAAGAGCACTGAAGGTGTCTTCTCAAATGGGGATGAAATGTTTTCAACCCAATTACCAAGCTTGGAGCTCAAACCCACAACATAACTACCAACCCGAGCTATTTATATTCAAAGACATTGAAAGTGATCATATTTTAACTGCCGTAAGTTAGATTTCCTGATGCAGTAATTGCATATTATTCCATATACCCTTTCTGTGGGTATCAAGAGAAGATCACATGGAGATAAGATCTTCATCTTTTCAAATCACTTTTGTGCTGAGGAATTCAAAGAATTAATTAATATCAAGACAATTGTGAAGTACAGAATTAGCTTCTAATCTCACTGTAAGTTTCTTCTGTTTAGGTATTATCAGGGTGATGTATGTATTTTTCAAATGGGATCAACCCTGAGATACAGTAAAGCCAAGACAAAATCTCACTTCTGTCTAACAGAAAATATATAATTAATTATGGTGTCAACTCCTCAAGACCAAAGTGAGATGCTAGCCAAGGTAAAGACTCAAAACAGATGATTTTCTCACAGAACTGAAGTGGTTTTTTTAAAACTTTCTTAACATTAAAGTGAGTGTGGAATGACATATACCGTTCAATAAAATACATTTTAAAACCAGCTTATGAGAAATAAAAGCATGATGGAAAGCCACTTGACCCTGATTAACAAGACAATGACCCATGTCCTTCCAATGAATTTAGAACTTTCTAATTGAAAAATCAAATCTGATCTGCTATCAAAGTAAGTTCTCACAAAAATATGGTAATCAATATCAGGTGAGCACCTAGGTTTCCACAAATATGAATTTAATATTGAATATGGAATTTACTCTAAAGGGCAATCCTTAGAACAAATTCTATTTAACTCACTTAATTAGTAGGACTGACTGTGTGTTGAAGCACCAGCAGGTTTTAAGCTTCCAACATCTAGAGTAAAAGGGATGTAGAAGATATCTGCTGATGACATTCCATCATAGGTGAAATGAAGAATATACAAGCACCATTTCCCAGGAAGAAGGAGAGTAGACAATAATTGTTTTTCTCCCATCTGTCTTTTAACCAGTGGAGAACAATATCAGTATGACAAGTGCTGTCTCCATTGCCAACTGTGATCCTATTTTTTGAGAAAACCTATAGAGATTGTAACTTCAGGCTGACCTTGGAAGTTGTCAAATGTAGTTAGGAAAATACTACTTTAACACATGTGTGTGAAACAAGCTTGAATCATTCATGTCATAGAAATGACATGAAGGCAGTGTTACATCACCATGGCAGGGAAAAGATGTCATCAACCCATGCTTATGCCCCAGTTTGATGCAAGTTGGAAAAAAATCCATGATCTCCCAAAGATAGTAAGATATAAACTGAAATGATTTTTCCAGCCCTGGAAACATTAAAAATCACTTCTCTACTCGTTGCAGAATACCTTATGCCACCAGACTTGAAATTCTAGACCTAGAAAACGTAGAACTACGCCACCTTCAGTCCGATCTAAGTATAGTATATGGTTTAGGTTTATTTGGACTTATTTGGACTTATATAAAATCATACATTGCAATGTCCTACTGGTCAACGAATACTTCAGCTTCAACCATAACAATACAAGAGCACACAATAGATACAAACTCAAGGTAAACCACACCAAACTTGATTGCAGGAAATACGACTTCAGCAACAGAGTGGTCAATGTCTGGAATGCTCTACCTGACTCTGTGGTTTCTTCCCCAAACCCCAAAAACTTTAACCTCAAACTATCCACTATTGACCTCACCCCTTTCCTAAGAGGCCTGTAGGGGGCGTGCATAAGCGCACCAACGTGCCTACAGTCCCTGTCCTATTGTTTCTTTTTATTTTTCTTATATGTATCCATTTCATGTATTCATAACTATGTTTATACTTATACCTGTTATCTTATAATCGCTTGACAAAATAAAATTAAATTAATTAAAAAAACATTCTTTTTTCCTAAAGAAAAAGGTTTTAGTTCCTTGGACACAAAATGCCATCCTGAGAAAATTCATGCTGCTCTATTCAGGAGGATTTCAACTATTGTTCTCTTTACAGAATAACAGAGTTGGAAAGAACCTTGGAACTCTTCTTATCCAACCCCCTGATGAATCAGGAGACCCTATACCATTGCGGACAAATGGTTGTCCAGTCACTTCTTAAAATCTTCCAGTGATGGAGCACCTACATCTTCTTAAGGCAAGGCACTCTGCTGGTTAATTGTCCTCACTGTTAGGAAGTTTCTCCTTAATTCCAGGTTGGTTCTCCCCTTGATAAGTTTCCATCCATGGCTTCTTGTTTTGTCCTCTGGTGTTTTGGAAAATAGATTGACCTCCTCTTCTTTGTGGTAGCCCCTTTGATATTGAAACACTGCTTTCTATAACATTTCTATGCTTTCTATGAAACTTCTTTCCATGAGATTTTGAGTCACAAGTCCTGACTTATCATCATCATCATCATCATCATCATCATCATCATCATCAAATTATGTTACATTAAATAAAATAATGACAAATTAATAAAATGTAGTGCAATCAGGCAGCATTTTCTTTATCCCACAAAGTCTTGGTAGTGATTATCAGGAGGGAGGATTTAAAAAAAATGTTCATTTGGTGCACAACTCTTTCTCCATGTATTTGAAATGTGATTACTGCACAGTTTCTTCATATGCATATCAGAAAAGGCCAAAGACAGGAAATGTTAGAGATTATCTGTCATTTGCACCTCTATAACTGTCTGGTTTGGCACTGCAACCAAACAAGACAGACACAGATTTCAACAAATAGTTGGATTGCTACCAGCCTGCCTTCCATTGAGGATCTGTGTAATGCACAAGCCAGAAGGAGAACTGTGAAAATATCTACAGATGATGCTACAGGGCACTGCACAACAAACCAACTAGATACAAGGACAGGTTCCCACACCCAATTCCATTACTCTGCTAAACAACTAATTCACACAACACCGTCAAACGACCTAGTAGGGCTGTATTACTATTATCCTTCTCATCTTTCCTATTTCCTATTTCCTTATGATTATAACTTTACCTATTTCCTTATGACTATAACTTTAAAAATTTTTATTAATTAGTAACCTAGTATGATTTATGTTGGTTATTTATGTGCTGTATCTTATGATTTATGATGAATGTATTTTATGATGATTATGATCATGATTTATCACTTGTTGCTTAAATATACACTGAGAGCTTATGCACCAGAGACAAATTGTGTGTCCTATCACACTTGGCCAATAAAGAAATTCTATTCTGTTCTGTTCTGTTCTGTTCTGTTCTGTTCTGTTCTGTTCTATTCTATTCTATTCTATTCTATTCTATTCTATTCTTTACTATTCTATACTATTCTACTCTACTATACCCTACTCTACCCTACTCTATTCTATGCACATGGGGAATATTCACTTGCCTCAGCTAAGTTAGGTTAGGCAACAGAGATTTTCTAAGCATTACATGGAAATGGTGGTATGTGATCTTTTTTCTGGTGCTCTCTTGAAAGATAATTGTACACAAAATATGGACACACTTTCCAAGCAACTGGAGTTGGTATGCTGTGCAGTGATTTCAGCAATTTCCCCTAGAAAAATTCCCAGTTGTCATTCATTTGCTGGATTCCAAGAACATCTTCAAAAGAAAGAAAAAGTATGTCCTTTATTTGGCCACATATCATAGTTATGGGATCACAGAAACATCTCAGAAATCCTTTGCTTTTGACCAACACTGATCAATTGGAACATATTGCATACGGACACATGGCTGCCTTTCTTCTCCAAAGAAGTGGCACTGAGAAATTGTGTCATTTCCACATTTCTTCAGCTGCTGCTGGTTGGCGCTATATTGTTTCTTTGGTTCCCACCAGGACTGTGCAAATCTTTTGAAAGAGGTACATTTTGAAAGAGGTGCTTTGCAACACACAAGGGTAAAGCAAAGAGATGTGAATGCCTATACACCCACTGGCAGCTTGAAGCAATAAAATGAGATTGATAAAAACCAAAATAAACCCTCTGCCTTCCTTCTTCTACTTGTTGCAAAGCATGTCTTTCAAACAATTTGCACAGCATCTTTGCAAAATTGAAGTAACTTGCTTTACTTTTTCTCACCTTAATTTGCTGGTATAAATTTGCCTGGATGTATCTCTGAACTTCCAATGCCTCTAGTCTTCATGGCTAATATCACAAATAATAATAGGATAATAGAGATGGAAGGGACCTTGAAAGTCTTCTAGTCCAATCCCTTGATCAAGCAGGAGACCCTATACTATTTCAGACAAATGGCTGACCAGTTTCTTCTTAAAAGTGCCCAGAGATGAACCAACAACCAGTTGCAAAGGTCAAAAGGCAAGCTGCTCCACTGATTCATTGGAAGATACTTCTTCATATCTTTTTTCTTTTATGTATTTATTTTTTCTTTTTTCCCTTTTCTCACAGTTTTGGGTTTCTCTTTGATTTTTATTATCTGACTTTTTATTAGTTAGTATTAGCTTTTATCTTACTTTTAAATTATTATTACCTTCATTGTCAGAGTACAATATGTGTACAATGAGCCTCCCTTCACACACACACCCAACACAACTCACAGTGAGGACAGAAGTCCCTAACCCAGTCCCAATCTTGTTACACTATGTGACCTTGTTGCACAACGTGTCGGCCCCACAAGTCTGACATACTAGGTTGACATGAAGTTATTTTCCATTCAGAAGTCTGACAACCCATGGGTAGAAACTGTTCTTCAGCCTATTGGTACAGCTGGCTATGCTTCTATATCTCCTACCCAATGGTAGGAGAGTGAGGAAGTGCTGACCAGGGTGTGAGTCATCCCTGAGAATTTTCCTCACTCTTCTAAGGCAGCGAGCCATAAACGATGTCATCTAGTGGTATCAGGGAACAGCCCACGATGCTTTGTGCTGTGCTCACGACCCTCTGTAATGTCTTTCTAGCCGCGGCTGTCAAGCCAGCATACCACACCGTAATGCAATATGTGAGGACACTTTCTATTGTGGACCAGTAAAAGGAGGTCATCAGTCATTGTTCCACTTTATTCTTTTGCAAGACCCTAAGGAAATGGAGTCTCTGTTGCGCCTTTCTGACCACCTAGGTTGTGTTGATTTTCCAGGTAAGATCTTTGCTGAGGTACACTCCCAGGAATTTAAAGGAGAAAACTCTCTCCACACAGCCCCTCTTGATGTAAAGTGGGCCAGGTTCCTCTCTCTTCTTCCGGAAGTCTAACACCATCTCCCTTGTCTTGCTGATGTTTAGGTGCAGGTTGTTTTCTAGGCACCATGAGGATAATTTTTAAACCTCCCCTGTACTCTGTTTTTCTCCACCTACAAGGAGACCCAATACGGTAGTATCATCTGCGAACTTAATGATCACAGTGGATGGGTCAGATGATACACAGTCATGTGTGCACAGTGAGTACAGGTAGGGACTGAGCAAACAGCGCTGTGGGGAGCCAGTGCTAAGCTTCAGGGAGGTGGATCTGACAGACCTAGCCCTCACTGTTTGTGGGTCTGTCACATCCACTTCCCTGAAACAACTCCAATAAAAATTATGAAACAACCAATTTCTCTATGATAATTCTGCAAGAGAGAGTTATGACTCAGAAATATTCCAATCCTATCTAAATCAAAAGGCCTTGGTGGCCTTGGTGGCTCAGGCTGTTAATTGCCTGCACTTAAGTTCCAGCTGCCTACAACTGCTGTAGGCTCGAATCCCACCAGGCTCAAGGTTGACTCAGCCTTCCATCCTCTCGGGGTAGGTAAATTGAGGACCCAAGATTGTTGGGGGCAATTAGCTGACCTTGTAAAAATGCCGCTTAGTAATAAGCAGGCATATACAATGGAAGGAAGGCTATTGCTGAGCACACTGGGTTGTATCCCAAAAATTGTAAGCCGCCCTGAGTCTTCGGAGAAGGGTGGCATATAAATGTAATTTAAAAAAAAATGCTACGAAATTTCTTGAAGTTTGGCATTGCGACAAATCAGCCATCAATAGTCACACAGAGATAAACCACATTTACACCCCATTCAAAAGAGACAATTAAAAAAAACATTGTAAGAAGGAAACAAGATGACCAAAGCACATAATCTCTTGCAGCCAAAATCCAGGCAAGCAGAAATTAACACCAGACAAACAATCAAGCAGAAAACAATAATATAGCCACAAAACTAACACTGGCAGGGCAAGCAGTGCAAAATGTAATCACCGAACCAGTAGTAACACCGGTTGAACACCCCACGCCCCTGGGATGGAGAATTTATTTATTTATTTATTTTTTATTTTATTCATATTTATATCCCGCCCTTCTCCGGAGACTCAGGGCAGCTTACAGTTTTTGGGATACAACCCAATTGACTGCATGATAGCTTTGTTCCCTTCCTTCTGGTCAGCTGAAAGAACTGACTGGCTCCCACATCTCTGAATGCTTTGAGCTCCACAGGAGAAAGGTTTATCCTGCAGCAAACTTCCAAAACCCTTGAGAAGGATCAAGGAATGGAAACACTAATATGTGAAAGGACTCTCCATTTTTATTCAAGCCCGTAAGGGTGACCTACATAGGTTTGATGACTGTAATAATAAGGAAGAAAAATAAGCATGGCAAATTCCATTCCTTCACTCACTTGTCACCCTTTGTCTTTAAATTTGTCTCATGTCACCTGGCTGCGAGTAAGAACTTTAATCAATCTTCACTAAATGGAGATAAATGCTAGTGAATCATTCAGGGGACAGATAAGCTATGCTGGCACTAATGGTTTTGCCTTCTTTTAGGTCACTCAAAAACCCATTGTCCTTGTTTCTATAAGTTCCTGCCTGGAGATATTTAGCAAACAAGGCATTAAGGTTTTATAAATGGCAGGAAATTTAGCATAGCCTGGTCCAGAATCTGTCCCTGCTGCTTCCTAAGAAGAAGGGGAATAAAATTGTTTATTGGGTAGTATATCTTGAATTGGCAGGAGCAGATATTCTATAAAGGCTTGCTCACCTCTGTAGATCTATTTACCATTCCTTCTTAAGCCTGGAACTTTATTTATTTATTTTTATTTTATTTGACTTGTATGCCACCACTCTCCGAAAGGACTCGGGGCGGCTCACAGATAAAACATAGAACAATAAATAATTTAAAAAGAGATTAAACATAACAAGCCAAATATAATAGTAAAAACCCAATTAAAATCCCCCTCCCCAGGAGGTCAGTCCAGCCCAGCCTGTAAAAATAACCAGGTTTTTAGATCGCGCCAGAAAGAGGAGAGATCGGGAGCCAACCGGAGCTCAATGGGTAGTTGGTTCCATAAGGCGGGAGCCGCTACAGAATAGGCCCTTCCCCGGGGCACCGCCAGCTGGCATTGTCATGTGGACGGCATCCCGAGGAGTCCCAGCCTGTGTGCACGCACAGGGCGATTGGTATTTGATATCGGCAGGAGACGCTCCCGCAAGTACCCCGGACCCATGCCATGAAAGACTTTGAATGTTAGTGCCTTTGTAATACCTTAAAACTTCCTTAAAGTTTAATAATAACACACAATACACTACCACTTCTTCAACCAACCTCACAAAGAATCCAGTTTCAAACTGTTTTAGATTTTATTCTCAATACAAAGAAACTTTAGGAGCACATTTGAACTAGACTTTTTTTTTGAGTTTTTAATGTCAAGTCTGAGTTTTGGAGAGATAATCACTGCAGGACTTTCCATGGTTCGTAAAAAAAGTGGGAATTAAATTCAAATCAGAGAGTGATTTCATAATTATGGTCTGATTTATAGCAGTTGTGTTATAAAACCTACAATTAAAAATGTCTTTTCTTCCCAGCTATCCCTCTTTTTTCTTCTCTTTTTAGCTTTGCTCTTTTGGTCTCCCCCCGCCACCAAAAAAATCAAAAGGATATTATAAATCAGAAGAAACAAAAGTCTAGCTTATAAGGGAGGAGGAGGAGGAGGAGATGCTGATGCAAATTATCAATCAAAGCATATAAGTGGCAAATTATACACAGTAAAATACCATAGCTATTAGAAAATTTTGCATCATTTAAAGCTTTTAAAAATCTGGAAGATGAAAGTTCTTGCTATATAAAGCAAAGATAATCAATAAACACATTGACTGATAGCAACTATTTGTCCTGGTCAATTTCTCTACTAATATAACTCAAATTGTGTGGCATGATGGTTTTGTTAGAACGCAGATCTCTGAAGTTTTGTTTCCATAAAAGTTCACTTGATTTTCTGAGCTTTTCTGGAGGATTTACAGATTATGATATGAGTTTATTGATGTATTTTCCAAAATACAGGTCAGCTTACAATTTGAAGATGAAGTCTCAAGAGACCATACTATGATTAAATTTCTAATGACTGAATGTTGTAGATTGCAAACTCAGTTGGGCAATAATGCCTGCTTTCCCCTTGACTTAATAGAAGTAGATTGTGGTCTACAAGGATCTTTCGTAAGAAAACCATGAGGACTAGGCCAGCTTTTAATCTGATCTTCTGAACGAATGTGTAGATCACAAGTTATTCTAAGTTTTCTGGCTTCTGAAATTTCAGGTTCGGTACTTATTTTCCAGTAAGAAGAAAAAACTTAAAAGTTTCTTTTCTTTTCTTTTTCCAAGGACATCTTCCTCTATTAAATATGAAAATCTTAATATTTCCTACTACAATAGATGATAAAAAGAATTTTCTTAATCTGAATCAGAACAAAAAGTCAGCACTCACTTTTGTGCCATTATGTGTGAACAAATAATACTTCAAGAGGCTCTCTTAAACAGCACAATACAAATACAGAAGCATATATGTTTGTGCACAATGAACAAGCCTACAAAGCAGGCATCAAAATAAAACCATTGAAATTTATGAAATTTGGTATGAATTTGAAGTTTGATAAAACAAATGTGACTTTTCATTTACAGTTAAAAAACTCCTTAACATTGTACCACTAAAATTCTCCTTTGGGTCAATAATTCCTTGTATTTATTAACAGAAATCACAATCCTCATGGTGTGTTAATCATGGTTGTGGCTGAAATTTAATTTTTATTATAGGAGAAGCATTAGCATCTTTATTTGCATAAAAATACCTCCTTCTCTTTTCAAGTGTTGGCTTGAAACATTTTCATTTTGCCAGTCACAGATGAATGCATAATATTGTCTGTGATTTTTTTACAGTACTTAATTTGTGTCCAGCTTAACTCTACATGGGTTTATGCTTTTTTTTATCAAAGTCAATAGAATAAGAATCTTTACTTTCTCTCTCATTGATCTTGGTGCATTGTCAAGAATCAAGATACCCATTTTTGTTTGAGACAACCTTTGAAGATGAAAGTTGAAATCCTGTTTAAAAAAAGTCAGTCTAATCCTATGAATCCTTATTCAAAAGTGAATCCCTCTGTGCTCTATAAAAAGATGGAGAATGGAGCCTTCTCACCTTAACATTCTGACTAACAATTGCACATAATTCCTAACTGAAAAGAGGTGGATAAATTACGTGTTTAATTTTTAATGGTAATCCATAACCACAACATCCATCAGCTTTCTCATTATGATATTAGCCCTCAGAAATAGCAACAGGAAAATACAAAGTCATTTACCTAAAACTGTATATGAAGTATGACAAAGTGTGTTTGCATACTCTTGTATACTGAAGCTAACAAAAGCTTCTTCAAAGGCTTACCAAAATAATGGAGAGAAATAAATGATCTGCTCATCTGAAGCTATCACAAAATTATTGACCAGTTTGGCTGGACTGTATCAATTTCCCTCTCAAGCATATAGTAACATGTCTCTTTTGATGTGGTTCTATCAGGCTTCTGAACGCTCAAATGACAGGTTCCTCAAATCTTATCTTAGATTGCCTGCAAGCAAGAATGGTGGAAACTACAAAACGTAGAAAATGAAGCTGAATTGCTTCAGAATTCAAACAAATAAGCACCTGTCACATAAAATCCAAGACTTAACAACTGTCAGTAAGAAAGACAAAAAAAAAGTTTGGATAATGGACATGGCAGTACTGAAAGACAACAGAAGAGAAGAGACAGAACTGGAGGAAATCACAAAATACAAAGATTTGCGGACAGTGATAAAATGACTATGGCAAAAGAAAGAAAAGAAGTACCAATAGCAATAGGCACTTTTGGTGTAATCCCAAACATCTGGAGCACCTCTTGAATACCATTGGCATTGAAAAAAAACCCCACCACTGGTCAATTACAAAAGGCAGCTTTACTTGGAGTGGATTGAATCCTAAAATAATACCTTTAACACCATCAAATAACAATATCAGCCTATCCCAGGTTGTTGGGAAGGACTTGATAGGTGGACAAAAATGAATCCAGTGTAAACATCTGGCTGACTGTATGGCCAACCATGATAATATAGAACTATTTTTCTACAACTTTCTTCATTATTTGTCATGTAGCTTAGTGATGCTGGTTGAATTTATGGCAACAATAATTCTGATTTCAATTAGATCCTACTAGTTCCCTTGTGTCTCGTTGTTTCGGAAAAAAGAAAGAAATCAAGAAAGACAACCTCTGATCAGTTCCTAGAGGCACATTTTCCACGTTGGCTAGAGAGATGGCCACAGAGGTGAAAATTATTGTACTAAAAGATCTCTTAATGAGGCCTCGTAGAAGTGCTTCAAGAAGGACCATTACAAACCACATTTGTCAGTTCCTTTCTCTCAATAATAAGAGCCTTGGTGGTGCAGGCTGTTAAACGCCTAGCACTTAGTTCCAGCTACCTGCAATTAGTGCAGGCTCGAATCCCACCAGGCTCAAGGTTGACTCAGCCTTACATCCTCTCAAGGTAGGTAAATTGAGGACCCAAGATTGTTGGGGGCAATAAGCTGACTTTGTAAAAATGCCGCTTAGTAATAAGCAGGCATATACAATGGAATGAAGGCTATTGCTGAGCGCATTGGGTTGTGCTCCAAAAAACTGTAAGCTGCCCTGAGTCTTTGGAGAAGGGCGGCATATAAATGTAATTAAATAATAATAATAATAATGCTTCCTCATCTGGGAAAAATGCAAATGGGAATCTCTTTCTCAGACATTTGTTTGCATGATTTGGAAATATTCGACTTACTTATCTCTAAATACTGCAATTCATTCTGGTTTCACGGTGCAAAGCTCTTCCATTGCAAAACTAAGCACATAGTCATGAAGATCATATTCTTAGAAAAAGAAGAACAGCAAAAATGAATCAATTTTATATTATGCAAAATGGTGGATCACCGATTATTTCATCAGCTGCCTGGGCATCCAAGGAAACAAGGGCCATCATATGAAACCATGGCTTAATTGCAAGACATGAGGGGGGTCAACCTATTTTCCAAAGCACCAGAAGGCAGGACAAGAAGCAATGAATGGAAACTAATCGAGGAGAGAAGCAACTTAGAACTAAGGACAAACTTCCTGACAGTGAGAATAATCAACCAGTGGAACAGTTTGCCTTCAGAAGCTGTGGGTGCTCCATCATTGGAGGTTTTTAAGAGGAGATTGGATAGTCATTTGTCCAAAATGGTATAGGTGTGTGCTTATGTAGGTGGTTGGACTAGAAAACCTCCCAGCTGGGTTATTCTGTTATTATATCATGTCATTTGTGAAATGATGGCACAATATAATAGAATAACAGAATTGGAAGGAACCTTAGAGAGCACCAAGGAGCTATCATTTCAACCATGAGTTATGAATATTCTTCTTTAACTGTTCTGTTCTGTTCTGTTCTATTCTATTCTATTCTATTCAGTTCTATTCTAATCCATTCATTTTCTATTCTTTTTCTACTCTATTCTATCCTGTTTTTCTATTCTATTCTATTTTTCTATTCTATTCTTTTTCTATTCTGTTCTATTTTTTTCTATTCTATTCTTTTTCTATTCTTGTTCTATTATATTCTTTTTCTATTTCATTCTATTATATTCCTATCCCAATTCCAATTTTTATTCCTTTTCCTATTCTACTCTGCTGTGCTCTGCTGTGCTCTGCTGTGCTCTACTCTGTTCTACTCTATTCTAGTCTATTCTAGTCTATTCTAGCCTATTCTATTCAGTTTTGCCTCAACTCTATTTTTACCCAACCATGGGTAAAAATACCTCGAGAGAGATCACCATTTATAGAGACAAAAATTCTGTTTAAAATCAAAATAAAACAACGTGGGTAGATTGCAACTACTAAGGAAGAGTGAAAATAGAACCGGCAATAAGATCTCTCTCTTTTTGTATCAGAAAATATCTGCATTAGCTGAATTCATATGAAACATGCAATAGAGTAACTTCTCTTCCTCTTGGGGTTGTGCTGTATTAATCTTTTAGTCTAACTGATGAGATAGATAGGATAACAAGAAACTCATTTCATCATATCTGCCGGGAATATAAAACTGAGGTGAAACTGGGGACAAGGAACAGCTTGATTTGCACTATAGTCGTACTGTAGATGAGTCCTATTCAAATATTTCTAGGCAAGGTTAGAAAGATGCCCAATTTTAGCAACACCACCCACTCATAGAATGGATAAAGATTAAAAAGGAGTCCACTATTTTTCTGGCTAATTGCTTCCACTGCAAAAGTGCTGTTAGAAAGGTTTTCTTTTCTTTTTTTAGAAATGTACAATTTCTTTCCTTCCTTCCTTCCTTCCTTCCTTCCTTCCTTCCTTCCTTCCTTCCTTCCTTCCTTTTCCTTTCCTTTCCTTCCCTCCCTCCTCCTTTTCTTCTTTTCCTCCTTAACTTCTTTCTTTCCTTCCTTCCTTTCCTTCCCTCCCTCCCTCCTTTTTAACTTTCTTCTTTTCTCCCTCCTTTTTGACTTCTTTCTTTCCTTCCTTCCTTTCCTTCCCTCCCTCCTTTTTAATTTCCTTCCTTCCCTACCTCCCTTCCCTTTTGTCAGAAAGTAGAACTTTCTGGTGTTGCTATGCAGTTTACAACTTTATAGATTTGATGGGGTGACACTAGGCACCCTGCCCTGACACTGTAAGACATGCCCCCACAGTATAAAAGGGGCTGTCAACTGTCACTTTCTCCGAGGAGATTCAAATGAGGAGATCCACAACCCATGAGAGAGATATTCTGCGTGAGGTTTGTTATACCTAGAGAGAGAGAAAAGAGACAGAAAGAAATTTAAAGGTTTCTAAAGAGGGTTATTCTAAGGCCTTGCTTTAAAGAGAATATCTAGCATAGGCAGATACTTCTCTAAAGACAACTACCTCAGTTTCTGCTAAAGAAGAAACAGTGAAAAAGAGTTCCTAGGCTAAAGGACAATTGACTCTAAATATCTAAGCTGAAAGGAACTAAGAAGAACTTATAACTACATGTACAGTTATAGGGAGAATAGAATAACCAGGAAGAAAACAAAAGAAATCTGTAAATAATTTTCTATAAATACTTTATTGATAGTTCTGCTTGTTAAGAATAAAAGACTTTTACTTTGAAACAACTTGGGCTCAGTATTTCTTTGAATGACTTTAGAGATAGACAAGGCTTAACGATCCTGAACTAAAAACACAGTTCAAATCCATCAAAATAAATAACACCTGTCCTCCCTCCCTCTTAAATTCCTTCCTTCCTTCTTTCCTTTCTCCCTCCCTCCCACCATTTTGGCATGACATAATATAAGTCTTGGCTACAATGTGACACAGCAAAATCTAAGCAATTAGCCCAACAATGGCATTATTTTTGCATCTGGCCTATTTCCTGTCTTTATTCTCAATTACAGTACAGTCAATGGTCCATAGCGAGTGCATGAGCTGAGTAAAAAAAAAATCCTGCTATCTGAGGCGTTAAGAAATTGTTGCAAGAAGAATGCAAGTTTCTTAAGTACTGTAACAAACTCATAAAAGAGCGAGCATGCACCAAAATTAGGCTAGCCTGCAGGCAGAAAAGTAAGACAAGGACTTATTGCAAATTCCAAGTATATAATGTATTCTTATTCTCATTTTTTGCTGCAAGCATAAACCTAAGGTATGTGGTAGGCATGGGTAAGATTTTTTTTTTAGAAAAAATGGTATATTCACACCATTGTTTCACGTACCTGTTAAAAATCCCATTTTGAACAAAGTCATGTTTTTCAAATGAAACATTACAAAACAGCCCACAGAATCTATACTATACGATGTCTGGAAAAATCTAAGTAGGTGACTATATTGACAGATTCCTAGTCAATTGTATCTATTTGTTATTGTGCAATTACTCTATTATTTAATTCACACAACTATCGTTCAATGTTTCTTTGTGTGTCAGAAGTGATAAGGATGAAGGAGAACAGAATCTTGTATTGACAAACAATATGCTTAATAATGTCCAATGGATGCAAAAATTGAAACTAATTATATAAATAAGTAGAAGTATAGAAGTATTGATATAGGAATAGATAGCTGTAGTTGGAGAAATGACCTCGAGATAGATAATGATAGATGATGGATGGATGGATGGATGGATGGATGGATGGATGGATAGATAGATAGATGGATAGATAGAGATAGATAGACAGATAGACAGACAGACAGACAGACAGACAGACAGACAGACAGAGAGACATAGTTAAACTCATTTTATAACCCAAGAGGGCTATAACATTTTTTAAAATTCCTGGGAAGAATATAATAATACAAACAGACTTAGGTTATCTTATCTGATTCACTGGGATAAAAAGGTGATGGGGCCAAAGCATAGCCAGGTTTGAAATATTCTGTTTTTAGCTTATTTTATCGATGTTCCTGTGGGAGTCTGTATCCTAATCTGGTCAACTTCATAGGGCTGCCAAAACGGAATAGAGATAAATCGAAATTAATTCTCAGTATTGCTGATGCATTCCAATTTGCAACTCGACCTCACAATTTATCTGTTTACTATCAGTATTTCCAAGTTACTGGATAATCTGATATTACATTGAAACGAAAATAAACCATAAATGTTTTGTTCTCGGATTCAGCATTGCCATTCAAAAGAATAAGCTGACTGCTAGCTCCTTGTCCCAAGCTCAAATTCATTCCTGGGACTGCTTGCTCTCATCAAATCAAAATAAATTATTTAAAACAAACAAAGCAATAATATGGAAAACATGTTGAAATCTTTTGACTTGTTCAAGTGCTGTGAGTAAGGATGGCAAAGAAGGAATAGATTAAAGAGATGGTTTCATTCATGTTCATGTCTCTGGAAAAGCAGATCATTTTGCAGCTCGCTTTAATCAGGGGCAGGATTCAGCTGGTACGGACCGGTTTGAGAGAACCGGTAATTCTGGCAATAGTTGGCCGCACCCACCCACCCCGTGCTAGTTTGTCCTATATTTCCTTTGTTTGAAGCCCAGCTGATAGGCATGGCAGAGTGGATTGCCATGCCTCAGCTGTTTTACTCACTGGGGTTGCAGTGGAAGGTAAGTTTTAGAGCTGTTTTTCAAACAAACAGCCGTGCTCACCTCACCGGTTGTTACACTGGTTGATTCCCACCACTGGCCTTAATACATGCTCACTTCAGCCTGAGAGAATGATTCATCTGATTTAACACAATTCTCAAACAAGCACTTGTGAAGCTTGAAATGAAGAATTCAGAAGCTTAATTCGCTTTTGCAGAATATTCCTGGCAAAACCAACCTGTGATTTCCCATGCTTCTTCTTTCCTAGTCTCATCTGACATCATCCAGATGTTCATCAGGAATTCAAATGTAGATCTTTGTGGGAGACTCTCTGTGTGTGTGTGTGTGTGTCTGTCTGTGTGTGTGTATATGTGTTGGGATACTTTTGGAAAACAAACAACATAAAGTGGCTGATTTCATAAACCACAACTAAATTCAGTAGGAAGAAATGATTCAATCTGTTCTGAGAAGGTCTACTTTACTAAATGTACAAAAAAGGGCTCTTGCAGTTATTAAAATTCTATTTTTCCTCCTAATTTCTGCCATTAAAAACAGCATACCAAGGTTTATGAGGTTCTTTCTTGACCTTGATTACTACTTGAGGCTTGACAAGATGTTCTACTAAGCCCTTGGCAAGGTTTCATTGACTTTTTTCCCCATGACATGAGAAAAACTATATATATGTAACACAGTGCTAGAAAAAGTGATCAGAAGGGGCTAAATTACAGTAGGCATGGAATCCAATTATTTTTTTTTCAAATCATGTTCCTTTTCTAGATTTGGTGTGTTAAGAGTGACACCTGTGGGATGGTTGGTTCAACCTAATTAATATCCTGGAAAGACCCGGATTCTAAATCTGTCATTTTTTTTATAGTTGGAAGAGAGATAGAAGAAATAAAAAACTTAGATGAGAAGACATATTAAAAAAAATACTTTAGTAATTTCTGGATTTAAGATACAAACTCCTGTCTTTGGAAGCTTCAAAAAAGTGATTAATCACTTTGGCTTTTTATGATACTTTATTCTCTACAACACTTGAAAATTATTTTACTAACTTGCACTCTAGAACCATTTTTAAAATATTTTTGAAAAATGGCCTGGCAAAATTGAAAAAAAATAAAAAATATTTTCAATGGTGCCCTATTCCAGCATGCTCCCTAGAGGGACTCCTGTCTTAAATGTTGATGCTTTATTAATTATAGGATAAGGCTAAATAATGTGCTTGGGATCTGACTAGGTTTTGGAAAGATTTCCTTAAAGAGCAAGGTTTCATACACACTAAAGGCTCAGATTAATTTTCATTTGTACATGTTCCTTTGTACTGCATAAATACATCTTTGGCCTTTTGTGTTCCAGCAGTAACATGATTTAATCATTTTTTTCAATTTAAATTGGGGTCAGGTAAGGTTATCACTACAAATGGGTACCTGATTGAGAAAGTCAAGCATGTTTCCCCCCCTAAAAAAAACAACCCAGTTTTTAATATCCTTTTCAAAAGCCAACATGCTGCTTGTCTGATATTTGTGGGCTTGCAAAATTCCTGATGTAGGGCAATTTGTGACAGCACAATTAACATGTTAATCACCTTTAGAGCTGGCTTCATGCTATGTGATCTGATAACAGGCTGGGGAAAAGAGAGAAAGGAACAACAATCAATGAAGATTGAAGAAGTGGAAGAAAATGTCAGTTTAGCATTTGATCAAAATGGCCATCTTCTGACCAACACAGCTTTTTAAGCATTGGTCAATGCTCCCTGATCTTAGAATAGAATATAATAACAGAGTTGGAAGGAACCTTGGAGGTCTTCTAGTCCAAACCCCTACCTAGGCAGGAAACCCTACACCACTTCAGACAAATGGTTATCCAACACCTTTTTTAAAAACTTCCAGTATTGGACCATTCACAACTTCTGGAGGCAAGTTGTTCCACTGATTAATTGTTCTAACTGTCAGGAAATTTCTCCTTAGTTCTAGATTGCTTCTCTCCTTGATTAGTTTCCACCCATTGCTTCTTGTCCTGCCCTCAGGTGCTTTGGAGAAAAGCTTGACTCCCTCTTCTTAGTGGAAGCCCTTGAGATATCGAACACTGCTATCATCTCACCCCTAGTCCTTCTTTTCATTAGACTAGACTTCTTCTCTGAATGTCCCAAATTAAAAACAAGCAAACCAAGCATGCAAAGTAAACAAAACTAGACTGAAAACTGGGTCTATAAATTGAACAGTATAAAAATAAATTACACTAAAAAGCTAAAATCATAAGACTATGCCTGATTTACTTTGGGCATGGCACACATGCAAATTCATTTGAGAAGGCAATGATGCTAGGAATGGTTAGTGGAACAAGAAGAAGGGGCAAGCAAGGGACAGGCTGGCTTGATAACATCAAATCTGATACAAAGTTGAGCATTTAATAATTGAAAGAAGGTCTACTTGACAGGGTAGCATGGAGAACACTTGCCACAAGTCAGACATGGCTAAATCGTATCAACAACAGCAAAATAAATTGCTAGTGAATGCAGATGGTGACTTTGGGTAATCTAAGCACAGAATCACAATCCTTGGAAGGAAGAACCTGGGTGGAAAGAAGGATTTGAACAATAAATGTAGAGGGAGGGGGGAGGGAGGGAGAGAGAGAGAGGGAAGTAGGGAGAAAGAGGACTTTCACTTGTTCACTGTGAGTTTATTCTAAGTTTATTCTTAATAGGTTAAAAAAACATGTCTTTAGAAA
The DNA here is from genome assembly GCA_009733165.1 of Naja naja. NCBI lineage: Eukaryota > Metazoa > Chordata > Lepidosauria > Squamata > Elapidae > Naja > Naja naja. The sequence goes on along the minus strand of CM019153.1, from coordinate 44,190,133 downwards.
GAAGGAATGCAGGGAATAAAGAAACATGCCACAATGTCAGCTACCTAACTAAGGAAAAGTAACATACAATCAGAAAAAAAAGAAACTTGTCCTAGATTACTAACTAGGTTGTTCTAGACAGTTAAATGTGCTCTGATTCATTAAACATGCTCTAATTTGCTGGCTGTTCCCTTTCCTTGTTTTGGCACCATACATGGCTTAACCTATGTTCAATTCTGGCATTCATTTTCAGTTCTAAAGCTTTATTGTGAAAGTTGTTCTGTGCCTCTGTGTGTGTGTGTGTGTGTGTGTGTGTGTGTGTTTGGGAAGGGGAAATCCTCTTGAGAACAGGGAGTATACATGTCGGCTCCCCTAAGCAATGAAATTAAATGTCATTTAATCATTATATGTCAGGGGTGGCCAGGAAGTGATTTCAGATCAGAGCATTTGTTACCAGCACTTGAGCTATTTCAGGACTTCCTGTCTCATTAGATTGCTGGGTCAATTTCATAAATATTTGACCAAGTCATTGCTTCTTGACATTTCAATAGGGGGTATTTGCTGAAATAACCATTGCACAAATTGAGTCAGTAACCTCGCTCTGCTCGCAGATTCTTACATTTTGCAGGAAACTTTATCCAAAGCCAGATGGCCGAGATACAAGTAATGATTCTAACTTTTCCCTAACAGCCAGTTGAAGGCACAAGACTTCCCCCAGTTCTTAAGGAGTTAAAAGACTTGTTGCTCTTAACAAGGCAACTCTTTCTACTGAAGGCAATCGGGTGATCAGTGCAGCTGGTGGACAAAAGATGGATTGTTTTAATTGGGCCCTGGCAACACATTTTGGGGCTTAAGATTCCTGCTCTTCTCTCTGGCTCCCTTAAAAGTTCACTGACAGCTTATTCCTGCTGTGATTGTCCTCAACAGCTATAAATCTCCAAATGGCTTCAAAAGTCTGATAAGAAATTGGGCTCCAGATGAACATGGGGAAAAACAGATGCATGCTTACAACACAAGCATTTTGTTGATTGCATCTTTTTGCTTTTGAAGCTGAACACCACCATGCAGGCAGCACAAAGGCTCTATTCTTCTGCTCTGTAGAGATCCCTAAACCTGTCTAATGCTCTATACTTAGAGTACGTGTCTTTTATTCCTTTCCTGATTCTTTTCAGATTTGATTTTTTCTGCTTTCTTGCTCTCCATGCTGGATATAGATGAAGACAAATGTAGTTCCTCTATGCTTCTTTTTAATGGCTTGTCTCACCTCCTGATGCTGGTTCATGATCGTATTCAAACAAGGCTTAGATCCAGCGGTACAGGAATACGATATCAGACAGCTTTAGTGGTAAAAGCTTAGTGTTCTAAATCAACACCACGTCAGTTTTTTTCCTTATTGCTCTCTACCTGCCAGATATTACTTGATACTTCAAAACAAAGTGACACTCAGAGGTGGGCTGCTACCAGCTTGTGCGAACTGGATGTTAATTTTACATCTGGTTCACCGAACAGGTAGTTGCAATGACTGGCTGGCCCCGCCCACCCCATCCCTCCCCTCCCAGGGGTCTCCATGCAGCCCATTTTGGATCCCAGGTAAGTGCAGGGCCCATGCAGAGGCTTGGGGAGGGTGAAAAATGGGCCTCCTGGAGGCTCCGGAGGGATTGAAACAGGCTCGTTTCTGGCCTCCAGAGAGCCTCCAGAGCCCAGGGAGGACGAAAATGCCCCCCCTCCCACTGTGGTGCAGGAGGCCAACTAGGCCATACCCACCATGGCCACACCCACCTACCAACCAGGCAGAGAACTGGTTGCTAATTTTTTTGAAGGCCATCCCTGGTGACACTTCACAAATTTTCTGGGTGAAGAAAACCATAGTGGAATCGATACCATACTTAGGTGCCTCTAAATCAAGCTCCAATTCTATATGTCTCATGGAAGAGTTGGTACAGGCCAATCCATGGCAACAATCTCATTGCTCGATATTAAAAGTATAGCCTCTCCTTCAAGTCAAACTCAACTCCCAAAGACTTTAGAAACACACCAATGTAGCTTCTACCAGGAGGTCTCCCGTCCAAACATTAACCTACTCTAAGGTGACCAACTTTTTTACAATGAGAAGGACACAAATAAATTGAGAGAAAAAAAAGCCACTTGTGTGTGGCACACTCTTGTGCATGGTGCACTCTTGCACACAGTGCACTCTTGTGCATGGCACACTCTCTCAAAACAATTCTCCTGTGTGGAGTGCATGCATCTCATAATTGCGTCTCTCCGCACTGTACCGAGCCTTGATGAATCGTTATGTCAAATACAAATACATCACATCACACACAACAGATCGGATCGGCATCAATCAAATACGGAGATTTACAGATTAGTCTTCAAATATCAAAAAGGAGAACATGTAGGAGGACACTTTTCAAGGGAGGACAGAACTTACAAAAGGAGGACTGTCCTCCCTAAAGGTGGACGGTTGGTCACCTTAACCTACGCACACTTAGTTTCTGATCTAAGACAAAGCCAGTCAGGAATTGCCATATGATAATGTATCTGAACTTTCATATACAGAAACTGGGACCACAATGATGGATATTACAGGCAGTCTTCAACTTACAACCAGTAGTTTTATGAGTGTTTGGAGTTATGACAACCTTGGAATAGTTGCTTTACAGCCTGTAAATCATAAAATGTCACACATACCCTTACACGTGCACACAACCACATTTTGGGCATTTTGCAAACTGGCTCAAATGTACTTCAATGGTACATTCAATGACCATGAATTTGCAACATTTTTGCTGGATATCAAAAGAATGAATTTACTTAATGGCCATGGCATTTGCTGAAGGAAAATGTCAGAAAAATAAATCCAGTCTTGTGGGTGCCATGATTTACAATCGCAGTTCAGGTTTCAGGTCCCAATTATGGCTTTAAGTCAAGGACTACTTGTACTATGGCTCTTTCTTAAACCAGCATTACATTTCCTGGGGCATAATTAGGAGAGAATTAGATAGTTTATCTGTCCCTTTTATTTCATTTACTAAGATGCTATCAGAGATATATATGGGCCTGTGTCTGAGCCGAAGAAGATAAGTTCCACATCAATGCTGTAATGAATAAGTTAGCCAATGAAGTTCCCAGTCCCCATTCCACCTCCCATTTCATATCTCTTCATTTCCTATAGTAAGGATACACTTACTTAACATGAACCTATATGATTACTTGAAGTACTCTGGATACAGTTTTGTGGGCAATGCTGCTACATAGTCATTGATTTGTCTTGATTATTGGGTTCAATCTCATTTGCTATCCAAGGTTGAACAGCAACAATTATATTGTGATTGTATTTATTTTAATTATGGATTTCCAAACGGCATCACATTTACACTAGAAATATTTGGTGTTGTAAAAGGAAGGTGATGGCTTCTGTAGTCTAATGGTTTTAAAGGGCTTGTTTTGCTTTGTTTTAATGGCACAGGAGAAAAGAAATTTGATTCATGTTTGACATCAATGCTTTGTTGAAGATCACAGGCAAAAGTGTTGATTATTTCAAGCAGTAATGACCGTTGCAAGGTGGTGTGAATTCATAGATGCAGAACTGAAATGGTGGGAAAAAGTCAAAGCTGATTCTTATAGAGGAAGACAAAACTGGATAGAAATGGGGATCCATAAATGTTTTGTTTCTGATTGTCTTATAATGGCTACCACACATAAATGGATTGTCACGGAGGAGCAGGAATACTGAAGGCATTAACATCTGCTGTTGGTAACAAACAGCTCATCTCGCCTCTGTTTTGTGCTTTACTTTTCTTAAACTGATATTGCAACAGTTTGTAAATGTATCCTTGATTTTTAGATCATGGATTGTCAGGACCTGCCAAAATTGGACAGACAAATCCCATCCATGGAGATTCCTAAAAACCAGCTAAAAATCATTTGTTTGTAAAAGTTCTTCCTGAAAAGAACATGATAGGAAGAATTGTGTTTTTAATAAAGGAACAATCATCTTCTTTTAACAACCCAATAATCCCTTGTGGGATGGAGTCTGGGCAACTGAATGGAGCTAGCTGAGTGTTTTATTGGGCAAATGCCCTTCCTGTCACCAATGCAGAGTTTTGTTCAGCAGATATATTCTCACTGTGACCAGAGATAGAAATATCTGCCTCTACTCAGGATCAAACTCACAGCCTCCTGATTGTGAGGCAAGAGCTTCACATCTAGGCCACTGCACCTCTCCTTTAATAAAGGAACAATGGTTGCATGAAAAAGTCTCTAGTTCTGGAAAAGACCTATTAAACAACAAGGACAAAAACCTACTTAATTAGCATTTCCACGAGGCTAACTTGGAAGATCCCCCAGAAACATCCTTGTGCAAAATGAAGGAATTGGTGTGCTAACGAGACAGCCCTGTTACTGGTCAGATAACACCACTGCTGTCAGAATGGCATGAGTGATTGATGTATTTCTAAGTGCAACTCATGGTGGTAGCCATTGTCTATAAGGCCCTCTATGGCTCAGAAACAAAGTATTTAACCATCTTTTCCAGAAAGCTTCTGCCCACTTAGTTTAAACAAGAAGAGAGAGTGAAGGTAGGGGTAGGCTGCTATGGGTTCGCCCAGGTTCAGGTGAACCCATAGCAAATGTTATGACCAGTTGAGCAAACCACCAAATCCCACCCCTGGCTGGCCCCTCCACCCCACCCCACCCCCTCCCACCTCACCCCTCCCCTTCCAGAAGTCTCTACGTGGCCTGTTTTGGATGCAAGGTAAGTGCAGGGCCCAAATGGAGGCTCAAGGTGGGGAAAAAAACAGGCCTCCCAGAAGTTCCGGAAGACCAAAAACAGGTCAGTTTCTGGCCTCTGGAGGGCCTCCAGAGCCCAGGGGAGACCTTTTCGCTTTCCTGTAGGCTTGAGGAAAGCCTCCAGAGCCTGGGAAGGACACTCCCCCTGTTGTGGTTGACTAGGCCATGCCCACCATGGCCATGCCCCCAGCAACAGGGCAGAGAACCGGTAGCTGAAATTTTTGAAGCCCACCCCTGGGTGAAGGTCCTGACTTATCTTAGGTGTGATTAAGAGACAGCTAAAAATGGCATTCTCTCTGGAGGCTGCCCTACTTTGAAACATTTTGTACCAAGGGATGGGTAGTTGTCATTTTTCAGGGCATTTGGAAAGGCAGTGAAAATCTAGCTGCTTCGGGAGGCTATCCAGAAATTAAGCAATTACGATGTTTTGGTAAAGAAAGAAGCATAGCTGCAGCTGTTGATAGGGATAATTGATTTATCATTATCTTCTTTGGTATGAATGCTATTCCTCCAGTACAACACTGAGGGTCTTTTTAGATTAGAGTGATGTATATATTTTTGATGCTTTAGAACAAGCTCACAAGAGAGGCTTCCAGTCCATAATCAATGACAAGTTCATGATTTAATATCCAGTTCAAAGTGATGTAGGAAAGCAGCTATTTTTTTAAAATGTTTTTAAATGGTTTTCATGCTGTGAGCCTCCCAGGGTTGCTTTAGATGGTCTGCCACAAATCTTTAAATAAAAATGTTGTGATATCTGCACAACTTGTGATCAGACTGAAAAACAAATCATGCAGTTATTAAGTAAATGGAGAAGTAGTTTACCAATTTCCCCTGATTGTTTTCAAAGGACCATACTCATCTATAAGAGAAGAAAGTGATATCTGAATTATTTTTTTTAAAATTCATATTTATATGCCGCCCTTCCCCGGAGACTCAGGGCGGCTTACAATTTTGGGAGCGCAACCCAATGCGCTCAGCAATAGCCTTCATTCCATTGTATATGGCTGCTTATTACTAAACTTCAAAATCCTTCATTTCAAGATTCAGCAACTATTTCTCCATAAGATGCATGTCACATACTTGACTCAGTTATGGTAGATTTGTTTTTATAGTATCAAAGACTTAATGGTCTTATATAGTTAAAAAAATGTGTTAATGGTACTTCAAGTCTAATTTCCAAGATTTTTTTTTATTATTAGGAGATGGCATTAGCAACAATCACTATATTTCTGGCACTTTGTCAGATACTGAAGTAGAAAAGTGAAAACAAGATGGAATTAAAACCTGATCTCAATATAGCTAGAAACCGCTTTAATAAATCTCAGGAGAATACAGTCCAAAGTTTGATACAAACAGTCTGTGTTTGTATCTTCTTGTCAGGGGCAAGCAACCAGAGCCACATGTGAACAGGCTAAGTCAGCAAGTTATTTTACAAGATTTTCCAGACCGCTTGCCTTCCCCTGGGAACAGGCAAATAAGATTTCATGGATCTAGGGGGAAGAGGGGTCAGACTTATGTCTCTTGTGACTATGTGAGGACTCAAGGCTAATTCCTCACTTGACCTCACCTTCCAGTTTGGCTGGCAGTTTCCCACCACTTCCTTCCTAGGCACGCACATGATATGACTAGCTAAATCCATGCAAAGGGTGATTTAATGAGCATCCCTTCTTGAGAATGTCATTGCTCTTCATGTCCTCATTTTCCCATGATAATATACACTGTGTATGTTCAGTTTAGTCCCTCTCATCAGTAAGCATATGAGAGAGTGGTGTGTTGGCCTAGTGGTGAAGATGCTCATTTCACACTCAGAAGGTTGAGAGTTCAATCCTAGGTAGAGGCAGATGTTTCTCTCTGCTAGGGCGCAAAGAAAAAAAATGTGTTGCAAACTCCACATGCCGTAAAGAAGGGCATCTGGAGAGTAAAAACTCAGCTCCATCCAGTCACCCTGACTCTACCCAAATTAAGGAATGACAGAGTTATAAAAAAAGGAATAATTAGTTTATGAGAAAAGTACCATGAAGATACTGGAACGATCATCTTCACATTTGCACCTTAAATTAATTTGAGACCATATTTTAAAAGACCAATACTGTCTTTTAAAATCATTAGGAATGGTGGTGGGATAAACTTCATTTACTGAACAGATATTCAGGAACTTCTAGTTCACAGGCCAAACAGAGCTTCCCAGCATCTAAAGGAAGTATTCCCTTCTAGGCATGAATACATGTCTCAAGTCCTCTCTGTACAAAGAAAAGGTGATGTTCCTATACTGGAGCTGGGATTTCTTAGTGTCTGTTGAATTAAGAAAGAAAAAAAAATCATATGCTAAGAGAAGTGTTGCTTCAGGTTCAAGGAGTTATGAGTTTATATCTGGAATCAATTAGTGAGGTATGAACATATATGTATGCATATTTGTGTGCAGTGGTCGGATTGGAATAACTTAACAACCAGTTATCTTGCTGGGTAGGCATGGCTGATTGCTCATGTGACTGGGTGGGTGACGTCACTCATCACCCAGCCCCACCTCCCACCCAATCACCTCAAAGGCAGATTCAGCCAGTTGGGGCTAATCCCACCATTGGCTGGCCCTGCTCTTGCCCATTTTTCAGCCTGTTTTTGGTCATTTTGGAGGCATTTTCAGGCCATCTTTGGGCCATTTTCAGCCTGTTTTTTGGGGCCATTTTTGGCCATTTTTGGGCCCAAAAATGGTCAAAAACAGGCTGAAAAATGAGCAGGGGCAGGGCCAACCAGTGGGATTTGCCAGTTCGCTGAACTGCGTAGAATCTTAACTATCGGTTCGCCTGAACCGGTGTAAATTGGCAGCAGCCCACTTATGTTTGTGTATATGCATATACTCATTTTACTAGACCATTCTTTATAGCATCAAGGTTCTTTTTTTATTATTCATATTTATATCCCAACCCTTCTCTGGAGACTCAGGGCGGCTTACAATTTTTGGGATACAACCCAATGCGCTCAGCAATAGCCTTTCTTCCATTGTATATGCCTGCTTATTACTAAGCGGCATTTTTACAAAGTCAGCTTATTGCCCCCAACAATCTTGGGTCCTCAATTCCCCGAGAGGATGGAAGGCTGAGTCAACCTTGAGCCTGGTGGGATTCGAGCCTGCAATAATTACAGGCAGCTGGAACTAAGTGCTAGGCTATTAACAGCCTGCACCACCAAGGCCCTTTCAAGTGGATTATGGTGATTCCTAAATTTTTGGTAATGATATGAATTCATCTGCACAATGGAGCATAGAGGACCAGGAAGGAGGTGCCTCCCTTCCTATGGAACATCATCCCTGCAGAAATAAAATTGAGCTTATCCCCCCACCTTGACACTCTTTTGAAAGACCCTGAAGACATGGGTTTTGCCAATGGGCCTGAGGACCCCAGAGTGACAGAGACCACCAAGTAGTTAGCTTGTTTATTGTCATCAGAGGAGTGGGACTTAATTGTCTTCTGCATTTGGGGCTTTACTTCTATAAGCTGGCCAGAATCACTGCAAGATGAGCAGCCATATACATTTTATTGCAAAAAGAAATCATGATCATGATCGTGTTGATGATGACCTGATTTCCACGTGTAGACCAGTGGTGGGATTCAAAGTTTTTTACTACTGGTTCTATGGGTGTGACTTGGTGGGTGTAGCTTGGTGGGCATGGCAGGGGAAGGATACTGTAAAATCTCCATTCCCACCCCACTCCTGGGGGAAGGTTACTGCAAAATCCCCATTCCCTCCCCACCCCACTAACCTGCTTTCCAGCTCTGTTCTCCTGTGCAGGGCAACAAAAGAAGACCCAGCCAATCAGCTGGGATTCAGGAGGCAGAGAATAGGTGGGGGCGGGGCCAGTCAGAGGTGGTATTTGCCGGTTCTCTGAACTACTCAAAATTTCTGCTACTGCTTCTCCAGAACTGGTCAGAACCTGCTGAATACCACCTCTGGTGTAGACCATATTTCTAGGATTTTTTAAAATCATCTCTCATCCAACCATTAACACAGTTTAACTTTCCAGCTGCTACCTAGCTTGGTCTTTTATGTCACATTTCTTCAAAAAGTTTGTAAAAGAATCAGAGTCCATTATAATTAAACATCAAAAATGGTATGTAGTAAAAAGACAGAGAGGGGGAGAGATGAACAAATGCAACCCAAGTAACTACCTATCCTACCTACTCACATATTACGTTTCCTCTGTGAGTAACTTATTTATTCACACATTTTGTTGGTATGAATCATGGATAATTACAGACATGCAAAACTAGTGTGTCATTGCTAGTTTTTGTTTCTGTTTTTTTAAAGTGAAAAACATACCCTATGATTTAAAGCTCTTTAGCTTTAATAGGCTCAGTACAGTTTATTATTTTTCCTCTCTCGTTTCATTAAAATTGAGTAGATAATAATGCAGCATTCTGAGCCTATGTTTGTGCCTATAATACATCAGCCTCAGGATTTCTTCATGGTGTTTCATTTGCTCTGAATTATTAAAACACTATTAATTTCAATAAAGGAGGCTGTGTCTTAAGCCTAATATTTATACCAATAGAAAGTAAATAAATACCTCTGATTTGATAACTAATAGGGGGAAATTATACCTGAATTAATTGTACTCCATCAGGGTTTACTTCGCATGTAATGATTTCCTGAAACGATATAACTTCTCACACTGTTTTTTGATGTTAGACAGGAAAAGCACTTGAACACAAGAAAGAGTAGACACCACAGACATTTCTTGTGGCAAATGCATATGTTTTTAAGAGCATTTTGTCACAATATACATCATTCAGATGGAATGAGCCAAAAGGTAGAGGTAATTTGTGCACCTTGAATTAACTTAAAGTATTTATCACATAGTACCAAGCCTAACAGTTTCCATGAATAAAATTACCACAAATGATTAAGGTGCAAAATGTATTTTTAATTCATTATGTGTACACACATTTCCTTTTCTCTAGTTGGCTTGTGTTTTGCAACAGAAAAAGGGAGGAAAAAAGGAAGGAAGGAAGGAAGGAAGGAAGGAAGGAAGGAAGGAAGGAAGGAAGGAAGGAAGGAAGGAAGGGACTCTTCAATTTAATCTGAACTCCCAGTTTTATTCAGTTGTTTTATATCCCACTTTTCCTCTAGTAATTCAAAGTGGTATATCTTCTCAAGCCACATAATTTAGTTAAGGAATCTGGGATCAGAGACAGAAATAGACATAGCTCAAAGTCATCCATTTATCATCTATAGGTAAAGGTAGACTTGAATCAGGTGGTTCTTCCCTAGTAGTGGCTCCAATATCACATTACACTTTTTCTTTTCTGCAAAATGGTTATCACTGTATAGAAAACATGGGAAAGGTCTGATTTTGGATCATGCAAGACAGGCAGAAACTAATTGGACATATAGGGTAGAGGCTTTGGAGAATTGTAATCTACCAATATCTGCAAAGTATATATTATCTCCCTTGGTGTACAATCTGTGTTTACCTTTAGCTCATCACATGAAGGTGTGACCCTGCATTGTACCCTATAATTGTCATTCTCACAATGTCAGTGTAAGAGCTTTAGGTAAGTCTAAGAAAGAAAAAAATGAGTGCCTCAAATATACATTCAACAGAAGGTGGCCTCAAATGTATTCTGAGTCCACCATGCAGAGTTTCTGGAAAAAAATAGAATCAAAGAGATCTCAATTTAAAGAGCTCACTAACAAAAGAGGTGCTTTTTTCAAGAGGCAACTGGACTTTCTGGTTTTTCTTTGAAGGCATTTCACTTCTCATCCAAGAACCTTCTTCAGCTCTGTCCCTGATCCCAAGACCTGAAGAAGCTTCTTGGATGATAAGTGAAACTTCTTCAAAGAAAAACCAGAAAGTCCAGTTGCCTCTTAAAAACAGCACCTTTGAGACAACCATGACTGAAGGACTGAGAATCTCCATAGACATTTAACAAAGGAGTTATCTATCACAATTCTCAAAATTCTGAACTCCAACATCTTGGCATTAAAGCTTATTAAGAAAGACAGTGAGGATCTTGCTTTCTTGATTGTGCTTTGCAGCTAAGGGTTGGAACAGCCAGAAGCCTAAACAGCATTTTAAATTCCGTCCATCTCTCAACATATCATTCCACAGGATTTGGTGAGAATACCTTAAGTGGGAAGTCCAACTTGCCAGCTGTTTAAAAGATTTCTTCTACTGCCAACTAAGTCCACCAAGGGCCAAAACATGAAAGGAACTCATCAACTGAGCAAGTGTCCCACTAGTAGTCATGCCTGCTAAGTCTGCAAATAATACAGCTGTATATGCAGTTTTCTTCTGTCAAATTTAATCTATGCCATCAATTATTTTGCCTTATACTTCTTCAGGTTATTAAAGTTCAGCTTCTAGTCTATCAAACATACAGTAGACCATAGGCCAATGTTTCTAGCTAATTAGGTACATGACAACCTTTGCCTTTGTTTTTCTAGATAGTCCAGGAAATTGCAAGGGCTGGGATAAAAAAAGGCTAGATGACAAAGAGACAAAGGTCTTCCACAGCATTCAGGTCACTGAAGACCTACAACTATTTGAAGCATTCATAAGACTCCTGCTGCCTAGGGTGACACAAGTTAAGTATGACTGTGCAGCTGCTACAGAACCAGAACAAAAACTGCACTCAGGGCAAACTCTATCAACTTCATCACAAGTAGTGAGTTTATTAATAGGCTACATATCAAACACAAGGTGAAACTCGAAAAATTAGAATATCGTGCAAAAGTTCCTGAGCCTTTAAATGGTCTCTCAGTCTGGTTCAGTAGGAATCACAATCATGGGAAAGACTGCTGACCTGACAGTTGTGCAGAAAACCATCTTTGACACCCTCCATAAGGAGGGAAAGCCTCAAAAGGTAATTGCAAAAGAAGTTGGATGTTCCCAAAGTGCTGTATCAAAACACATTAAAAGAAAGTTATGTGGAAGGGAAAAGTGTGGAAGAAAAAGGTGCACAAGCAGCAGGGATGACCACAGCCTGGAGAGGATTGTCAGGAAAAGGCCATTCAAAAGTGTTGGGGACTTTCACAAGGAGTGGACTGAGGCTGGAGTCAGTGCATCAAGAACCACCACACACAGACGGATCCTGGACATGGGCTTCAAATGTCATATTCCTCTTGTCAAGCTGCTCCTGAACAACAAACAACGTCAGAAGCGTCTTACCTGGGCTAAAGAAAAACAGACCTGGTCTGTTGCTCAGTGGTCCAAAGTCCTGTTTTCTGATGAGAGAAACTTTTGCATCTCATTTGGAAACCAAGGACCCAGAGTCTGGAGGAAGAATGGAGAGGCACAAACTGCAAGATGCTTGAAGTCCAGTATGAAGTTTCCACAGTCTGTGTTGATTTGGGGAGCTATGTCATCTGCTGGTGTTGGTCCACTGTGCTTCATTAAGTCCAGGATCAACGCAGCCATCTACCAGGAGATTTTGGAGCACTTCATGCTTCCTTCAGCGAGCTTTATGGGGAGGCTGACTTCATTTTCCAGCAGGACTTGGCACCTGCCCACACTGCCAAAAGCACCAAAACCTGGTTCAATGACCGTGGGATTACTGTGCTTGATTGTCCACAAACTCGCCTGACCTGAACCCCATAGAGAATCTATGGGGCATTATAAGAGAAAGATGAGACACATGAGACCGAACAATGCAGAAGAGCTGAAGGCCGCTGTTGAAGCATCCTGGTCTTCCATAACACCTCAGCAGTACCACAGGCTGATAGCTTCCATGCCACGCCGCATTGAGGCAGTAATTGCTGCAAAAGGGGCCCAAACCAAGTACTGAGTACATATTCATGTTTATACTTTTCAGACGTCCAATATTGTTCTATGTACAATCCTTGTTTTATTGATTGCATGTAATATTCTAATTTTCTGAGATTGTGGATTTGGGGTTTTTTATGAGCTGTAAGACACAATCATCCCAATTATGACACATCACGGCTTGAACTATCTTGCTTTGCATGTAATGAGTCTATCTCATATTATTAGTTTCACCTTTTAAGTTGCATTACTGACGTAAATGAACTTTTGCATGATATTCTAATTTTTTGAGTTTCACCTGTATTTGTGGCCTTCTCAGGTTGACATATAGCTGGGAAGACAATTGGGGAAAATGTCCATTTTACAGATAGGACTCATTGGCTGCAAAGATGACATTTTAGAGCAAAGAACTCAAGTTAATGAGAAGGTGAAGGAGAGAAAGAGGAGGAGGGGAAGGAGAAAGAGGAGGAGGAGGAGGAGGAGGAGATTACTGTTTTGATTCCTTGTGTTGATGATGATAATAAGGATTTATTAAATGTGTTATCCAGCTTTTCTCCAAGGAATAGCAGATAGGACTCTCTCTTACCATCCTATTCCCTAAACTTGGAAGAAAACTTTAGCTGAGAGATACCATCCAGCTCCAGATCATCCATTGAGCTTCAATGACTGAGAATTAACTTGGACTTGGGTGTCCCTCATGTTATTCTTTGGTTTATTAGACTTGCATCCCATTGTGTCCAGGAAGTCAAGGTGACTTCTACTCTAACCTCTTCCAACCTCACAGTGCAGGATGTCCTTGCCTAGAACCTTTGTTGCCATGTTTTGAGCACATCAAAAAAAGAAAGAAAGAAAGAAAGAAAGAAAGAAAGAAAGAAAGAAAGAAAGAAAACACAATCACATATTTTCTCCGTGTTTCTTCTCCTTGTTTACACCATGCAGCAAAATGTCCTGCCTTCTGAGCAGCTATGTTCCTCTAAACAAAAAGTTAAATTAAGACAACAAATGGATCACCACCTCATCCTCCATCCTCCCCTCACATTGTGTGTTGCATTTGAACCAAGATATTACATGGGTTAGGGGTTCCCTTGCCATTTCCAATTGCCATTATGGCTTCAGAATAAATTAATAGCTAGACTGGAATAATATTTTATCAGAAATGTTGGCTTAGAAAAGAAATGAAAAAAAAAAGAAATTTGCTTAATGGCTCATTGTAAGATTTACTGAATACTTTTTATTTAATTGATTGAAATCATTTGTATTGGCTGGCACAGTTAAAATGGTACAACTGCATTTATTAGCTGTCAGGTTCTCACATATCGTACACTAGATCTTTCCCAAATAAATAAACCTTTTTTTCAATTACTCTGTTCTATCAAGCTTTCCTTCATGCCATTAGGATGAAAAGAGATCAGCCAAAGAATGGGCTTTTCAAAGTGCTGGTCAATGATATTTATTAGAAGGAAGTTTATGGTTCTGCACAAACATTCTAGGAAGTAATCTGTTTTCAGACACCATCTATTTATAGACAAATTTAGGATTGCAAACCTCTTGCCATTTTCTATTATTTGTTCTATATGGAAGGCTAAAATCAGTTGCATATGTAAAACTGAGAGTCTGCATTTTCTTGGCAGTGGTACCCAAGTGGTTTTTATGTCTTCTTCTAGCTTTTATTTATTTGACCCCTCCTCTACTGTCCTTGGATTTTTTGGTTGCTTCCCAACTAAGTCTTAACCAGATATGATTCAGCTCAACTTTCCGAGATCAGCTAAAGCCAGCAGAAGCTATCACTAACTATGCCCACTGTATATGCCCCAGAGCCTGCAATCATGTCTTTATAAATTTCATGGCTCAAATAATGCACCAGATGTGATTCCATGGACTTATTTAGCTTCAGTTATTCATTCTGATGTGCTTATATTACACCTATAAAGAGACAATAATCCAATGGGGTAAAATCCTTCTTGTTAATGGTCGAACAAGGCTCTTAAATCCCTTATGCTTTCATATAAATCAGGAAATTTGATCCACAAAACTGAGGATATGAACAGTTCTTGGAATTTCCAGCTTTGTCAGCACTACTACCAAAGCATTACCAAAGCACAAAAGAAACTCTGCAACCTTTCATTGGGTTAATGCAATGTGTTTATATGGGTGTATTAAAACAATAATCTGTCTTTGGATTTTATTTCTGGAAAGTTAAGTATGGGCAGCTCTGTTTGATACTTGATAGAGAACCTTAGTTGTAAGCTGGAGCAGAAAATTAGAAACCAACCAACAAACTTCCTGGGAGAAACTAAAGGCAAACAACCACTTTTCCTACCTTGACATGTTTATATGTTATTAAGAAGTGACTTGAAAAATAAGTTTGTTTTAGGTTCTGCTATTCTTTCGCTTCTCTTTTGCAAGCATAACAACATGACTTTTCTTCATTTTCCTTACAGAAGCTTACAAACCAGATTGAAAATGATAGACGTAGACAGAAACAGAGATAGAGATGATAGAAAGATAATCCATCCCTCCCACCCCAAATCTTCTAGTCGTCTGACTGCCTTCAATATACCTATGAACAACCCAAGTATTCAAATTCAAGGCCTGCAGGCCAGGCCTGCCTGCGGGGTGCTTAGATCAGGCCCATGAGGCCAGCCTGGAAACAGCAAAGGACTAGTCTTTGTCAGAGAAAATGGAGCTTGGGGGGGGGCTGCACGTGCCCCTCGAGCTCCATTTTCACTGGCAAAGGGCTATCAAAAACTAACTAAAAACAAAACAAAAGGAGAAATGTTTCCCCTTTTGCATTTGAGCATGCAAGAAGGGACAGGAAAGCAGAAAAGGAAAGAGGAAAGAGAAAGGAAAAATAAGGAAAGAGGGGAAGGAAGAAGAAAGGAGAATGAAGAGGGAGGGAAGGAAGGAAGGAGATTATAATGAGAGTGAGTGTTGTGGTTCACCGGCAGCAAGGACTCAGATGAGGGGCCTGTGTGTCATTCAGGGATGGGGCCAGGACCATCAGGGTGTGGAATGCTGCCTTTGGAGAGTGTGGAAGTTGGCAGCAGTGATGCAGAGGTCCCTGAGGAGCCTGTGCCCAGTGTGCATGTGTGTAGGGCTGCTCGAAGGAAAGAGCAGCTGTAGCAGCACAGGTGACTTGGGAGAAAGGCTGCAAGGTAAAGACAAAAGCCAGCTGAGGAACCAGAGTTCTTTGCAGGAAGCAAAGAAGTTTTTGCACTCAAGCCTTGTGGACGTTTGGAATATTTTGTTTGGTGTTTGGAGACTCTTTTGTTTGAAATATTTTCTTAGTAACTTTATCTAGTGTTCTTGGCAGCCTTGCACAACCTTGTCAGAAACAATTAGTTTGAAACAGTCTTTTAACAGTGAAGGAATGGAATTCATAAAGAATCATTAAAAGGTTTTGCTGTTACCTCTGTTTTGTGTACGTTTCCTTGGAACAAGATTTGGATCAGAACAGTGAAGGAAGGTCTCAGGAAGTCCTGCCTTAGCACTTTGCCCTCCCCCCCCGACACGAATGACATCAAGCTGGCCATGGCCCACCCCAGCCCTCAGAAGTCAAACACAACCCTGATGCGGCCCTTAAAGAAATTGAGTTTGACACCGCTGATTTAAAAGAGTTGAAATGATCCCAAATCGTAGTTTGAAGGCTCAGAAGAAGAAGAAGAAAAAAAAGAAATACCACGGCGAGTTTTGCCAACATCCGACTAAGTTCACAGAATATCAAATCCCTTTCAAGCATCCACTGAAGACCCTTTTCATTGACTGCTGTCTCTTTTTGACATTCCTGATCTGCATCCGTAAAAAAAAAATAAAGAATCAAGAGTGTAGATAAACTGGGCTTTTAAACTTCCAATGTTAAAAAAAAATCACTACCCTATTTATAATGTACATATTTTATTGCTGGTCACAGAAATGAAAGCCAGGGAAAAGTTACAAGCAAAAGTGGATTCTTTTTTTCTCTGTCCATCTCTAACCACAAGCAAATACACTAATGCTTATCTGCCAGCTTTCAAAGCCATGTCAATCAAAATACTTAGGTCATCATCACCACCATCACACAAATGGTGATGCTATTTCAAGGCCAAAAAAAAAATGCTGGTGACCTTCTACCACTGCAACATAGAGAGTATTTTAACTTACTGCACCTCTGTATGGTTTGCCAATTGAACAATGGCAGATAGGACAGCACTCCAGAGGGTTAACGTCATTGCCCAGAAGATCATTGGTTGCCCACCAGCAGTGGGATTCAATTTTTTTTTACTACTGGTTCTGTGGGTGTGACTTGGTGGGCATGGCAGGGGAAGGATACTGTAAAATCTCCAAGTCAGAGGTGGTATTTGCCGGTTCTCCGAACTACTCAAAATTTCCATTACCGGTTCTCCAGAACTGGCCAGAACCTGCTGAATACCACTTCTGTTGCCCTCTCCCCTTTTTGGAAGAGCTTTAGAGCTTCCGCTGCCTTAAGAAAGTTCAAAACGTTCTCAAAGATCCATTTCATCCTGGGCACCCTTTTTTTTTTGAACTATTACCATCTGGCAGATGGTACAGAATAATAAAAACAAGGACAAATAGGCTGAAAAACAGCTTCTATCCCAGGGCAGTAACTCTATTGAATTCTACCGTAGAGTGCAATATTAATGCAATATCAGGGGTTTTCAATTCAATGTATAGAATGTGAAGGATGTGTGTTTGTGGTTTTTTTTAGAGTTACAATGTACACTGAAGATGGCATTTAGTTTCACTGTATGAGGTGCAATGACAATAAAGTACGCTGAATAGGTTTCTCTTTGAACCAGTTACACTGTTTTGTAATATTCATGTTTGAGTTTGTCAAAGTCCCAAAGGTGCTTTTTCTAAAGGCAATTGGACTTCACTTTTTTCCTTGATGACATTTCACTTCTCATCCAAGAAGCTTCTTTAGGACTTCTTCAGAACTGAGGAAGCTTCTTGGATGAAAAGGGAAATGTCTTCAAGGGAAATAAAAAAAACCAAGAAAGTCCAATTTCCTGTTGAGAAGTCCAATTACCTGTTGGGACAACCATGACCTGGATGACTGAGAATCTCCATAGAGTCTGTCAAAGGTACCCGAAGCATTTCTGTCTGAAGGTAAAATATAAATTCTTAAATGGCAAAGTTCTACATACAAAAGCAGTAATTGTCAGTGAGAAAAGGATTGTCTCTATTGTCCAGAAATGCTTCATCCACAAGTTCCATCAATTCATTCCTTTAAGTAATTGAATGCACGATGAGAAATGGAAGCAAAACATTAGATTAAAAAGAGAGAGGAGGAGTAATGTTTGTTGACTCTAGAAGTAAAGGTAAAAATTTTGACTCTATGGAATGGTGTTCATCTCTGTTTCTTAGCCTAAACACATTTGTCGGAAGACATTTCCATAGTCATGTAGCTAGCATGACTCTTCCAGTCTGCAGTGCCTTCACTATGGTTTGTAGCTGGTCATGACTACATCCAACTGGACATGATGAGCCACAGTGGCACAGTGGTTAGAATGCAGTGTTGCAGGTTAACTCACTGCCAGGAGTTCAATTCTGACTGGATCAAGGTTGATGCAACCTTCCATCCTTCCAAGGTTGGTAAAATGAGGACCCAGATTGTTGGGGGCAAGATGCTGCCTTTGTAAACTGTTTAGAGAGGACTGTAAAGTATCATGAAGCAGTATATAAGTCTTAAGTGATATGCTGTTGCTGTTGCTGTTGCTATTCTACTCTACTCTACTCTACTCTACTCTACTCTACTCTACTCTACTCTATTTTAATTGCAGTAGTAGTTGGAATCCAGTATTTCAGGCTAACTCTGCTGACCGCCAGCAGTTTGACCCTGACTGGCTCAAGATTGATTCCATCCTTCCAAGATCAGTAAAATGAGGACCCAGATTGTTGGAGGCTGACTTGCTAAACTGTTTAGAGAGGGCTGTAAAAGCACTGTGAAGCAGTATATAAATCTAAAGGTTATTGCTTCCCATCTCATCTCTCCTCCCAAAAAACAGTGCAGAGGCCTGAATAAGGACTATAAACAGCTGGGTTCGATGCCAGCATTCGCCTTTTTGGTACCCAAAAGCTAATATCAATTTTGTATGATGACTGTCTGCACATGTATACATCTTTGTTTTAAGTATGCATCAGTTATTTTGGAAAATCACCAAATGATAGCCCAGCACACATTTTCTTTCCACAATAGAAGCACATCCTTGGCCCATATGTTGTGCTGCCTACATCTACCTATCGTCAGTCTCGTGGCAAACATAAAATGGTTGAATTCACTATCAATTACAGGTTGGAACAAGTTTGATTTCAATTATAACAGGAGAGTAAAAACAGCTGGGAAATCCCCCAGGGGAAAAATGCAAGAATCAAGGGGGATGAATGGTTCATTAAGCACTACTAATTAGGGACAGATGAACTTGAGATATAAAACACATCTTGTTGCTCTGCTTGCTTCACTGTAATGGTTTCAGAACAGCACCTAGTTGGACTGGAGCTACCTGAATGTTGATACAATTGCCACCTCATTTGTAGCTGTAACAATTGGTCCAACTTTTCAAAAAGTGCCAAAAGAAATCAAACACCACCAGCACATCAACCAAATTAGTGAACTTCTGCTTGCTGAAATTCTACTCAAATGAGACAGCTGCTTTAGCTACAGACTTCTGAAAGCTTGAGCCAAAGTAAATAAAATAAAAATGTTGCAAAAAAATACTTTTAATCACAAAAGTGTTATGCAATGGGAAAAAAAAATCTGCACTAGCTTTCTGAGCTGGTTTGCAAGAATCACCCATGTTAGGAAAATGTGTTATTGCTTTCTCCATAGATGGAAGATAATGCAGTCACAAGAATTTTTATGTTCTGCAAAGAGATGTACCTGTTCTAGATCAAACACTTAAAAGAATCATTCTCAATCTGCTTATTTAGTATACCCTCTAGATCTTGTTGCATTCTCATGCAACAAGCTTTTATTGGTTAAGAATTTAGGAAGTTTGGTCCCACACATGGAAAAGTCTTGAGAATCTTAGCAAACCACAGGGCTCAAAAAACATTAACATCAACACCATACTACTCAAGTCCATTACATGACTGCTTTGATTTAATTGATTTCAACAGCTCATGAGTGGTCTCACCAAGTTGGGATTTAGCCCATTGGTTCTCAATGTCAACTCAGCTGTTGAACCAGCTGGTCAACAGGTTGGTTCTAAGGCAGGGGTGTCAAACTCACATTGTCAAGGTGGCGTTATGTGACGTATTGGGACTTATTTCTTCTTCACTAAACCAGGCGTGGGCAACACATGATGCATCTGGTCCACAGGCTGGGAGTTGAACAGCCCTGTTCTACTGTAAAGCAACAGTTCTCAAAAATACCGGTGTTATGACCTCTCAAATTGTTATCAATGAATCTAGGTCAACTCCCCACCCTCTCCTGAATACAGCTATACATTTCCTTATGTTAAGTTTGGAGCAGAGATAAATAAACCACTTTGGAATAATTAGGTTTTAATCCATGTATTGCAGAGGTTGCCAAACTTTGTTCTCCACCAACTGACCCATGAGTTTGTGTTGGCAAAAAGGAGAAAACCCAGAACCTGTTTTGCAGAAAGTTTTGTCTCCTTTTCTCCTGCATAACATAAACAGATTTTGTTCTTGGTGACACAATAGTTAGAATGCAGTACTGCAGGTAATTCTGCTGACTGCCAGCTGCTAGTAGGTTGGTCATTTGAGTCTTACTGGCTCAAGGTTGACTCAGCCTTCCATTCTTCCGAGGTTAGTAAAATGAGGATCCAGATTGTTGAGGGAAACATACTGACTTTGTAAACTACTTTGAGAGGGCTGGAAAGCCCTGTAAGCTGTATATAAGACTAAAGTGCTATTGCTATTGCTATTTACTCCCCTACAGCTTGAGGACCAATGGGCTAAAGACCAAGTTAGTTTCCTAGGCCAGGGGTCAGCAACCTGCAGCTCTGGAGCCTCTTGTGGCTCTTTCATCCCTCTGCTGTGCTTCCCTGTTGCTAGTCAATTGATAGGGCTTTCAGTTAGGACTGGTAAAGAAAAAAATATACTGTGCTAGGAGGAGACTCTGTGGTAGGAGAACTGGATTTCTGGTTAGTAGAGAAAAAAGGACAATGCACTAGGAGGAAACTCTATGGTGAGGCAACTGGACTTCTGGTCGGCTTGGAATTGAATGGGGGACTTCTGGTTAGGACCTTTGAGGCTCTTTGAGTGTTTAAGGTTGCCGACTCCTGTCCTAGGCAGTAAGTTATGCATGTGCCAAAATAGTCACCTGGAGTTAATGAATCCAGAACACTTCTTAAAAGCATTTTGGGGGAGAGGGGGGGGAAATAAAAAGATCAAATGGCAGCCACTTCTGCATGATTGAAGCCTCACTTCTTTTTTTCTTACTGAGAGGTGGCTGATGGCTGCCGTAATAGCTTGCTATTAATTCTTCTTTTGCCACAAAATAATCGGTATCGAGATTACAGGCTTCGTATCATTTTTCTAGTTTCCTTTGAAGTCACCCTAGCTCGTTGTATGAACATTTATTGGCAAATGATTAAAGTTGCATTACGTTTATTTAGGGGAGAAAAGTCTGCACTTAAAAATCTACTCTCGGGCTCTGCAATAAAACAGTATGGTCTTTTAAGTATCGTGGCCTATAAGTGCAAGAGCATTTTGAATGGGAGCATGAAAGGAGAGCTTCAGATGAGATAAATCTGAAAGCATGTTTAATTTTTAGGTGGTAATTTAAAAAAAAAGAACATAAAAGAAAAAGAAGGGGCACAGGGGAAGAAAAAAGATATTTGTGCTGGGACGTTGATGTCAATATAAGAATGCAGTGGAGTTGATAACTGCCATCTTGACATAATAGCCAGCTACTAATGTTTCTATTGCCACAAAATAATCAATATCCAGATTACAGGGTTGGTATCAATTCAGGCTTGGTATGGAAGCTACAAAATATGGAGAACAATTGCAGGAATTGGGTATGTCTAGTCTAGCGAAAAGAAGAACTAGGGGGCGACATGATAGCAATGTTTCAATATGAAGAGGCTGCCTCAAAGAAGAGGAGGTCAACCTATTTTCCAAAGCAACTGAAAGTAGGAAAAGAAGCATGGATGGAAACTAATCAAGGGGAGAAGCAACCTAGAACTAAGGAGAAGTTTCCTAACAGTTAGAACAATTAACCAGTGGAACAACTTGCCTCCAGAAGTTGTGGGAGCTCCATCACTGGAAGCTTTCAAAAGAGATTGGACAATCACCTGTCTGGAATGGTATAGGATCTCCTGCTTGTTCCAGAAGACCTCCAAAGTTCCTTCCAACTCTGTTATTCTGTTATCATTTTTTCTGATTTCCTTTGAAGTCACCCTAGCTCATTGTATGAACATTTATAGGCAAACGATTAAAAATGCATTACTTTTATTTAGGGGAGAAAAGTCTGCACTTAAAATTCTACCGAGCTCTGCAATAAAACAGTATGGTCTTTTAAGTATTGTGGCCTATAAGTGCAAGAGCATCTTAAAAAGAAGCATGAAAGGAGAGCTTTCACGCCACCCTTTAAGTTAAATCTGAAATGATTGAGATAAATTCGAAAGCCACATTTGCATCTTTAGTTTTTAAGTAGTATTTTTTAAAAAAAATAAAAAATAAAAAAAATAAAAGAGAAAAGAAATGAGAGGGAAAAAAGACACTGTGCCAGCAGGCTGGGACATTGATGTCAATGTAAGAATATACCGTGAATTTAAATTTCACCCACTGAAATATCTAGAAGATAATCTGGCTTGTTTTGTTTGAATCCTGCTGCATGCTAAAAAAAACATTCCTTTGGTTAAACACAAAGCTTTCAATGAGTGCATTGTGTGAAATCACCTGTATACACTGATGGAATGCAGTTAATGGCATCTTAATGGGAAGATGTTCTCCTTAACCAGCTGCCTTGTTATTCAGAAGAGTTCTCTTTAAAGGATTGCAAAAAATTGACTTCCAGGAGCTGCTGGAAAGTTCTTCCTTCCTCCCCTTTCTCCCTGTTGTATATAAAATATGGAATATGCTCCATTGGAAGCTCAGGCTGGCCCTCACATCTTTTTATTTTAATTATTTAATGTTGGTAAGGTAAAACTTTTCCCCTGTCCTATTATTTCCAACTTTAGGGAATGGTGCTCATCTTTGTTTCTTAGCTGAGGGACCCAGCATTTCTGTGTCCAGTTGGCCAGCATGACTGTATGCCGAAGTGCATGGAATGCTTCACACCTGAGCAATGTCTATTTATCTACTTACATTTTCATACTTTCAAACTGCTAGGTCAGGGGTCTTCAAACTTGACAGTTTTAAGACTTGTGGACTTCAACTCCCAGAATTCCTCCTCCAGTCATGTTAGCTCAGGAATTCTGGGAGTTGAAGTCCACAGGTCTTAAACTTGCCAAATTCAAAGACCTTGTGCTAGACTGGAGCTGAGGCAGGACAGGAGCTGAGGCAAGTAATGGGAGCTCACCCTGTTGCATGGCGCTCAGGTCTCAAACCCAGGCTGTCAGCTTTCCAGCTGACAAGCTCAACTTATCATTAACTGCTGAGCCACCATACACCTTATTTAATGGTGGCAGTGATTTTAATGGCTACATGTTGTGATTGTTTCCTTGTTGATGGTTTCAAGACATGCCTTAAGGAGGTAGACTCTCCTCCTGCCCCACCAAATGAAATGATTCTTTAGTACTACTTTCTGCCTTAATTTTGGAGGAAACATTCAAAGTTTCTGGACACATTCAGAAATATTTCCCCATATGAGAGTGTCAAGCAAAAACTTGGATCTTCAGGTAGAAGTTTAGCTTAATGAGTTATTGTGTTTGTGTATCCTCGGGTCAATATGATTAGTGCACCTATAAAGCCTCAGGTCTTCCTTTTATATATCAGCAGGGGTAGGCAACTTGGAACACATCTAAGTATAGCCAGGAGAACTATATTGCCTTCATTATTCTGCATAGCTCTTCAGATCCTTCCACTTTCCAGATCAAACCACTGACTCTGGGTGATCCAAACCATTAAAGCTGAAATGTAACATGGTGACACCATGGGAAGAAATACTTCCTACCTTGAGTTGGTAAGAAATTAATTAGAAACAAACTTCAACAGATATATACTGCCTATTTGAAACAGTCCTTTGGGTACTGAACAGTTTTACTAGTGATTGCAGAGAGATTCTTAACATTTGTTGTCCATCTCAAAACACTTAAAATATTTCAATCTAGAACATGCATGTTACTGATTTGTCATTGATTTATTCTGTTTGTGTTAAAAGAATACAATTTCTGAATGCCCATGGCTCCATTGGTACATTGCCATTGCTACTCAAATTACTACTTCCTAGGATTTTTTTTTAAATATTTTTTTCCAATCTAGTGTCGAGCCCTTCTTCTTCTTCTTCACCTCTGTTTTGGAAGCCCATGAGGTCTCTGGCCATTGACTTCCTTCCTTCCTTTCTTTCCTGAGCTGTGGTGGTGCAGTGGTTAGAGTGCAGTACTGCAGGCTATTTCTGCTGACTGCTGGCTGCCTGCAATTTGGCAGTTCGGATCTCACCAGCCTCAAGATTGACTCAGCCTTCCCTCCTTCCAAGGTGGGTAAAATGAGGACCCACATTTTGTGGAGCAATATGTTGACTCCGTAAACTGCTTAGAGAGGGCTGTAAAGCACTGTGAAGTGGTATAGAAATCTAAGTGCTATTGCTATTGCTAGTCCTTCCCTTTTATAAATTATTATTGGTGTTGACAATAATTGACTGGTTCATTGATTGACTGTCATCAATTTGGTATCAATTATTGGCCCACGTGTTCTCCAGATGTTCTCCTGTCTCCAACATGGTCTTTCAAGTCTTCCAATAGCTCAACCATCGCTGTTAAAATGAAATCCATCTGTCTTGCTGCTAGTCCTCCTCTTCTCTTTCTCCCCATCTTTCTCTGCAGTATAGATTTCTCAATGAAGCTGGCTCTTCTCATAATGTGTCTGAATTAGAATAGTTTGAGTCTGATCATGTGTGCCTCAAATAAGATTGATTTTTTTTCATGATACATTTCTTTGCTTCCTTGGCTGTCCTTCGTATTTTTAGAATTCTTCTCCAAGAACAAAATTTAAAAGCATTAATACTCTTTCCATCCTGCTTCTTCAAAATCTGACTTTTGCTTCTATAGGGGAAAAATGCCTTTATGATTATGATACTTATATTTTCAAATGGCATTTGAATCTCATTTCCAAGAGTTTCATTGCTACCCTACAAATAGAGTATGTACCTTGACTGGAAACCATTTCATAAATTAACACTGTGTTACTTAGTAAATATGTTACCATGTTACTTAATAAATAATGTTACTATGTTACTTAATAAATAAACTTTTAGGAGTTTTACCACAATAAGACAATAGTATATTAATCTATTGATCAAATCATGAGAGATGCTGGCTTTACTTTTACTCCCATTTATGTTTTAAAGGGTATCGAAAATACAAATATGCATATATTTGGCAGCAAATAAATTAGTCATTTTCTGAACAATTAGTGATCATATAAAGGTGTGGCACAGAATCCAGTATAGACACTGAAGATATTAAGCTTCTGTGTCTTTATCATTTATCATCCTAGAAGCAAATAAAATGACTATAATAGAGTGAAATCATATGGGAACTTAAACCATTCTGTCTGTCAAGCTAGACAGCACCAGAAATGAACTGATAAATTATGGGACTGGCTCTCCGAAGTGATTTCTTCCTTCACTGATTCTTCCCATGATTTATTCATTCTCTGATTGGTTACAGCCACAATGGGATCACATTCATTCAGTAAAGTATGCATTGGATCTATGGATTTATATGGATAATCAAAAGATCAGAGGAGGAGGAGAGGTGGTGAAGGAAGGAGTTTAGAGGGAACTCTATAGCTTTAGTTCTAGAAGAAGATATTAAAAGATGCAATGAAAATCAGGTGTGATAAATGAATATTTAACCTGCATTTTTTCTTCATTTCCTTTATACTTATTCCAGTAGGCTAGATTGATTTATTTTTTAATGCAGGTTTCTGATTTTTTTTAAACTGACTCCCCAAAGACAAAAGAAAGTAAATGAATTTAACAAATGTTGCAGGAAAAGGCACTTGAGAATTCTATATGAATGGTGATAAAGAGATTACAGATATATCCCGGAAACATAATGGAAAGCACTGTTATGGTATAAGTATGTTAAAAGAATGACTATAGAAATAGAACAAATGAATAATTAAATTAATAAATTTGTTTGATAACCATCTACCTTCTTTTTTTTTGGTTGGGGTTCCTTAAAAAGAACAATTTATTTTGTAATTATTTGCAACTTGTTCTTTGTTTATTAATGTAGATGCATTTCAGAAAGGTAGTTGAGCAAGATCAATTAATATTTTACATTTCTTGCAGGAAGAGGGAATAGTATGCAAGAAAGAAAAAAAGAAAAGAAAGACTTTGATGGACAGGGCAAATAAATGCTGGCTACGAAATGGCCAGATAAGAGAGGGTGCAGCCCTAAGGGGAGGAGGAACAGGCTCAGGAAGGGACTGTCACTAAGTTCTTGGGAATGTAAATGGAATGGGGAGAAATTTGTACTTTCAGATCTGCAATGTTCTTTTAATGCAGCTTTACAGTAAAGTAGAATTAGTTCATCCAGTTATGTTTCCTGTCTAATCTGCCTGGAAAAACTGACAGGATAGCAATAGCACTTAGACTTATATACTGCTTCACAATGCTTTACAGCCCTCTCTAAGTGGTTTACAGAGTCAGCATATTGCCCCCAACAATCTGGGTCCTCAATTTACCAACCATAGAAGGATGGAAGGCTGAGTCAACCTTGAGCCATAAAAATGATTGAAGGTCGGATTGAAAGATTGTGTAGCATCAAATCATTTGCAACATTGGCTATTTTGACCCTGCCCTGTTTGATTGCATAAGATTTCAGAATAAAACTGCCCCAATCACTTCTTATTTCAAAATCACATGTTATTTTGTCACCTAATAAGTTCCCTAATTGTATCTGCATATCACTCAGTTCTTCTTCCCTCCCAATGAATTACCAAAAAAAAGACAAGCTATCTTAATGCACCCATGCATATTATAATGTGTTCCAAGAGAGGCATACTTGTTTTTCAGAGTTGCAAACAAAATACTTCTGTTATTACTGTACAATATAATTTTAGATAGACTATTAATCTAGTTTTATTGTCACATCATTGCTCATTTCCTCAAAGGGATGTGCTCCAGAAAGAAGTTTATTTATATCTACTAAGAGAATAGTAAGAATGTTAAGAATATTCTACCAAGGCAACAGATGGATATTGAAGATATTGAACAGTACTGGACGAGATGGAACCTTGTGGTACCCCACTGCTTACTTCCCTCTATGAAGATGTAGTACCATTAAGGACTACTCATTAAGTATGGTTTGTCCACCAGTTACAAATCCATCTATTCCACTTTTTTTCTAGCTTGCCAAGAAGTAGGTTGTGGTCTACCTTGTCGAATGCATTGTTGAATATACTGTGTCCACAGCATTTCACTGGTCTACTAATTGAGTCACTAAGTCAAAGAATGAAATAAGATTGTTTTTGGCATGATCTGTTTTTAACAAACCCATGCTGACTTCTAGTTATTACTTTACTCATTCCTGACTCTGCAACCAAGATGCAAGGTATACATTTTGACAAGCAGTTATCATGAAGGTAGAAGAAAGCAGCAGGAAACACATTCAGACTGGTAAGATTCTGTTACTATAACTTTGCAATAAAAGTAGTGTTGACTTATAAGACATTGGGTTTCTGGTCCGATTTACATTGAAGAGCTGGCAGATTTAAAAAGGTAAACACTTGAGGGAATAACTTTCATATTGTTGAAAGCTGAGTGTGGTAACAGGCAAAAACACATTATTATCTGCCTCATAGACAATAAGACTGATAAATGTGATCCTGCAAGAATATACCAAAATCATCTCTATCACCATCTATACAAAACTAAGGCCATTACAGTCACACTTCAGTTAATTCCAACACAGAAAGTTCATCCTCAGGCTCATAAATTTGCAAATTAATCATTTATGGTCCAAGATGCAATGTCTTCTTGACAATAACATTACAATTGTGAGACAATCAATTACTTTGTTTTAAGAAAGAACTTTTAGAAATATTCACTGCACAATTAAGTTTGTTACTAAGCTATTATAAATCAGCTCTGACCATGTAAAGCAGAACTTTACAATAAGTTGTGATTAATGCGGAAAACTAACTATTCGTGCCACACTACTCCATGCTTATAAATAGCTGAAGCTGCTATCAAAATTCTGTCAGTTTCATACAAATATGATCCTATAAATTGTAGATGAACAGCCCTCTATTAATTAGCATAAATTTCTAACCAGTAGAAAATTAAGGCTGAGCCCTGTTGTTTTATTCTCACCATTATAATGGGTTGGTTTGGATGTAGCCACAGTTGTAACTTCTCAAGCTATTCTTTCTTGTTCAGTTTTAGATTCCAAAATTAGGATCATGGGATCATAGAACTGGGATAGACCACTGAAGACATGAAGTCCAAGCCACTAATTAAGGCAGGAATCTGAAATGAAGTCTCAGTGAGCTACCAAGCTTTGCTTGAACATATCCAGTGAAGAGGAGGCCATATCACCTGTCTTCTCTGCCCTTAATTGAAATTATCTATCTATTATCTATCTATCTATCTATCTATCTATCTATCTATCTATCTATCTATCTATCTATCTATCTATTTATCTATCTCTATATCTATCACCTCTATCCATCCATTCATCTATCTATCCATCCATCATCTCTATCCATCCATCCATCCATCCATGAAAACAGACATCCTTTGTTTTGTTCCTCCTCTGTCTTTTCCAGTCTAATTGTCCAACTGTTTCACTTTCTCTTTAGAGGAATCCATTTCTAATCCTGTGAAGACAAGAACTGTTACTTCCAGTGGCTTATACATCATGCTTCTGTCTTTTTTGCAACCACATCACACTTTTAGCTCCCATTTGGTTGTGATCAGCTGAAACTGAATATGCAGTCAATTAGCAGCTGAAGTAACCCTTAAGTGCTTCACCAATATTCATGCATCCTTTAGAAAACCAAAACATGATTCACAGCTTTTTTCATATTGGTTATAGGTCTTCAGTATCCATTCTATATGTCTAGGAAATAATTCTATTTCTTCAAATTATGTGGTGTACAGCACTCAAGGCAAATAATGGCAACATGGCAACAAAGGCAGAAATTTTCAGGATAAAAGAAAACATTTCCAAGTCCTAGTAGTAAAATATAAGCATAAAGGTGAAAATCAATAATTTTACACCAGTTTTGATTTCTTGAGATCTTCCTTCTTCCCAATGATAAGGCTGGCATTTTTTTTACAGCTAGCGATCTAAACAACTTGGAATGCTTGTATCCATCAAAGGTAACTTCTGATCATTCTGAACCCAGCTTTACTTTCCTTCAAAATAGTCACTAACCAAAATGACTTAGATACCTCATCAAAAGCAAATTGAGAAAATATGTCTACATTAAAAGAGGCATTGTAGAGGGTGAGGAAAATTAATTTAACATAGATGCAGGCATCATTACTTATGAAAAGGGAGTAAAACAATTTTAACATTCAAAATTAAGATAATATTTGGAAAAGATGCAAGCAGAAGTCTTCTTATTTCATTGGAGTATAAGAAAGAGGATAATCAGACTTTCAAAATTCTCTTGTGATCAATGCCAATGGAAGTAGTGTAGACTTCCTGTGGAGTTAAATTCAGGTCTGGTTTTGATATATGAGTATCAACACCAAACTAGTTTGGAAACCGAGCAGTTAGAATCATGATACAATATAATATTTGAAATTAATAAAGAAAAACATATTAATGGAACTTCTTCAAATTGAAGCTTGGTTTTAATGTTGTGGGGCCACAAGATTCATGCATGGGCTTCCCAACAGAAATAAATGGAGGATAGCTCTTTGTGTCTTGATCAGTGAGGACCTCATGGGAGCATGACAGAATACAATTAATGCTCTGGGAAAGATCTGTTTAATTTGTACATGTTTTAAATTTGTATTTTATATTTTATGACATATATTATATTTGTTTTAAGAGCCAGTGATGAAGACACTCGCCACCCACTTGGAAGGTTAAGTTCAATCCTAGGTAGCAGCAATTATTTCTCTCCTAGGGAGCAAAAGGAAAAAAAATTGCTATGGACTCCATGTGGTGTCAGAAAGGGCATCCAGCCAGGAAACGCTGTTTCATCCAGTTGCCCCAATTCTACCCCGAATTACAGGGTTGTAAAAGGGAGGTTTTTTTTATAGTACACCTTATTTTAATTGTGATGTGTTTGACACAAATAAAGAAAGGCACCAAGTAAACAAATTTGTAAGAAAGAGACCTATAATGGTTGCCAAGGAGGCCTACTTGTTTCGTGCATTCCACATAATTTGCATTGTCTCCGGGATTTGTACAGGAATTCAATTAGCCCTTAATGGCCTTATTGTCCCCATAGGAAAAGTGGGAAAACAGGATTAGATTAATTGACAAGGACATCTAGCAGATTAATGGCTCCAGGTGGGAGCTAAATTGGATGAAATACAATTCACATATCCTATTTTTAGGGA
Organism: Naja naja; assembly: GCA_009733165.1. NCBI lineage: Eukaryota > Metazoa > Chordata > Lepidosauria > Squamata > Elapidae > Naja > Naja naja. The sequence goes on along the minus strand of CM019153.1, from coordinate 44,159,936 downwards.
TCACCCTGTATTGTTTCTGGCTCATTCTTAAGCCAACTGGGTTGGGTAGATTTGGCTGAAAAGATTGCATGAATCCCAACCTAATCTCAGAGAATCTCAAAGGCTAAAATGTACAAAGAACAATTACAGGAATTGGGTATGTCTAGTTTAATAAAAAGAAGGACTTGGGGGGACATGACAGTAGTCAAATGTTCCAACATTTGGTGGGCTCTACAAAGATGAGGAGCTGAAACTATTTTCCAAGGCACAAAAAAGGCAAGACAAGAAGCAATGGTTGGAAATTAATCAAGGAGAAAAGCAATCTAGAACTAAGGAGAAATTTCTTAACAGTGAGAACAATTAACCAGTGGAATGGCTTGCCTTCAGATGTTGTGGGTGCTCCATCACTGAAGGCTTTCAAAAAGAGGCTGGACAACCACTTGTCTGAAATGCTATGGGGTTTCCTGCTCAAGAAGGGGATATGATTTGAAGACCTTGAGGTTCCTTATAACGCTATTATTCTATGTTCAACCATGGCTTCCTAACTTATCATTCCACGCAAACCCAAATTATTGAGATTCATTGAATAGGTACAGTTAACAAATATTGGCTTAGTGTTGATATGTAAACTCAGGTTAATTGTCATTGTATTGGCAAACAAAGCAAACAAAAAAAACTTATTTGTATGTCTCCTGAAAAGTAAAGAAGGATTTCCTAACCTAATATTCTCCAAAAATGTTGAACTATAGTTTTCATCATTCCTACAATACAGTATTTCGCTTCTCAAAATAGTGAATTGGCTTCATGTTTTCACCTGCAACAATCCACCCACTTTATATTCTAGACAATTTTTAAAGGATAAGGATCTTTTATTGATAATCGAAATAAAGACGCAATATCTGTGTGACACATTTGTCCAGCGAAAAGGAATCAGCATTCAAAGATAGAAATATCAGATTTTTTTTTACATCAAACCCTGCTGTCAGCTCCTATGAAAAGTCACAAGGATTTCAATGTTCTTCTGTGAACATCACTTTTCTTGAATTGTAGATGCTTTGTTTTTATTGAAATGCTGGTCTTGAAAGGAACTTCTGACTATTTATATTCACTAACAATATTCTCCTCTGATACCAAGTCTGAAGTTAGCAACTACTTTTGGAAGAATTCCCTTGTTTGCCAACTTGTCTCAATTCTTTCAAAGAGAATCAGACCTCAGAACAACAGAAAGCTAGCATCTGATTCTTCAATAGTTTGGAATCAAATTTCAAAGGGCCTGAACAAATGTGTTTTAACTGCAAATGAATAAGTCAACTCGTAAACTCTACCTTCTTAAAGAAATTTTTGTACTGTAATCACTTTAAATAAAAACAAGATGGCAGTCCAACCATGGGAAAAATATCTGGGTTTGAAACATAGCATGCTAATATATATATTGTTGCTTCTGACATTTGAGTTTATCCCATAAGGTACAATTAAATTAAATTCTTGAAGCTAAATCATATAATTTTGTAGGGATTCAATAAAAGCATCCTTAATAAACGTTAAAAAGTGGGGAGACACAGACCTATATTTTTCATACTTTGGTAACTATCTTATTGATTGATTGATTGATTGAATTTATATTGCCATCTATTCACCCATGGCGACTCAAGGTGGCTTACAGAATGTAAAACCATATTTAAAATAAAAAAAACAATAAAAACTAATAAAAAGTATCAAATAAATTAATAAAGTACAATAGAACAAAATCTGGATGACAGCAGATCAACAAGCCATTTGATGGGCTCCACCCCAGACCCACTGGAAGAACCAGGTCTTCAGGGCCTTCTGCAAGAGTGTTAGAGAGGAAACCATTCTAATCTCTGAGGGGAATGATGTTCCAGAGAGAGGGAGCCACCATGGAGAAGGCCTTTCTTCTGGGTCCCACCAGGTGTATCTCCCTCAGGGATGGGACCCGCAGCATTCCCTACCTCCCCGCTCTAATGGGTCAGGTAGATGTGACTGGCAAGAGACTTTCCCTCAGATAACCTTTCCCAAGCCATGAAGGGCTTTAAAGGTGACAACCAGCACCTTGAATTGCACCCAGAAGCAAATCGGCACTGGGGTCTGCACAAAACCATGTGGGCATTTTGCACCAACTGGAGCTTCCTGAGTGTTTCTGAGTGTTTCAGGAAAGAAGGAATTGCAACACAATTAGCAATAATAATTTAGAGATGATGATGATCATCATCATCATCAGAAGATGGTATGGAAACATTTAAGGCTTGGCTTCATATAAATAACTCAAACATTATATGAACTTTACTGCACAATCAACTTCACTGGATTCCAATTAGCTTGACTCTCAAGATCAAATAGCAACAGCATTTAGACTTATAGACCACTTCACAATGATTTACAGCTCTCTCTAAGCAGTTTACAGAGACATCATATTGCCCACGACAATCTGAATAATTTTACTGACCTCAGAAGGATGGAAGGCTGAGTCAACCTTGAGCCTGGTGAGATTTGAATTGCCAAATTGCAGTCAGCTGGCAGTCAGCAGAAATAGCCTGCAGTACTGCACTCTAACCACTGTGTCACCATGGTTCTAAATACAAAACTAAATACAAGCAAGTAGAAATTATGAACCTATATTGTCAACAATACAAGATAAGGAATCTCATTATCATTCCTCTAAGTTAAATATTGATTTCTGTAGAGGTGCGGTATTTTGGGGGAGGGGGTATTGTGTTAATATCTCATTTTTCCCCAGATTGAAATGTTATTCCACCCCTCATCTTATTCCACAACTCTATGGCATGGGGTAAATATTCATCCCAAAATCACAGAAGGACTTTTGATAAATGAAATGAACATTAAGCAGGGTTTCTCAGAAATATTAACCTGTGCTTTCTGTGAAGTATTAGGAAACTCTTCCAAAGATTTAAAAAGTATGGCCAAACTTCTAGTCTGATTATTTTCTTTGAATGTTCTTTATATCTTTAGTTTTCCACGTGTTTGAGAGTTGGTCCCTGATGTGTAGTTAATAACAATAACAATAACAATAATAATAACATCAGGACTTGAGAATCGAACTGCAGAGACTCTGGCATAAACCAGTGCAGGCAAGCACTTAAAAACAATTGGCACTGACAAGATCACCATTGGTCAGCTGCAGAAGGCCATCTTACTGGGATCTGCTTGCATAATCTGTTGATACATCACACAGTCCTAAACACTTGGGAAGTGTTCAACTAGTGATTTATGATACGAAACCCAGCATATTTATCTTGTTTGCTGTGTATACTGTCATTTTTGTGTATAATAATAATAATAATTGTTTTTGTTGTTGTTGTGTTTTCTCACTATGACCATCAAGAAACTGACAAACATCAATAAGAAAATCCTGGGTGAAAAGGAGAAACAGACCTCAATCCTCAAGGGTACAGTGTTGAAGTGACCCTTGTCAAAGTTTGAAAACAGTTTGGAAAAACATTTTCTCATGTTTTTCCCTAATTAATTCCACCCACTCCCTTCCATTCTGGAAAAAGTTCTGCCATTCCTGATTAATCTGGTTAATGGATGTGCAAAATTCTTTAAGAGAGCTGGTAACTATCTGCTGGAGTTCATAGAAAGAGTCAAACTCATCACTTCCTGTAGGAGTCATTCAGTTCCTGTCAGTCTAAAAGTCAATAAAATTTAAGCTATTATAAACCGGATTGCCTAAAATAAATAAACAAAAAGTTCAACTTGCTAATCTTCTTACCTCCTATGCTTATGTTTCTTGCTCCTAGGCTGACAACCAGCAAAAATGTTTCAGTGGAAATGCAACAGGGGCAATTCATGTAATATCACCTGCCCCATCTAGGAACACAAGGGGGCTTTGCAAGAGTTCACAGCAAAATAATACTTGGAAAGTGAGAAGGAGAGGGGTGGGGATGGAGAGAGAGAGAGAGAGAGAGAGGGAGAGAGGGAGGGAAGGAGAGAGAGACGGAGACAGAGAGAGAGAGAGACAGAGAGAGACAGAGACAGAGAGAGACACACACAGAGAGAAGACATTACAATATCTGCAGGTTGAATGATATATTGTATTCCAGCAGCAAGCGAGATAAGAATGATTGCTCTCTTCACCAATAAAATAAAAGCAGATTGAACTTCTGACCTGCACATAGTAATGGAAAGAGCCTCCTGAGTCCGAGGGAACTACAAAAGGAAGGTCAGTCTACAGCAACTGGCTTTTCTTTTCCCAGCCTCAAACTTGTTTTCAGCTGACTAATGCAATGTATCCGAAACCTTTTTCTTTCCATTTTATGGCTATCCTTCCACAGAAATTAAAAGCCTTTTCTTGATCCTGCAACTGAGGAGCAGAAGTATAACAAATCACAAGGATAGTGTGTGCAGGTAAACCGGAGGGATGAGAGGGTCACCTTCTCCTTGGTTGGCCTTGGATTGATGGTCTCCAAAGGTGGTGCTTTCTTGAAACCGAATGTATGAATAAGACGAATAGTATGAGGGCTCCTTGGTCAGGGGTTGGATTCGGACCGGTTCAGGTGAACCAGTAGTTCCAGCAATCAGTTGGCCCTGCCCACCTGCCCCTGCCCTAGTCTGTCATTTATTTCCGTGTTTTGCAGCTCAGCTGATTCGTGCGGTACAGTGGATTTATGCGAGTCAGCTGTTTTAGTCACCGGGGCTGCAGTAGAAGGTAAGTATTAGAGCTGAAAATGGGCAGTTTTGAAACACTGAGAAGCACGTGCTGACCGAACCGGTTATTACAATGGTTGAATCCCATCACTGTCCTTGATGCTCTCTGACCTTGGTTGTTTCCTTGCAGACGTTTCTTTACCCAAACTAGGTAACATCATCAGTGCTAACTAGGATGGGTAATGCAACATCTTTCCAGAAAACAACCAAGCTCAGAAAGCATCAAGGACCCCTCATTTCAATCCTGAGCTGCAAATATTCTCCCTTATTGGTACAATACAGTATGATTGCAGGCATTTCCATTATGCAGGTAGACCCTCAAATGGATTCCTGTTTCCTTCTATGTGGTCTGATGAATAATAGCCTTTTGAAGATACTACAAAGACTCTTAGATAATCAGTCCATAATGAGTTGAGTAATATTCTACTCACTGTCCCTACTCCCATTCCTCACTATTCCTAATCCAGTCTTCCGTTGCGCGCCAGAACTCATGCAGGATATATAATTCAAAGCTCTATAAAGGATCCTGAAAATGCAGGAAAGTCAGCCAAGCTTGGGAACATAATCCTGCCGCTTGAAGTTGACAATTTAACACATTAGAGCATGAGGCAACAGTGTGAAAAAGCCAGGAGTCCGATTGTTCTTGGAAATTTTGTAAAGCCTGTCTTTTAACTATAACTGTAGGGTCCTTTTGTACATTCTACAGAAGCCCTTCCAAGTATTAAGAAAAAGAGAGAGAACTCTTTCAGAGGATAAAGAGAACCATAACATGACTGTGTCCTCACCAGCTTCTCTGAATAATGTGGAAAGTCTAGCCAGAGTGATTTGTAACATTGTGTACTTAAATATGTTTATGGAATTCATATTTGCAAGTCCTGATTTGCTGCACCAACAGACCCCCTGAAAATTGGGGAGAATGAGTATACAGAGAGCAGAGGGGCACTGAACTTTTTCTTTTCTTTTTTTCTCAAAGGCTTATTTTTTATGTCTCTATTTAACCTGCTTCTTATTGTATATGTCCCTTCAAGTAAATGATGACTCCTGGAGACTACTTGGCTAGTCCTTGAAGTTTTTCTTGCTAAGATTTCAGAAGTGGTTTGCTGTTGTCTGCTATCTAGGGCAGAGAAATAGAGTGAGTGGCCCAAAGTCACCTAGCTAGCTTTGTGCATATGGTGGGATCAGAACCGAGGTCCTTGTTTCTAGCCTTAACCCAGGGGTGTCAAACTCAATTTCACTGAGGGCTGCATCAGCATTATGGCTGCTGTCAAAGGGCCAGTTGCATGTAAGACTATGATGACTAGTCTTCACAGTGGCCAGGTGGGCATGGCTGGGTGGGCATGCAAAGGTGGGTGTGGCCGGCTCGACAAAGCTTCCTATGTTTGCACCTGGGGTAGTACTCAGCCAGGTTGGGGTGGGCCAGGGCTGAGGTGGCAGGAGCCAGCCCCTCACCATTTCCAGGGCAGCCCCGCAGGCCAGATCTAACCAAATCGCAAGCTGGATGTGGCCCACAGGCCTTGAATTTGACTTGTCTGCCTTAACCGCTGCACCAAACTGTCCCTGTGTCCTGTTTCTTATACCCAGCACAGTCTTCACTTCCTTCCCCTCACAGTCCAGGTACTTCTCTTCCCATAATGGAGGAAAATGCAGTGCTAAGTTGCAGGCAAACCTAAGTGAATTAGATTTTCCTATCAGCATATTATGGGGTCTTGATGGCTCAGTGGTTAAAGAGACTGAGCTTGTCAGCAGACAGATGATAGCTCAGGTTGCAGACCTAAGCTTTGTGCAATGGGGTGAGCTCCCATTATTTGCTCTAACTCCTGCCCATCAGTTTTTTTTCCAGTTTGAAAGCATGCAAATGCAAATAGATTAATAGGTACCACTTCAGTGGGAAGGTAACAGCATTCTATGCACCTTTGGTGTATAGTCCTTCTGGCTACATGACCATGGAAATGTCTTTGGACAATGCTGGCTCCCTCAGACAAGAAACAGAAATAAGCACTATGCCCTAGAGTTGGGCACAATTGACAGGGAAATCTTTACCTTTATCAGCAAATTATTTCCTAAATGAAGCTAGTGGTTGTACTATTGTTTCATTCAAGCACCAACCCAAAGAATACTTTCTTAGAAAGAATTACAGTCCTAAACATAGTGTTTCTCTTTCTTTGCCCATTTCTTCCACTTTATAAAACTATCTGTTACCCAACAATCCCTCATATGGAGGAGGACAAATCTCACATGCCTTCTTCTTTTTGTCTCAGTACAAAATAGGTCTAGATTTAAATCTGATTTTTCTGTCACATTAAATCCCAAGAATAATAAGAATCATCCAGTTTAGACCACAGGCTCAGCTGACTGCTGTCTCTTTCCCCAGTAGAGAATTAATGGCAAACACATCAACAGAAGACTGACATTGTTTCATTATGCACTATTAAAGTCAACTTTGAATTATCTTGTACTCCTGGAAGTGAAACTGTGTAGAGTCCAGGCAGCACTATGGAAGTGACCATTGTCCTTTTCTGGGTTATTGTTCTACTTCCTATTCCAAAGGTGATTTTTCAGGAGGCAACTGGATGTTCTTATTTTTTTCTTTTGAAGATGTTTCGCTTCTCATTCAAGAAGCTTCTTCTTTAGCTCTGACAGGATAGTGAGGAATGGAAGGATTTATATTCCATGCAGACAGCTGGTCATTTGCATCCTTTTAGAGGGTCATTGAAGCACTTGGAGGCTTATCTGTCTCCTCAGGGTAACCTGAGTAGTGGTCCCAGTTCCTGTAGTCTGCAATTTTTCCTCTGGAAATCTGGAAAAATAAGAAAGTCCAGTTGCCTCCTGAAAAAGCACCTTTGATACAACCATGACTGGGATGACTGAGAATCTCTACAGACGTTCCACTTCCTGGTTTTCCAGGAAATTCAGGGCTTCCTACATGCTCTTGCACCTCAAGGCCAATCAAAATCAGCTAGAGGTTGTGCTACAATTTCAGGTACTGTGATTGCTATTTAGTCTGTTCCATATCTTTCTAGCCTGAAGATTTATTTATTTTTAAATCAAATTTAAATATGTATTTTTAATGCATTTCTAAATGTATTTTTCATCAATCGGTATAATATTACTTTTTTCCCATTTAGCTAAGAACTGTGCATCCAACAGATACCTTAAATTCAAATCATGCATTAGCCAAGAAAATTCACAAAATTCAAATCCCACAAACAGCCCTATTTATCATCATTGCTTGCAAATTAAGAGTCTACATTTGCACCAGTGTTTATCAAGCACTGCCAGCAGCCAATGTCATCCTGTCACTGAAACTGAATCCTGAAGTGCATAGAAATGCACACAAAATTGGAAACTAATTTGAAGTTATTATTTCCCCTGAAGATAATCAAAAGATATTCAGAGTGAAAACTTCTAAGCAATAAGTCCTCCTGAAGAAGCAATCTCTTACCATATAATTCCAAGCTACAAAATAGCCATCTTTGGGTAAAAGTCAAATTGAAGCTATCTATGCAGACCTTGTTTTTCATATCTGATACAGTGAGATTTAACAGCTGTTTCTGCAGGAAATGGGTAAAAAATATCAATATGGAAACATATGTACAAAGAAGTCAATGACCAGCAGCAAGGTCTGGTCACACTATAAAAAAAGATGTTGAGACTCTAGAAAAAGTACAGAGAAGAGCAACCAGGATGATTATGGGACTGGAGACTAAAACATATGAAGAATGGTTACAGGAACTGGGCTTGGCTAGTCTAGTGAAGAGAAGGACCAGGGGAGACATGATAGCAGTCTTCCAATATTTGAGGTTCTGCAACAGAGAGAAAAGGGGTCAAGCTATTTTCCAAGGCACCTGAAGGCCAGACAAGGAATAATGGATGGAAACTGATCAAGGAGAGATTTAACCAGAAATAAGGAGAAATTTTCTGACAGGGAGAATAATCAACCAATAGAACAGCTTGCCTTTGGGAGTTGTGGCAGCTTCATCACAAGAAGAGATTGGACTGCTACTTGTCAGAAATGATGTAGGGTCTCCTGCTTGGGCGGGGGTTGGACTAGATGACTTATAAGGTCCCTTCCAACTCTGTTAATCTGTAAGGAAGGTGATGGACTCAATTTCACTGGTGATAGGTATAGTGTTAGAAGACTTGAAGGATCAGGTTGGAGACAAATTTTCATGGAGAAGAATCTATCCATGTAGTTGCTAAGATTCAGTGCTGATCTGGTGGCACAAAAATCAATCCTCAATGGAAATAATACAGACACTCAGATAGATTCTTATCTGAGATAATAATAGCAACAACATAAATTATTTTGTGGGTCTGGCTGCATATATTCACACATGTACAGTACAGTATATTTCTGAGTGTATGAATATACTTTAAATTTAGGGGAGGAAAGCCACAGATAAGTTTTTGCTTTTGTATTCTATTTCTGTCTGGCCATCTAGTATTACTATTTTGTTCTCATAATACTGTTGATAATTGTTTGTCATTTTCATCCCCTCCCTTGGCCAGTTTAATCTCTGTGAATGGCATTAAAAGTCAAGCAGTCACTACTTCTTTAAGATCCAGCTTTTCCAGTGTGTAAAATGTTCTCAAAAAGCATTAGAAAACTTGGATGATTTTGAAGTTTAAATTGTAGCATGCACACATGCCCGCACGCACACAAACCCGTGAAAAATAATTGAATCTTTCACTGCTTGCTTACATATCACACAACATCTCTCATCTCAGCCAGTAGAGCAAGTGGTCAAACTGCCTAAAAAAAAACCCCACTGAGTTTGATCTATCATTTTCAAAATATTTTCAAGGGTTTCAGAGGGTTTTTTGCATTTTGCAGTCAGAAATGTGATTTTTGTCAGTTAAAGCAAGCCCAGACTGAATTCCAAAAGAATAGCGCAACTGATATCCTATTTTTTTTTCTAGAGCCATCAACCAAGCTCCAGCAGGTGTGCTTCCTGTTGATTTCCAGTGATTAGCTCCTAACAAGGTTTAGGGAGCCATAAAAGGATTCCTTGCATCCTTAATCACAGAAATTTAGGCATCCGGCTTGCCAATTTGTTGCCTTTCACTAGTAAAGTGGTCCTTTTTAAAGCGAATCAATCTATATATTACTCAAACTCCCCCATTTGTTTGTAACTTTCGGTTGGGTGAAACTGGGCATGAATCCAAAAGTGCTTCAAATGGGCTAGTTTAAAGAATGTGTCCAAAATTTGGACCCATTCCTCCAGCCGGACTGAAATTTGGCAAAGGTGTAGCTGCTTCACTGCCGTCGTAGTTGTGTGATTGCCGTTTCCAATACTCCCTGCCAGCTTCCCACAAGGAGAGTCAAAGGGAGTCCTGGCAGGAAGTTGGAAGTCACTTCTGTTCCCACTATGCTTTTGCCCATCTGCTGTCATTCTGCTTCTCTCTTTAGGCAATAAAATATCTATGAAACAATGTCCCAACAGGTTATGGGTTGTCTAGTGGATGGATGTGTGTGTGTACACCAGTGGTGGGATTCCAAATTTTGCGCTACTAGTTCTGCGTGCTTTGCTTTGCGCGTGTGCTGCACTCAAAGATCACTTTCCACATGCGCGCAGCACTCAAAGATCACTTCACGCACATGCAGAGCTCAAAGATCGCCCTCGGTGAGCTGTTTTTTAGCTCAGCTGATGCACCACAATCTGCTCTGCCACATGAATCAGCTGAGCTAAAAAACAATGGAATATAGGATGGGGGTAGGTGGGGGTAGGTGGATATAGGGTAGGGGTAGGTGGACGGGGCCAGTCAGAGGTGGTATTTGCTGGTTCTCCAAACTGGTTAAAATTTCCCCTACCAGTACACCAGAACCAGTCCGAACTGGCTGAATACCATCTCTGGTGTACACACAGAGAGAGAACACACACATCCATTCACTAGACAACCTCAACCTGTTGGTTTATGTGTATGTGTAAATATGTATGTATACAGGGCTGCGGTTGCTCACATGATAAGATGCTGGGCCTGCACACCACTGAGGTCGGCAGCTCGGCAGCTCAATTCCTGTGAGCGAATAAACTGCAGAGGGACAAGTAAGGAGCCTCCCTCAATTGCCTACTGGCATTCAGGCATCCCGCAGGTAAAAATAACACCGCCAGAAAAAATTCCTTTCACAGAGGCAGGCAGCCACCTCAGTGATCTCTGGCTAACACGTGCCATACACTGTCATGCCCCTGGTGGAGACTGACTCCGAGGAAGAGGAGGAAGAGCCAACAGGGAGTGGAATTGTGGTTCCAGAGGTGGTGGAGGAGGCTGGAGAAGGGCAGAGGCTGGTTGAGCATTCAGAGGAGGACCCAGGCCCATCCCCTATCCATCCTAGGGCACGCAGGGAGGAGAGGATCAGGGTAAAACATGGCCTACTTGGGAGGAGAGGGCCATGATCCTCTTCATGGGTTGCAGGTGGGAGATTTGCATAAGAGTGTGGACCTGCGTGCTAACAGACGCTGAAGACAAATTAGTGTTTTATTTCTAAAGAAGGTTTATCTTGGTTGGCATTCTTCCAACGGACTGTTCCTGGTTATCTTCCTGAAGCTGGCAATTATCTATCCTGGTCTGTCGAGGAACTTTATGCAATGCGGTTTGTTTTTGCTTTTTGCTTCGTTATCAGCTCTTTGAATGTGAACTGTGTTTCTTGCCTTTGAAATGTTATTTTGACTCTTCCACTGTGAACAATTAAACAGTGAAGCCAAGTTGAAGGCATTAAAGGACTTTTAGTTACATTTTGGATTTTGTTATATTTCTGAGATACTCTGGATCATCACATACACTAAACAAACAACATATACATACACACACACACACATCAGATACTTAAAAACTGAGCGTTTGGCAGCACAAGGAAACAACAGCCAACTGCCGGCGATCACCACACCAACCAACCAATAGGAAAGCACCACATAAACACCACACATAGAATAACCCAAGACACATATTTTAGTAGAGACAAATTCCTTGAAGATCGACTTCCAAGTCCAAAAGCTTGGAAAATTAAACCTCTGGTCTCAGTGACTGATCCAGATTGAATCATGACCCAGATAACCAACATTATTCTAGGACACATATTATCCTAGGACACACTTAATTTATTTTTAAAGGAAGGAAGGAAGGAAGGAAGGAAGGAAGGAAGGAAGGAAGGAAGGGAAGGAAGGAAGGAAGGAAGGAAGGAAGGAAGGAAGGAAGGAAGGAAGGAAGGAAGGAAGGAAGGAAGGAAGGAGAGATTTCTCCAAAGCACCTGCTGGTAGGACAAGAAGCACTGGGTGGAAACTAATCAAGGAGGGAAGTAACCTAAAACTAAGGAGGAATTTCCTGACAGAACAATTAATCAGTGGAACAACTTGCCTCCAGAGGTTGTGAATGCTTCAACATTCAAAGTTTTTAACAAGAGATTGGATAACCATTTGTCTGAAGTGGTGTAGGGTTTCCTGCCTAAGCAGGGGGTTGGACTAGAAGACCTCCAAGGTCCCTTCCAACTCTGTTATTCTATTTTATTCTATTTCATTTCCAAATCTAGAAAACAAAATAGACCCCCTGTCTATACCACTAGTAACATGGGGTGGGGATGGAAGGTGGGGGGGTAGTATGCTTCAAAGAAAGAGAAATCTTCTTCTTCAAAAGGAAAATAAAAAGAGAAATTGCAACCTGCTGAGAAAGTCCTGCAGTGCTTAGGCAATAGTCTAACAAGAGAGAGAGACAGAAAAAGAGAGAGAAAGAAGAGAGAGAGAGAGAGAGAGAGAGAAAGACCAAAATGCTAAGGCTCTGAAAGAATTGATGAGCCAGCAATTTAGCTAACTGCATGATTGAGCAATTCATTTGCATCAGATTAGTAGAGAAATGCTATTTTCTCCATGCAACATCGAGCGAAGGTTGAAGCAGAATGGAAATCTATCCTTCATAACCAAAAAACAGTGAAAGAATTGTCTCCATCTACAAAAAAGCAGATGGACCCAAAGTGTTTGCCACATAATTATAAAGAGAAAAATGGGAAGGAATTGATAAAAACTGGGTTGTGCTCCCTGAGTCACTCTAGAATAGGGGTGTTAAACTCACAGCTGGATGTGTCACGTGCTGGGCTGGCCAGGGTTTAGCGAAGGGGGAAAAAGTTGTGATACGTCACGTGACGATGTGTCATCACGAGTTTGACACTCCTGCTCTAGAGCAAGATCTGATCCCTTGTTGTTTCACTCACAAACGTTTTAAATGCCAACAATCAATGAAAGGATTGGTGGCAGCTGTACCTGATTTTTTTTTAAAAAATATGTTCTTTATAATGAAAGACCATTATCTGAATTTCTATAGTATTTTGTGCTTGTTTCATATATAACCTTTGCATCTTTTAATGTTTAATTATAACAGCTTACTAAAATATCTCTGTTTCCAGATCCAGTAATATTCAGAATGAGATTATGGGACAATCCATATTCATCCATCCATCCATCCATCCATCCATCCATCCATCCATCCATCCATCCCCCATCTATCTCTCTTTCTCATCTATTTCTATTTATCTATCTTCCATCTATCTTTTATCTGTCTATCCATCTATCTGTCCATCCAGTCATGCAGCTAGCTAGCACCTCCTGTCCCAACAGGGTATGTAATACCAGTAGATAGTGAATATCTGTCCTATATTTGAGATTCTTGATTTGATTTGATTTTTTTGAATTATACCAATGCAAATATTATACACAAAAGTAGCATAGACCCTGATGGAAATAAAATCATGTAAGAAACACAATAGTTATCATTAGAGCAACATGCCTGAAATTAGCAGCAGAAACCCTGTAATTTAATCCAATGCAAATCAAAGTCAAAACAAATTCAGTAGGGGATTTAAAGGTCTGGGACTTTTGAAGATGCATACAGTCATGTTTTCATTGGCTTATATGACTCATCATAATCAAGCATTTAAAAACAACAACAACAACAACTGTCAATTCTTGGATAAATCACCAGAAGCTAGAATCAGCAGATCTGCTAAGTCAATAAACAATATTTTACAAATCATAATAGATTTACATAATGAGCAAAGCCAGAAGCAAAGAAATCCTGGTACAATATTTGAACCCAATCTTTGTCAGGAACTAAATTTGAAGATAATATTTATGCTCTTTCAGCCAATAAAACATCTGAACATTTAAATAAAGACAACATAAAGACAACAATATGTAAACACATTTTCCCCAGGATGAGTCTAGGAAAGAAATTGAATAATTATGAATTTCTGAAGAGCTTTCTTTCCACAAACTGGCCCCTGACATCATTTTATTTAATTTAGCCAATTGTTAATGATTTCTCTTTCTGTTAAACCTGATGGTATTCTTCTCCACTCCTTCAAAATGTAATATGTTCTATCTTAAGACTTATAATGATGGTAGTACTTGAAGAAAGGTTTTATAGGAATTGTATCAATAATAATACCAGTCCATTTAATCAGTCAACTGTTTCTCCAGAGTGGGCAGTGGAGTTCCTTAGGTTAATCTCACAGACCCCATTAAACAAGATTTAGTCATTATTTGTGACCCCACTGGACAAACGTAAAGATCAATTAACACCTTCCAGACTGGGCTTTATATCTATATATCTACTGGCAGAATAGGATTATCTGCAACCATTAGATTCAAGGGAAGTCTTATTTTATGTTACGCTCTCCATTTTTGCACTCTGTCAACACACTTCCTCTCACTGCTATCGCTTCCAGCCACACTATAGCTAATCATCACAACATTTTAAGGCAATATAAACATTTTCTGTCAGCTAGCGGGAATCCTAATCATTATAGCTGTTAGGAGACATAGCTTCCAAATCTCTTGAGGAAAATTGTGATCCTTTTCAAGAAATCTGAAAGACAGTTATTCTGCACATGAACTATACAGAAGTGGAAATTTTGATTTTCTGGGCTCTATGTCTTCAACAAGGTCAAATAGGCTATAACTATTTGATGGTCACATGAATGTTCTTCCTTTCTCATAGGTACATTAATGTGTAATGTTCTAAATAACTGTTTTAAGGCTTGAGGTTCCCACAAAGTATTTGTTAATTTCCAAACTTTTCAGTATTTTATCTGGCCATATCTATCATATTCTCCCAACATTCCAATGGAAAGAACAGTCAGTTAACATTGTCATTTTTGTTGCTGTTGTTATTATTTCCTGAAGTGTGAATATTCTAGAAAGAGTACAGAGAAGAGCAACAAAGATGATTAGGGGACTGGAGGTTAAACATATAAAGAATGGTTACAGGAACTGGGCATGGCTAGTCTAGTGAAGAGAAGGACCAGGGGAGACAGGATAGTAGTGTTCCAATATTTGAGGGGCTGCCACAGAGAGGAGGGGGTCAAGCTGTTTTCCAAAGCACCTGAAGGCCAAACAAAGAATAATGGATGGAAACTGAACAAGGAGAGGTTCAACCTGGAAATAAGGAGGAATTTTCTGACAATTTGAACAAAATGTATAATACATTAAAAATACAATATACTTTGGATAAAAAATAAAAATGAAAATCAATATCGGTGATGTATGTGCATACCTACACAAATACTGGGTGGATGGTGGAGAATGAATCAACCTGTAGAGAACCACATTCTACTCTGGGAGACCTGGAGAAGATTCTGTTCCTCCTGATGTCATCTTCTGAAGCAACTTCAGAAGGGTCTGGTCTACTGTTGAAAACCAGACAGGTTTGTGATTCCTAAGCTAACTCCATTTCAGACCCCGAAAATATCTTTCCAGCTGGAATGATCGGAAAGAAGTTGACCTCAAGATTTGTGTACATTGTTGATTTTGATCCTAATTATAAGAGTCTGAGGCAATTTCTCATATTCTTACAAGTAATACAAAAGTTTTGCTCTTTTAATGCCTTTAAGAAACTCCCATAGGCGTATACTGTCATGGATTATCATGGAAGTTGATTTTTTAAAAAACAACGTGACTATACACTCTTATTATCACAATTTCATGTGCTTTGCATGTTTACTAAGAGAGACACTACTAATCTAATTCCTGTCACTTTTAGGAAGGAAGGCAGAAGCACTAAACTCATCTGAATCAGTTTCTTTTGCAAAGAAAATTAACTATTTTTTCCAAATCAAAGAAAGCTTACCAGTGCAAAGAAATCTAAATTGCTTGATTTTCATATAATTAATATTACTCCTCTGGGCCCTGTCATATAGGAAAGAGAGGATCATAATTTGGTCTTCAGTTTAGGCAGTAATATATGTGGAATAATATCAATCCTTTTCTAGTCTTGGTTGGCTACTTGTTAATACTGGAGTCATCCCCAGATAGAATTTATAAATGTGAAACTCAGATTTAATAACCACATTTTTAATAACCATATTTCATTTCATTTATTTCACTTCTGGACTGAGGACCAGAAAATGGAGGCAGATACACAACACTCTTCTAAGACCAGAAACTTGGTAAAAAGCTTGATGAGTTATTTTCAGTTCCACCTTAGCTAAGAAACTTTCAGAAATATCACAGGAATATTGGATGCACACTCAATCATTGTTTTTATTGCTTTTCCTGCTAGAAAGGATATTGAATATTTGTAATCAAAATTCAGATGAATATTCCTTCAGGAACTTGGAGGGAAAATGCCCAATTGAACAGTAGGCTTCCTCTTTACTCTCATTCAAAAAAAACAACATCTTTCTAAATGTCACAATGCTCTTAAACTTCTCTATTTTTTTAATATTTTAAAGTTCAGTTATATATTTATACTTTAGTGCCCATGAAGCAAGCTTTCTGAGGAATGGATTTTAATACTTGCAGAGTTATGCTACCTGCCTGCCATTAGTTTTTGTTTCAATTACACTTTTATACATTCTTTTTTCCCCCTCTATACTTAAGAAGCAACCCATAAATTCACTCCTGAATAGTGTTGCCCTTAGGAGTCAGCTACTATAGGCTGAGATCAGGGTATAGCTGGATATACTG
Source organism: Naja naja (assembly GCA_009733165.1). Taxonomy (NCBI): domain Eukaryota; kingdom Metazoa; phylum Chordata; class Lepidosauria; order Squamata; family Elapidae; genus Naja; species Naja naja. The sequence continues at coordinate 44,143,323 of CM019153.1, read as the reverse complement.
TTTTCTGTACCTACAGCAGAGTAGGTTTATTTTTCTTTCTTTTTAAATCCAGTGAAGCACAGCCTTCAAATGTAGGGGAACTGAAGATGCTTCTTGGATGAGAAGCAAAATGATTTTAAGAAAACATTGTGTTGTGGACATCCTGTAAAATGTGCTATTCAGGTTATCTATTTTGCTGTATGTCCTTTGGAGCCCTGGGGCAATGAAAGAAAGAAAAAATAATTCAATATCTGTTTAGGGGCCAGAAAACATGCTTTTAAAATATTTATTAGCAGTGAGAATAAGTGTTCCTTTAGAGGATTTTCCTTTTATGACTTATTTTTCTTCCTCTCCTTTTGTTTCTGCTTGCTTTAGAAACTAGTTCAGGCTTTCCCATGGTGGTAATAATTCCTTCCCATCAATGGGAATGTCGGAGACACCTCCTTTTCAGTTGGATTTCTCCATCCCTCACCTACTTTTCAGGGATCATGGAGAAAGGAGGAAGGGACATCTTGAAAAGTGATGGCAAAGAAGGTTGTAAGGAAAGATCCGAAGGAGAAACAGGGTCACAAGACGGACTACAAAGAATTACAGCTCCCAGGAGAAGGAAGCTGTGGAAAATATTCTGAACAGCAAGTCAGCCTTTTTGTGCTATCCACAAATGCCCAGAAACTATTCTGTATATTTCCATTGATCATTTTTTTAAAGGAAGAGTATTTTTTAAAAAAAATATCATCACAATAATAAACTAATGCTTTTGAATCGGAACAGTGAATATGTATGTGTTTGTCCATGTAGTGCATTTATTTTATTTATTAATTAAATGTATTGCCTTCCCATCTTACCATAGGGTAACACTCTATATTTATTCATGTACATCTACATCAATATTTACATCTACATCTTTCTGCTTCTTTTTCTACTTCTCTTTCATCTCTCTCCTTTTTTAATTATTTATATGCTCTCCGAGACTCAGGGCGGCTTACAATTTTGAGATGCAACCCAGTGTGCTCAGCAATAGCCTTCCTTCCATTGTATATGCCTGCTTATTACTGCATTTTTACAAGTCAGCTAATTGCCCCAACAATCTTGGGTCCTCAATTTTACCCCAGAGGATGGAAGGCTGAGTCAACCTTGAGCCTGGTGGGATTCGAGCCTACAGCAGTTGTAGGCAGCTGGAACTTAAGTGCAGGCAATTAACAGCCTGAGCCACCAAGGCTTTTCTCTCCTATCTCTCCTATCTCCTTCTATCTCTATCTGTTCTATCTATACTTCTCTATCTATTCATTTCCACAGGGGTGAGATGCAAATATTTTTACTGCTGGTTCTGTGGGTGTGGCTAGGTGGGAGTGGCTAGGTGTGCATGGCCATGTGACTGGGTGGGTGTGGCTTCTTCTCTCTCTGTTTTTTTGGTGCAGCACCCCCCCTGCAGTCCAATTTTTGGCCTCCTGGGCCTCAGGGAAGCCTCCTGGGTGAAGCAGTAAATTAGCAAGGGGGATCCTGGCACAGCTGATCATCAGGAGGAAAAAAAATAACTGTTTTTTTTTTACTACTGGTTCTCTTGAACTGGGCCAAACCAGTAGAATCTCACCACTGCATCTCCAACTCTCTTTCTCTCTCCATCTCTCTCTTTATCCATCTTTCTCTATTCATCTATATCTATCTATCTATCCATCTCTCTCTTTCTCTCTCCATCTTCTCTCTCCATCTTCATCTCTCTCTATTCATCTCTCTCTCTCTCTCACACACACACACACACACTACAAAGTGGGTACAAAAACTGTAAAAAGCTGATATAACCAGCAACTGAAGATGCCTCACCCACTTTCATTTACAAGGTGTACCAGGACATCTCAAATGCAATCACCTTTTATACTTTTTCACTCACCAAGCTATTTCTAAATGTCTGGGTTGGTACATATCAAATCGATCAATGGATCAATCATTCTCAGGAAATGTTAGGAGTGGCAGAACACTGTATTTTAAGCTAGAGCCTTGGTGGTGCAGGCTACTAAATGCCTAGCACTGAATTCCAGCTGCCTGCAATTAGTGCAGGCTCGAATCCCACCAGGCTCAAGGTTGACTCAGCCTTTCATCCTCTCGGGGTAGGTAAATTGAGGACCCAAGATTGTTGGGGCAATAAGCTGACTTGGTAAAAATGTCACTTAGTAATAAGCAGGCATATACAATGGAATGAAGGCTATTGCTGAGCGCATTGGGTTGTGCTCCAAAATTGTAAGCCTGAGTCTTCAGAGAAGGGCGGCATATAAATGTAATTAAAAAAAATGAGGTCAGATGTAGGAGACACTTTTAGTAGTTTTGTAGGATGCCTAAAACCTTTGTTATCATAGGTGAGGGGGGAAAAAAATCTACAGCCAAGTCAGAAATCAGTCACAGAGACCAGGAAATTGTTTTAAGCAAAGCTCAGTTGTTCATTTCATAAATACATGAAATGCACAATTGCTGCCATTCTTCTTCCTTGATTAAGTGCAACCTCACAGGAAGATCATCCTAAACTTTAGCAAAGACCAGTTCATCCACTTTAGGGAACTAGCATTGGTAGATCTGAGATCATGAATAACTTTTGTTAAAATGCTTCAACAATTTATCAAACGGTTTTCCCTCATGAAGCTGAAAAATATAACCTTTGGTAGCACATAAACAAAGCACACTTCATTGTTGCAAACTTATTTCATGCCAAGAAAACCTGTCTTTGAAAAACCTCTTTGCAAATCTTTAAACCTCAAGAATATAATTCACAGCCCTAATGCTAGCTTTCAGGGAAAAGACCCTTGAAATTTTATTTCCCAAACTGTTTAAATGTCTTGACACAGGTTTACTGGTTGTCTTCTGCCTGTGTGAAAAATAAATTTATAGGGTATACTGTTTTGTGGGAGATAAGGTGCAATATTGCATATTTTGCAAATTCTTAGCCATTTTAGATTTGTTCACACAGCAAGTGTGAGGGTTGGGTGAAGAGCGTAGAAACCTAGAATCATCTTCTAATCCAATCCTCTATCCTTATACCACCCTGGAAAAATGATTGTCCAATCTTTTTTTGAAGACCTTCAGTGATGGAGCACCCACAACTTTGGCATATAAGCTGTTCCATTGATTAATCGTTCTCACTGTCAGCTATAGTTAAGAATACAATAGAAATACTCAGGAGTGGAGCAATAGTTATTTTTGAAATCAAATCTTGAAATGAAACATTGTTTCCATACTGTGCTTTAACTCTTGAAGAAACTATATTTGCTTGGGTTTCCAATATTACTGTTAGAATAAATGCTGAGACTTAATTAGTTTCTTAAGTGGCAGAAGACATTCAAATTAATGAACATGGACAAAAGGCTTACATATTTCCACTATTTCAGCAAGCACTATGTATTTTGCTTTTTGACAAAATGTAAGAGGGCATAAAGTGATTGGACTTTGACTTATATCATAATTTAAACCTCTCAATTGTCATAGTGAATTTATTTTCTTCATGATATCCAAAAAGATTTAGTTGCTGGTTATCCCAAAAACCTAGTTGCTGATGTTTTTTGAACAGTAGATATTGAAAATTAAACTTGGACATATTAAACGTGAAATATATGTGTTAGCTACAAACATCTGGTTCTCTACCATGCATCATTTATTTTTCCATCTGATATGTTAGTGAGCTTAAGCATATGACATAGTGAATATTTGCAAATCTGTTCTGAAGTTCACTATCAAGATTGTATTGCTAGCAGCAATGATTGATAATATCACCAGACCAATATCCAACCCCACCTTATTGAACGTTGAAGTGTATTAAAAGTTCTTGGATTCTAGGAGAGTTGATCTCAAAAATGGTAGTTGTGGTAGTTGTGATGGATAGGATTTGTAATAGTTTAGCACACCAGGATAAAGAAGCTTTCTCTGCAGTTGTATTTCAGAATAAGAAATATAATTCATAACACATTTCACCTATTAAATCTGCTTTTACAAATTATCCCAGTGGTGAAATGTCCACCAATGAAAAACCTTCAATAAATAGATATTTCAATTTTAACAATGAAGAATCTGAATATATTGCTTATAAATTTATTTTAGGAGAAACAAAAGGGCAATTTATCCTTGTTCAAGCCACCTAAAGCTTTTAAAGAGAAATAATAAATATTCCTAGGAAATGGTTAGAATTTCTGAGAGAGTTTTGCATTGTATCATCTCTTAATTGAACACTAGGAACCTGCTGTGGATTTAAATAAATAATACATATCACCTGTGACAATGTTCTAAAAATATTTCCAATAACTGCATCTAGCCACATAAACTTATTACCAGACATTATTTGAAAGAAAAGCAAGTTTGTGTTATATTTTTTTCATAAAAGAACTAGGAATTGATGTACAAATATACATAATTCAGGGTGGAAAGAGGTGTAGATCCCAGGTGATTTCTTAAACAACTAGCATTTAGTGCCACATTTCTATGCTATATAATTTTGTTCATTCATTAAAGAAAATGAAAATATCCTCTTAGTAACTTTAATGCTATCTACCACAATATGTGTTGTGACTCAGGCTTCACAAAATCACGAAGCAGGCTCCTTGTCCTGACAAAAGCCCCTTTTTATTAGGCTAATGTGAATTCCTATCACTCACATCCAGCAAAGTCCCAGCAAACAGTCTTTCAAAGGTGAATTACAACCACATAGCTTATCATGCTTGGAGAGCTGCCAGTCAATAGCTTCCAAGCACAAGAAAATACTTGGCAAGGAGTCTCTGAGAGTCACAAACAAATCTTCACACTAAACAAACAAATTGTCTCCTGCAAACATCACTCCTCTTTAGCTTCTCTTTATTCTTTATGGTAGGGGCCATTCCCCATCCACCTGTGCCTTTACTCTCGAGTCGAACCTTAGTCTTAGTATTAACATTCAAAGTCCTACGAGACATGGGTCTGGGTTATTTACGGGAGCGTCTACTGCCGGCATCGAATACCAACCGCCCTGTAGCACACGGGACTTCGGGTGCCTCTGCGACTCAGTGTCGGCTGGCAGAGTCCCGGGAAGGGCCTACTCTGTAGCAGCTCTCTGGAACCAACTACCTCTCTCGCTTGGCCCCTGATCTCCGCATGACCTAAAAACTTGGCTGTTTGAACAGGTTGGGCTGTGCTGACTCCTCGGGGGAAGGGTTTTATATATATTATGGGATTTTTAGTTTAATTCGGCTTGCTGTAATTTAATTCTATTTTAGTTAACTTAATTTATTGTATCGTTTTTATCTGTGAGCCTCCCCGAGTCCTTCTGGAGAGGGGGTGGCATACAAGTCAAACAAACAAACAAACAAACAAACAAACAAACAAATAAATGTGTTGGGGAGATCCAGCCAGAATTGCATTAAACACATGAATAAATTATATTATCCTGTGTGCCCACTAGATAAACTAGACAATTTTAATGGTGTTTATTTGACATGAAGAATGGATGTGTCTCCAAGCTTAATTTTTGTTTCATTTCTAAATTTCATTTTATTTTTCCTGGGGTCCACAACTGACTTGATGCATTTTATATATATATTTCTTCTAATTTAGTCAGTTTATGCATATTTATCAGGGAAATCCAGTGATGCAGATTTCCATTTGATACGTGACCTTAATCAATAGCAAAATGTAGTATGCTTTAAAAAAAAAGAAATTGGAGAATGGCATTGTGAAATTCAGAAAAGTGAAAATATTGATATATGACTGTGATTTGATTTTGTTGAAAAAAAGTAAATTATGGCAAATGGTCACTATGCATGCAAGTAGGTCTCCACATATACAACTATTTAAAGTACAGCCAAGACTGACCTTCCTTTTGAAGATTTCCTAAAGTTAGCCTAATCATTATTTGAATAAAAGAGAAAAGAGCTAACATGCAGAAGAAAATGCTCTGAAAATTAATTTCAGTGTGTGGATAGCAGACTGAGCAAATACAGCTCTCCATCACTTTTTAAAATATGTATTTAAAATATAACCTAACACATGTCCCTAAACTGGAGCCAAGCATGCAGATTGGTCTAAACCCAATTTAAGAAAATGTTAAAATTATCCTTTCGATGTGCTCCCCCTTTCAAGTTTTGCAAATGATCACATGAGACATGAGTACATGTCTGCTTCCATGGCACTGATTTCAAAGAGTAGCTAACACATAAATCTAAATCTAGCCCCTTTTATTCAGCTTTATGATAGAGAAGTTGAAGTTTCTACATTTATTTAAAAAAAGCAAAACTAAACTAAAAGAGTTTAAGAATCAGTGCTGGGAAAATGTTCAGTGGGATTTGTGGGTATGTGTGTTATACCAATTAATCAAGTTGGAGTATTCTAGTTCCTGTTCTTTCTTTCTTTTTTTTACAACTGCATGTTATAACCTGACTCATAGTTAAAATGTACATATTGAAATTTTTGGTGTATCACTCACTACATCTGCTCAACAAGGGTGGGAAAAAGATTTGAAAGTGGTGAGATGGCTCGGCATGTGCACAAAATGTGCACACAAATAGCAATAGCATTTAGACTTATATACTGCTTCACAGTGCTTTACAGCCCTCTCTAAGCTGTAGCATATTGCCCCCAACAATCTGGGTCCTCATTTAGCAGAAGGATGAAAGGCTGAGTCAACCTTGAGCCTCTCAGAATCAAATTCCTGAAGTAAGAAGTAAGTTAGCCTGCAGTTCTGCATTCTAACCACTGTGCTGCCATGGCGCATACAAAGGGTAGATGCTATTGATAAATGTTATAGCAAAAAAATATTAATATGTTTAGAACCATGATAAAAAAACATTCATTTCATTACCGTTTGGGGTTCCTCCCCCCTTTTTTTCTTAGACCAAATGCCTGGAGACATAAAGACCATCATCCTCTACAGAATTTATCATTTCTTCAACATCCCAATTTTCTGTGTCTCCCAAAGATATTGAAGGGAAGAATTTAGAAGAGGGATAAACAGCTGAGAGGCTCAACATGTCTGTCTTCCTCAAAACTTAGGGCATCATTTCAAGATTATATATCTTCTTTGTGGCTATCAGGGGTGTTCAATTTTTGAATCAAACTTTGGACAGATCTCCTTGTTCACTTCATGGGACAATTGAGACTCAGGAAAGGGGTCAGAATTTGGATACCTTTTGGATGGAGAGAATGTGCTAGGATACATTATTTGTTGTGGTTAGACACCTGGCTAGCTAGTAAAACTGCAGCCATCTCTTTCTCCAATGTTTTTTTTGTTCCCTTACACATATTCATTGTTTTTGTCTTATCTTTCATAGTTTTCCATTTTCTTAATGTCTTGGATATTCAAACCAATGTTTTTCCAATCTATGTTCAGTTGCTTGCAGAAATTTTTTTAGGAAAATGACAATCCGGTAAAGCAGAATCCAGGACCATGCAGAGACCTAGTTCTATTCAAAGAAATATGAGTAGAACATTTTTCAAGTCTTCTCATTCAATGGGACAAGGTAAGAGAGGAAAATGATATTCATACTATCTTTTCCCAAAAACACTTAAGTCTATCCAGGTTGAAATCATGCATAAAGCTTCAAGAAGGAACTTCTGATCTATAAATGAGGCCCAATAATATTGCATAAACTGCTGCTAAATGGAACAAAGATGAGATCAGATTAATTTAAATCATGTTAGCATATGTATATGTACAATATATGTAGGTGTGTTTGCATATTTGTGTATTTGTGTCTTCCTCAATCCCAGATTCTCTACAGGATGTCTGGACCCTGAAGATTCTGTGTGGTACACTTTATTCATTGCACTGACCTCTTGTCTATGTACGGGGTAGTAAGTCCCAGATTGCAGAAACAATGTCAGAGATAGCTCTGATGTTGCTTTTAGAGTCTGTTGGACTCACCACCACTATAAGACACTCATACATGCATCAATGTTCATCCATCCATCAATCTGTTCATCCATCTGTTCATCTATCTATCTATCTATCTATCTATCTATCTATCTATCTATCTATCATCTATCTCTATCTATGTCTATCTATCTATCTTCCAGTGTCATCATCAGATAGTGGAAATCACATCTCATCATCATCTATCATCATCATCTATCTATCATCTATCTATCTATCATCATCATCATCTATCTATCATCTATCTATCTATCTATCATCTATCTATCATCTATCTATCATCTTATCATCTATCTATCTATCTATCTATCTATCTATCTATCTAAAAGAATGTGAGAAACTGGAAGTGTCAGGGTGCGAAGGAGCAACTAGATAGAAAGTGGAAATCAATACACACACACATCTATCTATCTATCTATCTATCTATCTATCTATCTATCTATCTATCTATCTATCTATCATCTATCATCTATCTATCTATCTATCTATCATCTATCATCTATCATCTATCATCTATCTAAATAAATATGAAAAACTAGAAGTGTCAGGGTGTGAAGGAGCAACTAGATTTTTCACTTGAAATACTGCATTCAGTTTTGGTCACCATGATGTAAAAAAAGATGTTGAGACTCTAGAAAGAGTCCAGAGAAGCACAAAAATGATGATCAGGGGACTGGAGGCTAAAACATACAAAGAACAATTGCAGGAACTGAGTATGTCTAGTTTAATGAAAAGAAGCACTAGGGGAGACATGATAGCAGTGTTCCAATATCTCAGGGGCTGCCACATAGAAGAGGGAGTACAAGAAGCAATGAATAGAAACTAATCAAGGAGAGAAGCAACCTAGAACTAAAGAGAAAATTCCTGACAGTTGGAACAATTAATCGGTGGAACAACTAGCCTCCAGAAGTTGTGAATGCTCCAACACTGGAAGTTTTTAAAAAGTCATTGGATAACCATTTGTCTGAAGTGGTGAAGGGTTTCCTGCCTAAGCGGGGGGGTTGGACTAGAAGTCCTCCAACTCTGTTGTTCTACTCTAGATAGAAAGTAGAACTTGAAGGCCAAAGTGGTTCCAGTGGTGAACATATAACCCTTGTCACATGTTCCAGTGGAACAGCTTGCCTTCAGAAGTTGTGGGTGCTCCATCACTGGAGTTTTCTAAGAAGAGACTGGACAGTCACTTGTTTGAAATGGTGTAGGTTCTCCTGCTTGATCAAGGGGCTGGACTAGAAGACTCCCAAGGTCCCTTCAGCTCTATTCTGATTGACATACATATAAGTATAATTTTTGTGGATGGTGAGTACTTCTAACAAGCAGATAAACTAGAGAAGCTCATGGGAAGGCAGGACTAGAGTTACAAAGTCCCAGGAACCATTTCCTTTAACTTGGCCCTTCAGCAATACCTTCTGCCTGCAACTTTCAGAGCCAAGTTTGATTCTTAAAAGTTCTCATGCAGGAGTAAGGGGAAAGCAATTAAAGTGAGGCAACAGGCTGGTTATGGATGAATGCAAAGCACAGCTGAATTTGTTGTGTGGGGAGAAGGGGACGAAGAAAGAAACCTGAACACCCGGTAGCAAATTCAGCAGAAAAGGTGCCATAGAAATTAATGGCTGCAGAGAACAGGGTTAGTGACCTCATTAAAAAACCCAGTAGCAAATATCTCTCCAGATTTCTTTCACAGTTTGCATCTTCCATTCTGTGATAACTCATCTCTTGTTGGAGGGGGTGGGAGGGAAAAAGTTGTTGCAGCATTTCACACCAGCCTCTTGGGGTGGGGGGTAAAAATAGGTCTCCCATACCTCTCAATGGTTTGTTGAAGAGGAAACAGCACACTAAAATCAATCAATCAATAATCAAGTTTATGCTACTAAAAATATTTGTCTCCTACTTCTGCATTATTAAATCAAACCAGAGAAGATTCTCAAGACCACTCAGCACTGATGTTTCCTTATGAGAACAGCAGGCTGTTAAATGTAGTCTGTCAATCTCAAATATTTCAAAGACATGGGATGCAGCCACCCCTCCCACAATTGAATTCAGGAAGAGATGGCTTGGTTGGTCCCTCAATTTTTGGGGGGGTGGGTAAATCCCCTCAATTCAACTATCAACTGGGTCATCTGTCAATGACTTGATTTTCCTGCCTACAAGGGTTTAAAATAGAGATCGTCCTCGGGGAGCAAAACAGATTATCCCTGCTTCTACCATGCTTCCATTCAGAAGAAAAACAAACAATATTTTAAAAGCCGTTTGTACCCCATCCATCTCCCATTCTTGTCCATTTTTGTGTCAGGTTTTCTTTCCTTTATGGATTTATTGGGCTTCAAATCTTGGTGAACCGAGCTAGAATACACTGTTGAATTATTCAGATATTTTATTGCCCTGTTTATTTTTGGACCACCGCTTTTTCACATCCTGTTTCTTCACTAACCCTGAGTTTCATTTCCTGTTTTGCAAACACACCTGGGTTTTTTTTTTCTTTCTCTTTCCCTGAAGTTCTGCTCCTATCCTGAGATTTTTTTTAGATTGCACACTCTTTTAATTTCAGCACAGTTTTCCTTTGTAAGGGACCCGTTTTGGCTGAGAGACCCATTTTGATTGAGTCCATTCATTTGCATCCTATATGGGGCCTAAAATAAAAAAAAATTGAATGGCATGAAGAGTCAAACATTCTGTGCACTTTCTCCTTCAGTCATTGGAACATTAAATTTAGTTGTAGCTGGGTACAGTTGGTACAACCACAATAGATATCCAAATTTTGATTGCTAAGTTATACAGTTTGTAAGTGAGCCACATTATATTACTGAACTTTATTTATTTTTATTTATTTATTTTGTCAAGCAATTATAAGATAACAGGTATAAGCATGGTTATGAATACATGAAATGGATACATCTAAGAAAAATAAAAAGAAACAATAGGACAGGGACGGTAGGCACGTTGGTGCGCTTATGCATGCCCCCTACAGTCCTCTTAGGAAAGGGGTGAGGTCAATAGTAGACAGTCTAAGGTTAAAGTTTTTAGGGTTTGGGGAAGAAACCACAGAGTCAGTTAGAGCATTCCAGACATTGACCACTCTGTTGCTGAAGTCGCATTTCCTGCAATCAAGTTTGGTGTGGTTTACCTTGAGTTTGTATCTATTGTGTGCTCTTGTATTGTTATGGTTGAAGCTGAAGTATTAATTGACAGGTAGGACATTGCAATATATAATTTTATGTACTATACTTAGATCAGACCCCAAGACACTATAACCATAAAGGTGAACCATTTGCCATGCACCTGGATTGTGATCATGTGAACATGGGGATGGTACCAAAGTTATAACTTTGAAGATGGGTCGTAAGTTCTTTTTTCTCAGCTTGTCATAGCTCTGAACTATGGTTAAACCATTGTAAGTCAAGAACTACCTGTAAGTGAAAGCTAGCTTTCATTGGTACTCATAACAACAACAACAACAACAGCAACAGCAACAACATTCTTGTGTTCCATAAAAATAGGAGAAGACTCAAACTTCCAATAGGACATTGGTCATTTCTAGCAGTTCTTTCTCTGGTTATATGAAGATTTATGTATGGCAAAGAGCACTGATTTTATAGAGTCTCAAATCTGTAACAGTTATTATTCCCTATACCGGTCAGATTAAGTTGGAGAAGACTATTGAATTGTATGAATGGCTCCATGATTGTTTATGTAGATTAATGAGCCATGGTGGTGCAGTGGTTAGAATGCAGTATTGCAGAATAACTCTGTCTACAGGCAGGAGTTCAATCCTGACTGGCTCAAGGTTGACTCAGCCTTCCATTCTTCTGAAGTCAGTAAAATGAGGACTGAAATTGCTGGGGGTAATTTTCTGACAGTTGTAAACTGCTCAGAGAGTGCTGTAGCAACTGTAGTGCAGTATATAAGTCTAAGTGCTTTTGCTATTGTTATTACTATTTCAGGAAAAAGGAAAGACATAAAGAATGATATTTTATACCAATCCATTAAATTTGCAGATTATACAACAGTGGTGGGTCTCATCTCTGGGGGTGAGTCTGTCTATCGAGATGAGGTGGACCAATTGCTTTTGTGGTGTGGAGACAATAACTTGACACCCATAAGGCCAAGGAGCTTATAGTGGACTATAGAAGGAATAGATCAGACATTCAGCCCTTGCTTATCAATTGAGACCGAGTGAAGCAAGTAGCTAGTTGTAAGTTTCTGGGTGTTATCATAAAAGAGGAGCAGACCTGGGGCACTCACATTGCAGCACTGGTCAAAAGGGCCCAGCAGAGATTATACTACCTGAGACTTCTCAGGAAACAAGAACTGAATGAAAAACAGCTGGTGACCTTCTACTGCTGCACCTGTGTAAGGTTTGCCAATTGTACAGTGGCAGATAGGACAGCAATCCAGAGGGTTAATGTCATTGCCCAGAGGATCATTGGTTGCCCTCTCCCCTCTTTGGAAGAGCTTTTTAGCTCCCGCTGCCTTAAGAAAGTTCAAAACATTCTTAAAGATCCATCTCATCCTGGGCACCCCCTTTTTTTCTCCAAACTCTTACCATCTGGTAGATGGTACAGGATAATAATAAAAAGGACAAACAGGCTGAAATACAGCTTCTATCCCAGAGCAGTAACGATACTGAATTCTTCTGTAGAGTGCAATATTAATGCAATATCAGGGATTTTCAATTCAATTGTATAGAATGTAAATGATGTGTGTTTGAGTTATATTTTTTATAGTTATAATGTACACTGAAGATGTCATTTAATTTCGTTGTACGAGATGCAATGACAATAAAGTAAGCTAACTACAGTTCTAAAATATAAGGAATCTGAGATAATAGCAAAGGATAAAACTAATTGACTATTAACCTGATATGTGTATCTGTGTGTGTGTGTGTGTGTGTGTGTGTGTGTGTAGAAATAAGAATATTACAGCTCAACATTTAGACAACAAATTAACCTTGATCACAAAGAATCATATCGTTTTGTATGACTATGAGTAAAGAACCAATCAAAAGGCTGAGAATGAACACATTCCTTGAAATGTTGTTTTGACATCTGTTTTACTAACATCCTTCCATAAGCCCTTTTTATAGTCTGGCGTAATTGAACCAACATTCTTCATCACTAGACAAATTCCAGACATTACCAATATAATTGGCATTTTCAGTTTTAAGTCCTTTGCTCCAACTTTATTAACAATATTAAAAATATTAAACCAATATGTAACAGGCAAAAGGCCTTTGCCAAATCCTATGTGTCAACATGCCTTCAAATTTACTGTATCTGTAATGCATAAAGGTAGATTAGCACCCCTTTGCTGAATCAGAACTAATCAGGTGTTTACTTCCTTTCACCACAGTTTTGTTTCAACTATGTTACATCAGCAGGGGCTTCTTACAAGGGGCAGGGTTTATCTCCCATGATTGCCATACTACACAGTTAGCCAATTTGTTAGAAAGCTTTATTGCTATCTTTCTACGATGCTTCAAAAGACTCCTCCAAGCACACCTGCACTGTTTGTAGCTACACAGCTGACCCAAAATCACCCCTGATAGCTTGACCAAGGTCTGAACAATATTTAGCATATTTCTGAGATTTGGCAAAAGACGTATCTGGTTGCTATTTTTTCCTCAGCCTATCTGTGGGGCTGCATTTGATGTGGAGTTTCACACGTTCTACATGTTATTCTCTTCCATAAAGTGTTTTGATCTGAAGCTGCATCTATCAGAGTCCTTAGATTAAAAAATTATGCAGCTTCAAGCAAGTTTTTTTTTAATCATATGTTAACAGACGCAGCGAGCAGATAGGTATGCCAAACAAACAGATTGCATCTCATACATCCAGAGGCAGTCTTTTAATTCCACAGAATGGGTAGGTCCAAGAATTGCTAACCGCAGCCAGAGCCAATAAGCAGTAAATCTTCAATAAAATCACAGATTAAATCAAAACGAAACCCGAAGAAAGTGGGAGATAAAAGACGTTTTTTTGATATCCAATGGATGGACTTTATTCCCACTCAGCTTCTGTGGGAAAGTAGAGGGTTGTTTTTCTTTTCCCCACTTTCACAGTTTATGTTTTTGGAACAAAGCTTTTAGAGAAAGCTTTATTTTATTGCACACTACGCACTTAAGTAGCTGAAGCATAGTAGCATTATTGCCTTTTTTAAGTTTAACTTTATTTATTCATTATTAAATGAGGCCAGTAGTTTATTATAGAACCATAATCCCAAAGAAGGTATTTGTTGGATACCTTGGTACAAACAGCATCAAATGGAAAAATACCTGGGATTTTCAGCAGTTAATAGTTCCTTCAATAAACATTTGCAAAGTCAGTCTGAAGTATTGGAAAACCTGACTAAGCAACAGGGGTTGTATGCTGTCTAGTTTTCTGAGAAGGCCAATTGAGGCATGTCCCTGTCACCAACAGGATAAGAGTACCATGTTTCCCTGAAAATAAGACCATGTCTTATATTTTGCCACCCAAAAGGCACCAGGTCTTATTATGGGGGGATGTCATCCACTGACAAACATCACTTGTGCGCATCACCCGCAGCCTCCTTTTCGCTGTCAAAGGCCTTTAGGAACTTCTTTTGCATCCGGTAAGGCTTTCCTTAAGGCCTCTGCAGCTGATAAAAGAGCTCCAGATTGATTCACAGCTTTGTTATCAGCTACACAGGCCTTCATGAAAGTCTTGCCAGCAGAAGAAATGGGCCAACAAGGCAGGTGTCGGGGTGTGCGAGGCCTGGCTACAACTGTCCAAAGGCAACTCCACCCTCCCATCCCCACCCTGACTTAATTTTTACCCATCCACTTTAGAGTGGGTGGGATCATAATTAGGGCTTATTTTGGGGTAGGGCTTATATTGGGTACACATGTAAAAATCAAGCTAGGACTTACTTTCAGGGTAGGTTGTAATTTCAGGGAAACTGTTTTTTTTTCTTTTTTGGATGGATTGGAGAGAATAAAATGTGGTGTTGTCCATTAAATTTTGTATTTTTATGGACCCCAGGTGAAGTATGACAAACTGAAAGGGCTCTGCAAAAGAGGAGCTAAAGTTCAATGCAAAGGCTAAGGAGCCTTTTCCAGATAAGCAGAGAATGGGAGATTGCCCATGTTTTCTCCATGTGGAAATACAAATTGAAATGACAGATGAAGAGAGTGACCTAGGTATTTTATTTCCCCTACTTGATTTACAAAAGATGCTTGTTAAAGCCTTGAATAATTCTGTGGGATGGGACAAAGAAGAAATCAAATCAAATCATACTCCAGTGTTTGAATGAACTAAAGATTAAGATAATACAAAGTTAGTTTATTTGATTGAAGTTAAAACAAAATATATTGTTTCTTCTCGCAACCCTTTATGGACTTTCTGCGGATATTAGAACTGAAAAGTTGATGTTTTTATGGATTTATTTTTAAATAACTATCAGAATATAGTATAAAGAAATAATTTTTATTCCTAAGGGAAGAGTCAATACATACATAACAAATAAGTATGATTAAGATTGGAAATAACTTCCTTATATATTTATTTTATCTTCTGTCATTCTGTCATTTTTCTTTCTCTCTTTTTCTTTTTTTCCTGCATTTTTACTACTCTTTTCTTTAAATTTAATTTGCATAAAAGTTTACCATTACAATCAAAATTCTTAATAGAAATTATCTATCAAAAGGAAAAACAAACAAACAAATCCATTGACTTTTCTTCCTTTTCCTGCTGCTTTAATTGGAGGAAACCTCCCCAGACACCATTTTCCTTTGCTGGTAGTAATGCAATTAAGAATAAATGAATGAATGAAATTGCATGGTTATCTCAATAAGGACCAAATCTCCAACAGCTTTGGCTATTCCAAACACAATCCCCAATGTTCTGAATCCATAGATATCACTTATGATTTTCTTAGTGAATCTTTTCCATAATAAAAATATTATTTTTATTCTAATTATCCATCAAAGCAACAAAATCTGGATCACTCTACTTATTTAGGCTGTTTAACATCATGCCTTGTTCTAAGACACACTTAGTGTTTCCAGGTCCTCTTTCTAAGAGACCCAGAATCACAATTCCTGGATTGTGTTCATGCTGGAAGCCTTAACCCTGCATTAATTACAACGGTGTTTCATTCTAATTTCTGTATCACAAGGTGCATGTCCTTTTTCTGTGGCTTCCACCCTGAGATTAAATTCTGATTCCATAATCCTACAGTACCTTTTCTATTTTCATCTCTGTTATTTATGATCACTCAGGAATGGCTCAGTTCAGGACAGTAGAACTGTCACTTATCCTAAAGCCTCTTCACCTCTCCTGTTCTCCTGCTCAATGTGCCATTTTCTTCATAAAGAGTTGCCTTTCAGCTGTCAGTGGGAACAGCAAAGATGTCCTTTCTTGATAAAACTGTGTCTGTGGCACACAGTTCCTCCATACTGCTAATTAGCAGGAGATAGGCCTGTACAAGGTTCAGTGGTGTTCTTCAACATGGCTGCCAACACTGACAATCTTCACTTTACTGTCATATTTTACTTCACACTCGAGGAAAGTCAAGCTTTGGAGAGGTCTATAAAGAAGGTACCCATGTGGACAGATGAAAAAAAATAACACACTTACAGAAAGCAATCTTCCATGCTAGGAAAACCTAACCTTTAATTATGGGTATGTATCTCTATATTGAGATCGGTCCAGGTAAATTGCTTTGACTGGCTAGCTACCATTCAAAGAACCATTCTTAATTCATTTGAATAAGAAAGCAGTCAGGTAAAAATTAGTGACACATTATCTTCTAGAAGCTCAATCATTACAGCAGACATTAAAGCTGCGACTTATTGTTGTTTACTCTGTAAATTGCCAATACTGATTCATGGACACTTGAGCCAGGTAATAAATCTCTATTGGACAGGGCAGAGGAAAATAAGTTCAGATGCAAATGTCTTTGACTGTCACAAACATGGAATTATAACTTTTTTTTCACCAAGGGGCAGAAAATAGTGCAGCTTTAAAAAAATTGGGCTGCAGCTCTCCACATTGTATCTCCACACATTTCATTTCAGAAACCACATCAAATTACAAAAACTATAAGCACTACCAAAATATTCCCAAAAGGATGGGGTATATATATATATATATATATATATATATATATATATATATATATATTATGGATATCCTTTATTTAACAGCATGAAAACCACTTCGTTTACACAACATCTTCATCGTCATCATTTTTTACATTCGTTTTGGTATCGAACAAAGGGATAGAACGATGTACACATGATTGCAATTTTCTTTTTTTTCCCCCCTTTGTGAAAA
Source organism: Naja naja (assembly GCA_009733165.1). Classification (NCBI taxonomy): domain Eukaryota; kingdom Metazoa; phylum Chordata; class Lepidosauria; order Squamata; family Elapidae; genus Naja; species Naja naja. The sequence goes on along the minus strand of CM019153.1, from coordinate 44,126,178 downwards.
ACTAAATGCACAGGTATTGCATATGACAGCATCATAAATCAAAAGCGAAGACTGTCAGGAATTGTGTGTTTATATCAGCTGAATTTTAGCAATCCACATCGGGAGCACTAGAGCAAAGTGCAACTTTATTGAAATTTATAGGCGTTCTGCACAACTTTGACTGGCTCTGATCTTGGTGCTCTCTTGCCCATCATCTCAAAGGCTTTTTTCTCAGGCTGGATAAAAAAATAGAATTCTGTTTTCAAGAGCTCATGTTGGCATATCATAAGGATAGATATTGGGGCATAAGGGGAAAGGACAGGCAAGCAGGTTCTATAAAACCCAGAAGCCATCCTGGACTTCAGCTTTGGTTTGTTGATGCAAGCCTGCCATACCATTAGCATTAGCACTTTGACTTATATACTGCTTCACAGTGCTCTACAGCTCTCTCTAAGCACTTTACAGAGTCAGCATATTGTCCCCAACAATATGGATCTTCATTTTACCCACCTTGGAAGGATGGAAGGCTGAGTCAACCTGGAGCCTGGTGAGATTTGAACTGCCAAATTGCAGGCAGCCAACAGTCAGCAGAAGTAGCCTGCAGTTACTACACTCTAACCACTGTGCCACTGTGGCTCTTATAGACTATGAGCAGAGGGAGCTGCTGGAAAGGGGGAAACTGAAACTATTTACTGAGCCTTCCTGAGACATCGGCTCATCACCCCAAGGACAGAAACCTGGGAAGGGAATGTAATGGCTCACCATCTAGCCTACTGATGAGGGACCATTACCAAAACAATTATTTGAATGTAATTGGACAGTAGGAAGATAACAGGGAGGAGGGAGAGTAAAGGGAAAATTAAGTAGGAAACCTTTGTACACAAACTTTTAGTTATGGCTTTGCTGTACTACAACCACTTGGCTTTTAGTAAAAGTATAACTTTTGCACAAATGGACTTGAAGGACTTTCTTTCCTAAGAACCCAAGCTGGGGGAGGTATGACAGCCCAGCTAGATGATCAACCCTTTTCTCCCATTGCTGGCTGTGTGTGTGTGTTTTTTTTTTTTGCCTTAAACCAAGAAATGCTGAGAGTTAGCCTACTCTAGAGCCAGGCGCTGGGGAACTGAATTTTCTTCACCACGTACTTAGAGGCTGCTGGGTTTTAAGCAAGGCTATAGAATTGACCTCAGAAATTCTGAACTGCAGCTGTTGCAAAAATATTTCAGTGTCCATTGATAAAGGTAAAAAGAAAAGAAAAACCTAGCTTCCTATAGTTCCTAGTTCCACATTTTTATACAGTTCTAGTTAAAAGACACAGCTATTTGAATAGTAGCAATTAAGTTTGATGTTCCTTTTACTTGAGAAGTAATTGGAATATAGTTATCATCCAATTTCATAAAGGGGCAGGCAGGAACCTAATTTACTATATTTCTTTAGCCAGCAAACCTTTCATTCCATATCCAGAAGGGGATATATGTGTGTGTGTGTGTGTGTGTGTGTGTGTATGTGTGTGTGTGTGTGTCTGTCTGTCTGTCTGTCTGTCTGTCTGTCTGTGTCTGTGTATATATACACACACACATACACACATACACATACATTACATACACACACATATTTACACACACATATACATACATACACACACATATACATACACACACACACACATAATTGTGTGTATGTATATGTATGTGTGTCTGTGTCTGTGTATCCCTTAGTTCAATAATTTGAAATTAATGGGTCAGTGTCCCTATATATATTTTTCCATCTTTCAAATCTCACATCCTGCTCTTTTTGACAAATGCTTTCCAATCCCAGAAAATGTAGAAGCTTGTATTTCCATCTGGTGTTAGCTTTAAGATTAAGAAGGTTTATCATACAAATTTGTACATCCTATGTTAAAAAAAAACCCTATTCCAGCTAAAGCATCAAGGACAACATGGGACTCTAATCCTATCAGAGATGGACCATAATGTTTCATTTCATGAGTACAAAATGCCAACATCTAACGTCCCAAATGTTGAGTTTTAACCAACCCATAACATTTGTTTTCTTAAACGTGTTTTTAAAGAAATGTCTTAGACTGGGAAAATCTGTTCAGGCATAATAAGATTTTTAAAATAGAGGGTTTATGTAAGGAAAGGAGATGATGTTTGTGAGTGTAGCTCAATTTCTGATCAATCAAATACAGGTAATTGTTGACTTGCAACAGTTCATTTAGTGACTGCTAGAAGTTACAATGTCACTGGAAAAAAGGGACTTACAACCATTTTTCACCCTTATGGCATGGCAGCATCCCCGTGGACATCTGATCAAAATTCAGATGTTGGCAACTGATTCATATTTATGATGGTTGCAGTGTCCCAGGGTCATGTGATCAACATTTGAGACCTTCTGACAAGCAAAGTCAATGGGGAAGCTGGATTAATTTAACAACCGTGTCATTAACTTAACAACTGCAGTGATTCATTTAACAACAAGTGCAAGAAAGGTCGTAAAATGGGGCAAAATTCACTTAACAAATGTTTCACTTAGAAACAGGAATTTTGGGGCCAAATGGGGTCATAAGTCAAGGATTATATCTACAGGTTTCTTGGCATGGCACAGAAATTGATTATGATTGCTGTAATCTTAACTTTTTAATATCTATCTATCTATCTATCTATCTATCTATCTATCTACCTATCTATCTATAATCTATCATCCATCCATCCATCCATCCATCCAATCCATCCATCCATCCATCCATCCATCCATCCATCCATCTATCTATCTATCTATCTATCTATCTATCTATCTATCTATCTATCATCTATTCCTAATATTCTTTGCATATTTGGGAATATCTAATCTTCAAATCCATTCTTCCTTAAATACCTGCAACTTGGAATTCCTGATGCTTCCCATTCAAATACTAACCAGAGCCAACTCTGCTTAGCTTCTATCAGAAGCAATCAAGCCTAAAACCATATTGCTAGGCATTAATATGAACATTTTACATATCATTTTCTCTGCATGATAATAATTACCAATAATTACCAATAACCAATTATCAACCATTGGGCATGATAATAATTACCAATAATTACCAATAACCAATTATCAACCATTTGCGGGTGGGATAAAGTTATGGATTTGTTTTTCAGGTGGTTTCTGTCTACAACAAAAGAAATGAAAATTAGAAGAATAGCTGCCTTTAGGATCTGTCAGAACACTGGCAAGTAGGATATGCCCTTTCATAGGAAACCTTAAGAAGAAGAAGATTTTAAAAAAAGAGTCCAGATTTAGCCCTGGAAAATAGTTTTGGTGTAATTGCTTGGATCTCTCCAAAATTCCCAAGAGAAACGGATCAGGGGATAATACTAGAACAATTGCAGACAACAATTTCTTGTGTAATCAAGTCTGCTAATAGAAACAGACACTGTTCCATGACACCCAGAAGGCCCATGAATTAACTCTGACATGGTGAACTTGCAATGTTTTCTGCAGAACCAGTATAAGAAGTTTATTCCTAATTATTTTTCCTTTCTATAATTGTTTTTTTCTTTTTAATGCACAGCCATATTTTTACCTATATACAGTTAGTGGCATTTTTTTCTATAAGGTCTTTTAATCTTAATAACATTGCCAGCATGATGACAATGATTCAAATCCCTGTGGAACTTCTGCCCTTAGCAGGAAGGGTTGATTCAGAAATGCAAAATGTTGCTAGCTTATCTTTCCTACTTCTTTCCACCATAAAGTACATGGCCAGCTTGTTAAAATAACAATTTGAAACTTGTCACCTCCCATATATCAAAGCTGCTATGTCGCATTAAAAATAAGTTGAATAATATACCTGTTTTCTTTTCTCTTGTCTGATACCCTTAATAGTTGTACAGTAATTCATTTTGTACTTAGGGGCTTCAGTTAACAAATCCAAAGATCAATCTATCTTTGATCAACATTCCATATAATAGAATGTTGTAAATGTATGGCTTTGGTTTGTGGCTGCTCTGAGTGAAAAGTTTGAGAAATAAAAGGATTTTTTTACTCTCTTTGGTTGCTGGTGTTTCTTTGGGTGAGTTTTCCACCCTGGCATTTTGGAAGAAGGGAAGATGAAAATGTGTTATTTTGTTTATAATGACTATCAATCATTATTTTAAAATATTTCAAATTCTGTTCACATCCCATCCATCTTATCTCAATATAGCAAACTAAAATGGAGATAGATGATAAATAGATGATATAGATGATACATGATAGATAGATAGATAGATAGATAGATAGATAGATAGATAGATAGATGATAGATACATGATAGTGATAAGGAGGGAAAGAAAGAAAGAAAGAAGGAAGGAAGGAAGGAAGGAAGGAAGGAAGGAAGGAAGGAAGGAAGGAAGGAAGATGGAATCACCAGTACTGTAGATCATATTGTGAGAAAAATCAGAGTTGGTTTATGGTAGTGTAGCTCCCTCAATCCAAAAATGTTAGTTTATTTTACTGTGATTTTCCATTTCCAAATGAAAAATGGTATTCACTGACATCAACTAAAACCATGAACTGAAGCTAAAGAAAAATGCAACAGATGATTTGTTTTATTAATGGAAGGAATATCTGAGAAATAAGTATCAAGATGATAATCCCACACACCCTTATATCAGATCCTAAACTCATTTATTTCTGAGGCATCGTGGATAGGATTACTAAAAGGTTGGGACAGCTGCTCTCCAGAAAAACAGAGATCACAAATGTATTTTTGAGAGAAGAAAGATGGTATTTTATTGTATCCTCTCCAAATTTCCCTTAAATAAAATAAGTGGGTTGCCAACTTCTCATAGTAAAGAATTATTTCCTCAATGAATCAGCAACCATTTTCCCTACTGCAGTCTAGTCAATATATTACACTGCTAAAATTTGAACCATGGTTCTCTGTGGTTCACTATTCATAAAAATGCAGTTTTTGAACTGGATATATATATATATATATATATATATATATATATATATATATATATATATAATCTTTTGTCACACATTTATTTCTGCAAAATATCTTTCTCCAACACAGACTTGCATTGGTAAGGATTGTTTGTGTAAACTGCCTTAACAATATTTAAAAAGAAATCAGTCTTGAGAATAAAGCGTGTAAAATGTTGATCTATTTCTTCCAAAGATATCCCATTTCTTCTAAACAAGTTGTTAAAATGTAATAGCAATAGCACTTAGATTTATATACCACTTCACAGCACTTTACAGTCCTTTCTAAGTGGTTTACAGAGTCAGCATATTGCCCCCAACAATCTGGGTCCTCATTTTACCAACTTTGGAAGAATGGAAGGCTGAGTGAACCTTGAGCCTGGTGAGATTCGAACTACCAAATTTCAGGCAGCCGGCAGTCAGCAGAAGTAGCCTGCAGTACTGCACTATAACCACTGTGTCACCTCAGTTCAGTGGCACAATCATTTTTTTTTCATAGAAGATAATAAGAATTCTAAATTTCCCTTTATAAGGTAGTCCTCAACTTAACAGTGTTTCTTTAATGACAGTTTAAAAATATCAGATATTTTGTTTTCTAGCTAATGTAACCTGCCACAAAATCCACCCAAGAGTACGGCAGATACTGTAGTAATTTTAAGCAGTGATTGAGATATTATACTAGAAATTAGGGAACTATGAGTTATAGCATTCCTTAGGCATAGAAGCTAGTTCAGTGACCTTGTATTGGATCAACATGTAGATTAAAGTCCATAACCTTCAATGAAGGTGTCTTGGCTTATAGTAGATTAATTTTGGATTTTATCCATAGCACATGAGCGTGAACTGAATGTACTTGCAGTCTTAAGGCAGCCAAATAACAACTCTGTATTAGATTGTAGTCTCCTGGCTAATGTAACATGGCCATATGATTAGATAGATGATAGATTAGATAGATAGATAGATAGATAGATAGATAGATAGATAGATAGATAGATGATAGATAGTAAGTAGGTAGGTAGATATAATAGATAATAGAATATAATAGATGATAGAATGAAAAATGCTAGAGATAATGGAAGGATGGATGAATGGATGGATGATAGATAGATAGATAGATAGATAGATAGATAGATAGATAGATAGATGGAGACAAACAGACAGCAATAGCACTTAAACTTATATACCACTTCACGGTGCTTTACAGTCCTCTCTAAGTAGTTTACAGACTCAGGCCCCAACAATCTGGGTCCTCATTTTGCCAACATTGTAAGGATGGAAGGCTGAACCAATCTTGAGCCAGTGAGACTTGAATTGTCGGCAGTCAGCAGAATTAGTCTTCAGTACTGCATTCTAACGATTGCGCCACCATGGTGATAGATAGATAGATGATAGAAAGATAGATAGATAGATAGATAGATAGATAGATAGATAGATAGATAATTAACAGATAGGCAGACTCTATCTATCCATCCATCTATCTATTTTAGCTTTTTCTCTTTTTCCTGTTTCATTTTAAGTTATTTAAAAGGACATTTAAAAAGAAGAACAGGACTCTGTGGCTGCAATGATGCTGTTGCTTGGTTACTTCTTTCAGCATTGTATTTATGCTGCTTTCATTTCTTTTCCCTATGACTTTGGGACTTTACATTTATTAATATTGAATCTATCAGTGTTACATGCAGTCCCCAGAAGTCTAATCTCTTTTGGTTGCTGTGCAGCCTGATTTCAATCCCTAGTGTATTTTAACAATTCTGTTGTCAGATGAAAATATTACCACAGTTGGGTTTATCCCAAAGACTCGTCCAGAAGAACAGCTATATAAATCAGATATATGGAATGTCAGGGGACTGAGGTTTATTTGGTTGGAAACTGAAAATGGAAAAAAAAGAAAGAAAGAATCTACATAAGATAGGACCCTCACATAGAATGTCATTGTTTCATGATTCTTATCCATCCAGTGGGGAAAGGAAAGAGAGAAAAGATACCACATAAAATGCTCTGCTATATCAGAAAGAGGAGATATTAAAGGCACGATTTCCTGCCTTATCATATGCATATTACCAAACTCCTCTGAATATGTTGCAGTAAATATGCAACACATTTAAAATACCTCTGCAACACCTCTGTATAACTTAACACTACCAAAGCATAACTCAGTGGGATAACTTAGCCAACTTTTAAGAACTTCCACTGCCTACTTTCAATACATACATACAGAAGAAAGAGGAGGGGATGGAGGGGTGAGGAGAGTGAGAGTGAAAGGAAGATGGAGAGGGAGAGAGAGAGGAAGAGAGAGGGAGGGAGGGAGGGAGAGGGGAGGGGATCTAACAAAGCTATGCCTATTCCAAAGCTTCCAGAACAATTAACCCAGGAGAAAATAGGAACCAAACAAGATATTTAAGCTGCCCCAAAATTATATGATTGTAAGATTACTAATGTTGTGGAAAACTGTTTGGAAGAGTTAGCCCTTCACTAGTAAATTGTGAGATTGTATTGTTATGTTTCAACCTGCTCTGATGTCCACTTTCTGCAATGCCTTGACCATCTCATCACATTCAAAAGCATGGGGACACATTTATTTGGCACAAAAAATCTTGGTTTTTGGACAACCATTTGTGTGAAACAGTATAGGCTTTCCTGCCCGAGCAGGGAGGGGGTTGGACTAGAAGACCTCGAAGGTCCCTTCCAACTCTGTGAGTAATGGCTTGAAACTGCACCAGCATGGTTTCTATTATTCATCAGCAAAAACAAAGTTAAAAAATAACAGCGCACAGTTAACCTGAAAAATATTCAGATGATACTACCGTGTTTCCCCGAAAATAAGACACTGTCTTATATTTTTTTTGGCTCCCAAAAACACACTAGGTCTTATTTTCGGGGTAGGTCTTATATATTTATGGTGCCAAATAGTGGGTGTGAGTGTGTAGGGGGGGTGTTTCGCGGGTGCACGGTTGCTCCCTGAAAAGTCTTCCTGGAACTGGAGATTTACACTAGGTCTTATTTTCGGGGTAGGTCTTATATTAGGGCAGGTTTAGAAAATAGTGCTAGGTCTTACTTTCGGGGTAGGTCTTATTTTCGGGGAAACACGGTACAACACCTGGTTGTAAGTCTTGGCGTTCATCTATTCTCCTGTTATGCATTCATCATGAATGGGAAAGATTCTTCCCTGTAGGTACCCATGCCATAAATGCAGAACTGTCTGCAGGTTAATGAGAACCTTTGGTGCACTATTAGCAGAGTAGGGGGCTGAACTTTCCATGGTGATACAATCTAATCATTTGAATGAGAGAGCTGGGAAAGACAACTGGACTGCATGAAAAATTGAGCAAAGAACCATGTAGGCAGTGGCCATATTCCTGTAACTCAAAGAAGACAACATCACCATGAAATCACTATCAATTTGCACCCTATGATATCTATTCATTCCGTTTCCCACATGTAAAAATGCAACCCTTTTACAGCTCATTGATACGTAAGGAGCATTCATTTCACAAAACTGATCAAACCTACAAGACACCAATTAGCCATCTCTTGTCTACTGATTGTTTGCTGATTTCTTTGATCTTTATTTTCCTCGCCTGATGCCCAGCCTCCCAAGCCCACCAATGGTCTGGCACAGTGTTGTTAATTCTGCAATTCAGGATTTTTTTTTTGGCGGGGGGGGGGGGAAATTGTGTAATTAAGAATTGAAAATCTTTTCCCGTTTCTCCTGAAGATGTCATAATATACAAGTAGACCCTGCAGTTTGCAACAAAGCTTGAAAGAAATCTGTGTTGCAGAGCAGGTAAAACAGAGGAAAATGAAATGTAGCTTCTGTTGTTTAACTCTGTGTGTGTGTGTGTGTGTGTGTAATGACAACCGTTTGTATCTCAGGCCCAATTGCTAAGCTTGTTCATTTCAACTGCTTTTCTTGAGTAAAGCACTCATGGCCGGTGCAGTTTCAAGCCATTACTCACAGCAGGTACTCTAGAAACAATTTTTGATGGGAGAACCACAATTTGAATTCTTTGGGCCATGTTATTCTTGCTGGGCCTAAATGGCTCATGACTGTTAAATCAGAATTTTGTTCTTCTAGGCCAACCTAATTGCATTTAAACCAAATCTCCTTCCAACTCTCTCCTCCTCTCCCCTTGACAATGGCAACTGGCTGTGCTATTTCCTGCCTTGTTCCTTTCCCAGATTCCCTGCTGTTATTGCCTTGCTGAAAATCCATTTTGTGGAACCGAAAAAAAGAAATAAAATAATAATAATAATAAAAAAAAGGGTGTAGGGGTGGGTAGAGGAAAGGAATGAAAACACTGAAAGGTTTTAAATTACAAAAAGGGGAACATGCCTCACAGGTCACTGTGATTTTCCATTCTGCACCTTAACATTATGTTTAAATAAATTGATGTAGGAAAGATAAGCATTCGTAACGCCACAACGAGCTGAATACAAATGCCATTTTAGACCAGAGGCCTGCCTTTGGAATAATGTATAAAGTATTAAAGATAAAGGAATTTGTTGGGCACTTGCCACACTGCCTTAGTTAACACACACAAACACACACACACACACACCATCACAATAATCACATTTCAAGTAATGTAAGTAGTGCATATGTACAATTAGACGTTCATTTTATCATTCTGTCTTGATCCTCCTCAATGTATATAGAATTGCATTGATTCTTCTTTTTTTTTGTATTCGTTTATCAAGTATAAAATACAGAAGTACAAAGAAAAAGAAAATAAGGGAGGAAATGGGAGAGACTTCTGATTCCTTTTGGTGCAGTAGAGTATGGTAGTAACATAAAACCTCAACTTTTACTTTTATATAATAATATATACTAGCCATTTCTATAACAACAAACCCAAAATCAAAGTTTCATTTTTTCCACCTCAAACACGAAGTCCCAAATGGTTTCCAAGTAGAAACAAAATTAATTGTTTTTTTCTTTAATCAAAACAATCAGTTTAGACATCTCTGCTAATTCCATCAACTTTTGTAACCCATTCATCAGTGTGGAAATCAAAGCATCCTTCCACTTTTGTGCATGAAGTATTCTAGCTGTTGTCAACATAAATAAACATTAAAGATCCACAATTTTTTTCAAGTTCTTTATCCATTAAACCCCAAAGAAAATCCTTAGTTTTATCTTTATATTCACTTTCAGAACCTCCTGTATTAAGTTATATTATTCAAATATTACCCCAATATTTCTTTGCTATAGAATTACACTGATTGTTTAACCATTTGAGTTTTCAAACTAAAGAATCAATGAATGTCATAGTCAATTCTAAAGGGGAAACTGATATCTTTTGGGACAAAAATCGTCAAGGAGCTTCAATAAAACTAGTGAAATAATGTTCTTGAATGTTCTTTAACCTTGGTGTTCACCAGGTTCAGAGCTTAATTTCAAAAGGGATTTGATTAAATCTCCAAATTAAATTGATTATTTAGTCCAACAGCCAAGTCAACTTGTCTCGTCTAATTTGGGGGGGTGGGTCTCTGAATTGATTCAAAAGCTTGTACAACCACAAAGAAATTCCCAACATCAACTGAGAAGTCAACTCATTAGGCAAATCTCATTTGACTGATTGGTATATCTTGATTATTCCATTTGTTTCCTTTGAGCTAAATAATGAGCTAAGACTCAGGAAAAAAATATAGATCAGTGAGTTTAACATATTCAACTTATTCAGCCCCTTCTCTATTTTTAGTTTCTACATTACATCAGAATATAAGTGTTTGGCATTGGTGTCCTAAAACCATTTATATTAATTGTGTATTTTTTTTTACCTTCTCCTTCTCTGTCCTTCAATGTGGTTGTTTCCTTCCCCCAGTGAAATAACAACTAAAAATAAGTCCCACAAATGTGTTTCAAAAGGCAACTGGACTTTTTTTTCTTTTTAATGTTTCATTTCTCATCCAAGAAGCTTCTTCAGTTCTGCTTCTTGGATGAGAAAGGAAAATATTTTCAAGGAAAAAAAAAACCCAAGAATGTCCAGTTGTCTTTTGAAAAGCATCTTTGGGACATTCATGCCCGGATGATTGACAATCTCCATAAAGATTAAACCAAAGGCAAGCTCTCCATCTAGACTAAATAGAAATTAAGATACTTTTGTCTTCTCACTATCCCTCACAATCCTCTCAACTCTTTGTAGGCATCTACTTAGCTTTATTTTTGATTCTAAAGTAGTCAAATCATCCCCCTTTTTTGTTGTCCTTGCAAGCCTCAGCCAGCATCATATTCTGATTGCCCTGTTCGCTCCCATAGGAGGGGACTCCTTGGGATACTGTTGGTCAGGCATTGTCAGCTGGCAGTCCCCAGGGCTAGGGCCTTCTCCGTGGGAGCGCCCGCCCTCTGGAATCAGCTCCCTGTGGATCTCCGTTTGGTCCTTGATCTCCGCTCCTTCTGCTGAGACCTGAAGACGTGGTTGTTTCAACAGGCCGGCCTGGAATGACCCGGGTGGGGTTTTAGGGTTATTTAATTTATTTTAATGTTTTTAATGTATTTGACTTGTTCTATTTAACAGTTTTTTATTGTAAATTTGTTCTGTTTTAATGTTCGCGGCCCTGAGTCCTTAGGGAGTAGGGCAGCATACAAGTCAAATAAATTATTATTGTTGTTGTTGTTGTTGTTGTTGTTGTCGTGAGCATTTAGCATTTCTGGCATCATTCTAGAGACCGTTTGGTATTCTTTCTGGAAGATATGGCCCTCCTTTCATTTTCAAAATATGTTCCTTTTTTTCTAGTTTATGGAGAACCCTGTATGTACTGACACTGGCTTTTCTAGATACCTTGTCATTGCTTTTACTATTTGTAAATAAATGTTTGTGATCGTATTTCCATATTGCACTGGTAAGGTTTTCTAGGGGGGTTTTTTGGATCACTTTTGTCCTTCAGGATTATGAACCATGGGATCCAATATTTGGTTTTCATCAGGATATGCTTTTCTGAGATCCTATGTGGGCCATTTTTTTCAGCTCCTCCTCCTTTGGATATTGTGAATTGAAAGAAGACATATAGTTTAGTTCCTATTCTTCATTTTTTAAAAAATGATGGTCCATTAAAATGTCTATTGATCTACTGCACTATCAAATTTAAATAGCTTTACATTTATATACTAGTCAGTGAGAGATTGCACACAATGTTCACTCTCTGGTTCCTTTGAAGATCTTCATGAAGCAACACCAGAGGTGATTGCCTAGATAGTTGAATTGGACATCCGGTTATGATGCCACTGCCATATCCCCATGGAGATTTTGAATATAATTACATGGACTGTGTATATACGTTTCCTTCTCATCTGTCATGTTTACATAAAGAGCCTTGGTGGTGCAGGCTGTTAAATGCCTAGCACTTAGTTCCAGCTGCCTGCAATTAGTGCAGGCTCGAATCCCACCAGGCTCAAGGTTGACTCAGCCTTCCATCCTCTCGGGGTAGGTAAATTGAGGACCCAAGATTGTTGGGGGCAATTAGCTGACCTTGTAAAAATGCTGCTTAGTAGTAAGCAGGCATATACAATGGAATGAAGGCTATTGCTGAGCGCATTGGTTGCTCCAAAATTGTAAGCGCCCTGAGTCTCCGGAGAAGGCGGCATATAAATATGAAAAAAGTAGTCTTTCATTGCTTTTTCTGGAATATTATCATTATTTATTTTTATTTATTTATTTTTAATTACATTTATATGCCGCCCTTCTCCGAAGACTCAGGGCTGCTTACAATTTTACAGGATACAACCCAGTGTGCTCAGCAATTATTAATCATCGCACAGTCAGACAGATGTTCAGATTGGGTTTGGCATTTTTGTCAGCCTATCAAGTCCTTACCAGGGACCTGGGAAAGACAAATCTGGATGTTTGACAGTGTTACAGATTTCATCGTAGGGTGGAAGCAGTTCCAAGTAAAACTGCCTTTTGCAATTGACTGATGGCAAATTTGTCAATGCCAATAATGGTGTTCAAGTGGTGCTCCAGTTGTTCTGGGACTGTACCAAAGGCGTCTATTACTATTGGTACTACCACCTTGGGTGCAATCCCAAAACTGTTGCTGTTGTTGTTGTTGTTGTTGTTGTTGTTGTTGTTGTTGTTATTCCTGACCAGCATTCTTAAGATTAGCTAGGTATTGCCACCTGTTTTGATTTGATTTCTTTATGTCTCCATGAAGTATTGTCATATCTGGAACCATCTCTGTGTCCTTACAAAAATAAATAAATAAAAGTTGGTAATATCCTGCTCTTCAATAGAGAGTTCAAGCTGTTTGCCACTGAAGGATTGATTAGATCTCTATCCAATAAGTTGAAATCATCAGTGGATTTTCATGAATCTTGTTATCTGCATTTTTGCTACCTCTTATATTGAGTATCCAGAATGTGTTTTGAGCATTTGCCATTCATATGAAAGAAAAAAGCAGGAAACACACATTGCATTAAAAGTGTTTCTGGATATTACAGGAAGAAAGTCGAAATATTCCATGAAGTAACTTGACAGAAAACAAGGTTACCTGTAAGACATTCCTTACTTTCCTAGAAGGTTGGGGAAAATATTATCCAAATTGCATTTTTCAATTTAGCTCATTATAAAATGTGGTCAGAATCAAGTTGACATTTTTTTCCTCATCCTTCTGAGAATAGCATTAATTGTGTCCCAGTCTGTTAAAGCTTTATTGACTAAGCCTTAAGTCTGTTTTTCTGTTACTTACTTCTGATGCCTATGTCTGGTTAATCAGCCTCTAAACATTTCATCATCTTGCTTACCTTTTCCCAACTACTATCAAAACTTAAGCGTTAGTATCAAGAATTTAAAGTTATGTGTCAAGCTGCTAAAAACATACCCAAGAAAGAAAATAATGCACATTTGTTATGTACTTTGGATGTTGAATTGGGCAAAAAAACCTAACCAATTTGCCCCAGTTAAAGGAAAAAATATCTAACCTGCAAAACGTAAGTACAGTGACAAGCTCAAAGTGCACTTATGCTGTTGCAACCATTATCACTTCTCAACTTGTCAAAGAAGCAGGTGGGAGAGAAGGTTGAGATGGAATGCAGGCTCTAGACTTCAAGAAGATGAGCCGTGAGAGCCAAGGACACATCAGCAGGTGTTTGCCAAAATCAGAAACTTTTTCTCATAACAATACAATGACACTTAATTGGACAATGTGACCTGTGCTAATATTATGTATGTTTGCGCAGGAATTAGGTAGAACTGGTTTTGCCTTCATCGGTGCTGAAATGATGCAGTCAATAAAGTTTTGCATTCAGACATTAGAAGATCTTGAGGGTGGTTGCTTTGGTTGGGTTTGTCAGTCAGAATGCTGACATACAGTTGGTAAAATGAAACAAAAACAAAACCCTCAAATGCTATTTAGTTTAGGATTTTTTTTCCTTTGTGCATTAACTGACAAAATGTAAGTACTTTTGAATTTCATGGATTTCAGCAGAAGGACTAAGTACTCAAACTTGTAAGCCCACTTACAGAAAAGATTAATAATGTACCTGAAAATATATCCACCAGTGGTAAATACATTTACAATAGATCTGAACATGATATGTCTTGTTAAGATGAAGAGGCTGACTTTATACAGTTTTGGCAGTTAAGTAGGGTCAGTCCTGGTTAATCCTTGGCTAGGATTCTTCCATGTAATTCTACTGCTACAGAAAACATGAGGAGGTTTTAAAAAGTTTAACAGCAACAATGCCACTTTTGCATTGTTCTCAAGAAAACTACATGTCTGCATTCGTAAAGTCCCTGAAATCCAGACTCAAATGAGACTTCACTTTATTATTGCATATCTTTTCTGAAACACGATAGTTAATTAGTTGTTTGATTATGATAATCAGGAAAACTAATCACTGCAGTCTTGATGAAAATCCAGTGATTATCCCAGGAGAAAAATGTGTTGACAGACCATTCCCATTGTAGTGGGGAAGAAAACACTAAAGACAGTTAAACGTTTGCCAAATAAGATGCACATTTTTTTTAGTTTAAGCAGGTCTTTTTCACCTTGTGCTCTAGAGAAAAAGCAGAAAGAAAGAAAGAAAGAATAGCAATGACTAGCATAAGTATCTGTTTGGTTAAGGCAAAAATGTTTTGTCATTCATATCTTTTCTTTCCTCATTGTAGGGTTGAAACATGCTAACTTTTGAAGGGTTTAGAATATCGGAAGCCCATATGACTGTATGAATGTTATGTCATAAACCCAATGATACATGTCTCAAAGTTCAGCTGTTTATACTCCACTATTTATAAAAAAAGAAGGGAAAATGGAGGGGAAAAGACTTCAATTTGTAATGTTTAAATATTTTTTCCTCATTATTCCACCGTTGGATTTGTCCCAGAAAACTGTTTGGCAGATGTTCAGCTTAATCAGCTGAAGGTCCCATGAATATCCCTGTTATCATGGATCATTTGAGCTCCTGGATTTAATTTCGGCTTGGTTCCAAATCCCACATTGGCTTTGTAGAGACTATTATTCCTTCTGTTTTCATCCTCCGGATGCAATGTGTGAGTTATAATGCCGAGTTGCTTTACATGGCTGCTAAAGATATCACTCTGGTAATTATGGAAAGCATGAGGATGGGTAGCAATGATTAGTCCTCCTCAGGTCATTCTGAAACTTGATTATGCCTTCTCAATCACTACACTGGATCCAACTGATGAGAGTAGGCACAATATCTAAGCAACATGTGTTCCCTATGACCTAAGTACTTAT
Organism: Naja naja; assembly: GCA_009733165.1. Classification (NCBI taxonomy): domain Eukaryota; kingdom Metazoa; phylum Chordata; class Lepidosauria; order Squamata; family Elapidae; genus Naja; species Naja naja. The sequence goes on along the minus strand of CM019153.1, from coordinate 44,110,545 downwards.
TACCATAATTTTAAGAGAACATTTTATTTTAGAAATGCAAGGTTCATTTTTTCTTAAAAAAAATTTCAGATAGAATACTAAAATCAATTCAGCATCACCTTTATGAACAGCAACAAACTAAATTCTTAAGCATTCATTTGATGGATTCTCAGAAGTACTGTGAGTAAATGGGAACAGGGAATGGCAGGAAAGGAAATAATAACGTTAATAGATACTTCTAACACCATCAAATGTCAACATCTGCTTATCTCAGGTCCTTGGGAAGGACTCGCTAAGTGGATAAAAAGTACCCAAACCAATCTGAACATCTGGCTGACTGCGATGAACCATAACAGTCAATTGCAAAAGGCAGCTTTACTCAGAATGGCCTACATCCTGTGACAATACCTTTAACACTATCAAGCATCCACATCTGTCCATCCCGAATCCTTGGCAAGGACTCGCTAAGTGGATAAAAATTCCAAATCCCATCTGAACATCTGGCTGACTGTGCAGTGAACCAAAATAACACCACCACAACCAAAGTCCTGATATAGTCACATGATAATAGCCTTTACCCTGTGAATCATCTAGTAATGAATGTGTCCTAGAACCATTACAGGGAGAAAGATTAATTCTGGCATTTCCCATAAGGCTACAGCTTTGTCAATAACTAGAGATTCTTTCTCTGATGCCCAAGTTTATAATGGGTTCAATTTTCAAGTGTGGCTGGCATGGTGAAAAATCACAATTTTTGCTTGAAAATGAGCCATTGCTTCAGCCTGCTGGAACACAGGCTAATGATTCTCTGCTGCATCTCTCCAGTGCTGGTGTTTATTGAAGACAGAGCAAACCTTAATACAGGTAGTCCTCGACTTATGACCACAATTGAGCCCAAAATTCCTGTTGTTAAGTGAGACATTTGTTAAGTGAGTTTTGCCCCATTTTACAACCTTTCTTGACTCCGTTCTTGAGTGAGCCACTGCAATTGATAAATTACTAACAATAGCCATAGCACTTAGACTTATATACTACTTCACAGTACTTTACAGCCCTCTCTAAGCAGTTTACAGCATCAGCCTATTGTCCCCAACAATCTGGGTGCTCATTTTACCCACCTTGGAAGGGTGGAAGGCTGAGTCAATCTTGAGCCTGCTGAGATTTGAACTTCCAAATTGCAGGCAGCTGGCAGGCAGCAGAAGTAGCCTGCAGCACTGCACTCTAACCACTGCGCTACCGCGGCTCATTAACCCAGTTTTTAAGTGAATCTGGCTTCCGCCTTGACTTGGCTTGTTAGAAGGTTGCAAAAAGGGGGTCACGTGACCCCAGGACACTGCAACTGCAACCCATAAATATGATCCAATTGCCCAGCATCCAAATTCTGATCACATGACCACGGGGATGATGCTGCAAAGTTCGTAAGTGTGGAAAAACGGTCCCTTTTTTCAGCGCCATTGTAACTTTGAACAGTCGCTCCAACAAACTACTGTACGTCGAGGATGACCTGTATGTCACAGAAATTCCCACGGTTGTGTGAATGGGATCGGTGAGCACGCGTGTTCCCCAGGGCCACTTTCCCGATGTGTTTCGCTTTATTTTCCTGTTACAAGCAGCTGCCAGGCTTTGTGACTATCAAACCTGGCAGTTGAAAACTTTTCCCCCATATCTGCCAGAGGCAGATGATTGGAAATATGCAAATCACTTCCAAAACATTAACTGTCATGTTCCCAAACGGGCTGCCGATGAAGAAATGACAGTGCTCGCTTCCCTCGGCAACCACCACAAAAAGTCATTTTCCCGGTCTGCTCTGTTGAAGCATAATTAGAAGACAAGAGGCCACAGGTGTCATTGGTTTTGCTTTCTTCTGTAACTGTGGCTCTCGAGTTCCATGTCCCATTGATTTGTAACTGTCAAGCAAAAGACTCTTTTTCCTCAGCTGGTTATAATTCAGCCTCCAAAGCTACGCATGTATTTAAAACATCCATATATATGAAACAACGTTTTTGTTGTCCCAAAGGTGTTTTTTTCAAAAGGCACCTGGCCTTTCTGGTTTTTCTCTGAAGACATTTTTGCTTCTTATCCAAGAAGCTTCTTCAGCTCTGACTAGATGGTGGGGAATGGAAGGATTCATCTTTCTTGCAGATAGCTGGACATTTCCATCCTTTTAGAGAGTTACGGAGGCCACCTGGAGGTTTATCTGTGTTGTCAGGGTCACCTGAGTGGTGCAAATGGGTGTGGAGCCTTCTTGGAACTGATGAAATGACTGTGTTGTAGACTGGAGATAGATGATGTCATATCTCTTCCCCTCTGTTGAGAGAGGGCTGCTCAATTTTGACGTAAATTTTGACCCCTCTTTCAAACCAGTGGTCCTCTCTGTGAAAATATGGCCTTTGCTGTCTTCAAGAGTGTGGCCTTTGTCTTTTAAATGCAGATGGACTGCTTAATCTAGTCCTGATGGGACACAGATAAACCTCCAGGTGGCCTCAATGACTATCTAAAAAAAAATGCAAATGAGTATAAATCCTTCCATTCGCTACCAGCCACACAGCGCTGAAGAAGCTTTTTGGATAAGAAGTGAAATGTTTTGAAGGAAAAACCAGAAAGTCCAGATGCCTCTTGAAAAAGCACCTTTGGGAAACCATGACCTGGATGACGGAGAATCTCTAGACATTTAGCTACATTTTCATTGGGCTATTTTATTTTATTTTATTTTTTAAATACTCATCTTCTTTAAAGCATTGGTATATTCCTAACACAAATCTCTGAAATTCTTGAAGTATAAGCTCCAACTTCTAATAAGTTGCAGTGTTTTCATTCCATTCCACAGAGGTTATTTTGAAGATGTCCAATTGTGAAGTTCCAGGCCATTGGGGTTTGCATCTTTGTAACATTTTTTTTAGCAATGGGTGAAAATGTGATGTTATACTTCTAATCTGTAAAAAACATTGGGGAAAGGAAGACAAAAGATACTCCCTCCAGTATCTATGCTCAATGGGATAAAATAAGAAATGGATCAAAGCATTGGAAGGAAACTGATTCTGGAAACAGATGAAGAAGTTCACCCATAAGCAAAATAGAAGATAAAACAAATACCAGAATTAGGATTAGGACTAAGGGTAACATGATAGCAGTCTTCCAAACTTTGCGGGGCTGTCACAGAGAAGAAGGGGTTTGACTTATTCACCAAAACATATGAGAGGGAGAACAAGAAGTCGTGGGTGGAAGATCATTAAAGAGAGGTCCAATCTAAAAATCATTCAGAATAAAACAGTTATTTCAAACAACCAGAGAGAAAAAAATGGACTCATCCTGGGTTCAAAGAAAAATCAAAGATATTTCATCATCTGTTTATTCAAAATGTATATGGAAGTTTGTATACAAGGGCATAAGTATATTTCTTTCTTCCATTCAGTTGTGTCAGATTCTCAGAATCCCAGAACAAATTTCTGAAGTTTGCCACTATCTCTTTCCTGTGCCAATATCTAAAGAGTTCTTGGTGCTCTATGAACTTGGTTGTTTTGTTGCATTTGTTTCAATTATCTAAACTAGGTAACTTCATCAGTGCTACACATATTTTCCTCTATCAAAAAGGGACTGGATAATGTTACCCAAGCTGGCTCTGTGCCTAAGGTGGAACTGGAATTCTTGGTCTCCCGGTGTCTAACCTTATGCCTTAACCGCTATACCAAACTGTTTCTCTGTCTGTTTCTTATTTTCAGGATTTCCTTCCCATTTTTCCCACTCCCCCTCTATCCAGGTCAGGGGTCGGCAACCATAAACACTCAAAGAGCCACAAAGATCCTAACCAGAAGCCCCCATTCAATTCTGGAGCCGACCAGACTCTATGGCAGTTCCCCCACCATAGAGTCTCCTCCTAGCGAGGCGTCCTTTTTCCTCTACCTATCCTAATCAAAAGCCCTATCAATTGTGGAGCTGACTGGCAACAGTGAGCTGCAGCAGAGGGATGAAAGAGCCACATGAGGCTCCAGAGCCGCAGGATGCTGGCCCCTGATCTAGGTACACAATTCTGTCAGTTGTAAACAAAGAGACCAAACTGCCTCAGTATTAGGGCTGTGCAAAACATTTGAAAAGTGTGCTTCCCTGCATTGAATGGATGAAACCCTCTTTCTCAAACCATGAAACCAGTTGCATCCTTCAGGTCTGGAATGTGTGTGTTTGTATGTATATGTACATATGTACAAGCAAACTGATGCAGCTACAAGACATCAAAGCATCATATCTGAGCACCCAGATGTTAAGGAGAGTCCTATTGAAATAAATTCTTAAAAACCAGGATAGAGAAAACCTGCCACTAAAACCCCCTGCGTAATAATTTAAATGTGGAAATGAATATCCCATCTTTTCCATAAAAGCTTGTCTTGAGCTCCCCGAATTTACTCTATTTTCTCTTGTAGGGGGAAAAATGTTGGTAGATAAACACTGCCACATGCTCATGCTTGGAAAGTTTTGAATGTAATTGACTGTCAGTGATATGATGATTTATAAAGCAATCTGCTGCTTCGTCTGCTGCTGGAGAGAACTCTAATTTGCTTCTATTGTATTAGATATTATGAACTTGACAATCATGCACAATTTTCCAGTTGGGTTTTCATTCAGGTTAATGGGACAAATAAAAGCTATTTTGCATTCCTTTCTAATCCGGGTCCAAAAATCAAGTGGAACACAAACATATATGTGCAAAGAAATTTCAAATTTCTAGAAATGTTTTGTTTCATGAGAGAAATAGTACGTGGTTGATGCAGCTTTTAATATTGCAGATCTCAACTATTTCTAGATGGGTGTTATCTATGTCAGAATTAATGAATCAACATCCTTCAACTATTCTAGATAGAATAAAAGGGATGTGGGAGAAATGTTGTCCATTTTGTTTAGCAAATGGAATTGGTACCAATGACACTCTTAAGCTTTCAATGTACAGGAAGTCCTTGCCTTACAACAGTTCATTTAGTGGCTGTTCAAAGTCACAATGGCACTGAAAAAAGTGACTTATGACCGTTTCTCACAGTTATGACCTTTGCAGCATGCCCATGATCATGTGATCAAAAATCAGATGCTTGGCAACTGGTTCATATTTATGACGGTTGCTGGGTCCCAAGGTTAAGTGGTCTCCTTCTGCAAACTTCTGGAAAGCCAAATCAACGGGGAAGCCAGATTCACTTACCAACCGGGTTACTAACTTATCAACTACAGGGATTCACTCAACAACAAAGGCAAGAAAGGTAATAAAATGAGGCCAAATTCAATTAACAAATGTCTCACTTAACAACAGGAATTTTGGGCTCCGTTGTGGTCGTACATTGAGGACTTCTTGTATGCTTATGCTTTAATTTTGCTTCACTACAAGCTATAAAGCAAAACCATGTTGAACTCATGGAGGTCTATATATAATCTGGAACAGAAAGGAAATTTTCCTGCCTATGTCCTCCTTAAAGTTAAGTACAAAGAAGACCATACTAGTGGCAGCAGGTATAGCAATCAGCTCTAGAATTGACAATGAAGATATTAGAGTGGTAGATGCCTTTGGTTTTTTTTAGGATCAAGCATCAAACAGTAAAAGTACAATCAGTCAAGTGATATACACAGACTAGCACTTGGTAGATCAATCACGAAGCTCTATCATGACTATCTTGAAAGTGATGAAGTTGTGATTGTATATACCTACAAATATCAGAATCATGCAAGACATGGTATCACCTGGGCAATCTATGGAAGTAGACTGGGAGGAGGAGAGGAGGAGGAGGAGGAGGAGGAGGAGGAGGAGGAGGAGGAGGAGGAGGAGGAGGATTATTTATGCCCTGAACTTTGCGGGGAAGACTTTTGAGACTATCATGGACAGCCAAAAAACAAACAAGCCCTCCTACACATAAAGACATAAATCAAATCAATATGGGATTCTTACATGAAACTCAAACTATCAGATTCAAATTATTATATTTGGGACACATTACATAAGGAGACGGCTTCCTTGAAAAGTCTGCAGTGCTGGGAAATGTAGAAGAAAAAGAAAGAAGAAGACAACTAGCCATAAAGTTGTTGGATTCAATTACAATGGGGGTGCAACATCTGTAGATCTGAAGGGCCATTTTGGGGACAGATGTTTCTGTGGAAGTATATTCATGGGGTATATTCATGTAGTCATTAAGAACAGACACTGACTTGATGGTAAATTATCGACCAGTCAATGCTATTTTTTTCTCAAATCTACTTTAGGAAAGTTATCTGCAGGAATTCTCAACAAAATGGACTTGATTTAAACTTTGGGGACTCGTGATGTACCTTTCCCACTGTTTTTGCACTTGCCAAAGAATCTGATTCTTTTCTCTTCTAAAAACAAAAGGAAATACACACTATTTATTTCTCTGAAAAGTGGGGTGTAAAGGACCTTTGAAACAAGTGTCATAAATAGTGAAGAATGATTTAAAAGTCTTGAGTACGGCCCATTTGCACAGTAACTACAGTATTTATAACAACAACTTTTCTTCCAATTTCTACAACAATAGAAGATTAAAACACAGTTCTAATACCACTGCATGGTTGCCACAGTTAGCTTGCTGGAAGTTTTCTTCCTGTCCACCATGTTTCACTTTCTAGCAATTCACAACTTGCCAATTCATTCTTATCACTCCAGTGCACTGGGGGGATTTAGCAGTGTTTGCCGTTAACTTCAGCTACTATCTTGGCAGCAGCATAAGCAAAATGTGTTTTGTATTAGTCTCCTCCTTAGATTTTAGGAAAGAAAAGGTGTCGGGAACAACCCAGTCACAAAGACATATATATATATAGCACAGTACAGTGATTATGGTGTGGGAGCTACACATTGCTTGCATTGCAAAATATTCTTTCCCCTGAGAGCTTCCAGACTCCTCCAAAGACTATAATCCAGCTCTTCTTCTAATGTCATCAAAGAAGAAGCAGCAGACTATTCTACTGCTTCTTCTTTTTTTTTCCAAGAAAAAGATACCAGACTCACTGTTAGCTTCCTTTGCTCTGTGGGAGCCATATTTAGACTAAGGATTACCTCAAACAGGTTTCAGCAGATTAAGCAAACTATAAAAGACAGCTCTGCTCATAAAGAAACAGTAGGCAGTGATAGGAATGGCAGATACAAACCAAGGCATCAGCAATAAAGAGCATATATTTAAACCAGCATGAGTTTCAATCCTTTCGGCTGCTCTAATTTGCTTGTACAAATCCTTAGGCTCCAAAAAAGAAAAGAAAAAAATCCACCCACTCTGTCCTCTGAACTCTTCAAGGGGAGATCTGTTACAAACTTCATAAATGAAGCCTGTGTTTATTTGCTTCCTTGCTTGGTTTTTTTGTTTGTTTGTTTTTGTTTTTACAGCAGTTAGCACTGAAAATTAATGCCTTGGTCACAAGTAAAAATACCCACGCTGCCTATCACACTGTCTTAGGGGGATTCAGAGTGGACGCGAAAGCAATCTGAAACATTAAGGTTGAAATCAATTAAAGAAAAAAAGAGGAAAGAGTGAGATAAAGCTAAGCCATGAGATCAGCAGAATTACATGAGCTTCAGCTTGGTGGAAGGTATTACTTCACACAGCGGGGAGGGGGAGAGTGCATGTTTGAATAGTTTCCACATAAATAATAGTCCAATTTAGTGGTTGTCAACTCTGAAGTGAACCTGGCTGAAGCCATCTTTTGCTGCCTCATAGTTGCCACAAACCCTGAGAAGTGAGAGGGGAAAGGGAGGGGGGAAGTAGTTGGCTAACAGTCAAAACAAAAACATTTCCCATGGGAACCAAGGTCACCTCAACAGGTGGCTGTTGAAGGAGGAGAGGAGGGACAAAGCAGCCCTCCACCTATATTCATTGGACAATGTGACCAGTGACATCTGGGAGGGGGAACTTTTGCTCTTTTAATAAGGTGAATGTTATGTATGCAGGTTTGAATGTCATTGGTTAAGTTTTGAACTGTTCTTGTGAGGTGTCAGAAATGATTGGTTTAAATAGTGCGGGAGAACCCTGCACTCTAATTGGCTGGCAACTGCGGCTGCTGGCTATAGGTAGCAGCGCAGTCCAGCCAAATTGGGTCTGTTATGAGCTGTAGTCACTAATAAACTTTTCACTGAAACACTCCGCGTCTGACTCTTCATGCAAACCTAACAGTGAACATTGCGGGAACTTTTAGAATTGGTTTTCACTGGCTGTGCTGATATGATGTATCCAATAAACATGTTCTTTGAGGAATCTACCTGCCTCAGAGTTCTGCTTTTGATGGGTGCGTTACTCGGAACACAGTGGTTTGGACACCAATATTCAATTAGGAAAAAAAAATCATTATTTACATCTGTGTTAGACAGCTGTTACAAGTGAAGTAAAACTTGCTGTAAACTCCCTTCAAAAGGAAAATAATACTCATGAATCAGTTGATTGAATTTAGGAGGGTTTGATAAGTAACTTACTGCACTGTGTTTGTGTGCATGTACCTGAATCTGAATTTATGCAGGGAGAGTGGAGAGGCAAAGGTTTAAACAAAGTTTAAAGAAGTTTGCTTTAGATTGGCAAATGACTGGTGAAGTAGAAATATTGTAAATAAGTACTGTATTTCTTTAAATAATTTCTATTTAATCAGAAGCAAGCTACATGGAGTTCACTGGTGAGGCACACAAACAAGACGACCAAAGACTGTAATAAAAATCCCCATTGGATACTGAGATTACAAAAAAGAAGAGAACAACATTTTAATTAATATGAATGCATCCAGGATTATCAGAAAATGTCACATTCTCTCCCCTCTCTTACACACACACACACACACATGGGGCGGGGGGAGGAAGACAGCAACATGCAAGTACCACCAAAGGATAAGTCTGAAGAGCCAGTTCCATGCCATCAACACATATGTTCTTCCAATCATTAGGTACTCTGCCAGTGTCATGAGGTGGCCAAAAGAGGGCATAGAATCTGCTATTTCAAAGACTCAGAAATTCCTCATAATATATGGAGGCTTCCACCCCAAGTTGAATGCTTAGAGACTATACACCAGTGAATGGGAGGAATCTGGTGGATGTTAAGGCCACTGTCCTGGATAAAACCCATAGCATCCAGAAATACATCAGTAAGACGGCACCTAAAGTGAATTCCTGAGAGAATGGCCTGATGTTCTCTGAAAAAGTAGCTGACATGGGAGAAAGATCAAGCAGATGAAGGGCCATGGCAAGACAAGACCATCAACAGACGGCTAATGTGGCAAATAATAGGAAATCTTACCAGTGGCTGGCATGGGCTGGACTAAAAGACAAGACTGAGGCATTGATCATAGCAGTACAAAAAAGGCACTAAACATCATTTCCATGGAAATAGAAGTCTACCACAGCAGACATGATCTGAAGTGCAGAGAGGCCTCAGAGACACTCCAATAAAGAGAGCAAGGGCCTGCAAACTTGGCAAGTTTAAGACTTGTGGACTTCAACTTCCAGAATTCTTAAGCTAACATGACTGGAGGAGGAATTCTGGGAGTTGAAGTCCACAAGTCTTAAAGATGTCAAGTTTGAAGACCCCTAATATAGAGAAAGCAGAGGGCAAAATGCAAGCAGGAGCAGCATGCAGAGAACAACACAAGAAGTGGCTGGCATTGTGTACAGGAAAATCAGCACCCTGTGTGGGCTAGACCTCCTCAAGAAACCCCAGATGGAAAATAAAAAAAAGCTAAATCCTGTGGGACCTGCAGATCCAGGTGAACAGGCAGGTACATACCAGCCAATCAACTAGGCATTGTGGTAGTGGACAAGAAACAGAAGACAGTGGGGGTGATAGATGTAGCAGGAACAAGTGACAACAATATCAGTAAGAAAGAAGATGAGAATCCAGAGAAGTATCAGGTCCTGAAGGAAGGACTAGAGAGGATGTAAAAAGTGTAATGTATATCTCTAAATTGATTATGGAGTTTGCTTTCCACACAAATATAGATTTTATTGTTACATATGTCTGCAAGATGCCAGCAAATTGTAGGGAATATAGCAACTATAAAAATCAAGGAAATACATAAATAAGTAACTTGTGCCGGTCTGCAAATTTTGCATAGCCATTAAGCCTGTCATGAAGCTATTTGGCAGATGCACTACTTCAGTGTTAAAATAGAAAAAAAGGTTTGCAGTTTCAAATTAGCCTCCCCTCCACCCCTTAATTACTTTCTGTGCTTCAGAGGTTTAGGTAACTACCAGAGCTAAGCAAGCAATGTATATTTAGTACATCTGAGCAACCTCAGCAGACTGGGATAATATCAGAGAAAGTACATCAAAAGTAAACCTATCTACCATGCCTTGGACTTTGAATAATAAGAAAATATCAAAATTCTGAGCCAAGTGACAAATGGGAAGCATCACACTTGTTTTCACAGTTCTGATGCAGCAATGCTTTAGATAGATAGATAGATAGATAGATAGATAGATAGATAGATAGATAGATGGATGGATGGATGGATGGATGGATGGATGGATGGATGGATGGATGGATAGACGGATAGACGATATAGGTGATATAGGTGATATAGATGATATAGATACAGATGTGTGTGTGTGTGTGTGTGTGTGTGTGTGTCTCTCTGTGTGTGTCTTTTAATGACCTTTTTAATCCCTTACATCAGGATAGAGTCTGGGCAACTGAATGGGGCTGAGTGTTTACTGGCCGGATGCCCTTCCTGTCACCAATGCAAAGTTTGCAGCAGATAATTATTCATTGTGCCCAGAGAGATATCTGCTGCTACTTAGGATTGAACTCCCAGCCTCCTGAACGTGAGTCGAGAGCGCCACCTATACGCCACTGCACCACTCCATGCAGCAATGCTTATATGTTTCCAGAGATTGATTATATGTATCACCTACAGCAGGGGTACCCAACCCCCAGGCTGTGGTCTGTTGCTAGCCATGGCCCATTCGGAACTGGGCTGCACAAGTGGTGGGTGAATAGGCCTCATGACTGATGGGTCCATACATAACTGATGGTGCTTTCTCTGTTCGATTCCTGGACTACATCATCTTTGAGTCCAGGGGTATCTATTGACTCTGGCATGCCGTTCCTGCAATTTTGATCCAGATTAATAAAGACTGTCTTATGATGCATTAGTGCTAACACAACACACCCAATACTCAGCATCCCAGATCTTTTAAAAACACTTTGCTTGTCTGCTGTTTGTATTGAAAGTACAGGTGGGTGAGTGCACACACGTGCACAGCTCCACTTTTGCAGGTGGGAGCATACACATGCAAAGGTCAATTGTGCAACCCATGTGCATGCATGCCTACTGCTTGTGCAAATGGAGCTGCGTGCACACACACACACACACACTCACTTGTACCTTATGTGGAGGCATCCCCTCTCCTCCCCCACCAGTCCACAAAGCTGAAAAGATTGGGGACCACTGATCTACATATTCACCTATAGAAGAGGATATAATCCACATATTTATGGCATCACCTTTAAATAATCCAGTATAATATTACCACTAAAAACAGGAGTGTCTAGGACTTTCTCTGGCCTTTCAGATGACCAAAGGTGACCAAGACAGTAGGTAAGGCTCAAGACAGAGGGGTTCAAGGTAAAAACTAGCTCTCTCTGAATTTCATTTAAATTTACATGAAAATTGAAAATTCGTACCAAAAGAAAAAAAGAAAGGATTTATCATACACGGGTCAGTAAGTGGAATCTCCTGCTTTTTTAATGGTAATATTGTACTGGGTTATTTAAGGATTATAATATTATGGAATACATTCCTGATAGAAATTAGTCCTAATATTTGTCATGTTATTGCCTTTGCGGTGCTTCTGAATTCTTTATTGAGGCTTGATGAATTCTGAAATATTCGGCTGCATTTTCATAAGTGGACACACATCTCCAATAAAGTCTTTGCTTCACGTCCTAAGAAGAGACACTTGACCATTGAACAAGCTCCAATATTCGATGGCTGAATGAGATACCTGTTCCTGGGCTGGTAAGGAGGGTAAATCAGGGAACAAATGAAGGGCTGGTCCAGGAGATGTGTGATAAGATTAGGTTCTGAGAAAGTGAAAGTTCCTTCTGGTCATTTTTCCTGAAGACATCCATACCATCCCTACATTTTGCACATATGTCATTCCCCCCCAGCTTACACTACTGTTTCTGTTTCAACATCTTATCCCCGTGCCTGAAATGTTATTTCATGGGAGAAATAAACAGGCTGGGTTCCTGGAACTTGGCAATATTTTGGGATTTGAAATATCAAAGCAACTTATATGCTAATCCACCTGTTTCTTGAATAGCTTTCTTTTATTTTTCAGTTGAACTGCTCCTGCTGCTCTTAGTAATGCTACTTAAAATGCCATTGGTGTGTATCATTGCCTAATCTTAGCACTTGACTATAAAGAGGAAGCAATACTGGAATGAAAATTTGTCAGTCTGAGCAAAGGAAGTGCAAAGATAAGTTATAATGTTGTTATTGGTGTTCTCTAAGCCAGCTAGACTTTATGGAATAGGTTGTATATAAACCCATGTAATAAGTGAATACCAAATGAACCTAAGCTATAAGGACAAGCTTTTTTGAATCATCCCTTTGGTGATAAATGGTTTTAGAAAATGATCAGACTTAGCATGGGCACTGAATGAAAAATAGAATATTATATGGTAGATTGGAAAAGGCTAAGGAATTGATCAGGTTGTTTGGGATTCAAAGAGATTCTGCCCAGTATCAATGTTGGATTGATCATTTTAGCACTCTTGTATGGAAAATTACAAATTACATTATAATCAGAATATATTAGGCATTGATCAAGTGAATATGCCTAACAGTCCTTATTATTGTGTCACTTAGAAATTTGGTGATGAAAATGGGGAATTTTAATCCTTTGGGAGTCTATATGGAAACTGTTCTTAGAGCATGAACGTGTGTGATTCATGTGTTTAATAATGTTTTCTTTAACAAACTGGATATTTCTAGACTTATTTGAGAAACTAAATCAAACCCAATAAGGCATTTAACATACATTTGCAAATGCAAAAATGCATTTTTTCCCCTAGACTAATCTGAAAATCCAAATCCAATTGATAGTCCAAACTGAATTGTTCAACTTCAATTTGGACAATCCAGATCAGATCACACCTACTGATTGTGGATTTCTTTGCTTAAAGAATGTAAAGTAAATTAGCACTAATGCATTGATCGATCAAACCTCATTAAACTGATTCCCCCTTCCCTCTCTCTCTCTTTTTTAATCATCTCTCCATCTTCCCATTAAAGTCCTTGGGGAATACACTTAGCCACAAATGAAGCCTCTGACTTAAACTGCATGAATCTGTTGTACTGTTCGTGTAGAAAGGGAATGACTTTGTGGATACATCCAACTGCTTCTGACACACAACGTTCTTCAGTATCAAATGTACAGCCTGCAGGTCCAGAGTGGTTTAGCCATATCTGGATGGACAGAAACACCACCTTACATTGTATTTATATTTGAAATTCAGAAGGAAGGTGAAGTTCCCAATCTGTGAAAAATCTAAAGACTTCCAAGAAAAGGCCAAGTTTTGAGGACATATAAATTCTCGTGGAAATCATGCTTATCTTAATCAGAATTGATATCAGAATAACAGAGTTGGAAGGGACCTTAAGCTCTTCTAGTCCAATGCCTGCTCAAGCAGGAAACCCTATACCATTTCAAACAAATGGTTGTCTAATATGTTCTTAAAAACCTTCAGTATTGGAACACCCACAACTTCTAGAGGCAAGCTGTTCCACTGGTTAATTGCTGTCACAGTCAGGGAATTTATCCTTAGTTCTAGGTTGCTTCTCTCCTTGAATATTTTCCATCCATTGTTTCTTGTCCTGCCTTCTGGTGGTTTGGAAAATAGGTTGACCTCCCCACCACTCTTTGTGGTAGCTCCTCAAATCCTGGACATTTCTATCATGTCACTCCTAGTCTTTCTTTTCACTACACTTATCTCAAATGATCTAAGCCCCAGAACTCACTGTAACAACATTGCCAAAAAGGCTTTAAGAGTTGTTAATTTTCTGGGGAGAAGCTTCTTCTCTGGCAACATTGAATTGTTAACTAGGGCATACAAAACCTTTGCCAGACCAATTCTCGAATACAGCTCATCTGCTTGGAATTTATTTTTTGTATCGGACATTAACACAATTCGGTGGGTTCAGAGGTATTTCTCGAGAAAATTACTCCACTCCTCCACTCATAGAATTCCTTATGCCACCAGGCTTGAAATTTTGGGTCTGGACAGTCTGGAACTACACTGCCTGCGGTCCAATCTAAGCATACTTCACAAAATTGTCCGCCATAACACCTTGACTGTCAATGACTTCTTCAGCTTCAATCACAATAATACATGGGCAAACAACTGATACAAACTCTTTGAAGTAAACCACTTCAAACTCGATTGCAGAACATATGACTTCAGCAACAGAGTGGTCAACTCCTGGAATGCTCTACCCAACTCTGTTGTTACAGCCTCAACCCCTCACAGCCTCAACCTCAAATTGTCTACTGTGAACCTCACCCCATTCCTAAGAGGTCCTTAAAGGGGGCATTCATAAGCGCACCAGCATGCCTACCATCCCTGTCTTACTGCCCCCATTTATCCGTATTTACTTCCTTTGTTCTTGTTTATGATCATAGTTATTCTTGTTATCTTGTACATGTTTGACAAATACATAAATAAAATAAAGGTGAACCCAATTCCTGCAAGTATTCTTCATATGTTTTAGCCTCTAGCCTCCAAGTCTATTTTGTTGCTCTTTTCACTTTTGTATTCTTTCCAGAATCTTTACATCTTTTTTTTATAATATGTTGACCAAAACTATATGCAATATTCTACATGTGATCTTACTAAGGTTTTATAAAGTTGCACTAATGCTTCATGTGATCTTTATTCTATCCCTCAGTTAATGCAGCCTAGGATTGCATTGGCTTTTTTGGCTGCTTCTCCATACTGCTGTCTCATATTTAAGTGCTTGTCCACCAGGCCTCCAAGATCCTTCTTGCAGTTACTACTGTTGAGCCAGGTTTCACGTAATCTGTACCTGTACATTTGATTTTTCTTGTCTAAGGAAGATTATGCCCAAGAAACAGCACACCTAAGGACAGTGGTGGGTTTCCAAATTGTTTCCTACTGGTTCTTTGCATGATTCTATGCATGCATGCTTCACGGAGGGCTCAAAGACTGACCTCTGTCAACGCTGGTGAGCTGATCTGGTTTTTAGCTCAGCTGAGATGCAGCAAACCGCTTTGCCATGTAAATCAGCTGAGCTAAAAAACAAGGGAATATAGGAGAGGTAATGGTGGGGGCCAGATGGGGGAGGCCAACCAGAGGTGGTATTTGCTGGTTCTCTGAATTAGTCAAAATTGTGCCAGAACTGGTCCAAACCAGCTGAATACCACCTCTGGATAAGGAGCTATAAAGGTATGGTGTCTCTAATAATCACGGTTCTCACATAGCTTGAGAACAGAGGAAGGCTAAGAATAGGTCTCCTGACTGATGGGCCCATGCATAACTGGTGGTGCTTTCTCTGTTCAATTCCTGGACTACATCATCTTTGATGGATGAGTCCAGGAGTATCTATTGACTCCAGCATGCCACCATTCCTGCATTTGGCTCCAGGTTAATAAAGACTGTCATACGATGCATTAGTGCTAACCTAACACATCCAATCCTCCCCATCCCAGATCATTTAAGAACTCTTTGCTTGCCTGTTGTTCATAATGAAAGTACAGATTTCTGCAAAACCTTCTGATGAGATTCTAGCTTGTGATTACAGAGGTGGTGCAGCTGTCCATTTTACTGGGGAAATGTAGGACAGCCAGTGATCTGTCATTCATTGCTCTGGTGTTGCTCTGCATTGAGTTGGTTGTAGGTTTGATGAGTAATGAAGCATTTCAAGAACAAGGCAGGTCACACATGCTAGTCTGGCCGAGGAACAACAAGAAAGGGGATTTTGAAGGATTGAGAATCCACACCGATAAAGGAGACAATATTGATTTTCAGGACAGATGAAAGAAGAATGCATTTGGTTCCAGACAACAATATCTGATCTCATTCAGTTTCTGCAACAATACTTCAAACTTCAGATTATACAGTCCAATATCTCCTGTGGAGGAGAAAGCCACCATATTTTTTTTTCTTTTTTGATAAGCTGGGCCCTTTTGCCATCCCAAGATAAGCAAATTACTCACTTGTCTCTCTGCTCCCTGGCATTCTGCTTGACAATGACAATGGCACTGCAACTGTTAGTGTGATGGACAAGTGATTGGCAGCCTGGTATTTGTTGACTTCTATAAGATGTTGGCTATTATTACAATGAAGCACAACAACCTGAGAGTCAGCAAATAAGAAAGTTTGCCTCAATGGAAACGTGGAGAACAGAAAAAGCAGAGAGAGAGAGAGAGACAACACTCTGCATCCTTCTTTGTTGAAATCCTGTTTGTGATGCACTTGATTTCTCTATTTTTGAAAATCCTCCAGGCTAACCTGAAGTCATCCCAAATTCTTCCCTCTTTCAACTAAATAAAGAACTATGCAAGAAGGAACACCGTAAATTAAGAGATTGGTTGAGAAGGAAAAACAGAAAAGCAATTCTAAAAAATGTTGATTCCTATTCTTTATAAGCCAAATAAATAATAAATGAAAATCATGTCCTTAAACATACTGTTAGATGCTACAATCCAAAGAATTCAAAACAACACAGCAATAGCAACAACTAAACCATCACAATTTGAATTTATTTATTTTTATTGATTGATTCAATTTCTGTAGCCACCGATCCCGGTCAATTCCACTAACATCCAATATTTTTAAAATAGGTTTCAATTTTCATTTAACGGCATATTTTCCATAGATCAATTGATAAAAGATAGGTGATAGATAGTTAGATAGGTAGATAGATAGATAGATAGATAGATAGATAGATAGATAGATAGACAGATGTTTGATAGAAAGATAGGAATGGAGCGGAGTAGAGTGGAGTGGAGTGGAATGGGATAGGATAGGAAAGGCAAGGCAAGGCAAGGCAAGGCAAGGCAAGGCAAGGCAAGGCAAGGCAAGGCAAGGCAAGGCAAGGAAAGGAAAGGAAAGGAAAGGAAAGGAAAGGAAAGGAAAGGAAAGAAGTAGAGTAGAGTAGAGTAGAGTAGAGTAGAGTAGAGTAGCTTTATTTTGCCAAGTGTGCTTTAGAGACACAAGTAATTTATCTCTGGTACAGATTCACTCAGTCAAAACTACAAAATATGTGATCAGATACAGAATTATTTCTTGTTCTTTCTTCTTACTACCATTCACTTTTTACTACTTGACCATTTGGAAAAGTAAAAAAAATTCATTTTTTGGGTGAGCCAAAAACAGTTATATATCTTTTCCTACCTCTTTCTCACCCCCTGCTACTTTTCACCAGTACTTAATGAAAGTAGCCTTTTGTAACTAAATGTATGGTTTTGTCAGGAGTGAGATCCTACTAATTTCCAGATAAATAAGAGGGTTACCAAGACCACAAAAGTTCATATTCATTGGGGAAAAGAGGTACAATTGCCCTTTTTCCAACCATTAATTGTTTACTAAACCGCACACCACAATTCTAGCACTTATGTTTACAGTCCACAAAAGGAAATATTTTTTCCTTTAGCCATATGTCCCATAAAATTACAAATTAAGTGCATGTGAGGAGGTCAATTCTGCAATTTTTTTAAAACTGAACATTTTTTTGTGGAGGCCTGCCACTTGATGGTTAATAATGAAGTTGACAATACAGTAGATTTATTCAGATTTCCTGTAAGGGACATTCTGAGCCCATCCTTCTGCTAGCAGAAATTAAGCATCAACTGGCAAAAAGGTGTGTAAAGGGAGACACTAAGAAAAGAACAAAGTTCTATTACATCCAATCCTAGCTCAACCAACAAGACATTTTCAAAACACATCTCCAACACATTGAAACCACTGGGACATTGAGGAACCATTCAGCTTTTCTTTGGGGTTGAGAGAGGTTGGATTCACAGCACAGGATCAACCAGACAGATTTCATCTCATCCATTTTGACAACCCTGTCTATGGCTCCTAAAATATTTCAGCTTTTCCCACTGAGTTCCATGGATACGAGTCATGGTGGCACAGTGGTTAAAATGCAGTACTGCAGGCTACTTCTTCTGACTGCCGGCTGCCTGCATTTGGCAGTTCAACTCTCATCAAGGTCAAGATTGACTCAGCCTTCCATCCTTCTGAGGTCAGTAAAATGAGGACCCAGGTTGTTGGGGGCAATATGCTGACTCTGTAAACCACTTATAGAAAGGGCTATAAAGCACTGTGAAGTGGTATTTAAGTCTAAGTGCTATTGCTACTTCTCAATGATTTCAGGCCAGGTGAAAACGGAATACAACCTACACTTGGTTAGACTCTTGTATAATCTGTTAAACTTTGGGATCATCTGATAACCAATATGCACAAGTTGTAGGATTACACATCCCATGGACTGATAAAATAACAAACAAAGAAGCTCTAGATGGCACCTCACCAAAAACATCCCTTGAAGCCAAGCTCACCAACCAGAGGCTGTCATACTTTGGCCATGTCATGGGAGCTGACTCATTCAAAAAAAAAGTCAATCATACTGGGAATGATCAGCAGAAAAAAAGGAGAACGTTTTGCCCTAGTACCCACTGACTGGACATTATAAAAGATGACACAGGGATAAACATAGCGGAGCTGAAGGAGCTGGTGTAAGACAGAGGGTCATAGAGGTTACTGATCCATAGTGCAGCCAAGGATCAGACACAACTGAATGGCTGAGAACAACAACATAGGATGACTTATTTTTTTCAGGCCTTCAACATAGGATAACTTGGGATGACTCAGCATAAAATCTTTCTCTTTCTTTCCATCTCCTTTCTAAAATCCAGATACAAATGATGAAGGTTAAGATTGTAAACAATGTTACTATAGCATAACTGAACAGTTTGCTTTTGGTGCAGTGTAAATTTAAATTACATGCCCACATGTCCAAGTGTGGGCATGTGTCATATAAGTGTGTTGTGTATGATACATCTGTATGTTTGCAATATATGTTTTATTTGTATGTGTCTGTGTATTTTTGTTCCTGTTACTATTATTATTTAATACACTGGGTCCCAACTTCTCCAGAAGCCAAATCAATTTGAAGCTACTCATTCAAAACCTTCCTAACAGCCAGTTCTAGAATTTGGCATGACAGATGCTTTGTTCCTCATTTCAGTCAACCGCAGGAAAGAAAACAGCCACAGAGGGAGTTTGAAGAAACTATTGAAAAGAAGCAAATCATCATAAAAATGCAAGGCAGATAACAGAGCAGAGAGACAGCGAGTCTCCTTTATCATGGCTAATTATCTCACAGTTTTGAAGAAGATCTAGGTCTTGCTTCAGAAGAGAAAAAAAAAACACCACTTAGTTCTTTCTCTTATCTGCCACTTACAATAAAATAATAAAATAAAGGTAAAGGTTCCACTTGCACATACATGCTAGTCATTTCCGGCTCTAGGGGGCAGTGCTCATCTCTGTTACAAAGCCGAAGAGCCAGCACTGTCCGAAGTTGTCTCCGTGGTCATGTGGCTGGCATGACTAAATGCCAAAGGCACATGGAACCTTCCCACCAAAGTGGTTCCTATTTTCCTACTTGCATTTTTATGTGCTTTTGAACTGCTAGGTGGTAGAAGCTGGGACAAGTAACAGGAGCTCACTACATTATGTGGTGCTAGGGATTCAAACTGCTGAACTGCCAACCATTTTGATCGACAAGCTCAGTGTCTTAGCCACTGAGCCACCGCTTCCCTAATAAACTAATATCAGAATGCAATTAGTATTTGTTCCTCCCTCCTTCTTTATCGTTCCTGGATTTCTGGGAATAAAGTTGGAAACAATGGAATTCATGTCTATGGAGATTCTCAGTCATCCAGATCATGGTTGTCCCAAAGATGCTTTTTTCCAGTCAGAGCTGAAGAAGCTTCTTGAATGAGAAGTGAACAACCAGAAAGTCCAGTTGCCTCTTGAAAAAAGCACCTTTGGGACAATGAAATTCATGGCACGTTTGCCTGACGCTTTTTTTTGTCTTTTTGTCTTTCAGAAAGGAAGTCCATGATTTCCAAAGGCATCTAACACTTATCCCTATAGGAAAAGAGAGACCGAGAAAGCATATTTCTCAGTCTTCCTAAAATACCTACAACTCCCACGTATGCAGCAACTTTTCACAACTCAAGACTGCAGCCATAGGGATGACACCTCTCTTCGGCATTGGCCATGGCATACAAGGAAAACCTTTATAAGATGTTTTACAGGTGGCATTTTCCACCAGCAAGGCTTTCCAAAATGTTCAAAAGTCTATCTCCAAATTGTTGGAAGTGCAAAGAAGCACATTTTTTTTTCACATGTGGTGGACCTGAAATGCTGCAAAAAAAGTATTGGAGACTGATCCAGACATGGGTGGAACAAATGGTGAGAGAGTGTATTCCATTTAAGCCAGAATTTTTTTCTTCTAGGAATAATACCAGAAGGATATAGGATTGATTTAATTTACCTAATAGTATATGTGTTGAAAGTGGCTAGAATAATATATCCACAATACTGGAAGAAGGAAAGCATACTGCCAGAAACAGATATAAGGAAAATTATGGCCTGTGCAGAATCGGGCAGGTTAACCCTAGAATTAAAAAACAAGGGGGAATCTGAGTACTATGAAACGTGGAATAAATTCTATCAGTGATTGCATAGAAGAAGGCAAGGTCAGAACATAAGTAGCTATGATGATTAGAATAAACAGTAAACAATGTATTAAACAAGTGGATTATAAATGGTGAAGTAACATTTATATATGTAAAACAATTGTAATGCCAGAATGGCTGCACTGTGTTGCATTCTTATAATTAAAATTAAAATAAATAAATAAATAAAAAATACAGCGAAGAAGGATTTCATCCAAAAGATGGTTCTCATGTTCCTTTTCATAATCATGTTTATGTAAATTCACCCATTCAAGGGTATGAAATACAAGAGAGAAAATGTAACCAACAATTACTTGCTATTTGGTACCATCAATTCTCTGGCTGGGATGCCAAATACATCAGCTCCTCCTTTGGAATTTTGGAGAATAGTAAGAAAGGGTAAGAGGATTAGATAGGAAGGCAAATTCCAGATCAAATGAAAATGAAGAGCCAGGTTTACAGTCAATCAAAGAGAATATACTAAATGAATAAATTAAAGACATTCAAAGCTGCAAATAAGGTTGCTAGTGTTGTGACATGTTTAAGGGTCAAACATCAGTGGTAGCTGAACTGAATTTAGTGACCTTCCTAGAAATCTCAGTCTGCCTTCTCAGTTAAGAGAAGGGCAGATGTTACATGTGATTTAAGGCAGAATTGCTCGCAAGGATGGAGATTATATACCACCAATTACAATGAAATATACACAAAGTACTGTGTTTCCCCAGAAATAAGACCCCGTCTTATATTTTTTTTGCCACCAAAAGAGGCACCAGGTCTTATTTTCAGGGTGTGTGTCATACAGTGACCCACCTCACTTGCACATGTTGCCCCCGGCCTCTTTTTCTCTATCAGAGAAATGGGCTGAAAGTGTACGAGGCCTGGATGCAACTATTCAAAGATACGTAATAGGGCAGTTCCATAACCCATCCCTCCCAGCTTAATTTTTACTCATGCACCCTGGAGTGGGTGGGATCTTAATTAGGGCTTATTTGGGGGGGTACGGTTATATTGGGCACATGTGTAAAAATCAAGGACTTACTTTCTGAGTAGGTTGTATTTTCGGAGAAACAGAGTATGTACATGGATGAGAAACCCTTATTAACATAAATATTATTGTGGTTGCTAATTGCTTTATGTGCTTTTGCTTTCTCTCTGATTTATTTCCCTCTTGCTACTTTGTCCTGTCAGTGAAGAAGAGGAGGATGAAAAAGAGAGGAATACTCTCCCCTCTGAATTACTGTGATTATGAATTAATACAGGCATTATTAGGTCAGCTTGCCAAAGTGGATTAAAAAACCAGTGCAAAACAACACGTGACACCAATTCTCTTTCCCCACACACACTCCCAAAAGCAAGGGAATGTTCATTTTTGCACATTAAATCAACCCTCCAGCAAAGAATATGGCAAAACATGACATCAAGAAAGCCTCTCCATTGAACTAGGAAAAGGATACCAACCAGTAATTGGCATAAGAGAAACATCTTCCAAACGTATCTACCTCATTCAGAATTTAGGTTATGTTTAGATCATTATGGATATTATGTCAAGAGTCTAGTCATTCAACTCAATCTATGTCTTGTCAGAGGCAATTGAGGTAAATTGTTGAGCTGATAAACCATAAAATTGTAAGGCCAAATCAATATTTTATGATGGCATAAAATCATCTTGTATTGGGAGCTGCCAATTACAGCCAAAATTTTAGGTGGCAAAGCCGCCTGCAAGTCTCTATGGAGATTGGATCAGAATTCAATCTCAGCAGAGAATTGGAAACTGTCTTCAAATTTTAGTTTAGATAGCTTTATATAACACGATAGTGACAACTCTGGCCAGCATGAAACAAATCCCTGATGATCTTGGCTCCAAATATTTTCTTTGTGGATGAAATTACTGTCGACTGAATGAGTAGAGTATGGGATTGCTTTGTGAGTCTAAGTAGTGATGGTCCCTTTGTTACATGTGACATGATTTAGCTTTAAGAAAAGACAACAGAAGAGGGACATGGATGAAATGGACAGGACAAGAAGCAAAGGGTGAAAACTAATCAAGGAGAGAAGCAATCTAGAACTAAAGAGAAAATTCCTGACAGTTAGAACAATTATTCGGTGGAACAACTTGCCTCCAGAAGTTCTGAATGCTTCAACACTGGAAATTTTAAAAAAGTCATTGGATAACAATTTGTCTGGAGTGGTGTAGGGTTTCCTGCCTAGGCAGGGGGTTGGACTAGAAGACCTCCATGGTCCCTTCCAACTCTGTTCTTCTGAAATCTACAAAATCATGCAAAAATACTAGGAATGATTCTATTGTTTTGAAATAATGTATAATAGCTAAAATAAAGAACTCCTGGGTTCTTCTTATATTCTACCATACAACAATGCATTGTGAAAAGAAGCAAGCATAGTTCACAATTCCAACTATTTCACATTAAACGACAAAAACAAAACAGGGACACATCAAAAGACTTGCAAAATCAATCAATCAATAGGCTTGCCCTTAATTCATACCCCACTAAATGCTATAAAATGGCTAAGATGCTGAAGACATCACCAGTCCTATGCTGAGGATTATTTTATGGTTTGTCGGGAAAAAAAATCCAGAAAATGAAACTTATAGAAGTAAACTACTAGTACATGAAATGGATTGAAAAGAGAAAGGAAAATCAGAAAAGCAGGCAGGTATGAAAAACTCTCCCAAATATCTATGTCAACCAATTTCTTGAATCTCAAGAAACCTCAAGCATATTCTTGGGGTGGTGCAGAAAGAACTTCTTGAAAAGATTGTGCAAACTGAAAAATCAAAAGCATGTTAACTCCAAACTAGTGCATGAAAGAACTTTCTGTCTCATGTCCCATTACAATGGTCCATATTATCTTCTGCTATCCAAGAGTGAAATGTGCTAATAGCTTGTTGTCTATTAATCCTGACCATGTTCTCTGATCATCAAACCTCTCCTGTTGAAATTTATTTCCAACCTTTCTGTGATTGAATCTGGAGCTATAAAAGCTGGTGGGTGCATTGTCATCAGTAAATGTTGGTCTACTAACCTACTTTTGTCTCTTATTTTGTCATCAGATGCTTGCACGTAGCCCAACCTATACATTTCCACACAGTTCCTCCAGAGATAATGAATAGAGCTGCTGAACCAGAAGAAAGCAGATGCCTTTGAAAGCAGAGTGCCAAGCCTGTCTGTTTTGAAAGGATAAAGGACTGTGAAATTTGGTAGACAGACACAGAGAGATAGGAGTGGGAAGTTCTATTCTTTTCCTTTTTTCCCCCAGCTTCTCTTTCCTCTCAAATGATTTAACCGCTCTGTCACTCTCAACCGAGTTTAAGATCAAGACTCATTTGCTTGGTCTCGAGATGGGGATCATTGAGAACGAAGCAAATTTGTGCTTGCAAAAACCAATCCGAACCTGGAAAATGTTGATCTTATTCATGTGCTTAACTCTCTCCTGCACAGAAAGACAGACAGCATAAAATATCATCATGAGAGACTGATGCTAAATATTTTGGCTACGTATTTCCTTCTGAGGTACCGTAGGTTGCAAAAAAGTGTTTGGTTCAAATTCACTCAGAGAGCTCCATGGTTGACACTGCACACTTGATGTTTCTAACCTTGGCTGATTTTGAAATGTGATTTCATTTCAAATTTCCTCATTTTAAGCAAGGCATGGATGGCACATTCCCAGGAATGCCGTAACGGTAGGGTAGACTAAGCACTTAAGAAGAAGCAGCCATGCCAAAGGTCTTCCATAATGCTGCCAAAAAACAATAATGGCCATTCTTTGTGGTCAACCCAAAGCCAGCACAACACACATTACCAACACTATGGCATTGAATCAACGATCTCAGTTTGAAGGTGTGTTTAAATTTTACATATTAGGTCTTGCATTATAAGTATAATGCCGTAGGAGCTGTCCAACAAAATGCTGCCATAAGTTGAACACATTTGCACAGTGTGAATCTACTTCTTCCTTTTTGCTGTTTCACTCAGACAGTGACTAAATGCTTGAACAGATGGAATATTGGCAGACAATTAAAAAGAAAAAAGAGAGAGAAAAAGAAAAAAATGTAGGGTTCTGACAATATTAAATGACAGATGGGATTCTGTATCAAACTGAAGGTAGATTTTTCACAGACTAACAGTGCCTGTTTTTCCCCTTCTATATGTTCCTTTCAAGACTGAAAGATGAACTCATCTGTGTTTCATAATAATTCTGCAGGGGAACGTGAAGGGAACACAGGTAAGAGCCCAAATATGTGTACATATTGTATAACAAATGAAAAGGGGGAGGGATCAGTGTGTTGTTCCATGTAAAAATGAAATATTGGCAAGGGTGGGATTCTATTGGTTTGGACTGGTTCAGGCGAACTGGTAGTTCCGGTGATAATTTGGCCCCACTCACTGACCCCTGCCCTTTTCCTGTGCTTTATTTCCATGTTTCTGAGCACAGCTGATTCGCGCGGCAGAGCGGTTTGCCATGCATCAGCTGTTTTACTCATTGGGGCTTCAGCAGAAGGTAAGTATTACAGCTAAAAAATGGTCTTTTTAAAATGCTGTGCATGTGCGCGAAGCACACATTTGACGTGCATGCACGCGCTCACCAAACCGGTTCATGCACCAGTTGAATTGCACCACTGAGTACAGGTAGTCCTTGACTTATGGCTACAATTGAGGCCAAAATGTGTGTTGCTAAGCAGGTCAGTTGTTGAAAAAAAAACCCTGAGTTTTTTCCCATTTTAGGACGTTTCCTGCAATGGTTGTTAAATGAATCACTGCAGCTGTTAAATTAGCAACATGGAGGTTAAGTGAATCTGGATTCCCCATTGACTTTGCTTGTCAGGAGGTCACAAAAGGTGGTCACATGACCTGGGACTTTGACTGCAACTATCATAAAGATGTACCAATTGCCAAGCATCCAAATTTTGATCATGTGACCACAGGGATGTTGCAAGGCTTGTAAGCATGAAAAACAGTCATAAGTCATTTTTTTCAGAGTCATTTTTTATAATTTTGTCACTAAAGAGTCAGTAAACAAAAGATTGTAAGTCAAGGACTACCCATAATTCTATTTCTGGGCAAAATAGTCAGGATGCTTTCTGAATGATTGTCTTCAAACAGTAGCAATATCTACCAGCATCAGGAATGGTACACTGGGTTTATGTTTTGTGCTATCATCTCACTGATTTCTTATAACTGTAATTGAGCTGATTTTGCCAAATCCCTAGAGTGCAAAGACGATGAGGCATGCAAAAAGAACAAAATAAGTCAATAATTAACTAGCATTATTAGTGCACGATTATAATTAAAAGTCAATAATTAGGCATGGCTACCAGGGCCCTTTTCCCCACAGTGATTTGAAGTGCTATCTCTGTGTGTGCTCGTCTCTGTGTCTTTGTCTGTGTGTTTTTGTTTATCTGTCAAAATATTTGCCCCATGGTGGCAATGGAAAACGAAAGTAACAAAAGCCAACTGCTGTTCTGCCAACAAGAACATAATCATCTGCAGGAAAACAATGGAGATAAATAGGAAACACAAGCTATCTGCATTTACCCAGTTGGCCATGTCACCAAATGCCAACTGTACCTCAATCAATCAGTCAGAATAGATCTGGAAGGGATCTTGGAGGTCTTCTAGCCCTACTCCCTATACCATTTCAGACAGATGACTCTCCACTCTCTTTGTAAAATCCTCCAGTGATGAAGCAGCCACAACTTCTGATCACAAACTGTTCCACTGGTTAATTGTCCCCATTGTTAGGAAGTTTAAATTCTCCTTAATTCCAGTTACTTCTCTCCTTGATTAGTTTCCATCCATTGTTTCTTGTCCTGCCCTCCGGTGCTTTGGAAAATAAGTTGACCCCCTCTTCTTTGTGGCAGCCCCTCACATACTGGAAGACTGCTGTCTTGTCCCTTCTTTTCTGTAGACTTGTCAAACCCAAATCTTGCAACTGTTCATCCTATGCTTTAGCCTCCACGCCTTTAATCATCTTAGCTGTTCTTTGCACTTTTTCCAAAGTCTCAACATCTTTTTTTTTGTAATGTGGTGACCAAAACTGGATGCAGTACTCCAGGTGTGGCCTTACTAAGGCTTTATAAAGTGGTACCTCTGAAACTTCCTTCTGATTAGGTTCCTCTGTGACCAGCTTGTTAAATCCCCACAGAACACAAGGCTGACTTCTGCAATCAATACAATGCATATGTTCTAGTCATTCAGATAACCTTTTTTCTTGAAAAATCATTAACATTATTGAATCAAAAACTGTTTAAGTTCCTTGGGAAGTTAAGGGTTTTTTTTTTAAGACAATCACATCCTTCCTTCTTCCCTTTCCAATGGCCGGTGTAAAACTAAATTATAATGGAAAAATGGGGGAGGAGGAGGAGGAGGAGGAGGAGGAGGAGGAGGAGGAGGAGAATTTACTCCTGCTTTAGGTTCTAATCAGTAAAGAATGTACCATGGTCCTGAATAAATGCTTATGATGGTATTCCAAGATCTTATTCATAGCAATAAGTGGCCATCACATTTGTACTTTATCTATATTCTTTCCCTTCTCAATAGGGTTTAAGCAATTTCTATCTAGTCACTTAGGTGATGGTAGCACCTGTGTGTGTATATTATACCTGTGTATAATGCTTAAGATACTGGATAGAATTAGATACTGCGTAGGACTAATTTCTCCAGGAACTAAAGGTGGATTATGTAAATATGTGTAGCTTTAGAGTTTTATCCTCAATTCAACATGATGTATGGAAGGTTGGGCTGAGATGGGGTAACTATCTCAGTGTAATTCAGGAATGGTAACTCTACTCATAGAGTATGGTAGATTTGATGCAAGGTCTCCCTGAACCTAGTCCAAATATCTTAAACCCTACAATATGTTGGTTGTACCTTGTTCTCCTTGTGGAACCAATTATTATGGGTGCAGACATATATTATAAAGATATAAAGACAGAATTGTGAAGACAGCTGATATACATGGCTTCACATGGAAAACACATTGCATGGAATAACTTTAATTTCTGGACATGAAGGTACTTAGGCAGCCTGGGAGCTGTCTATAGAAAATAAAATGCAGCAGAACAGACAAAGAATTCAGTACATTTATGGAAAGTTTTGGGGTAGGTCAAATGTAAGTAATAGGCAATTGCAGATAATTTTCGTTCACTACCGGTTCTATTAAAAGTTATCATATTCTACAGTTGACTGTATATTAAATGCTAAAGATGCAATATTTTCTGCAAAGTAGAATTTAGGGGTGAAGTGAATCCATATTTAAATGGAAAAAAAAGACTCCTCAAATTTAAACTAGATAGTCCTAATGGACTAAGACTATTATTGATTGCCATAATTAAAATGCCAGGGAGCAAAGCAATTGCATTCTAACCCAATAGTTCTACTCTTTAAATGAATAACCCTACAAAGCAATGAAAACATTATTTTCTCAGATTAAACTGTCCATAATGTGGCAACATAAAATACTTCTTTGGAATGTGTTAGTGGAAAACAAAGTTATGTTGATTCCAAGATCACACTTCTTGTTCAAGTTCAGCTAAAGTCACCAAAAAGTGAAAACAAAGCAAACAAAACAAAGAGTCTAAAATCACTTTTACCACCACAGCAATGTGGTTTATGTTTTAAGGGAAAAGTCTCAAGTTGCACTGGCTATCATTAGATCTATCTCTACACCAAACTGGTAAAGGGAAATACTGCTATATATTGGGTTCAACTAGTTTCTTGATTGTTTCATGGACTTGCAGTTCTCCTGACCTTCTTATGGAAAGGATTCTAATCCCAGTGAGCCAAGCCTCTTTAATAATAAGGAAGTTCTGGCACGATGGCACAGTGGTTAGAGTGCGGTAGTGCAGGCTACCTATGCTGAATGCCAGTTGCCTGCAATTTGGCAGTTCAAATTTCACCAGGCTCAAGGTTAACTCAGCCTTCCATCCTTCCAAGGTGGATAAATGAGGACCCAGATTGTTGGGGGCAATAGGCTGACTCTGTAAACTGCTTAGTGAGGGCTATAAAGCACTGAGAGGTGGTATATAAGGCTAAGTGCAATTGCTAAGTGTTATTTCAGAGATGCACCTTTTGGCTTCCCATCACCATCTCCACAACTACTGCCATCCTGCCTTTATATTCAGACTACTAGTGGAAGACATTCTATTCAGACTAAGGTGGAAGAAATCAGGAGCTAGGAATGGGTTCAAAAGCACTACAAGTTTATTTCATGCTACCTATATACAGGAATTTGATCTATTAACAGTCAAGGCATGTTGATCAATGGACTTCAATAGACTCTTTGAGTCAATGGACTTCAAAGAGAGGATGGATTTAGGTCTCTTACATAAGAGAGGCATAGAGACTCCAAACTGATGATGCATTTAATACGCCTTTGAGCTCAGCCTGGTGATCGCCTACAGCTACCCCAGGTGAAGTGTCACCTAGGTAGCAATTTCCACATCTCTGTTATCCATTATGTACAGTGGTGGGATTCAAAAAAAAATTACTACCAGTTCTGTGGGCATGGCTTGGTGGGCATAGCAGGGGAAGGGTACTGTAAAATCTCCAGTCAGAGGTGGCATTTGTCAGTTCTCCAAACTACACTACTCAATATTTCTGATACTGGTTCTCCAGAACTGGTCAGAACCTGCTGAATACCACCTCTGATTCTATAGCAACACTGGAAGAAATGTCCCAAAAGTGCTTTTGGGGGAGGCAACTGGACTTTCTTGTTTTTTCTTTGAAGGTGTTTCACTTCTCATCCAAGAAGCTTCTTCACCTGTGATTGGATGGTGGGGAATGGAAGGATCCAGTCAGAGATGAAGAAACTTCTTGGATGAGAAGTGAAATGTCTTTAAAGAAAAAAAAAACAAGGAAGTCCAGTTGCCTTGTGAAAAAGCACCTTTGGGACAACCATGACCTTGATGACTGAGAATCTCCACAGACTTTTTAACTGGAAGAAATGCAAGATCTGAAGAAGGTTCTCCATAAGGGTTTGTTTGTTTGTTTGTTTGTTTGTTTGTTTGTTTATTTATTTATTTATTTATTGGACTTGTACGCCGCCCCATCTCCGAAGACTCGGGGCAGCTCACAACTAAAACATACAACACAATAAATAGCTAAAAAAGAATTAAACAAACACAAGCCCAATAATACCAAATTTAAAATTTAAAAATGAATTAAGAACCATCCCATCCCCCCCGGGAGGGAGTCACAGCCCGGATTGGTCAAATAACCAGGTCTTCAGGTCATGAAGGTGGAGGTCAGGGGCCAGACGGAGCCCCAGGGGTAGCTGGTTCCACAGGACGGGGACCGCCATAGAATAGGCACATCGCCAGCGGACCGCCAGCCGACATTGGCTTGCTGGTGGGACCCCGAGAAGCCCCTGCCTGTGTGCTCGCACAGGGCGATTGGCACTCGATATTGGCAGGAGTCGCTCCCTTAAATATTGCGGACCCTTGTTGTGTAGGACTTTGAATGTTAAAACCAAGACCTTGAATCTCACATCCTTCTAGATGTGTACTAGGATGGGGCAGTGATGATGAAACCATGGCTGACAGTAGGCATGGGAGCTGTCACTCATGCCTAGCTGGAATGTGTATTCATCAACAGGTCCTGTTTTTTTATTATTATTTCTTAGCAGGTTGCAAGGCTATCAACTTGCACATTATTTTTTTTCCTGACAGAGAATAATGATAGATACAATCAAAAGGTGTTTTTAAAAAAAAAGAAAGAAAAAGAAGAAGAAAAGAAAAAAGGCCTTCTGTGATATTTGGCATAACAAAAAATGAAACAATATCAACTCTGGAAATTGAACCTGGAAGATTACTCTGCCATCTCCACACAGACGTAACTCCCCATCGCTCTCTCATCTCACCTGAAATGAGCCATTCGGTGGTGCTTTAATCAATTTCCTCATTGGGCTGAAAACAAGTTAGCTCTTCAAACTGGCTGAGATTTAAACAGGCATTGTATGTTTTTCACAAGAGCACAGTATGCTGAGTAAATCAGAGCAGAATTCTTTTGAAACTATTGACCTAGAAGGAGATCTTTTTACTGTCCATAAAGTGTAGTATATGAGGCTTGCATTGATTTTTTTTAACACAAAGAAAGAAATCACCTTGAACAAATTTAGCTACAAGCAATTTTTTTCCCTCCAAAAAATGTATACAGGAGTAAAGCTAGGATCAACAGAAAGAAATATAAATCACAAGGATAAGTATTGGAGACCAACATAGTTAACCCTTGTTTCAATATCCCTGCTAGAATCTGCTTTCAATTCAGGTATCGATGTGGTTTTACTCTGAACTTTTCCTAGACTTCTTTTATTTATGTCATCATTTTTTTTTGTCTTTTTATCTGCCTTAAACCCAGCCTTGTGGAATGAAGATCAAGTGAGGCACTAACATCACTCTATAAAGCCTTAGTAAGACCACACCTAGAGTACTGCATCCAGTTTTGGTCACCACACTATAAAAAAAGATGTTGAGACTCTAGAAAGAATGCAGAGAAGAGCAACAAAGATGATTAGGGGACTGGAGGCTAAAACATATGTTAATTGGTTACAGGAACTGGGCTTGGCTAGTCTAGTGAAGAGTAGGACCAAGGGAGACATGATAGTAGTCTTCCAATATTTGAGCAGCTGCCACAGAGAGGAGGTGGTCAAGCTATTTTCAAAAGCACCCAAAGGCCAGAAAAGGAATAATGGATGGAAACTAGTCAAGGAGAGCTTCAACCTAGAAATAAGGAGAATTTTTTTGACAGTGAAAACGATCGACCAATGGAACAGAAATTGCCTTTGGAAGTTGTGGGAGCTTCATCACTGGAGGCTTTCAAGAAGAGGCTGGACTGCTATTTGTCAGAAATGGTGTAGGGTCTCCTGCTTGGGTGGGGGTTAGACTAGATGACCTACAAGGTCCCTTCCAACTCTGTTAGTCTGTAATCTGAACTCAGGTTCATGATCAATTCTAAGCTATCATCGACTTTCCTATATTGTTCTAGACTCCACTTCCTACTTATTTTAAAATATGTATCAACAAAACCTCAATTTCCCTTATTCTGCCCTTTTCTCAGGGAAGATGGGAGGAATCTCTTGAAAAACATAAAGGGGGAAATGTGTCAAAAGATCAAAGAGTACGGTACACATGACTTAAACAAGCAACGAAACTAGGATATGTATTAAGTTAAGATATGCAGTCTTTAAACAATTACCTACAGAATATCAGACTAACAGTGTTGGGAGGAATCTTGGAAGCCTTCTAATTCAACCTCCTGCTCAAGCAAGAAACCCTATACTATTTCAGACAAATGGTTGCCCAGTCTCTTCTTAAAAACCTCTGGTGTCGGAGCACCCACAACTTCTGGAAGCAAGCCATTCCACTGTTTAATTGTTAAACAAAAATTAAGGAGAAAAATGTGGGAAAAGATCTTAGAGTACCTTGTACATAACTTAAACAAGCAACAAAACTGGGATCTGACTCAAACTGAGATTTCCAGTCTTTAAACTAACCATGTTGGCACAGTGATTAGAGTGCAGTACTGCAGGCTACTTCTGCTGACTGCCAGCAGCCTGCAATTTTGCAGTTCAAATCTCACCAGGCTCAAGGTTGACTCAGCCTTCCATCCTTCCTAAGTAGGTAAAATGAGGGCCCGGATTGTTGGGGGCCATAGAATGACTCTGGAAACCACTTACAGAGGGTTGTAAAGCAATGTGGAACACTATATAAGTCAAGTGCTATTGCTATTGCTATCCATAGAATAACAAACTAACAGAGTTAGAAAGGTCTTTGGAAGTCTTCTAGCCCAACCCCTTGCTCAAGCAGGAAACTCAGAAGAGGTTAAACATTCCAGTTTAATGTCCCTTCAAATATTATCATCAACTTTTGATGTTTATTTTTGTTGTGATGATGATGATTGATGATGATCTCCAACATTTAACTCAATTTCCCCTATCTATGCTTGTCTTCCATTTCCAAGGACCTTGAAGAATAAAAGGGAGGTCAGTGGGAAATTCCATTTAAGATGACCATTCCATCTGGATTTCCATTAAATAAGTAGCAATTCTACCAGAAGGACTAAAGCATTTTGCAAGAAAGCAAAAGCAATCAGACCTGTCCCATTTCCAATATATAATTTCAGGCAAAATTGGACAGCTAGTGTGATTTAGACATCATTTGTGCCCTTAAAAACTCGTTATTTAGCCTGGAGTTTCTTGGTGAAGCCATTCCAATTCCAGTGCTTAAAAATTAAGGGAGAGAACCTCTAAACCTTTCATGTTTTCAAAGAAAAATAATGAGAACAGCCTGAAGGCACAAACAATTGGACATTGGCAATACTAACTTCTGGTGCTTGTAATGCAACTGGCTCTACCCAGTTTGAATATATCATAAGCTGTCCAGTTCCAGAAACTTCCAGGGAATGCAATAAACTGATAACTGAAAGCAATAGCTATGGCTCACTGCTGTTTAAATAAATCCCTGTCATGAAATTTAATACATTCTGATCCAGTAAGAGGAACATTTTAGGAACATCTTTCACCTGTCTGTTGTTTTCAAGAGGTGTTATGTAACCTGATTTTGATCTTATCCAGCCAGATGGCCTTTATAAAGAAAGACTGGGGGAGGAAATGTGTTTGGTTCATGTTTTTTTCCTATTTTAATAAATACAAACATAGTATGTACTTTGCAAGTGAATGCACACAGCAGAATACAATTAGCTTTCTATTTTTACACATCTCTGAGTCTTGCAGTGCAAAAATTAGGTGCCCAACATGTATATGTTACAGAAACTAAGCAGAAAAAGAAAATGTATCCCAAGAAATTGCTTACAACAATCCATCTGCTGCAGAATAGCATGTTTGGGTGTGTGTGTGTGAAAAAGAATGTGTACAAATATGCAAATATTTTCACATGGACTTCCAAAACTGTTGCAGGGATGGAAGACATTTATGCTGTGAATTAGACAGAGTTGGTAGTCAGCAGGTTCTGACCAGTTCCGGAGAACTGGTAGCGGGAATTTTGAGTAGTTTGGAGAACCAGCAAATACCACCTCTGACAGGAGATTTTACAGTATCCTTTCCCTGCCACGCCCACCAGGCCACGCCCACAGAACTGGAAGTAAAAAAAAATGAATCCCACCACTGGAATTAGAGGAAAGGAAATCACCAGATTTATTCATCATTCTTTGTTAATTCCATCCTACCAGCAAAGAACTAAATTGTGAACATATTTTGGAGTACAAACTGATCATTTTTTCCTCTTATCTGACCCACTCTAATATTTATCCTTCCATTTTTTTGCATCCTTTCTTTTCCATTGTTAATTGTCTTACATCAGAAGATGGACAACAACTTTAAAGGATCCATCCCCATGATGGTGAACCTATGGCACATGTGCCGGAAGTGGCACGCAGAGCCATTTCTGCCAGCACCCAGAAGAGCCCCACTGAGCATGCACACACATGCCACCGCCCAACAGCTGATTGTCAGGTATCTGGCACCCATGCACGGGGCCAAAGGGGGGGGGCAGGAGACGCATTTGCATGCTCAGAGACGCACGGTGCATAGGGGGGGTCTCGCACACACATGCACAGAGACACATTGCCTTCTGGGTGCTAGTACGCGAGCATGCACACACACACAATTTTTGGCACGGGAGCCCAAAAAGGTTAGCCACCACTTGTCTATCCTCACAAAAGCTGTTTCCCTTATTTAATCTGAACAATTGCTACAGAATTAAGTTTTAGGATCAGAGGCTGATCCTTTAATGCAGGTAAATATATACCGAAACTTATTCTCAATCTGATTCACTGGGGCTGTCAAGAAAATTTCCAATCCCTTTTGTACAAAATGCTATGGAATACGAAGGCTGGGGAAATAGCTTGCAACAATCTGTCATGACATGAGAACCCCTTCACAGCTGGATCTCAACCAGATTAAGTCCAATCCTAGCAGGATTTTCAAATAAATCAGCAACTTTATTTTATTTTTTTTCAAATGGAAACCCCAGTTGGCTTTTAAATTACTGTCATACCTATTTATCCTGCCACCTGACAAACTGCAAAGTCAAACTGGACATCCAATATGCAAACTTAATTCTTTGTGTGGTTTGGCAGTCCTTAGTGGAGCACCACAAAATCTATCCAACTTTTAACAATATGCTGGAACACTTTAATATTTGGTGGAGATTCAAAGGGAACCGTAATTTTGATGATGCAGATTTTCCAGCAAGGTTACGTCTCAACACTGATTAATCCTGATCCACGGTTGAGTTTTCAAACACTACAGGAATATTTTTCAGGCTCCCAATCCACAAAAGAACTGCATAAAAATAAAGGAGGAGGTCTCATCTCAGCAACTTCTTCTATCAACATGTTTCTCTGAGTAGCAGACTGCCTTTAGTATGCTGTATCCTTACCACCTGTCTGCCTTGATAAGCTTAGCAGCACAATCTGTATCTGTCATCAAAATATGTTTACTTCACAACATCAAGTGTATCTTGCAACTCTTAAGAGCCAAGAATCTGTATAGCAAAATGAAAAAAAAAAACCAATAACATTTATTTACAGGGTGAACCTTGCTTTGCTCAGATCGGACACTATCCGAGGTCTCCTAAACTCTTCCATCAACAGAGCAAAAATCAGTGAATTGCTAATTTTTGGCCACTGTGGTCCTGCCTAGTTATGAGGATCACAAACAGAAATTTGGAGCTGTGATTAGAAAAGATAATAAAAAGATCCTTCATGACAGAATGAACTAATGATTTCATGAACATGAACCACAATAACACATGGGCAAACAATAGATACAAACTCAAAGTAAACCGCTCCAAACTCAATTGCAGAAAATACAACTTCAGCAACAGAGTGGTCAATGCCTGGAACGCACTACCTGACTCTGTTGTTAATCCTGAAACCCCCCAAACTTTAACCTTAAACTGTCTAACCTTGTTCTGACCCAAACCCTTTTCCAATAAAACAAACAATAGCCAAAGGAAACAGAAACCTTTTAATGAGTCTTGTGAATTCCAGTTAAAAGACTGCTGCAAACTAATTAACTTTGATAAGCACAACCTTGCCAAAACTGTGCAAGACTGCCAAGAATCACAGATAAGAAATATTTCACAACACAACAGTCTTCAAATACCAATTTAAGATACTGTAATGTCCATGAGGCTGAGTTTCAAAATGTCTTTGCTTCCTGCAAGGAACCTTTACTTTACAGCTGGCTTTTATCTTCTTGAAGGAGGGACCATTACCTTGCAGCCTTACTCCTGAGTTGCCCTTGCTGTTGCAGCTGCTCTTTCCTGCGACCAATCTGCTGCCAGCTAACCACAACAACTGTGAACCTCACTCCACTCCTAAGAGGTCTGTAAGGGGGCGTGAATAAGAGCACCAGAGTGCCTTCCATCCCTGTCCTACTGTTCCCATTTATTCATACTTATTTATTACCTGTTTATACTTATATGTTTATATGTTATGTTCATACTTATACTTGTTTTCTTTTCTCATATATGCTTGACAAACTAAAATAAACTAAAATAAACAAATAAAAATAAAAGTCCATGGAATTATTTGATGGCAGTATGGAAGTGCTTTGATTTTGCCTTCTTCCAAGATGTGCAATATTGTTGGTGATATCATCATCAACAACAGCCCAATGAATCCACTGTGGGATGAAGGCATCCTTTATAAACTACCATGCTGTTTCAGTAAAGGATGGTAGATGTTTTCATTTGAGAGACAGTGATGGGCCAAGTGGGGAGGAGAACCTGGCTCTCTATTCACCTGATCTAGCTTCATAACCATTATACTACACAGGGTTTCTTTTTGACAGTATGTGTGTGCGTGTGTAAAGTCATAGATGATAGATGGTAAATAGATGATAGATAGATTCCAGATACAAGAGAGATAGATAGATAGACAGACAGAGAGATAGAAATAGATAGGAAATAGATGGATGACAGATAGATAGATAGATAGATAGATGGATGGATGGATGGATGGATGGATGGATGGATGGATGGATGGATAGATGGATAGATAGATAGATAGATAGATAGATATAGATAATAGAAAGAAAAAGAGATAGATGATGATAGATAGAAGATAGATAGATAGATAGATAGATAGATAGATAGATAGATAGATAGATAGATAGATAGATAATAGATAGATGAGAGATAGATAGATAGAGAGATAGAGAGAGAGAGAGAGAGAGATATGATACATGGATGGATGGATGGATGGATGGACGGACAAGCAGGCAGGTGGGCAGGCAGGTGGGCAGGCAGATGGGTAGGCAGACAGACAGATGATAGATAAAGACCATACTTAAGTCATGGTCTAATATGGTCCAACACATGTGTGGAAAAGAAGGCATCAGTTACCATATTCCAGCTGCCATTAATGATGGATTTTCAATTCTGACTAACTTCAAAAGGCTCACCTCTCTCAGATGAGTTAGCATTTATGATTTCAGTCCCAGTTACTGTACTTCTAGATGAAGAAGTCTTTGCTTTTTTTTCCTTCTTTTTTTCCTAAGTAGGTTTTATTTAAGCCTATCTGGGTTTAGCTATGATTGTATATTTATGTTTATTGTAGGCTAATTGGATGTTTTAGTTTGTGGGATCTGGGGATTTCATCAATGCTGGCTTTCTTTCCACCTTAAGACAATGCCTTCCATTAAAGGAATCTGGAATTAGTTTAAACTGATTTAATTAATTAGCAGCACAAAAGGTTTTATTTGCTCTTAGAGGCCCAGTTTGAATAATATCTGTTTTATATCTGCTTCCATGTTGAATAGTGTGTGCATAGTGCACAGCGTTTTCTATTGTGTGCTACTTGTTTGGACAACAACCTTGTCATGTTCCCTTTCTTAGGATTGCAATTGGGGTCACTAAAGGGGCTCCTGAAATGTTTTTTAAATTCCACTCTTTCCTACAGAAACTTTATTTTTTCTCTTAACCTTTTAAAGACTGTTTGATAGTAACTGTTCTTTGTAGGATTATTTGCCATGTCTTTGCTTCATTGTAATTTAATAATTTAAGTAATTTAATAATAATTCACTACATTTGAGCTTCTCTAAAGAGACATTAGAAATAGTAATAGCAATAGCACTCATATATGGCTTCATAGTGTTTGACAACCTCTAACTGGTTCACAGGGTTTTGCCCCCAACAATCTGCATCCTCATTTTACCCACCTGGGAAGGATGGAAGGCTGAGTCAATAGCAATAGCACTTAGACTTATATAATGCTTTACATCCCTCTCTAAGTGGTTTCCAGAATCAGTATATTGCCCCTCCAAATCTGGGTCCTCATTTTACTGACCTCGGAAGGATGGAAGGCTGAGTCGACCTTGAGCAGGTCTGGATCTAACTGACCAATTTCTGTCAGTTGCCATCCATTAAAATTAGCTGCAATACTGTATTCTAACCACCACCCCACCGTGGCTCTGGAAATGCATTCAACTTAAAAAAAAAAAAAACATACCCACACATCCACACACCGAGAGAGAAAGAAGGAGGGGGCAGGCTCACACACACATATTTCCTTCTGATTAAACACTGACAGCAATTGACTTTTTTTGCTATGCTGCTGTGCGCTTACTCATCATTTCACAGCTGAAAGTCCCACTAATGATGATTCAGTTTGACCAGTCCATCACATCACGGTGAAATATAAGTACTTTGAGTTTTACTGTCCCCAAACTTGCAAAATAGAGTGTGTAATCAAAGCAGAACACTGACATTTTCTCAGTGTTCTGCTCTGTCGCCATACCTTATCATTCACGGCAATATCCTTCCTAGGCTTCTGCTCATGGATGAAGGGAAGAACAGATTGCTTCAACAAGCCATGCATTGACTAAATATTTCTCTCTCTCACACACACACAAACACACACCATGCTCGCCTGTATATTAATCTGGAAGGGTTTGTTGTGCATTAGCTATTTGTTTGCTTTTATTGGTTCCTATGAGTTGCCATTGCATTGTGCTATTGCCAGATGAATGAGTTCAGGATGGAAGGCACCTCCAGATGTTGTTGAAATCTACTTGTGAAGCAGGAGGAGCTGCAGACCAACCAGATGGAAGCCCTATAACATTTGAGGCAAATGATTGTCCAATTTCTTCTTTAAAACTTCCAGTGTTGGAGCATTCACAACTTCTGGAGGCAAGTTGTTCCACTGATTAATTGTTCTCACTTAGAAAGTTCATTGAACATCTGCATATATCTGGGAAAACTGCAGAAAACCCACTGTCATCACTTGGAGAAAGTTGAGCGAAAAGAAGTATACTTGGTTTAAAGTAGCTCAACGAAGCATAGAGCTACCCATTCCCATGATGACAGACATGTAAATGAGTTGGGTAACTTACAAGCGGAATAAATAAGGATGTGGCAAAATAAAGAAAGAAAGAGGGAAAAAAACTGTTTCACATCAACTGTGATCTATGCTTCCAACACAGCATGAATCTTCATTGTTTAGCACACTTTTCTGGATTTCTGCCTCTCTGCAGTCATAAAACTGAATCTGTCCTTATTCGTATGGAAATTAGACTTTATGCAAGTCTATCAAAACAAGCACCTGCCAGTAGACATTAAATGTTGGGCCACTGGGTTTATCTTTTGTTTTCATGAATTTGTTTCTCCAAGAGTCATATGTTCAAATTTAGTATGATTCTTTCTTTCTCTTTCTTTCTTTCCCTCCCTCCTTCTGCTTTCTTTCTTTCCCTCCCTCTTTCTTCTTTCTTTCTTTCTTTCTTTCTTTCTTTCTTTCTTTCTCTCTCTTCTCTCTCTCTCTCTCTCTTTCTTTCTTTCTTTCCCTGCCTCCCTTCCTTCCTCCTTCTTTTTTCTTTCTTTCTCAACAAATAGAAAAGCAAAATAATTTTTGATCTATTGAAATGGAAATGTGGAAAAATGCTATTCGTTTAAGTAACTTTTACCCTACTAGTATCTGCTTGCCTCTGTTCATTTGTAGTTGAATGAAGATAAATATAATAAATATCAATTGGCCTCCAACATTATACAGAATCATTATGAGTACCCCTGTAATTATCAAAGACATTTGAGATGCTTTAAAACAAATGAATTCTGCTGAGTTTTTAAAATGATTTAACAAACCCAAAAAATAAAAATAAAAATTCAACAGAGTGCATCAGTTTTCTTTGCTTTTGTAAGCAGAATTGAAAATACTGAGGCTTTCAAATTTTAGAGTTCAATCCCCCAATAGCTTTATAAAAAGCAATTGGTGTCACCAAGAGGCCAAAAGTCAATTACACACCTACTCAACTAACTGCAGATATGAAGCTCTTTAGGATTTACTTTTATGCGCAGTGCAGTAAGTTGCTTAACGTTACACAATAAAATTAATGTGGCCGATTATCAGAGGCCTCTGGCGTAACCTTCCAGGAACTTTATGGATTGTTTCAACCATCTCCCCTTCAAAAACCATGATAACAATGAATATTCGAGACGGTACAGGAAAGCAACTAATTGGGATTCAAAACACAACTTGAGGATCCCTTAAAGGGTTGCATACAACCAACAGACACATCTGTTAAACAAGGAATAAACACCTGTATGATTCTAAAAAGTAAACAGGTAGTCAGGAGTGGGATTCCACCGGTAAAACAAGCAGTTCGGTGACCGTGCGCTTTGCACGCGCACAACAATGGTAGTATAGTACCAGTTCGGCCCAGTTCTGCTGAGCCAGTAGCAGTGATGAGCAGCAGAGACCGAACCGGTTCTCTCCAACCAGCCCACCCGGGCTCCCATACCAACCTTTATGTCTTCCTTTTGAAGTGCAGCTGTTTGCACGGCACAGCAGATTGCTGCACGGCAGCTGCTGAAGCAACAGGGAGAGTGCAGGATTGCAGGAGGTGATTCAAAATGCCTCTGCGCCTGCGCAAAGTATGCATTTGGCACAGCCACGTGCAAAATGTGTGTGCACACGCAAAGGGTGCCCAAGCTATGCCCACAGAACCAGTGGTAAAAGTTTTTGAAACACACCACTGGCGCAAGTGCATTTGTGCTCTGCATTTTAAAGGTTTAATGCTTACCTTCTACTGCAGTCCCTGTGAATAAAACAGCTGAACTGTGGCAAACCACTCTGCCGCGCGAATCAGCTGTTCTCTAAACAAAGGAAATAAAGCACAGGAAAGACCAGGGGTGGGCGGGCAGGCCCACATTCTTGTCTCAGCGAACCGGTTCGCTGCCAGCTGATCTTCAGAACAACGTGTTCACCCGAACTGGTCCGAATCAGTAGAATCCCAAACCTGCAGGTAGTCCTTCAACATGTGACCACAATTAAGCCCCAAATGTATGTTACTAATTGAGTAACATCGTAACACACTGAGGTATTTATTAAGCTTGCTCCATTTTATGACTTTTTGTGCCACCGCTGTTAAGTGAATTGCTGCAGTTGTTAAGTTAGCTGACTTCCCCCATTGACTTTGTTTGTCAGAAGGTCTAATTTTGGATCACATGACCAAAATGTGGTTGTAAGTGAAAAACGCTCATATTTTTTTTTATTGCTGTTGCAACTTCAAATGGTCACTAAACAAAAGGGTTGTAAGGCAAGGACTACTTGTGGAATAGGCTCACGTGCAGCTAAATTTGCTAAACACTTCTGTGGGAAACAAAAACATAGGCTATTGATCTATCACAAGGGTCTTCAAACTTGGCAAGTTTAACACTTGTGGACTTCAACTCTCAGAATTCCTGAGCTAACATGAATGGAGGAGGAATTCTGGGAGTTGAAGTCCACAAGTCTTAAAGCTGTCAAGTTTGAAGACCCCTGATCTATCAGATTCAACAAGGCCTTTGGATGATAGCAGGCCTCAGAACAGAGAGACATGAACCAAAGTTTTAGATAATATGATTTCAAAATGTACCAGAACTATTTGTAATCCTGCTGAGCCGTTGCTAATTGTGAGACATGTTGCAAAGTATGTAGCTTTATAAATATATTTGGACATAGAATTACAAACCACCATGAGAAATAAGAAACTGAAAGTATTTATTTATTTTATTTTATTTTACTTGGACTTGTATGCCCCTCTCAGAAAGGACTCGGGGCGGCTCACAAATAAAAACATAGAACAATAAATAATTTAAAAAGAGATTAAACCTAACAAGCCAAGCCAAATAAAACTCATTAAAACCAATTTAAAATCCCACCCCACCCAGGAGGTCAGTCCAGCCTGGCCTGTACAAACAACCAGGTTTTTAGATCGCACCGGAAAGAGGAGAGATCGGGAGCCAACCAGAGCTCCATGGGTAGTTGATTCCATAAGGCAGGAGCTGCTACAGAATAGGC
The DNA here is from genome assembly GCA_009733165.1 of Naja naja. Lineage (NCBI taxonomy): Eukaryota > Metazoa > Chordata > Lepidosauria > Squamata > Elapidae > Naja > Naja naja. The sequence continues at coordinate 44,068,524 of CM019153.1, read as the reverse complement.
TCTTCCCCGGGGCACCGACAGCCGACATTGCTGTGCGGACGGCACCCCGAGGAGTCTCAGCCTGTGTGCTCACACAGGGTGATCGGTATTTGATATTGGCAGGAGGCGCTCCTGCAAGTACCCCGGACCCATGCCATGAAGGACTTTGAATGTTAATACCAACACCTTGAATCGCACCTGGAGGGCAACCAGCAACCAATGCAGTTTGTGCAAGAGGAGCGTAACATGGGAATATTGGGAAGCTCCCATCACAACCCGCGCGGCCGCATTCTGCACCAGTTGAAACCTCTGGATAGTATGCAAGGGCAGTCCTAGATAGAGAGCATTGAAGTAGTTGAGTCGGGACGTGACTAGTGCATGAGTGACAGTGCGAAGGGCATCTCTATGGGCATAACTGGTGAACCAGTCAAACCTGGGCAAAGGCCCCCCTGGCCACGGCTCCCACCTGCTCCTCCAAACTGAGCTGTGAATCCAGGAGAACCCCCAGGTTTCGTGCCCTATCCACAGGGGGCAACACCTCTCCTCCCATGCAGATGGAATCTGTTCACTGGACTGACATGCCTGTACGCACAGCCACTCAGTCTTGGCCGGATTGAGCTGTAGCCTGTTCCTGCCCACCCAGATCCATACTGCATCCAGACAGTGGGACATCACAGAGAGGGCATCACTGATTTGGTATGGGGTGGAGATATACAACTGAGTGTCATCAGCATACTGATGATACCTCACCCCGAAACCCCGGATGATCTCACCCAGCGGCTTCATGTAGATGTTGAACAAGAAGGGCGAGACGACCGACCCCTGAGATACCCCACATGTGAGAGCCCTCAGGGCCGACCTCTGCCCCCCTGCCAACACCGATTGCGAACGCCCCAAGAGGTAGGAGGAGAACCACTGCAAAACAGTGCCTCCCACTCCCCACCCCCCGAGGCGCCGCAATAAGATACCATGGTCAGTGGTATCAAAAGCCACTGAGAGATCTAATAGGACCAGGACAGAGGAAAATCCCCTGTCCTGCGCCCTCCAGAAATCATCCACCAGTAGCTGATGGATAGAGGTTTGAGAGGATGGAGAGTGTCTGTAAGTAAGAATAAGGAAGTAATTTGTGAAATGCTTGCAGAAAAGTATAAAAAGAATGTATTGGGATGAGTTCAGGGCACTGATAGTAAGCTATCCTTTCTGGAGTCAGCTACTATCTCTGGACCTCACTGCAATGGGTTATTGGTATAAGTAATGTTACGGTGGCTATTCATGATTCAAATTGCTCATGAAATAAACCTCTTATGAAATAAACCCCTAAATCTTAAAGTAAGAATTATTGTTTCTGATTTGTCTGTGTTCCTCTTTTATTGGGATATTTTTGATAACACTTCTTAAACAGTTGCTTGACACCATGAATTTGACTACAGCCATCAACCAAACAAACCAGATAAAATAAATTTCATTCTTTTAGAAGTACAGAAAAAAAGGTAATAAATTTGGTTTCATTCAGGTATGGAGTCAGAGTATCAATTTCTTCATTATAACTTGCCAAAAGTTAACTAACAATGATAGCTAGATTGCTTTCTGTATGGGAGATAATTTTTTTTTGTTTACAGTCACTAGGTTTTTTGTTAACAGTCACTAGTGAAACCTTATGGACTAACAGTTGGGCATAGAATGTTCTGATCTAGAACTAACTGTCTGGGTCTTGATGATGCTATGTCAAAATATGATTGCTATTCTCAGAAAAGAAACAGTTCTTTTTTTCCCCTCAAACAAACCAGATTTTTCTGCCTCAGAACTTCAGACAAACCAGGGCAAATATTATGTAATGGCATTTGAGTATGGAAAGATTTTCAAGCTGAACATTCTTGAAACCAATATTTGGTTTGGCTGTTTTGTAAGTTGCTGTTTGGCTTGGATGTTTTCCTTCAAAGCAGAGCCAGCAATGTAATGGACAGGCTTCAGCTGTACTGTTTTTTAGGCAAGAGAAGATAAGAAAAAAAGATTTAAAAATATAAAGAGGAAGCCCATATAATTTTTGCATTGTTTGGAAGTAAATACTTCTGAAGGTCTCCAGTCATCAATTCTTTTGAGTCTGCTAAAACTCTATGTAAGGAAGATTCTGGATAGCCAACACTAAATATTAGGAACTGATTATCTTCCATCAGCTGTCTGGCTCCAAGCTCTAAAAGTTTACTGCTTAGAATTTTGGTGTAAGGAAGACAAAGTTCATAGGTTTCATGTGCTTTTTATAACAATTGCAAAAGTTAATCACATACACTTGGTTTATACAAGCATTGCTGAATATTCCAGTTTTTGTTTTAAAGGTTCTAAGCTATGAAATGCAATGGGGTAAAAATAGCTAAATTATTTGAATATTAGTGTGTGCACTCTGTGATACTTTAATGTGGAGTTTTGAGGGTGCATACAGGAAAAAACTACAAAAGTGATCATGCTTTTCATTTGCAGAGCATCAAACAATGGCATTTGATGATAAATGAGGAAGTATATACAGTAGCAAGAAAACAAATAGGCTTCGCACCATTACTCCAAATAATGTCTTGTCAATCATAACCTGAATAAAGTGAATCACAGAAAGAGTAGGGGGGGGAGGTTTAATTTTTAAAATATTTTTTCCTCTTAAAAATCATGTTCAGCCCTTATTTCTGTACTGTGCTTCCCTGAAAATATGACCTATCTCGAAAGTAAGTCCTAGATTTTTACATGTGCACCCAATATAAGTTCTACCCCCAAAATAAGCCCTAATTAAGACTCTGCCCACTCCAGGATGCACGGATAAAAATTATGCTAGGGTGGGGATGGGGAAGTGGAGCTGCCCTACTGCTTACCTTTGGACAGTTGCAGCCAGGCCTCACACACCCTGACATCTGCCTTGTTGGCCCATTTCTTCAGCAGCCAGCAAGGCTTTCCTAAAGGCCTCTGTGACTGATAACAGAGCTCTGGATTGATATTGGTTGCAGGGGCCTTCAGGAAAGCCAGCCTTGCCGGCCACAGAAGAAGAAATTCCTGAAGGCCTCTGACAGCGAAAAGGAAGCCAGGGGTGATGCACACAAGTGAGATGGTCAGTGACTTTGTAATCTCAAATTGTCACTAAATGAACTGTTGTAAATCTAGGACTTTCTGTATTCTCTACTTTCTGAATTTCTTTACAATGTTGGAAACACCAGCTCATGATATTGGCAAGTGTATGAAAAAGAGAGGCTTAAAATTATCTTCATAGGATGTCCTTCTTGTTCCTTGTCATGCCCCAGCATATAACTTTATATACTGTTGCTGTTTTCTAGCCCCATCTAGTGGCGGAGGACAAATATGCCCCAACATATGATCTTTATATACTGTTGTTGCTCTCTAGCCTCATCTAATGGCCAGAGAGAGAAATGCCAAGTATATTGTTTGAAGCTGATCCCACCCTATTACCCATCAGCCTGCACTCCCAAAACAAGTGCACGCTGGGAAGCCAGACTCCATTTCCTTTAGCATTTGGAGAAGGCAGAAGCACAAAGAAGAATCCATCTTAATCTGTGGCACATAGTCATCCAAGGACAAACCCACACCCCACACACAGAGCATCGCTGGTGAGATTTAAATTGCTTGTATTTATTAATTGCTATGTTCAGTAGTAACTCAATACTATCTTGTATTTGCTTCTCATTATATGTATCCCTATTTTCCCCAGTTTCACCATATCCTGTTCTTTCAATAAAGCATTCAGATCTATGCACACGGTCTGTTTTTTTGGAGGCACGTTGAGCTATACAAAGACTAACATGTAGTGAAGACAGAACATTCCTATTTATAGAATGCCATGTTTGTATTTCAAGAAAGCTATGCAAAAATGAGCAAACTGCACACTGCATATTTTATTTTTCACTTCTTCACTTTGAGGATAGTTATTTAGCTCCTTTTTGTGTCCCTAATTCCTCTGACTGCTGTTAGCCTACCCCATTCAGCCAGCATACTTTTTCTGACCTCCCTGTCTGAAGATTGCCTTTAAAATGGCAAACAAAATAATGAGATAGCTGAGCAGAGCACAAGTCATCTTTGACTTATGTCCTGCCAAAAAGCAAACGAAGTGAAAGACTCTAGGCAACAGCTAAAATGTGCAAGATCAAATTTGTAACAACATTTTTAATGTGGATAATTTACATAATTGCCTATAAACATCATTAATCCAGAACTATAGCCTTGTTTGAAGGGCTTCCCAACCATTCTTCACTTCAAATTAAAGAACCCCAGTGATTGTGTGTTTTCACTGGGAGCTGCTGCAGCCCCTAATTATTTTGGGATGTCTATTTTTTGCATGCCTTCGAGCCCCATACCATCCTTTCTGAAGGGTGTTGACCAGGTAATTCATTTATTTATAAGCAGAAACCTTTACTAAATCACTAAAGACCAAGTGGAATAAATTAATAGCAATAGCACTTAGACTTATATACCTCTCCATAGTGCTTTACAGCACTCTCTAAGCAGTTTACAGAGTTGGCATATTGTCTCCCATCAAGCTGGATCCTTATTTTACTGAGTTTAGAAGGACAGAAAGCTGAGTCAACCTTAAGCTGGTCAGGAATGAACTCTAGGCTGTGGGCAATACAATAGCACTACCGGTCAAAAATAAGACACTGATATTTTGGCTCCCAAACACACTAGGTCTAGGTCTTATTTTGGGGTAGGTCTTATTTTTGGGGGTAGGTCTTACAATAGCGAAACATGGTAGCAATAGCACTTAGACTTATATACTGCTTTACAGTGCTTTATAGCACTCCATAAGCAGTTTAGAGAGACAGCATATTGCCCACAACAGTCTGGGTCCTCGATTTACTGACCTTGGAAGGATAAAAGACTGAGTCAACCTTAAGTCCTGTCAGGATTGAACTTCAGGCTGTGGGCAGAGCCAGCCTGCAATACTGCATATTAGCAACTGCACCACCAAGGCTCTTCTGCAAAAACACACTGAATTGTTGAATGTGTATGTATAAATCCTAGCAGTAAAAAAAGAAGTGATGATAATCAATAAAGTTTATAACTGACATTAAATCCTAAATGATGGATGGCTGATTCAGCCTGGAGCAAGTTTAAACCCATTGACTTTTGATGGCAATTGAAATGGAGCAGAACCTAGCGATTTACTTAGAAATGACTGTGGAAATTTCTGATGGTAAGAACTGCGCACACTGACTTAGGTAAGTATACTCCAATATAGTCTCACGGAAGACTTTATAAGCAGATTTATACTGATGGTTCTATTTTCAATTCTTCCATGGTGGTTTTGTGCATATATTCCTTCTTAATGTTTCATTCATGCTGGCTGATTGGGGTTTTTCTTCCACCACACAACCCAGAAAAATGATTGAGATCAAATAGTAGAAATGGGGTATTTTTATATAGTATTGAGGGAGTGGGTATTGTTTAGAGGAATATGGATCTACATCCAATTTTGGTCATCACAATGTAAAAAAAGATGTTGAGACTCTAGAAAGGTGCAGAGAAGAACAACCAAGATGATTAGGGGACTGGAGGCTAAAACATATGAAGAACGGTTGCTGGAACTGGGTATGTCTAGCCTGATGAAAAAGAGGACATGGGGTGACATGTTAGCAGTGTTCCTATATCTCAGGGGTTGCCACAAAGAAGAGGGAGTCAATCTATTCTCCAAAGCACCAGAGGGCAGGACAAGAAGCAATGGATGGAAACCAATCAAGGAGAGAAGGAACCTAGAATTAAAGAGAAATTTCCTGATAGTTAGAACAATTAATCAGTGGAACAACTTGCCTCCAGAAGTTGTGAATGCTCCAACACTGGAAGTTTTTAAAGAGAGGTTGGACAATCATTTGATCAGATCAAATGAAAATATTAGTTATGAAGCTAACTGTGTTGTAAAAAAAATTCAGGCAAAGCTATTTTTTGTTGGAGTTTGTTTTGCAAGTTAGTATATGAGTGCAAAGTCTTTTAAAATCTCATACTTTATTTCTCTGAGACAAAAGGAACAGTTGCATTAGGTTAATTGTGAAATGTGCTACAGATTGCATCTGTTGTCACAACCTTTTAAAATTACACTTAATTTGACTCCTGTTATTTGACACAATATATTGTAGTTCTCATAAGTATTATTTGAATTAAATATTGTACTTAGAAAAACAAGGAAGCTTTCTAATGTTACCGAAACTTTAAGGGCTGGTTTGGTTCCCTTTTCAAGTGACCAGCCCCTTCACAAAATAAATCCAATCAACATTTGTTTTATTTCTTTATTTGAAATATTACAATGTATTGGGTATTTTGACACATCCAAATATACTCTTCTCTGTGTGTGTCTCTCTCTTTCCCTCTCCCTCTCTCTCTCTCACACACACAAACACACACACACAGAACTAGAGAAAAGTTTAAGAGAACAAAAAAGTTGCATATATCCACTCAAGCAAATATACCAATATACATGTGGAAATTGTTAAATAAATAAGTAAAAAAGTAAACATGCAGCACAAGTGGGACTTTTTATCACATGGCAAAACTATGAATTTTCATTGCAAAGAAGTAATATGGAAAGCAGGGGATTTGTTTGTACTTGAACTCTTCTTCAATTTAGAAAGCACAATGGCAATTTTTCATTATCTGAAATAATAGACTGCTCACAAAGTCTGCCTCCTAATCTCCTTTAAGTGTCAAACAGATTTGACAAATAGCATTAATTGTGCTGAGACAATGCTATCAATCCAAGGTCGAGTTCTTATTGTTTGCATGTTTCTTCTCTATGCTCCTCATACTATTTTTTTTTTAAACAGGAAAAAAAAAAGAAGGGACCATGATAAGCTGCTGCCTTACAAAGTAACACACATGTAAATATCAATGTTGTCATCAGGTGTATCCATCAAGGTTATTTCCTGCTGATCACAGCTTTATAGGCTGCAATAAAATATACCCCATCAGTTAGAATATAGGCATCTGCTATAAATATTGATTATTGGGCAGAAATGTATCTGCCTGTTTTTGAATTTACAATCCTCATGAAATCCTACACAGTTAATATCTAAGCACTGATTAAATATCCAAGAGCTTAGTTAGAACTTAGTATACTGTATGTATTCTATAGCTTCAGTACCAACTAGTTACTGTTAGTTGAGTTGAACATGAGTTATACAGGGCCAGAACTGGTAAATGCTTAGATGAATGACATCCAGATAATCCAATCGATTCTTATCCAACTTCAAGTTGAATTTCACCCAACTTCAGTCATCCCCCCCATTCCACTCCAGGCTGACTTAGAAGTGGAAACATCCTGGAAGTCAACCAGGGTGAGATGAATGTATCTACATAGTGAGTATCTTTACTTATTCTCAGCAAAAGAGCAGGAGACCATACTGGCACACTTGCCAGAGCAACTGAATATCTTAGGTGTGATGTGGATTTAATTCTCAGATATCTACCTCAACCTTTCACTGTATCTTCAAGCCATTCTATTATCTTTCTCTTCTTAGCTTTTCTCTAGTTGCTTTAGGGTAAGGAAACATTGCTAGACTGGAGTTAGGTGTCATCAAGGAAGACTGACTGTCAGGAACCAAGCTAGGAGATGCATCCTTGAAAAGTGACCAGCCCTCTGATGGTATAAGAACTTGTGATGTTTCAACATTGCACTGAGAGATGCATAAGACTTCTCTTACATATCTACATCCCCCGTAGGTAGCTGCCTGACAAGTGCTACAATTGATTTTTTTTTTCCTTTGGAGAATCTGACCAGGCAACACTCTTTCTGTCCTCTTCTACATGTAACTTCAACCCAAACTGAGAGGGAACTGAACACAAAGTAGAGTCTTCAGGAATCATTGATCGATGACGGAGTTTCCATAGCTTGGAAGTTGATAGCAGGTCTATAGAATGCAGTTGGAGTTACTGTGGCAAAGACAGATGGAATCTGCCCATTTTGGAAACCGAAGCAGGTAGAATCAGGAACAAGAGAATTATGCTCTTATTATGGTTATTATTATTATTGTTGTTATTATTATTATTATTATTATTATTATTATTATTATTAATTGGACTTATATGCCGCCCTTCTCCCTAGGGACTCAGGGTGGCTCACAGTAAAAAATACACAATACAAATTACATTAATTAAAGCACTATTAAACCCAAGCCCAACAAAACTCTAAAATGAATAAAACTAATCTAAAGTACAGTTAAAAACCCATTCCCCTTCCCTTCAGTACAGGCCAGCTTGCTGAAAAAAACAGGTCTTCAGGTCGCGGCGGAAGGAACAGAGGTCTGGGGCTAATCGGAGCCCCAAGGGGAGCTGGTTCCACAGGGTGGGTGCTACCACAGAGAAGGCCCTCCCCCTGGGTGCCGCCGGCCGACACTGTCTGGCCAACGGCACCCCAAGGAGGCCCTGTCTGTGGGAGCGTACAGGGCGATGGGATGTCGATGCTGGCAGGAGACATTCCTGCAAGTACCCCGGACCCAAGCCATGTAGGACTTTGTATGTTAACACCAATAACTTGAATCTCTTATGTTCTTATGACAATACTGGTTTAGATTCTAAAAAAAAATTAAAAAAAACACGTATAATCTGTGAATGGAATAAGTACATGGAGGAGCCACTTCAGATCAGACAATATGATTGATCTGTTCTAAATAGCAACATCATCTATACCCCATCAGATAGATTGACATTGTAAAAAGTCAGCACCCACCCTCCTAGAAGAATGAAATATTTTGAGGAATATTTTTTTTAAAAAAAAGACAGAATATTATATTTCCCTAAATGAGAAATGGAGAAACATGTTTTTATTTTTAGAGGCAGGAAGCAGACTCAGTCTTTCTTAATAGCCCCCAGCAAATACTGAAGAGGCACCTTTTAGATTTTTAAATGCAGATTTGGTAATCCATTCAAGACAGAATATTTTGAAACTCCCTGCAGCAAAGTCTGAACAAAGGCAGAATGGTGGGATTAGCCCTCACTAATTAGCCCTCACTAGATGACCCAACACAAGACAAAGCCATTAAGCCACAATAGGAATTACCCAACACCCTTTCAGAACACAAGCCCCTTCATTACACTATTCCCAGAGCAGTCCAAACTTCAACCAAACTAAGCTCAGACAAACACCCAGGATTTTCATTTCCTCTTTTGCATATAGAGCCAGCTATAACCCCTACATGACCTCATAGGAATCTGACAACAGCCAATAGAATACATGTTCTTGCACAGGAACAGGAAGCTCAAGTGCACAGCCCAAAGAAGGTATAAAAAAAAACCCCTCACTCTCAACTCCATTTTGTCAGCTGCCCAGAATCACATGTAGTTGGTGGTTCTGATTCATCAATAAAAGGACCCTCTTTCCAATCGGCCTCCAAAATAATCATTTTATTTCTAATGCCTTCCTTCTGGCTTGGAACTGAACCAGATGAATATTTCTTTCCACAATAATAAAGGAAAAAAAAACTAGCAGCTACTCTACAAGACTTCAGCCATTCTATATGTTCCAAGCATCATTCTGTCAAAACATTTAAAGATAGTTCAGAATTTAAATACACACACACACACACACACAAACAAACAAACAGACACACAAACATTGTAGCTGCTGGAGCAATTGCAAACTATGAATAACAACAGCGATAAAGAAAAAAAAATATGTAGAAGCTTGATGTGTGTAACCATCCGTGGAAAAACTTAAAATACTGCAACAGTGTTCTTATTATGCTAACATTTTACATTATGCAAAGTAATACATAAATACAGAATAATTTCAGCCCTCTTCAGCATTTACTCTCTAATGTTTTATATAATGATTTTTCAGAGGTCTCCCACCTCCTTCCTGTTCTCACATACTTATCCGTTAAACTGAAGAATGTGACTTGAATGCTTTGGGAAATCAAATACTCCTCTCTGTCTCCTTCATGTTTAACTAACTGCTGCTTTTTAGACACACTAGCTCACCCATAGAACCGTTTCAGAATTACTATATTTTAGAGTCATTAGGATAATGAGATAAATGTTTAATTGCAGAAAGGAATGCGTAGGAAGAGAAAACCTCACAGAGGCCCTCGGCTCACAGGGATTTAAACGTGAGTTAATTCCAACCTTGAAAAATCAGCTTCTTCTGATGGATGTGGCCATTGACTAAAAGATGAATAGGAAGGAAGAGAAAGGATTAGAAACCCTACTTCCTTGGAATCCTTCTACCTTTATCTTTAGAATTCCCATGATAATTTGTTTGTATTGTGTCAGATGAATGCCAACCCATCTTAAATCTAAGATTTACAAGACAACCACCTGCCCTGTTGCACTGTAGGGCACTGAATGCTGGGCCGCAACAACAGGAACCATCTCCATGCCATGGAAATGTGAATGCTGCATTGAATATAGGAGGAGGAGGAGGAGGAGGAGGAGGAGGAGGAGGAGGAGGAGGAGGAGGAGGAGGAGGAGGAGGAGGAGGAAAGTAATAGCAGTAGTAGTAATAGTAGTTTGCTTTTGTTTGCATTGCCAAATGTTACCTATTACTGCAATCAGTGCTAAAGGATCATGGGTCTGCTATAAATTTTGAGCCACTCCATACAAATTTTGTGACAGTTTTATCAATTTTATGACAAATGTTAGGGGTTTTATAAGATTTTTTTTCTGAATTTTGTGAGATTTATGAGAGCCAATTTGGTCTTCCATAAGGCATCAGGCTAGAAAGCGGGAAGTGAGTTCTAGTCCTGATGAAACCCAGCTGGGTGACTTTGGGCCAGTCATATTTTCCCAGCCCAACTCACCTCACGGGATTGTTGTTGTGGGGAAAACAGGAAGAAGAAAATGTGCTGGATATGTTTGGTGCCTTGAGTTATTTGTAAAAATAATAATAATAAAGGGGAGGATACAAACAAATAAGCAGATAGATAGATAGATAGATAGATAGATAGATAGATAGATAGATAGATAGACAGACGACAGAGACAAAGAGAGAGAGACAGAGAGACAGAAATAGAGATGATAGATTTCAGGGTTCAATCTGTGTAAATGCAAAAAACTATATTTCTGCTGCAATTGCCAGACAGGTAAAATGGTTCTGTACATCGATGTGTAAAAAGGTAAGCTAAAAGCAGGTATGCTGAGTCTTAGACAAAACACAGATAGCAAAAGCACTTAGACTTATATATGGCTTCACAGTGCTTTACAGTCCTCTCTAAGCGGTTTACAGAGTCAGAACATTGCCCCCCCAACAATCTGGGTCCTCACTTTACTCACCTCAGAAGGATGGAAGGCTGAGTCAACCTTCAGCCTGGTGAGATTCAAACTGTTAATTGCAGGCAGCTGGCAGGCAGCAGAATTAACCTGCAGTACTGCACGTTAACCACTGTGCCACCATGGCTAGATAGGTAGATAGATAGATAGATAGATAGATAGATAGATAGATAGATAGATAGATAGATAGATAGATAGATAGATAGATAGAGATAAACAAACAAACAAATACAGAGACTGTATGAATGCATGAACTAGTTTTTTATGCAACAGGTAAGTCTGTGGTTCTGACTTCCGGATATAGCTCTCAATTTTCTATTATCTGTTTTGTAAGGGAACCATCCACAACAATAATTTTATATCCTTTTTTAAAAACAATTCAGGGGTACAGCTATGCATAGTGACCGTATAAAGGACAAAAGTGAAAAGGCTGCAAATCTGAAAGGCATTCATAAAATGTAATACTTCATATTTATAACTTCGCTTTGCAAAGGAAAAACAAGAGCAAAATAAAGAAAAAAATCTACAAAACCCTCTCTCCTAATACAAAATATTAAAAATCAGACCATATGTGTAAATTCCTTTTAAAACAAAAATGTATTTCCATATTTTTCCCATGAGTGAAAGACTGGTACTCGTTGTAGGGCAAAAGCTAAATAAGGAAAATAAAGGACAAAGGTGATTTTTTTTTTGAGGGGGAATAAATCTAAAGGACCGTATTCTGGATGCATGATCACTCTATGGGTGTGATCTTTGAATGGTTCTCTAAAATAAAACTGAAAGTAAGAAAAATGTGCAACTCAGCATCAGGCAGTGAGCTCCCGCTTCTACTTCAACTCCTTAACCATGCCAGCAAACTCCAGATTCTGCAGAATTCCCCATTGCCTTTTAAATCCTTTCCACCAGTTTGATGTGATTTGTACATCCACTTTTTCTCTTACTAAGCCTTTGAAGTCAATAGTCTGCACCAGAAAACATACATTTGGACATATTCTTTAAGCAGTGGTGGGATTCAAATAATTTAACAACCGGTTCCCCAAGGATCAGGTTGGCTGTCCTGGGAGGTGTGGGCCATCCGCATCCTCCAGCTCTGCCACATATGTGGGATGAGCCTCCAGGGATGGCCAAACTGACCCTGGGCAAACTGGTTGTTAAATTTCCACCCTTTTTCAAAAGTCTGTTTACGAGGGTGCTTGTCTGCAAATTGGTCTCATGGCTGTTTCATCCTTTTGGATGCTACTCCTTTAAGAGGTGAGGTTTCTGAGGAATGAGAACTGGCCGGGGGGGGTGTGTTACCACAGAGACAAGGAGTTGATGCTCCTGAGAGCTTGCATGAGAAAGTGAAGAATTGGGGGGAAGTGGAGGGAGGGATTCCCCCCTCCCCATGGAGCTGCGTGCAGGGGGTGTTGGTCAGTCTGTGGGCAAAAGTGAGAGGGGCAAGGAATTAAGTTGGCAGTATGATCAAAACTGGGACCAATGTAGGGGAGGCTGCAGGGTTAATTTGGGCAGGCAAATTATTACACCCTCTCACTATCGAAACGGATCCTGGGTACTGCACTGCAATGGAAAAATGGGCAACAGGGTGGCCGGCACAAGGGAAGGAATAGGAACAAGGAGAAGAAAGAGGAAAAGTGGCTTTCTCCTTCCCTCATGCCAGCCACTCTGTTGCCCCTTTCTTCATTGTAGCATATGCAGCACCCAGGATCCACTTTGATAGTGGAGGGCGAGTAATTTAACAACCGGTTCGCCCTAACCAGTGCAAACCAAGTCTAAATAATAAATAAATAAATAAACCGGCTGAATTCTTTAAGGAAATGTCAAATGAAGGGTAACCAAATAATTCAAGATTAAAGTCTCAAGATTTATCCATCCATTTCAAGTGGGTTGCTAGCACTTTGCACCTATTATATACTAACTAGGCACATATTTTTACATGGGTAATAAATAATACCTGCAGCCATTAATTCCTCAAAATGTGCTTTGGAAGTATGAATTATGCTGCATATTTAAGAAGTGAAAGAAGGAACTAGCACCGTCAGATCTGCCTAGTAACCATCAAGACCGAAAGAAAACAGCAAGGAACAATTGTCTCTCAGTTCATATTAATAAATGTATTAAAATGGGTTGCAGAGTTTTGACAAGTATCTTACCGACAAAAATGGAACTACCTAAAGGCAATTCATAGACATTAGATTTTTTTTTAAATTACTTTTATATGCCGCCCTTCTCCAAAGACTCAGGGTGGCTTACAATTTTTGGAGCACAACCCAATGTGCTCAGCAATAGTCTTCATTCCATTGTATATGCCTGCTTATTACTAAGCGGCATTTTTACAAAGTCAGCTAATTGCCCCCAACAATCTTGGGTCCTCAATTTACCTACCCCAAGAGGATGGAAGGCTGAGTCAACCTTGAGCCTGGTGGGATTCGAGCCTACAGTAATTGTAGGCAGCTGGATCTTAAGAGCAGGCATTTAACAGCCTGAGCCACCAAGGTTCTGGCTTCTTCAGCATAACAGGGATGATCGGGGCCAGCCTGTGTTTGGATTTGCTTATATACTAGTTCCCAGCAATTTATTAGCATGAGAATCCTCTCATATGATTACATTGTGTGGCCTCTCATCATCAACATCACCAATCAAATGATTCACCAAAAGCCTACAAAGAAACCAAACCCAACACATTTTTTTTTAAATAGAGAAGGCATCCTGGAAAATCCTCTCCATTGGCCATATTCAGCCAGGTCCAGTCCAACCAGATAACTGAAGGACTAGAAGGTCTGGCAACTAATGAAGTAAAATGTCTCCAACCTGAACGTTCAGCAGATACTTCAGCAAATAGCAAACTTACACAGATACTCACTTCTCTGAAGTCTAGACTTTTCCTTCTGAAATGTTGGAGAAGACCTCAGCACAACCTTATGAGTCCTTGGTGGCTCAGGCTGTTAATTGCCTGCACTTAAGATCCAGCTGCCTACAACTGCTGTAGGCTCGAATCCCACCAGGCTCAAGGTTGACTCAGCCTTCCATCCTCTCAGGGTAGGTAAATTGAGGACCCAAGATTGTTGGGGGCAATAAGCTGACTTTGTAAAATGCCGCTTAGTAATAAGCAGGCATATACAATGGAATGAAGGCATTGCTGAGCGCATTGGGTTGTGCTCCAAAAATTGTAAGCCGCCCTGAGTCTTTGGAGAAGGGTGGCATATAAATGTAATTAAAAAAAAAAACCTTGCTACACTGTTAAACACATGCAAGTTCCAATCTGGCAATCTGTTTTAGAGGAGGATGGTAATGAGAATAAGACAGACAGACATTTTAATCACTTACTGCTTTGCCTGTGTGTCCGTATTAACAAGAAATCATAAAATATAGTGGTACCTTGGTGCCACTCAGTGAATTTGGTACTCAATACATTTTGAAATGAAAATGTTGTCCCAGTACTCAGCGTTTGTTTAGTACTTGACACTTAGTGATAGGAAGAAGGGGACACTTGCAGAGGGTAGAGAGGAAGTTGGCCATGATGGGAAGGTCACTGCAAAAGGAAGGGGACAGCCACAGAGTGTGGGCAAGAAGTCAGCTGTGTTGGGAAGGTCGCTGAATAGGGAAAAGGTCATAAAAAGTTCTTCCAAATATTACACAGTAAGTCACATTATTGTTTGGGATCCATCCTTTTTACTATTTGTTGCACCTATTGGAACCAATTAACAGCAAGCATCTTCAGAAGTTGTGGGTACTCCATCACTGGAGGCTTTTAACAAGGGACTGGACAGCCACTCACCTGGAATGATATATAGTTGGACAAGAAGACCTTCAAGGTCCCTTCCAATTCTGTTATTTTGTTATTCTGTTACCACTGTACATGTAAGTTCCAATCTGTCTATCTGTTTTGGAAGAAGTGATTATAAGACAGACAGACATTTTAATCACTTCCTACTTTGGGGCATTATCTGATGTTCTACATGCTTCTCTGTTTATTAAAATGGAAATATCATTTCATTGGGAGCAAGGGATTGCTTTTAGTAACAAAACCACAAATGCAAACCCTGAAATAAAGTCTCCCCTTTTGTCATGAGTAAACAAAAACAAACTTTTTCACTACACATTCTATTTTCTGGTACCTAATTATTTAGAATGGCACCAATAATCTGCTCCAAAATGTTAACCTCTGGATTGACACCGGCGCACTGACATACTCTGTCAAGCCATGTCTGAGTGTCACAATTAATCTAATCTGGCATGTAACAACATAACTATCTGCCAGCACAAGATCAGGGTGCATTTAATAGGGATGTGGAAAGCATTCAAAAGGGTACTTGGCAAAGGGCCTTCCTCAAAGTGCTGAGAGAGCTGCAACAACCTCCACAAGAGACTCTGTGGGAGAGATTTGAGGGTGCTCTCTGAGCTTGTTTGTTGGTTTGCAGATGTTGCCTTACCAGATGAGATAACATCTTCTGCATAGATGTCAGGGTTCAATCTGTGTAAATGCAACAAACTACATTTCTGATGCAATTGCCAGACAGGTAAAATGGTTTTGCACATCTATGTGTAAAAATGCAGGCTTAAAGCAGATATGCTGAGTCTAGACAAAACACAGATAGCTGAAGACTTATATACCACTTCACAGTGCTTTACAGTCCTTTCTAAGCCATTTACAGAATCAGCCTATTGCCCCCAACAATCTGGGTCATCATTTTACAGACCTCGGAAAGATGGAAGGCTGAATCAACCTTGAGTTAGTCAGGATTGAACTGCCAAATTTCTTTAGCCAGCAGTGAGCAGAAGTAGCCTGCAGTACTGCATTCTAACCACTGTGCCACTAAAGATGCCTTCAAACTTTGAATAAAAATAGTTTGGTTGCCCTACTGAACTATTGTAGTAAGTTTTATAATGTATGTTTCATAATGGCCCCTGTGGAAATATGTCATGCATTCTTGATGCTTAAATGACCTCTCTGTTCAAACTATCCATTGTTTCGTGTCCAATACAAAGTAATAAGAGATTTTTTTTAAAAAAAAAATCAACTTAAAATAAGTTTTCATTATATGAGTTGCATGAATCCATGTGCACAATATAAATCAAGGGTCTTCAAACTTTGCAAGTTTACGACTTGTGGGTTTCAACACCCAGAATTCCTGAGCTAACATGAGTGGAGGAGGAATTCTGGGAGTTGAAGTCCACAAGTCTTAAAGCTGTCAAGTTTGAAGACCCCTGATATAAATAATAGTATGAATACATTTATCATCATAGATTAGGCATATCCATAACAAATAACACAGATACATTCATATCCAGTTCCCCAGATTATATGATGGAAATATTTAGCCTTTTATATATTAGAAAAGTGGAAAAATAGTGGAACAATATCACCTGTTGCAGCCTGATTTTTGTGTCCACTAAAGATTGGGTGCCTTGGAACTGTTTTTTGCAGCCACAAAGCTGTCTAGACCTGCAATTTCTTTGGAAATTCCAGGTATTTTCCAAGAGAACAATTTTGTGTTCAGGTCTTAGACATTTCCCAAGGTGTTAGTTCTGCATTTTCCCCCTGAGGTCTTTCTAAAATGACCTGTCTAAAAATCTTGGGAAAGTTAAGCTTGATAAATGACAAATATGAGTGTCACAGTGAGAAGGAAAGTGACTTGTACTATACCTATGGATGACTTGTACCTATGGAAGCATGACCAGGGCTCTGCACTCCCAAATAAATCATGAGTGCGTTTTAGAACACATTCTGCCTTTCACAAAATTCCCTCCCCCCCCTTTCCTATCCTTCATTGCGATCACTTAGTATAGGCACATAACATTGGAAAAAAAATGAATGAAATCAGAATCACCCTGAAGATGGAGAGGGAATATTGCCTGAATTCTGATCTACAGCACTCAGGAGATTCCAGAAAATGTACTGGATCATAAAACCTTAGTTTCTAAGGTTGAGATTTATTACAAGGCTTTGCATTTCACCCACAATCAAGTGAGCTGACCAGCAGATTTCTCAGCAAATGAATCCCCTCGACAGGGACACTGGTTTGAGTTAGGCGAAGATAGCAAGATAACACAGGGCCAAGATTAATACTGCTGGGTTGGAAATTCCTTAAAATGGGTAGCTGAACAAAAAGGGAGAAACTTGTACATTAATGCAAACTATTATTATGCATTCCATTGCTCTGTGCTGGCTCTACTCACACACACACACACAGAGAGAGAGAGAGAGACAGACAGACAGACAGACAGACAGAGACAGAGAGACATGACAGAGTCAGAGACAGAAGATACAGACAGAGACAGAGACAGAGACAGAAGAGACAGACAGAGACAGAGACACAGAGAGAGAGAGACAGAGACAGACAGAGACAGAGACACAGAGACAGAGACAGAGACAGACAGAGACAGAGACAGAGACAGAGAGAGACAGAGACAGAGAGAGAGACACAGAGAGAGACAGAGACAGAGACAGAAGAGACAGAGAGACAGAGACAGAGAGAGACAGAGACAGACAGAGACAGAGACAGAGACAGAGACAGAGAGACACAGACAGACAGAGACAGAGAGAGACAGAGACAGAGACAGAAGATACAGACAGAGACAGAGACAGAGACACACAGAGAGAGACAGAGACAGAGAGACAGAGACATAGAGACAGACAGAGACAGAAGATACAGACAGAGACAGAGACACACAGAAAGAGACAGAGACAGAGAGAGAGACAGAGAGAGACAGAGACAGAGAGAGAGACAGAGAGACAGAGACACAGAGAGAGAGAGAGAGACAGAGAGACAGAGACAGAGACCTACAAATCATGATATACATTGATGACTCCTGAAGAGTTCTCATCTAATTTAGGAATTTCAGTATGAACATCCCATTGTGGTGAGTGTTCATAAATAAACCTGAAGCAAGAAAAGAAACTGGTTTCAGGAAGCAGCTTGTGAATTTTCAAGTTTATATTGGCTAATGGGAAAAAAAAAGTTTTGTGGACAGATAGTAAAGAATCCCAGAACTTTATAGATGTTTCACACGCATGGCTTAAAAATGGAGAAAAATAGAAGAGCATATTTATAGCTCAGGGTTGAACTGTGCGGTCTTAATGCTCTCTCAACTTAGTTGTTTTCTTGCAGCCATTTCAGTACCGAACTAGGTAGTATCTTCAGGGCTGATGGTGTTAATGACTTCAGTCATGAAATGGCTGCAAGAAAATAACCAACCTTGTTGGTCCCCACAAACAGATTTTCATTTGGCCATTTTGAGAGGCCAGTGACTGAATTTTTGATCTTTTAGGAATAGTGAATAATTTACATGGAGCTATGTTTTATTTTTCTTCCCTACTCCAATAATATTTATCACAGGGTGACCTACTGAAGGTGGCTGGCAGAAGATTCAAGACTGATAACAGGAGCTGGATAACATAAAGAGACCTTAACCCAGATTCAATTGAGATCAACATTCCTGTTTCAGTAAAAAGACTGCAGCCAACTGGCAGTATCTGAACAGCTTACTCTGAGTTCTCAATCACTCAACTGTAGAATGATAGCTAAGCAAAAACTTGGTATTCCAGAATGCCATCATCTTGGTTTTGTTCTTTGCTGCATATGGACATTCTCACAGAGTGCTGGAGAACAGACCAATGATCCGATTTAGCAAGGGGATATTTATGTTCTTATGTTCATTCCAAATGAAGTAATTAGCTCATTCTGATAATGGGATGGAAGCATCTCATTCTCTTGTGTCTTAAAATAATGAAGTGTCATTCCTCCCGCCCCCAGATAGCTATTTGATTCCATTCACTTTTAAGGAGTTTTGTTTTTTTTCACCGAAGTGGCTGACCTCCCACCCATCCTGCCTCTTCTGCTGCTTCCTCACTACTATCTACTAACCAGTCTAAAAAGAGTCCCTGCTTTCTCTTGGGGCCATATTTCAGCATTAAAGTATGTTTCATCCTCATGACTGCACAGATGTTTAGATGTAATGTTCTCTAAAGTTTCTTGTATCTCCAAAGTTAAAAGGCAAGCACCATTGGGGACTTGACAACATAAAAAAAAAACATCCACAAGCTTAGTGGCTGAGTGTTTTCCTGAAACATATGGATGTGGGGGAAGCCAATACACAGAAAGAGAACCAGATCACAGCCTGCATTGCAGAACAAGGATCCACACCCATTCTTGGTCACTGAAAATGTGAAGAGTGGTTTCAATAATGTGGACTTCATAACTTTACAGATTTTGGGGGGGAGGGAAAGAAGAAGTGGAAAAAGTGGTGGTGCAGTGGTTAGAGTATAGTACTGCAGGTTACTTCTGCTGCCTGCAGGCTGCCTGCAATTTGGCAGTTCGAATCTCACCAGGCTCAAGGTTGACTCAGCCTTCCATCCTTCTGAGGTGGGTAAAATGTTGGGGGCAGTAGGCTGACTCTGTAAACTGCTTAGAGTGGGCTGTAAAGGACTGTGAAGCATTATGTAAGTCTAAGTGCTACTGCTATTAACAGAATAACAGAATAGGAAGGAACCTTGGAGGTCTTCTAGTCCAACCCCCCCTCAGGCAGGAAACACTATACCATTTGAGATGAATGGTTGTTCAATCTCTTCTTAAAAACTTCCAGTGTTGGAGCATCCACAACTTCTGGAGGCAAATAATTCCACTGATTAATTGTTCTTACTGTCAGGAAAATTCAGGAGGAAGAAATGATTTTGCTCTATTTTTTTGCTGATTTTTCAACTGTTTACTCTAAATGGAGTGTTGTGGAGATATCAAACCATATCACCACCAGCATCCTTTCAAACGGGACCAGCATGAACAAAGTAAAATATATAATGTGGAGATGCCATGAGCCCATCCAAGTCCAAAGATGGAATATTTTTAGAACTGGATAGCTCAGAAACCTAGAACCACCTAGAACCAGGTTACAATGGCTTTATGACCAGTCCTAGCATGTATGACTGTTGTAGCATTCCCATGGTCACATGATCAAAATTCAAGTGCATGGCAATCAGCCTGAATTTATCACATTTACAATGCCCTGGGGGGTCACATGATCACCCCCTGCAACTTTCCAACAAGCAAAATCAATGACGGAAGCCAGATTTCCTTAACAACTGAGATAAAACAAGATCATAAAATTGTGTACAATTGTACAGGTGTTCTGAACCAGAGATGGTATTCAGCAGGTTCTGACCACTTCTGGTGAACTGGTAGCAGAAATTTTGAGTAGTTCGGAGAACCAGCAAATACCACCTCTGGCTGGCCCCATCCCATCTATTCTCTGCCTCCTGAGTCCCAGCTGATTGGCTGGGTCTTCTTTTGTTGCCCTGCACAGGAGAATGGAGCTGGAAATCAGATTAGTGGGGTGAGGAGGGAATGGGATTTTGTAGTAACCTTCCCCTGGAATGGGAACTTATGGGATTTTGCAGTATCCTTCCCCTGGAGTGGGGAGGGAATGGGGATTTTGCAGTATATCCTTCCCCTGCCACACCCACCAAGCCATGCCCACAAACCGGTAGTAAAATTGTTTGAATCCCACCATTGTTCTGAACCCAACTGTTGCCAGGAATTGAGGCCTACACACAAACAAGCAAACAGAAAGCCTCCTTCATTCATGGTCTCAGATTCTTCAGCTGGCATCATCGTTTCTGACAGGACTCTAGCTTCTAATCATTAAATCTTCCTAGAAATCTGGATTTGACCCTTCAATCTACCTCTTAGCCTAGAAGTGAAATCCAGTCTGGAAGAAGTCAATATAATTCCAAGGAATTACTTTTCTTTCTTTTTTACCCCTCAGCATTCCCTTATAATGGTGTGTGTGATGGTTTATTGAATGGTTTTGTTGTGTTGTTTCATCTCATAAACCACCACAGGTCCTTTGGGATGGACATGGTATAGAAAAGCAATAAAGAAAGCCAGCAATATGGAAACTGTATCACTGGGGAAAACAACACAAATCTGCAAGCTTTTATACTCTTCACACACATTGCTACATACAAGCTATGTGTATGTTGTGATTTCTAATTTGTCATTACCCAGCGACAGGCTACAGTATATATTCCTATGCACCTATATATTTCTCTTTAACAGGATTGTTAAAGACTTTATACTTCAAACACCAAAAGGCACATATTATTTTGATAAGAGTAAGAAGATATTCTATTCAATAAATGAATTTGCCATGATATTTCTAGCAACATATACACTAAAAATGTAAGCATTAATACATATATATGGCTATGGGGAACACTTATTTTACTCAATAAAGTTGTTATAGTCCAAGAATCTTCAAACTTGGCAAGTTTAAGACTTGTGGACTACAATTCCCAGAATTCCTCAGCTAACATGACTGGAGGGAGAATTCTGGAAGTTGAAGTTTAAGACTTGTGGACCACAACTTCCAGAATTCCTGAGCTAACATGACTGGAGGAGGAATTCTGGGAGTTGAAGTCCACAAGTCTTAAAGCTGTCAAATTTGAAGACCCTGTTATAGTCAATAAAATGTAAATGATCAATATTTATCCCTTTATGAACTATTTAAATTTTATATTAGGTATACTCATCCTAAATTTTATTAAATCTCTTTTGACATTTTGAAAATTAACCTATCTATACACCCATTCCAAGTTAAAAGCAGAAACTATTTAAAAATCAGAGACAAAGATTTTAAATTTCATGAAAACATTAAAAAATAAGGTTGTACTTCTTTAAAATGTTGCTGAAGCCAAAAACTCCATGTAGATTTCCCTCTAAGGTCATTTAAAAATGTAACTTTAGGAAAAAACCCAATAGAATATTTAATCCTTTCTTTCTTTTTGATTGATGTGTTTATTTGGTTTTTTTTGTGTGTATGAGGGAGTAGAATTTGTGTGTCTTTGTGTGTTTTGGAGAGAGAAAGAAGTATAGATTCCCTCAAACTGATTTTGGATAGCTAAATGTTTTACTATTCAGATCCTACATAATATCACAAACTTTAAAAAAAACTGTTTCTTTCAAATCACCATCAAGCTTGATGAAACTTCTTCATTCATAGAGAAATACAAAATATTTTAGCCCAAACAGGAATATTTGTGGCCAGGAAACCCAAACAAAAATCTTCAAAGCACAGCAGCTACAGGTAGATACTCTACCTGTATCTTTTATCTGTTTCACCTAGGCCCCTTTCCAGATTGACTCATGATATACTTTCAAAAGCAATTTCCTAGGTTTATTTTTTTAAAAAAGATGAAACAAAAGACTAAGTCAATGCTAGATTGATCTTTGGTCCTTTTTTTTTAAGTGTGCCAGCATCATTTTTGTGGCTTGCTAAACTGGGCATGGCTAGTCTACTGAAGAGAAGGACCAGGGGAGACATGATAGTAGTCTTCCAATATTAAAGGGGCTGCCACAGAGAGGAGGGGGTCAAGCTATTTTCCAAAGCACCTGAAGGCCAGACAAGGATTAATGGGTGGAAACTGAACGAGGAGAGATTCAACCTGGAAATAAGGAGAAATTTTCTGACAGTGAAAACAATCAACCCATGGAGCAGCTTGCCTTCAGAAGTTGTGGGAGCTTCATCACTGGAAGCTTTCAAGAAGAGACTGGACTGGCATCTGTCAAAAATGGTATAGGGTATGTTGGGCAAGGGGTTGGGCTAGATGATCTACAAGGTCCCTTCCAACTCTATTAATCTGTAATCTGTATAAAGCTGTTCAAGATAATGGAGGACAGTTAATGGACAAAATGGAGAAATGTAGCAAATAAAACGTGGGTGTGGAGTCAAGTGAGAAATCTGCCTAAGGTCATTATGTCCCCACAAGCAGTCTAAGTCCAATCCCTCTTGAATTTTGTTAATCTTTCCCTAATGGCAATTTAGTACTGACTGTTGCTTGACTAGACTTTTATTACAAGCTTGAGGAATAAATCATCTGAACTGAAACTTAATGTGTGGTTCTGTTTGTTTAAACCTGACAGGACCTCAACTTTCAAGTTTAGTTTATTCCTTAAGACTCCTTAAGAATCTCCTGCCCAACAGGTGTGGAATGCAGTGATCATCATAGAACAAGTTCCTTTAGGATTCTTGTGTGAGCATCCACTCTTCTCAACTAATCAATGTCAGCCTTCATTGCCATGTTCATCCCATGTCTCTCCAACTAGCAAGTCCATTCCCATTTTGAGTGACAAGTTATTTTCCATGTCTTTCCTCTCAATGCACAATCCTTTAGACTCATCTGTTTGAATGAAATACTGCCCATTATTTATGATATGTGTAAGAAACAATCCATTGTCCAAAAGAGTGATGACAGTTCAACCCAAACATAAATCTTCTATGGTCGATAACCATTATACCCATTGCCTTCACCCTGAAAATGATTTGAGAGAGGCATAAATCTGCCCTGCGTCCATTTTTCAAGAAGAATCTGCCATACTCATAGTCTGGAGTGTATCAAGCATGGCAAAAGCATAAACTTTTTATGCATGCACAGTTCTTTTTTCTATGACAGCTGTTTCTACTCAGGGGGACAATTGTAAAAAGCAAATCAGAGTTGCACACCATCCAGAGTTGAAGCGCAATGAAGAATCTAAACCGACACTCAGTGTGGAATGTTCACTTGAGATGAAACCAATGTATCCAGTGTGCATGCATTTGGTTTATTACCAAATTCTTCAACCCTGATATTGAATTTTCTCTATGCCTATAAACCATACTCCTTCTGGTCCAGGGAGAATGTTTTCTGAGCTAATGCAAAAGAGAAGATGATTTCTTTATACAGCTCATGATTTTCATTCTCTTAGAGATTTTTGATTCCTCTGAGTGCTGTGACAATTATTTTCACTGGGGGAGGGGCTGATGTTTCATTGTTATTTTTGTTCCTAACACTTCGTTGAAAATCCTGACCTTTACTGAAAATTGTGAGCGCCTTAGGGGTGGAAAGGCAGAAAATTTGCACCTTCAACGAGTACAAATCTAGTTGATTTCTCTCTCTCTCTCTCTCTCTTTTAAGTATTCCAAGTTTTGTCTTCTTAGCCAACTTACTTAAAGTGCAAGAGGTGGGCCTGTAATATTTACAGAAACAGGAAAAACATTATAAGAACTGCCATGATAAGTGTTTGGTTCATATTTTATCACCATTATGTACTGGCAAATTGTTCAGGGAGAACACAACAGAAGAAAGCCAAACAAAACTCTATTATTAGCTGATCAAAACAAATATCACACCTTTCAGAAAGTCATTTTTTACTACATCTAAAAAAGTGAATAAAGTCCACTCTGATCTGTTTTCTTTTCCATCCTCTCTTTTTTGTGTCCAACATCTGGTACTCTGTAGGAAAACTTCATTTGATATTGTGGTGTAAATATTTTTCTCTTGATTCCCTTGTGTGTTAACACTCTCTGTGTAGTGTCTCTGTGTGTATATATGTGTATAATTCTAATGGTAATACAGAATCAAATACAATTGATGTGTGCATTTACTTTTTTACAGATTTTATCTTTTTGCCATTATCTGAAGGACTCACTAGTCTCTAATATTCTAATAATGTAGAAGTAAACCTGATGATGATGATGATGATTTGGTTAGCTGCCAACTGAATTAAATATCTAATGCCTAAAATGATTCTTTTCTGGTCAAATATTTTGAGGGACACAGAACTCTGCCATCATCCTCTTTTAATGACCCCATAATCCCTTGTGGGGTGGAGTCTGGGCAACTGAATGGAGCTAGCAGAGTGTTTTGATGGCCGGATGCCCTTCCTGTCACCAATGCAGAGTTTTTTTATTCAGCAAATATATTCTCAGTGTTCCCAGAAAGAGAAATATCTCCCTCTACCTAGGATCAAAGTCACAGCCTCCTGACTGCAAGGCAAGAGCTCCACCTCTAGGCCACGGCACCACTCGGACACTGAACTCTTTGCCGTGACCAAATTCAGGAATATACTTAAGAGCTTCTTACCCTTCTCAACTTCACATCTGCTAAAACTCTTCTCAAATCTGAAACTGGAACACTATAATTACATCTATGCCAATGCATTGAATGACACAATGCAAAAGTGAGAAGGAGCATTAACTTTCATTCAAGCATCCTTTCTATTGGACAAAGCTGTATATATTGTGAGCCTTGGAAGCCATATTTTACTTGGAAGCTTTGAGGCTGCCACATTTAGTGTCTGGGGATTTGGGAGGGGGGATTTCATAGAGAGGCAGAAGATTAAGACACAACAACATTCTTTCTTAGAAGTCAAGGACAAGTTACCCTGCACCTACAGAGGACTGTCTGGAGGAACGTCCCCAGTTGGGATGAGGTTTGATTGGGCCATGTGATGGACTGATAGGTGCAGGGGATGGATCTTTGAATTTCTCTTGGGGAAGTAAAAACCCAGAACTCTCAGATTCGGGTTTTCCCAGATGCGCCAGTATGAAAACTCTAATAAAATGTAACTTTGAGGAAATGCCTGTCTCGGGATTTACTGAGTTGGAGTTTGTTAGTTGGAACGCTGACATATATTTAGTGTGTGGGAATATATGACTGTGCAAAAGATATGCTCCAGTATCCCCAGAGGCTTTCTCCCTGAGTATTCCACTTGCTTTAAATCATAATGTCACAAAAAATGTTTGCTTCGTATGATTTAACCAGAGAATAAACAAAAAAGTCCCTCTGGCAACTTCTCTAATCCCAAATGTTTGGGATTTCTTCTCCTGTTTCACTGAAAGACTGGAGTCAGACATCTTTTCCTATTTCTTCAGGATGGAATGTAGGACTCTTGGCAGAGTGGACCATACCTCTTTGGGACTCAGCCAGAACTTCTAAGGCCACTAATGAAATCAGGAAGCAAAGAAGACCATCTGGGAGCCAGACATAAACACTATCCATTCCCAAAAGACACCCACCGTTCTTTCAAGTTCTCCCAGATCTTCAGTCTGTAATACAAGAAGCACTCCTGATTTACCCCCAGCCACTTTTCCATGTCAGCCTAACTCCATGTGAATTATCTCCCCTTATTATCTGAAGCCATTCACACAAATTAAAAGTGCTGTGAGAGTGCTTGGGAATCATTCAGCTTTTCGATTACTCACACATTTTGAATCATCTCTCCAGGCATGGAGTTGAATGGCACCATCCTTTCCTTCCAACCTAATTTTAGCTAGTAATTGAACACAACCGCCAGATACCCCTGAAGGAGCACTTTTGGAAAACTACCTTGTGTATCTCTGAAGCCTCATTCACACTGCCACTTGAGGACGTATATTTTTTCCCCAGCTCTTAACTACCCAAACCTGTCACTAATAAGCAAAAAGCTGGACCCTTTCAGGCAGCAGAATAGAATAAGTAATTTTTACCCAGGAATTTGCTTTTAGGTACCAAACTAAGCATTCCGATCATTCATAGCTTTTTCTCTGTTTTGCCTCCTCCCCCTCCAGGAGAATTTGCAATTTGTAGAACATAGAATAGAGTTGGAAAGGACCTTGGAGGTCTTCTAGTTCAACCCACTATCAAGCAGGATACCCTATACCTGTGATGGCGAACCTTTTCGGCACCAAGTGCCTAAACTGGAAGGCGTATGTATGTCTGTGTGCCATAGCACCAGAAAACCGAAGACCAGCTAGCCGGTGCATGCATGCCTGTTTTTTGGCTTTTTGGAAGGCCATTTTCAGGCCATTTTTCAGGCTGCTTTTGATGTGAAAAATGGCCCCCAAAATGGCCAGAGAACAGCCTGGTTTTTGGCTATTTTCAGGCTGTTTTCGGTCCATTTTCTGGACTGTTTCCTGGGCATTTTTCATGCCAAAATGATCCAAAAAA
This sequence comes from Naja naja, assembly GCA_009733165.1. Classification (NCBI taxonomy): domain Eukaryota; kingdom Metazoa; phylum Chordata; class Lepidosauria; order Squamata; family Elapidae; genus Naja; species Naja naja. The sequence continues at coordinate 44,041,565 of CM019153.1, read as the reverse complement.
TGGCAGCCTGTTTTTTGGCCATTTTCTAGACCATTTTTCAGGCTGCTTTCAGGTCGTTTTTCCAGGCCGGTTTTTGTTTTTTGGCTGTTTTCTTGGCCCGTTTTCTGGTGGTCTGGCACCTGCAAAGACCAGCTGGGCAGCGCGTGCCAGAAACCAGAAGTCCAGCTGGCGATGGTGCATGTGCCCACTGAGAGGGCTCTGTGTGCCACTTCTGGCACACATGCCATAGGTTCACCATCACGGCCCTGTTACATTTCACATAAATGATTGTCCAGCCTCTTTTTGAAAGCTTCTAGTGATGGAGGTCCCACAACTTCTGAAGGCAAGCTGTTCTATGGGTTGATTGCTTTCACTATTGGGAAATTTCTCCTTAGTTCTAGGTTGCTTCTCTCCTTGGCTAGTTTCCATCCATTATTTCTTATCTTGCCTTCTAGTGCTTTGGAAAATAGTTTGACCCCCTCCTTTTTGTGGTAGCCTCTCAGATATTGAAACACTGTGGTCATGTCTCCCATAGCCCTTCTTTTCATTAGACTAGACATACCCAATTCCTGTAACCCGTTCTTCATATACCATGTATACCATGTTCCATGAGCTGGGAAGAGACAAATGAGAAAATCATCTAATTGTAAAATAATAAGATTGTAATGTTAATAGCTGGATCAAAATAAATAAATATCACCTAATTTTACAGGTGAAACTCAAAAAATTAGAATATCATGCAAAAGTTCATTTATTTCAGTAATGCAACTTTAAAAGGTGAAACTAATATGTATGATAGACTCACATATACATGTAAAGCAAGATAGTTCAAGCTGTGATTTGTCATAATTGAGATGATTATGGCTTACAGCTCATCCAGTTTTGGTCACAACACTATAAAAAAGATGTTGAGGCTCTAGAAAAAGTGCAGAGAACAGCAACCAGGATGATTAGGGGACTGGAGACTGAAACATATGAAGAACGGTTACAGGAACTGGGCTTGGCTAGTCTAGTGAAGAGAAGGACCAGGGGAGACATGATAGCTGTCTTCCAATATTTGAGGAGCTGCCACAGAGAGGAAGGGGTCAAGCTATTTTCTAAACCACCCGAAGGCCAGACAAGGAATAATAGATGGAAACTGAACAAGGAGAGATTTAACCTGGAAATAAGGAGAAATTTTCTGACAATGAGAACGATCAACCAATGGACAGCTTGTCTTCGGAACTTGTGGAAGCATTATCACTTGAGACTTTGAAGAAGAGATTGGATTGCCATTTGTCAGAAATAGTGTAGGGTCTCCTGCTTGGGTGAGGGGGTTGGACTAGATGACCTACAAGGTCCCTTCCAACTGTGTTAATCTGTTAAAAGTGTATTAAAGGCCATGCAGAAAAATAGTTGTTTGAAAAAAAAATACAGCACTATCAGGCCATAACTGATAATTACATGTCTATTAAAAAATATGTTGGGTTAGGGTGTCTAAAATCAGTTTATATAGCTATATATAGCTATATATAGCTTAAAATGTAAAAAAATAAATTGGTGATCAGTTAGAAATCCATCTTGTTCTGAATAAAGGCAGAGCCCAGAGATATTGTCTCTATAGAAATGCCTATTGAGTTTATTCCTTTTGGGTAATTTTATCATTTTTATCGTGGTTGGATCCTACCCAGGTGGGCAAGGAGAGAGGGAAGAAGGAGCACATATAAATTTATTTGTTTTGTATATTTATGCAGCCAGAACACTTATGTCAATAGGAAGGGAGGGCATTAATATAAAATATAGCAACCATATAATGCAATCCGTAGTATGAATAGTAAACAAAATAAATATTGTGAGCATTATTGAAGAACATTATTGTCCTGGGAGACTTTATTATGTAAATAATGAGCAATGAAAGAAAGAGCCCATGTTGGGGACGAAAAGAGAAGGGAAAATATGTATGTCTATTCAAAGTTTTAGATAAATCTAAGGAAAGCTTTGCTTTTACAGGTAAATCTTTGTATTTTGCTACAAAATCATTTGCATATCTGTTTTAGAAAAATAATTTCTTCCCAGCTCTCTTTTTTCATGCTGGATAACAGCTTAATGGAGATCTTATTGTCCGTCTTGGGAAATATTACAGGCAGTGGTGGGAATCAGCCAGTTCTCACCAGTTCAGAAGAACCGTCGGCTAGACAATGTCGGCTGGCGGTGCCCCGGGGAAGGGCCTACTCTGTTGCGGCCCCCGCCCTGTGGAACCAACTCCCTCTAGAGCTCCAGTTGGCTCCTGATCTCCGCTCCTTCTGCCGCAATCTGAAGACCTGGCTGTTTGAACAGGCCGGGCTGGACTGACCTCCTGGGTTTTTTTTAAGTATTTTAATGGGTTTTAGTGATTGGGCTTATCGATCTAATTTTGTTTTAAATATTTATTGATTGTTGTACTGTTTTAAATTGTGAGCCGCCTCGAGTCCTTGCGGAGAGGGGCGCATATAAGTCCAATTATAAATAAATAAATAAATAAATAAATAAATAAATAAATAAACAAACAAACTGGTTGTTAACTTTCTGAGCAGTTTGGTGAACTGGTTGTTGGAATAAATCATTAGGTCAGAGAACTGGTTGTTATATTATTTGAATTCCACCACTGATTAAAGGGAAGGAGTGGAGGTGGAGAGGAGGAGGAGGAGGAGGAGGAGGAGGAGGAGGAGGAGGAGGAGGAGGACAGCCAAAGGACAGGCTTATCAGGATACATTGGTTCCAATTTGAGCACCTGCGTTCTCTCTCAACACACTCCAGTAATAAAGGCGCGCCTAAATGCCTTTGTAAGCATCCCCATTTATCTTGATGTCATGTTGTCATCGGGTGATCCAACTTTTAATAAAGTTATCTTAGTGGCTGGCAGAAGGAATACTTGCTGAATGTTCATATTTACTGTTAAAGAGCAGAAGGTTAATAGGTTCAGTTTGTCATTTTCTGCATGTCAAGATTGAAATTTAGTACTACCGCGCTGATGGGACTCTTTTCTTATCGAGAATCTTATAACCGCAATGCTATCGCATGGGAAGGGGAAAGAAAAACACATGTGAGTTTGCTCTTATTTCGAGCAATGTATCCCAACCTCTCGACGAGATCCGTAACCACATGATCTGATAACAGAGTTTCCATTCTCCCCTTGATGCCCTGAGCACTCAAGGTTTGTTTGTTTTTTTCTTTTGCCCACCTGCTGTAGAACAGCCTTCAAATGCCCGAGCATATCCATTCAACACAGGAGCAGACAATGCTCTCAGAACCATGCCTATGGAGAATGATGTACACATCATATACTAACAGAACCGTAGCTCACAAATGACAGGCAATAGGGATGCAGGTCACTTTTCAATTTGAAATATATGACCAGACACAAGAGAGCATATGCCCCAAAAGCCATAACCCTGAGCAGTTATGAAATACAGTGTACAGTTAGTCCTCGACTTACAACTGCAATTGAGCCCAACATTTCTGATGCTAAGTCAGACCGTTGCCAAGTGAGTTTTCCCCTGTTTTATGATCTTTCTTGCCACAGTTGTTAAGTGAATTGCTGCAGTTATTAAGTTAGTAACATGGTTGTTAAATGAATCTGGCTTCCCCGTTGACTTCGCTTGTCACAGAAGGGGATCACATAACCCCAGAACACGGCAACCGTCATAAATATGAGTCGGTTGCCAAGTTTCTGCATTTTGATCATGGAACCATGGGAGGCTGCAATGGTTGTAAAAAGTGTAAAACGTCCCTTTTTTCAGTGCCTTTGTAATTTCGGTTACTAAATGAATGTTTGTAAGTCAAGGACTACCTGTACAGAATATTATCTAATAAAATTTGGGCCTTTCTCCTATTGTGGAGCTTTAAAAAGTTTTGCTCTGTTTCGTGTTTTTTTTTTTTTAATGCATGCATTTTGAGATGTACTTTACTTTCAAAAAGTTGGTTTATTTGATTGGTTGACATGCTCGGTAGCCACAAAATTGGATGGGACTCAAAACCCATTGAATCCAAGGTCTTACTGATTGAAACGTCCGATAAACAAGAGGTGTTTAAACTGTTTTTTATTTCAAAATTTGCTAGTTAAATAATAATAATAATGCAGAACTCCTGGAATTCCGTGGATCATCATTTGAAAAATCTTGTGCTAAAGCATTTCAAGAAGATGGTTATCCACCCTCTATTGAGGATCTCCAGCAAAGGGGATACAGCCCATTGTACCAGTTGGTAACTCTTACCATCAATATACATGCCTTTAAACATCTAGCCTGAATCTACTTCCCTGTAATTTCAGCCGATGGTTTCTATTCTTTCTGCAGCAATGAAAAACAACAGCTATGGTATCTTCTCTAGAGGTCTCTTCAGATATTAAACAACCGAAACTCAATCTTTCCACTGTCTTTTCTTCTGCAGGTTAAATCTATTCAGTTTCTTTTAACTGTCCTTTGTGGATTAGTCTCCAGCCTCCTTACTTGCTCCAAGCAGGACCTGACTGAGGCAGACTAAGATGAGGGAATGTGTAATTTTAAGTCAAATGTTGAACAGTACATGGTTAGGAAAAGCTAGATGATGAACTTGTAAATGGCTGAATATTCATGCCTAGTTACCACCTAATCTATAGTTTACAATGAGAATCTTCTATGAGAATATGAGATACCCTGGTGAGATTAAGATATATTATGTCCATGACATTCCCCCAATCTATTGATTCAAATAGACATATTAGTACAATTCACATTAAACTGCCAAGCAAAGACATTTATTCCCCATATCAACTTGAAATGCAAGGACCCTCAAATCTATTAAAGTCCCCGATCTGGATCCAGATTTCCAACATTTATAAAAGGCAGCCAAGAAATATACTTGGGTATTTTCCCAAGAATTATGTGGTCATGCGTTCAATATGCTTTCTTCCTTTTCCCTTTCTTATTTTCTTAAATTTGCCCTGAATATCCCAGATTTCTGGAAAGTATGACATTTTAAGCATGATGTTGATCCACAAATCTGAGAGTAACTAGAGAGCATATCAAACTGTAGATGTATTGATTATTTTCTGGTGTTAATTTTGAGATGGGGGGATTCATGGGTTATTTTTGTAGCAGGCTTCACTTTTAAGGCTCAGACTTTTGTTGTTGTTGTTCCTTCACACCCCATTCTAGTTATTATCATTTCTTGTAAAATCTAGATTTTTTTTTTAAATTGTTAAAAACATGCTTGCCAAATGTTGGACATTCAACCAGAAACCAGATTCATAGTGCCACATGTGGTGGACTTACCAAAAGGCAAAAAAAAAAAAATGGATGAAAATACATACATGGTTAGAGAAAATGATAAAGCAACATATAGATTTAGAGCCAGAAATATTTTTGTTAGCTATTTTGCAAGAAAAAAATAATAAAGGGAATGTATATCTAATATTACATGTTTTGACAGCAGTGAGAATTGTATTTGCACAACACTGCAAAAATGAGGAAACTCCTTCAGATGAAAATATAATTAAAAAATATTAGATTGTGTGGAAATAGATAGGTTAACATTAAAGATGAAGGATAAAGAAGACAGGATGTTTCTTTTTGTTTTATCAATGGTTAGATAATAAAGATAGAAATTAGAATTTGGAAGAATACTATTATGTACAAGTAAAAAGAATATTATTACTACTACTATTATTATGTATGTGTAAAATGACCCAGATGATACACTGCCTATTAAATACTTATATATGTTAAAGAAAAATGTATAAACCTAGATTATTTTGTGTAATCTAGATTACAGGTTTACTCAGAAGTACATTCACAGAGAAATAAGGAAATATTCTGACCTGCTCAGAATTTGAGTCAGCTAACTCTGTTAACTTTCTCAACAACACAATCCATTTTTCTGTACAGATGCATTTTTGTTTCCTGTTTGTTTATTTATTTTTCACATTTATTTGCCACCTATCTCACAGTTCAAGATGACTTTTTCTGCAGTGGCACTTGATCAGAATTGTATTTCTTGATACAAACAGATATTAAATATTAGGCTCTAACTGCAATTTTGTGTTATTCTTATTTCATCTCTCTAACATAACAGTGAGCACTTCAAGCAACAACAGCTGCAACAGAAATATGATTTAGCATACCCATTGATATGCCTGTCGTGGCTTCAGACTATCAATTTAAATTAATTTGATAAGAGGAGCTTGAATAGAAAAGCAAAAAAAATCACTAGGTCACACCCACCAAAGAAATTTTATTGTTGTAAACAAAAGCTAATGTGGGGTCAGTAGAGTAATCTACAAATGGAAATCTACTTCTGATTGAATACAATCATTTGTATATTGACCATTGTCAACAAAAGCTGCAGCCAATTTATCACACAAGGTAGTAATAAAATATGCCAGAAAATCAGTTGGTCTTTGCCTGCGCAGAACAGAAAAAAAAATCAGTTGGAAAGCTAGGTGCAATGAAAAAGTTGACATTCTTCTATCTGATAATCATAATTTTCTCTCTTATGATTTGTTTGCTTTTATTCTTCCCCCAGCATAAGGATCTAGGCTACATACCTCATACATTCTTAAAACTACTACAGAAAATACAGAAATAAGTCCATCAAATATCACACATATGTCGAGTTTAAAATTGAAACTGCTCCTGCATACAATGTAGACATGGAAGGATCTCTTTGTGAATACCTGCTGATAGTCAGCAACACAGAACATCTGTTGTAGCACTGGAGTAGAGTGAGTGAGTAGTTCTAAAGGACATTACTCTTTGATAGTGAATCCCTGTGTGTTACAATTGTTCCTCAAAGGGGTTCCACCTTCCACCTAAAATCATTGGCACTTACAAGGACAGGAAAAAAAACGCAAGATGGCATCAAAAAGCCAATACAGTTTGAGGCTGCATAAACAGAGGGATAGAATCAAGATCACGTGAAGTGTTAATGCCACTTTATAATGCTTTGGTAAGGTCACACTTGGAATACTGCAACCAGTTTTGGTCACCACGATGCAAAACAGATGTTGAGACTCTAGAAAGAGTGCAGAGAAGAGCAACAAAGATGATTAGGGGACTAGAGGCAAAAAGATATAAAGAATCGTTGCTGGAATTGGAGATGTCTAGTTTGATGAAAAGAAGGACTAAGGGGCGACATGATTGCAGTGTTCCAATACCTCAGGGGTTGCCACAAAGAAAAGGGAGTCAAGCTATTCTCCAAAGCACCTGAGGGCAGGACAAGAAGCAATGGGTGGAAACTAATCAAGGAGAGAAACAACCTAGAACTAAGTTGAAATTTCCTGACAGTTACAGCAATTAACCAGTGGAACAACTTGCCTCCATAAGTTGCAAATACTCCAACACTGGATTTTTTAAAGAAGAGCTTGGATAACCATTTGTCTGAAGTGATGTACGATTTCCTGCCTAAATAGGGGGTTGGATTAGAAGACCTCCAGGTCCCTTCCAACTCTGTTGTTCTATTCTAAGCTTCTTTTTTATGACTTTTTATGACTTCCAACACACACAAGGTAGGATGGATGTAATGGACATTTTTATAACTTATACAGTTCTGGATTATTCAAAAACATACGTGTTAATATGGTTTGCATTTATGAAAACGAACTATATTTAATGTATAAGTGTTGAGGTTTGCTATGATTTGCAAATTATGTTTGCTGTGAAACTTTTACCTGATGACTTATTTATTGATCCAGCTGTAACTATTTGCTGATTTATGTTAGCAATTATATATTCAGTTAATGCTTTGAGCAACCTTGACTTTAAGTTAGCTATGATTAAACTAGACATCAATAATCCAATGGTTCTATTGGCATGTGGGTGTGGGTGTTAAATTTTGCTGTGATTTTTCTGGAACTTTCCCCAATACCTGCAACAATACAAATGACTTATTTATTGGATCCAGCTCAAAGGTAACTATTTGCTGATTTAAAATGTTAGCAATTATAGGGGGAGAAACAATAAGCAGTTAATAGCAACAAGAAGACTAAGAAAACTCATTGTTGCCCAAGTTCAACACTGCTTAGTCTGAGTTTTATTTTGCAACTCTTGTTTTAAAGTTTCAAAGGGTGAAACTGGATAATTTATACCTGTAATTTAATGTTATGTTATATATTTGGTAGAATATTCCTGTCGGCCACCCTCCTTCCCTCTAACAAACAGGCCCTTCAGTTTCCATCTTAATAAATAGCTGGTGTGCTCTTGCATATAAATAACGGTTAGTGAGTTTTTCAAGGGCACCAGAAACCTTGAAGCATACAACATCAGTAAATACAAAGAGGCAAAAGGTAATCTTGGACACTCACTGATATATTCTTCAGGGCTGCAAGCAAACCAACACACTCTAACTGCTGAAGCTAACAAAACCTGGACAGCAAAAGTGGAATTTGTGGCTGCTAGAAGGGACCATGTTTTGGAGTCCTTGCAGAAAAAGTGGCCACCACAGAGAAAAGAATAAGACAGCTTCATGGGTTTGATGGCTTGGTCCCCCACTGTATTTCAGAATGTGTTTGTCTGCTTAAACATTCACAAGGGCCATCAATAATGAATTTGGCTCTGGTGCTTTAATTTTCCAAAGCTTCAGTTAGGCAGATAACACGGTGGCACAGTCTCCCTGCTCACTGTCTTTCTGAAATATCTCTTGGTCCTCCTGGGAGAATAGATGCCAGAATCAGTAGACTCTTTAGCAAAGACAGGGTTTCCTGTAAGATCTAGACAGGTGTGTGAGATGCCAAAACTTGTGCAAAAAACTCTTTTAGGGAACAGGTGGCATTTATTGATGAAAACAATTTACAATATTTCTTAGTGCACAGATTAAATTCCTTGTGGGTCCAATAACACATGGCTAATAAAGCTGTTCTGTTCTGTTCTGTACTCTACTCTATTCTATTCTATTCTATTCTATTCTAATCATTTCCAATCGCATATGGCCATTAAAACCATTCTGTTCTGTTCTGTTCCGTTCCATTCAATTCCATTACATTTTTTCCTGCTCTCTATTCTACTCCACTCCATTCTTTCCTGTTGTTCTCTATTCTATTCTATTCTATTCTATTCTATTCTATTCTATTCTATTCTATTCTATTCCATGGATTAACTTCAAGATAATTCTCTTTTTCCCCTCTACATTTTATCTTTGAAATACAGTCATCAAAAAATGGAAACACTCAACTCAGGATGATGGATCCCTTGGCCTTTGTTATGTTTTTGTTACAACTAGCTAAAATGAAAACTGCAACAGTGGCATCCATTGGATGTCCCTGAGTTTGTAAGGCCACAACAGTCCCTGACAAGATATTTTAAAAATGCAGGTAAATAAACAAACAAACAAACAAATCTCGCACACCAACACAAATTTACACATCTTTTGCTTTGCTATGCTTAACTGCTGCATTTTACCCAGCCTGCTGAAGCTAAATATTGAAATTAATCTTTCTTAGGTTGACATAATACAGTGAAAAATAAACTAACCCATTGCAAGGAGTTTGCCCAGTGCTCTAAACTTCTTAAAAATAATGATAGGTAAAATTAGTCATGGTTAATGTTTTGTATGACAAACAAGGATTGGTTTTTAAATGACCCAGTGAAATTTTTTGAGCAAATTCAGCCAATGTGTTTTCTTAAGATAAGGAGTGTTGAGCTTCATTTTTTTTGGGTATCAGAGAGTTTGAGACGAACATAGCATACATTGTTTTATGCAGTAGTAAGATAAGGGAATGTTAGCTATCCCGTGTCAGGTCAGGAAAAGAGAAGAGTTCTCTCTCTCCCCCCCCCCTCTTTCTAAAGCATCTTACTTTTAAGAGTTTGATGCAGGGAAAAAGAAATCTTATCAGATGCAGAATTATAAACTTCTGCTTTTCAATTATTTTTTCATGATTACTGGCTTAACTGCATCATAATTCCACTTGTTTTAATTTATAAGTAAGAATTTGAGTGAGCAACTGCTTTGAAGATTTCATTTGTTGAAAGCCTATATACTGTAGATAAGCATATATATTTTCTTAAAATGTAAACAAAACAACATCTCTTCAGAGCTACAGCAATATATTTTGCATTGTATAGGAGCAACTGGGGTAGATAATACATAGAAAGTATTATTGATATTTTATATTAGGCTGACATGAACAATATCTACTGTATATTTTTCCCAGTCTGATTGCATGTTTATACACTCAGATTTTTTTCTATTACTTATATATTCCTTTTATGTTAATGAAAAATAGAAAGGGTTGAGTCTGAATGGACACTTGTGAAAAAAAGGATTAAAATAGTACTTTTTAATAGTACTTTAAAGAAGTAACAGTAATAGTACTTTTAGAGAAGCCAGAATTATTAAAGAAAAAAAAACAAATTAAAACGCTTCACCTGTCCTGCTATCATTTCCCCAATATATTACATTCAAGAAACAGACTTATTTTGCTTTTCACTGAATTTGGAATTCCCTTCCAACTTCAGGCTCAAGTAGTCCCAGGAGACCTATGAAGATGGACTGCAGTACATTAAAGTAGTTCCACCTCTACTTACAAGGCAAGGCAGAGACAGAGGTGGTCTGTTTTGACCATTGGCTTGACACTGAGCATCCAGTTTTACAGAATTATTCTCTAAGGAACATCGATTCCATCTGAAGGTCCAGTGAAACAAAACACTGTTCGGAATTGCCTTCTTCTTGAGCTAGAAGACTAGAAGACTAGAAGACTCCTGTGCTCCTTTCCAGCTCTGTTATTCTCTTATATCATCTAGTAATACATTGTATTGTGTGTGAATGCTCGTTGAATATTGCAAACTCATCTGCACCCCCCCCAAAAAAAACAGTTATCAGAATAGCCTAACAGTTTGGGAAGTTGTTTTGTAAAGTAAATTAATTTCTGTAGGTAAATTAATTAGGTGTGGATAAGAATATACATCTATTCTTTTTCACTAGGGTCGGTGAAGGATCTACTTCCAATTCCCAGCAAAGTAATATATAAAATGCTCATAACCACACCAAAGAATGAATGAATGAATGAATGAATGAATGAATGAATGAACACACACACACATCTCCCTCTCTCTTTCTTTCTCCCTCTTTCTCTTTCTCTCTCTTTCTCTCCCCCCTCCCTCTCCATCCCTTCTCTCTTTCTCTGCCTCACTTTCTCTATCTCTCTCTCCCTCCCTCCTTCTCCCTCTCTCTTTGTCTCTCCATCCCTATTTCTCTTTCTCCCTCCTTCCTTCTCTTTATCTCTTTGTCTCCCTCCCTCCCTCTGCCTTCTCCCCTCTCTGTGCATCTATATCAGGGGTGTCAAACTCGTGGCATCACAGCAGTGTCACGTGATGTATCAGGACTTTTTCCCCCTTCGCTAAACCGGGCCGGGGTGTGGCCAGCATGTGACGTATTTGGCCCGTGGACCATGAGTTTGACATCCCTCATCTATATCATCAATATCAGCAGTCCCCAGCCTCCGGTTTCATGGAGGACATTTTCCCCCTCTTCCAGGAAGGAAGGAGCACACAACCCAGATCCCACACATGCTCAGTTTTGTTTACCTGCTGCTCACCTCCAGCTCTGCAACTGGTTCCTAACAGGCCACGGACCAGTACCAGTCAGGGGACCCCTGATCTATATCATCTGTAACTATATCTACACGTATTTCTACTTCTACTAGGCTAAATAGACACACTCCAGAATGGATGCAGCAAATTCAGAGACTTTCAAAACCATCAAGTGGTGCAATACAGCCTCCTGCCCTTTACCAACCTTTTGTTCCGAAGATTAAAAAAAATATGATTTCCTATCTGCTTAGACAGTGAATAACGGCCCCATACATCTAAGCAAAGTTCCTTGCAAAATCTCTAGATTTCTGTCAAAAGTTTTTTTTTTAAAGGAACAATAATTAATGCAGAAAATGCATAACGGTTGGTTCCAGGGCTAACATTCAAATAGCAGGAATGAATTCTGAAAAGAAGTAGTAAGAAGATTGAAAAATAGTTGGTGGTTTGGTCTCAATACAACCATTATCCGTGCCATTGCTGTTGTTTGTGTGGTCTTTTTGAAGCCTTTTCACTTCTGCCTTTTTCACTTCTGGCAATCTTCAGAACCGTGAGGTAACTTAATATGATTAACCCCATAGTGCACATGCACACACACACACACACAAACCCTACTTTTTTTAAAGTAATTGGCCTAAAGCAATGTTATAAAAGTGTGACAGAAATGGGAACACATCCTTTCCAGTTTTAAAACAAAGACTCCGACTGAATTTATGGTAATTCATATTGGATTTTTAAATGGGCTACTCCAGCTGAGCCTACATTTAATTCTCTCATGCTTTCTTTTTTTTTTTACTCCTGGAGACCCTCTAGGCAAGAAGCTCATTTTCCTATACATAATTCATTGAATAGTTACTTTAATGGAGGTCTCTAAGACTTGTTATAATACATAAACTGGCTACACGATTTTTATGAAAAATATTGCAACAATATGTCTATGGAGCTTCTCAGTCATCCATGATATGGTTGTCTAAAAGGTGTGTTTTTTTTCAAAAGGCAACTGGACTATGTTTTTTTTTCCTTGAGAAAGAAGACATTTCACTTCTCATCCAAGAAGTTTCATCAATTCCTCATAACTAATGAAGCTTCTTGGATGAGAAGTGAAACGTCTTCTTCCTCAAGGACAAAAAAATCATAGTCCAGTTGCCTTTTGAAAAAGATTATTGAGACTATTATACCAATAGGATGGAACAGGAAACCTGGAATTCTGTTTAGTGTTTCATTAAACAAGGAGATCACAGAAGGAATTCATTAAGGTGGCTACTATATCTGGGCTCAAAAATCCAGATGAACGTAAGAGGGCAGTGTAAAATGTTGTGGAAAGGCTGGAAGAATAATGGAATATTGTTCCATTAGAATGCAATTATTCTACCAATAGAAGCAAATATTTGTAGCTCAGGATTGAATTGTGGAGTTCTTGGTGGTCTCTGAGCTTGGTTATTTTCTTGCAGACATTTTATTACCTAACTAGATAATAACATCAGTCCTGGGAAGAAAGGACACAAACAGTCAAGATTCTGCTGATAATTTACCTCCTAAGCAGCAACTCAATCGAAGTGTCTAAGAAACCTGGGAAAAAGTACAACTTTTTTTTTTGCAAATATTGCAACCTTAAAGCATCCCCTCATAAATAACAATTGGAAATTTCTCTTGTAGTTCTCAAGAAAGTATATTCACCTCAACACTAGTATTAAAATTGTCACTTTATTATAGACTGGGTGATTCCTGCTCCTTCATCTTCATCCTTGCTGATCAGGGCTTGGTATCAGCAAAGAATGAAAGATCTTTCTGGCAATAGTGTTCCATTTACCTTGGGGTATAGTCATATCAGCCACAAGACCACAAGTATCTTTGGAGAATTCTATTCCCCTCAGCTAAGAAACAAAAAAGAGCACCAGCCTCTAGAGTCAGACATGACTGGACAGAGAAAATCTTTACCCCCTTTTTACTGTCCAAAATAGGGTCTGGATTTCTGCAGTCCAGTTATGGTATCCTTACTCATTCATTGTTTCAGGCAATGGGCAACAAAGCTAGCTTTTTTTTAAGCTCAGGAAAGCATTAAAGCCTTAATAAGCATTTTCTTCCATCTCTCACTCTTCACATTTTCCACTTGTCTAGCAAGCATCATCTCACCACTTGCTCACATTAACTTGACACTTGCAGTCTGAAATACTCCCCTGCTACTATTAAGGAGTAATCCTATGTGCACCTCAACCCCACTTAGTTGGAGACTTCACCTAGCATTATACACTAAAGGAGTTTGCACTACAGCTGAAGTTTAAACACTGTCTCTGTTCTTTCAAATTAAGAAAATCGTGAAATCAGAATATTTTAGATTTGCCTTGGAATGAGCCTACCTAAGGTTCTACAATGCCCAAAATTCCAGAAATAGCTTTTGTGAAATACATTCTGCAAAAGTATAAAACACCCCCTGTACTATTTGTATATGTTTATATATGGGAAAACAAAACTAAGCATTTCTAGAGATTCTGATTTGTCCAGTCCTACAACTATAACATCATTAGCACTGATGCTGTTACCTACTTTGGGTAATGAAACATCTGCAAGAAAACAACCAAACTCAGAGAGCACCAAGGAACCCTCAACTAGACCTTTTTTCAGGCATTAGGAAGAAAGTGCAAGGTTTTTATGTAGAGCATTGAATGTGCATAGTTCTACTACTAGCACTGATGATGTTACCTAGTTAGGGTAATGAAATGTCTGCAAGAAAACAAGCAAGCTCAGAGAACACCGAGGACATTTCATTTCAACTCTGAGCTACAAATATTATCCTTTATAGTTCTATCCCTTTCCTTTCTCTGACTTTCGTAGCCTGAACATGTTGCTCCAAAGTGTAGTTGCACTCATTTTTTTCCTGCAAATACAATTCTGTTTCTGACATCTGTTATTAAGGTCCAAAAATCACACAGTGGGTTGCACTTCAAGATAGGTCAACATGAGTACAACTCTGCTTCACATCTTTGAGCAGAACCTCTGTAGTCTAAAGAAGATATGACAAGGCTGTGTAGTAGATGGACCCCATTATTTCCATCCAGTTAGAAGTGTATGTATGTATGTATGTATGTATGTATGTATGTGTTTTGTAGCATTTTTTTGTCTTGATTAGCTGGCAATATTGTGTTTCATGTATTGGGGGCTTTTAGCGCAGCTTGGCTTTGGGTGAATGGCTGGCTATCGTTTATTAGGAAGCTAGGTTTCATCTGGGTGGCTGGCTGGGGTGTGTTTGGGCTGGAGGTATCGGGGGTGTGGCTGTTTTTGCCCAGGTGTTTGTTTACTACAAAACAGACAGAAGATATTAGAAGCACCAATCAAGCAGAACACAGCAAACTCCAAGACCAATAAACACAGACCAAGACTCCCAACCAATCAGGATGAAGAAGAAACCATTCTAACACAGCACGAGGCTAGCACCAAATTTAAAACTGCTGCAAAAGCCTGACACACAGCGAACCCAATACACAAGCCTGATGATGGCAGGTGAGATTCTGCCAAACGTGCTACAACTTTAAAAGTTTGGGAAAATACCCAAACAAAGCTGAATACCATACATATAAATACCAGGTGTTTGTTTATACAAAACAGACAGAAGATGATTGCCAAAAGACAGTCGCTAGGTTTCAGAAGACCAATAAACACAGACCAAGACTCCCAACCAATCAGGATGAAGAAGAAACCATTCTAACACAGCACGAGGCTAGCACCAAATTTAAAACAGAAACGGCTGCAAAAGCCTGACACACAGACGAACCCAATACACAAGCCTGATGATGGCAGGTGAGATTCTGCCAAAACGTCGCTACAACTTTAAAAGCACAACTATAAGGACGTGGGAAAATACCCAAACAAAGCTGAATACCATACATATAAATACCCGCAAAAACTTAAGAATATATGTGTGTGTGTGTGTGTGTGTATTTACACACAGACAAACACAGAGAGAGACACCTGAAGATGGCTGCATTGTGCCAGAGAAGGTGCAAGCAGTTCCATTCTTTAATTCTGTACAGATCACTTGGTAAGTTTCCTCAAAGCATTTCATGTGTTTGATTTTCAGGAATAAGCTAAGTGGGGTGGGGGGCAGTGCTATCCATTTAATAATTTCAGTCATGATTTTCTGGTATGTTATTAATCTGTTCGGGAAGCTAATAAAAAGAGGATCAGTCTTGACAATGCAAAAGTCAATGACTTAAATCTGCTTTTGAGGCTCCAATAAACCTCTGACATGACCACATGAGTTTTGAGGAAAGCACATTGCAGAATAAAGAAGAACAAAAAAAAAAGTCCTTAATTTCTTCAGTATTGTGATAAAGGAATGTGGTGCATTCCATGAATGAAGAGTAGCTCTCCCCCCCCAACACCCCCAATTTATTACATAAATACTTTACAAAAACTATGCACTAGGTGGCAGGTTTCAGGAAATACTGATAAATACTTTGTGATTAAACTTCCTCCTCCAGGTAACTATGAAGCCCATAAGACATATTAATCTTCTATACCCTTTCATTAGTGCAGAGAAGAGCAGAAAAAGATTATTAGGGGACTGGAGTCTAAAATACATAAAGAACAGTTGCAGGAATTGGGTCTGACTAGTCTAGTGAAAAGAAGGACTAGGGATGACATGATAGCAGTGTCCCAATATCTCAGGGATTGCCACATAGAAGGGGTCAACCTATTCTCCAAACCACCTAAGGGCAGGACAAGACACAATGGATGGAAACTGATTAAGGAAAGAAGCAACCTAGAATTAAGGAGAATTTTCTTAACAATGAGAACAATTAAACAGTGGAACGGTATGCCTTCAGAAGTTCTGGCTGTCCATCACAATCATTTAAGGAAAGACTGGACAGCCACTTCTCTGGAATTGTTCTGACCCAAACCTTTTTTCCAATAAGGCAAACAATAACCAAAGGGAACAGAAACCTTTTAATGAATCTTACGAATCCGCAGTTAAAAGGCTGCTGCAAACTCATTAACTTTGATAAGCACGAACCTTGCCAAAAGTGTACAAAACTGCCAAGAATCACAGATAAGAAATATTTCACAACACAAGAGTTTTCAAATACCAACTTAAGATACTGTGATGTCCACGAGGCTGAGTTTCAAAACATCTTTGCTTCCTGCAAAGAACGTTCGCTTCGCAGCTGCCTTTTATCTTCTTGAAGGAGGGGCCATTACCTTGCAGCCTTACTCCTGAGTCGCCCGTGCTGTTGCAGCTGCTGCTCCCTGAGAGCAATCCTGCGCGCACGCGCACTTGGCACAGGCTCCTTGGGAACCTCCTCATCACTGCTGCCAGCCCCCACAATCTCTGAAGGCAGCAGTCCACTCCCTAATGGTCCTCGCCCCTCATCTGAGTCCTCGCTCTCCTCAGCTAACCACAAAAGGAATCTTCTGCTTGAACAGGGAGTTAGACTCCAAGGTACCTTCCAATTTTGTTATTCTGTTATTGCAAATGTTTCTCAGAAGATTTTCTCAATCCATAGGTTTTCCATAAAATTCATAAAATCTATTAATTTTTAGTTTCATTAATTCAGGAAGTAGAGGGTTTTACAAGTAAAAACAAGCTAGTCATTTTTGCTATCTATGGATTATTTTCCTTCTCTGAGATACGGCTGTAGGATTATTACTAATGAGAGAAACAGATTTTAACAAAAATAAATTTACTGGGGTTGATACATTCCTTTTAGTAATCTCTTTATCTTTTGCTTTGCTCTTTACAACAAATACAAATTTTGATTTCACCTTGTGCTGTGCGATGTTTGTCCACTTACAGGGTAAATAGTCTTCCATGGCCATTTAGGACATTACGCAGATTGTTAATCACATGCACAAATATATCTATCTTCCCAATCTAGTTGATAAGAAATTCTACTCAGAAAAGGAAAGTCCAAAATCCGTAAACATATTTTGATTTTTTCCCATCAAACTTCAAGGGATAGACAAAGATAAGAAACTACTCGACATACTGGATTGCCATTCATTCCCTCTGTTTATGAGAAGTGTTCAACTTGCAAATGAACAGAGTCAATTTTGCATTGATCCAATTTCATTAAGGATTAGACAGAGAAAACTTTTCTCTTTTTTAATGTTTGTTTTCGGTGCCTCCTGAAAGTAAAAATAAAGTAAGGCAACCGATATTGATCAAGTCATATAAAATTTTGAGGAACGTTATTATCTCCATCACCAATAAAGCCAATTAAATCTGTACTATGAAGCACAAATGGAAGAATATTTTAAAACTTGCAAACTTGCTATTACAGACTAAGAATATGGGTTTCTCAATAATTTAAAGACTGCAAATGTGCATTATATTTGGAAGGGGAGACAAATCTCCTTTTAAAAGAAGTAGATATTATTGGCAAACAGAGATACCAATAAAATTTACTGAGGATTAGAGAGGAATAGAGACAGATTATGAATGGGCCTATAACAATAAAGGGGAGTTTCTGAAGCCATAAAAAAGATTAAACCAAGAAAGGTGCCTGGACCAGATGGATTATCAGGTTCTTATTATAAATGATTTGAGGATGAACTTTTACAACCTTTACAAAACCTGATGAATTTTATCTTATGAAGACGAAAGTTGCCAGAGAGCTGGAAAGAGGCCAATATAGCATTAATACCTAAACAGGGACAAGATTTGATTTTAAGAAGAAACTATACGCCAGTGTTGGATATAATGTTGAATAATGTCCATTAGTTGTTCAGAATTTATAGAATAATAGCATTGGAAGGGACCTTGAAGGTCTTCTAATCCAACCACCTGCTCAAACAGGAGGCTTTATACCATTTTCAACAAATGGTTATCCGGTCTCTTCTTAAAAGCTTCCAGTGTTGGAGCACCCACAACTTCTGAAGGCAAATTGTTCTACTGGTTGATTGTTCTTACTGTCAGGAAATTTCTCCTTAGTTCTAAGTTGCTATTCTCTTTGTTCATCGCTTCTTGTCTTGCTTTTTGGTGCTTTGAAAAATAGGTTGACCTCCCTCTACTTTGTAGCAGCCCCTTAAATATTGGACCACTGCTATCATATCACCCCTAGTTCTTATTTCCACTAGATAGACATACCCAATTCCTGCAACCTTTCTTCATATGTTTTAGTCTCCCGTCCCCTAATCCTCTTTCTCATTCTTCTCTGCACTCTTTCCAAAGTGTCAACATCTTTTTATATTGTACTGAATAGAGATATAAGACAAATGTGAAAGCAATTTTTTTTAAGTTATTATTAAAGAGACTTGTAAGTTAAGGGCTTTCAGAGATGACTTGAAGTTGGTTCTGGAACTTCCTTTAAAGGAGATTGAAATATTAATGAGCAAATTAAAAGAATTTGGTGCATCAGCAGGTTTCAAGATTGATACACGGAAGACGAAGTTGTTAACAAAAATGAGAAAATAGAAGATCAAACAGAATTGATGAACAAAGTTTAAGAGGAAGGTAAAATGTCTGACTATCAGTAGGACAAATAGGAACTGAGTGTTATTTTTTTTTAAAAAAAACTATGTTAAGACATGGGAGGAAGCTTAAAAAGACACGTTAAGATGGGAAAAGCTACAATTGTCATTGCTGGGAAGAATTCCTGTGATAAAAATGAATGTCTTGACTAGAATCATGTTTTTTTGCTTCAGACAATAACTGTTTTGACAACTGATGCACCATTTAAAAAGTGGCAGAAGGATACATCTAAATTTGTGTGGCAGGGGAAAAATCCACAAGTTAAGTATAAGGTGTTATAAGCTGCAAAGGGGAAGAGGAGGATTGATTCTACGTGATATGAAATTGGATTTTGCAGCTTGCTATTTGTTTGGATGAATGTGGGGTTGCTTGCTGCAAAATAGAAACCTTTGGGAATTAGAAGAAGAGGACCTGAAATTTGGGGGTCATGGATATTTGTGGCATGACAAAGTCCAGGTTAATGTCCCAAAAGTGCTTTTTTAGGAGTCAGCTGGACTTTCTTGTTTTTTCTTTGAAGACATTTTGCTTCTCATCCAAGAAGCTTCTTCAGCTCGGACCAGATGGTGGGGAATGGAAGGATTTATACTCCTTGCAGACAGCAGGTCATTTGCATCCTTTTAGAGAGTCATTGAGGCCTCTTGGAGGTTTATCTGTGTCCCCAGGGTCACCTGAGTGATGCTCCTGGTTTCTGTGGTAAACCTCCAAGGAATACTGATATCCAACAACTTATTTTATACTTAAAGGCCACCTGATTCTTTTAAACAATATTTTACAGATCGAATTTATTTTTGTTGTTTTCAGTCAAGTTTTTATTTATTTATATAGAAATATTTTGAAGTATAAGGTATTATAAGCTGCAAAGGGGAAGAGGAGGATTGATCCTACGTGAAATGAAATACACATAGAAATACATAAATACAGTGTATTGTCCGGGCATATCATTTTACAAAAAACAAGAAAGACAAAAATAACACAAATACTGATAGTAATAATAATAATACAACAGAATAATTCTAATCATATTTATAATTATATTTGCTTATTTATGTTCCTATTAATTATATTAGCTTACTTATAATTATAGAAAACATTCATATTTTATTTAACCATAACAATGCTCTTTCCTCATCTAATTTCTATCTCTTATCTCTAACCGCTGATAAAACTTATTCCATGTTAAAAAGTATTCTGTGTCTCCTTTATCTTTTATTTTCAATGTCCACCTATCCATCTCTGCACAATCCAATATTTTCCAGATTATATTTTCATCCGGAGGGGTGTTCTCATTTTTCCAATACTATTGTTGAGCATGAACAAGAAATCTGTGCCTTGCCTATCATAGTTCCCCCTACCGCAGTGATACTGCCTATCGCTGGAAGTTTGCTGTTGATTTTCTTTCCTCCAAACTCTATAGTTAGAGGCAGATACTTCAGTAAAAAAAAAAAGAAATATCAGTAGGGTATAAAAATAGGTTGTGGGACTCTCTCATGTGTGAAATTCCTGCTAGGGAAGGCCTAACAAGTCTCCATTGGCAGACTTGTCTTTTTCTTCCAGGAAAACTTTGAACCGTTTATGCCGATCTGGGGTTTTGCCAAGGCTGAAATTCTTGTTTCCCTACAATTTATGCAAAAGGTTAATTGATGTAGGCTGCTTTGGTTTTTATCTTAAGAGTGGGAAACCCAAATTCCCAGGAGATCTATCAAGACATTACTGTAATTGCAGCCTCCCTTATCTGGTCTGTCCTCTGAATCCTCTTTAAGCTTCTGCCCGCCGTTGGTCCCACTTCTTCCAAAATCAGCAAGGGCACCCCAGGAGAGCCAACCAATCTTTAAGTGCTCATCTCTTCTTAATTCTTCATCTAAGTTGCTCCCATGGAGCAAGGTTTTAATCATATATTAGCAGCCCAGTGATCTGGCTATAAGTGCTGACTTAACTGGGCAAATGGGAAAAGAATCCCATGTTAGGTGTAAACTAACAATAGCCATTCCTTGGTGCTTATCTTTCCACACTTCATCCTTTGCCTTTCTAGCGTGTGCCTCATAGCTTGAAGTGCTTTATGTCTCTATTTATTACCTTAAGGATTCCCCTTAGCACACTAGGAAGGATGAATTAACTAACAAAACTTCTAAAGGCTGTACAAAACTGCTTGGGAAGAAGAAGAAAAAATCTTCAGGCATTAAAAAAGGTTAATGAAACCCATACATCAGAGAAGCAAATCCCTTCTGTGTCTCGCCATCAGAAATGTGTGCATTCACTCATCAGCTTATGAACACCCACACCTATAACAGATTTTCAAATAATTTTGCTTGTGTCTTCTGTAGAGATTGCTTTTTTTTTTTACTTCATTATCAACCAAAGAAGATTTCGGAACCTTGTCTATCTGGAAAACCCAAAGCAAAGTTTATTATTATTTTGTTGGAGTGTCAATGAGGAGATATAGACATATATATAGATGGAATGATAGATAGAATGATAGAATGGTAGATAGATAGATAGATAGATAGATAGATAGATAGATAGATAGATAGACAGACAGATGGACAGATGGAAGGCAGAGCTAGAGAGACAGACAGACAGATAAACAGACATTACAATATTGCTTCAAAAGATTACAGGAAGGTAGATGATATTCACCAGGCCCTGAGTTACATGAGAGAGATTCTACTCTCAGTCAACCTATTTTTCCCCATTCAAAGTGATGCTAAAGCTAGTTTATTTACTTTTAATTTACCCAATTCATCTACCCCCTTAATCCTAATGGATTCTAGATAGATTACAGATAATAAGAGAAAGGATGGATTACAACTAATAATTAAACTATTACAACTAATATATTTACCAATAACTGAAATGTGAGAGAATACCCCTAAGAAAGTAGAATATTCTTATCTCTCTGTTAATCCAGAGCTCTTCATGGTTCAGAATCATGCGTTTCATTGTAGCACATGGGCTGACTCAGTCAAGAAGGTTTAGTTTTTCAGAATACTCTGGATTGATTCATGTGCAGCCAAATGGGCAAAGAGGCTAGTAGTCTTAGAGACCCTGCTAGCTTCAAATGTTTCTCCAACTTTACATCTTCCACAATATCACCTTTGTAAACCTTTCACATGGTTTTCCACAGCTCACCTGCTCTGCAAAGGACACAAAGCAGTGAAAAAAAAATGCTTCACTGTTCCATAGCAGAAAGAATAAGCATGATTGACTTGGCTCTCAACAGGACATCCTATAATCAGATGCAGAGAAATAAATAAGTGGCATGTTTCCCAACCCATCCCCGACAGGAGAACTAATCTTCCCTCTTGAAAATTAGCTATTGTCTCTCGCTAACAACTTCTGAGCCGTCTCTGATTTCAGCTACTCTATATAAAATAGGTGAGCATTTCTGCAACGTACCCACATTTTGTTCTTATAGTTTACCAATGGGTTGTGGGTTTGATGAAGACTAAACACTGGCTAGCGGAACCAACAACTTCATTTAATCTGACCAAGAGTCCCTGCTGTCTCTATTAGATTGAATAAGGCAGTTCCTAACAGTGAGAACAATTAACCAGTGGAACTTCAGAAGTTGTGGGTGCTCCATCACTGGAGGCTTTTAAGAAGAGGCTGGGCAGCCATTTTCTGAAATGGTATACGCAGGGGTGGGATTCAAAAATCCCAGCAACCAGTCCTCTGCCCAGTTGCTGGGTGGGAGGGGTGTTTTTCACCTTCTCCAGAGTCCGGAGGCTTCCCTCAGGCCCATGGAAGGCTGAAAATGGCCTCCCCCAGGCTCCGGAGGCCCTCTGGAAGCTGAAAACAGGTCCATTTCTGGACTTTTGGAATTTCCGGTTTAGCCATTTTTTGCCTTCCCCAGAGTCTGGAGGCTTCCCTTGAACATGTGGGAGGGCAAAAACAGCCTCCCTGGGCTCCGGAGGGACTCCAGAAGCTGGAAACAGGCCCATTTCTGAACTTCTAGAACTTTCCGTTCGGCCCATTTTTCACCTCCCATAGCCTCCGTGCGGATCCTGCACTTACCTGCATCCAAAATGGGCCTCATGTAGACTCCTGGGAGGGGAGGGGTGAGCAGGATGGGGCCAGCCAATCAGTTCAGGTACTGGCTCGATGAACCGGATGTAAATTTAACATCCAGTTCATCCAAACCGGGCCAAACCAGCTGAATCCCACCCCTGGGTATAGAGTCTCCTGCTTCAGCAGGGGATTGGACAAGAAGAACTCCAACTCTGTCTTCTGTTATTCTGTTATTCTGATTTGTAAATTTTTCTCTCCCTCTCACTGCCACACTATGTGTGGCCTCTTGCTACCATTTCATAAAGAAATTAAGTCTCTATTATTTCAGGAAGCCTTTGGCTAACTGATTCATTAAGGAAAGCTATCTTGGGTTTTCTATTGTGAGTTTATTGTTGCATTTTTCTTTTGTTTTGTTTTGTTTTGCAATTGTCCCCAAAGTGTTTTTTCCAAGGACAACTGGACTTTCTTGTTTTTTTTCTCTATAATATTTCACTTCTCATCCAAGAAGCTTCTTCAGCTTTGACTGGATGATGGGGAAGCAAAGTATTTATGTTTCTTGCACACAGCTGGTCATTTGCATTCTTTTAGAGAGTTGTTGAGGCCACTTGGAGGTTTCTCTGTGTCCTCCAGGTCACCTGAGTAGTGCAAATGGGTGTGAAGCCTTCTTGGAACTGCTGAAAGCACTGTGTTATGGAGCTGTGCTTTCTGCAGGATGTTTTCTACCCTGTGTCCCTTCACTGTTGAACACAGGCACAGGCTGTTGGGGATGAGTCTGTGTTGTCTGCATCTCAAACTGAAGCACAAATTATTCCTGTAGTTTGCATTTTTTTTAATTTCTTTCTGGAAGTCTGTTCATATTCCTTTACCATTTTGTTCATCCAAAGTGCATAACTAAATGTCTATGGAGATCCTCAGTTTAAGAAAAAAGAAGCACATTTGGGACAGCCATGACCTGGATCCCTGAGAATCTCCATAGCAGTGCTGGGACTCTTTTTTTTTTACTATCAGTTCTGTGGGCATGGCTTGGTGGGCATGGCAGGGGAAGGATATTGTAAAATCTCCAGCCAGAGGTGGTATTTGCCGGTTCTCCAACCTACTCAAAATTCCGCTACTGGTTCTCCAGAACTGGTCAGAACCTGCTGAATACCACCTCTGCTCCATAGACCTTTTTTTAAAGAATTGTACAGGTTATAAATATGATTAATTTCTACCTACACTGATACCACACAGCACCAGTTTGATTGGAACAACACAAAAATCATCATCCACGCTATCACATAACATGCTCGTGAGTTCAATTGCTTGGCACTCCACAAGCAATTCTATCAACAGACACATTGGCCTACAACCAGCCTACAAAGCCCCCAGAATCCAAATCAACCACATAGCCAACCAGAGACAGCACTGACCCTCAACCAACCCACACAACTCTCCCACTACCAGCAGTTCACCTCCCAATGACCGTCATCTGATGTAATCTCCTTATCACAAGACTCACTGATGACTCATAGCTGACCCATCACTACATCCTCACTTGACACACCCACACCTGAAGCCCTTATAAACAGAAGAACACTGACCTTGACATTCAACTGAAGATATTACCTAGCCTGGTAATGAAGCATTCAGAAACCAAACCACAGGCTTGCACAATGAACCTTCACCCTCATCCTATGCCTGAGCTACAGATAGCAATACCAATACCAATTAGAGTTATATACCACTTCACAGTGCTTTACAGCCCTCTCTAAGCAGTTTACATAGCCAGCATATTGCTCCTCAACAATCTGGGTCCTCATTTTACCGACCTCAGAATCATGGAAGGCTGAGTCAACCTTGAACCTGGTGAGACCCGAACTGCCAAACTGCTGGCAGCCATGATCAGCAGAAGTAGCCTGCAATACTGCATTCTAACCCCTGTGCATGTGACTAATTAATTAATAAAACATATGTCTTCTAATGGACTGGCATAATTACCAAGCAAGGCCCTATATTTGTGTGTGTGTGTGTGTGTGTGTGTTTGTGTGTTATCTCCTTTCATTCCAAACCAGATTAAGACATCAGTTGAGGCTTCAATTAAGAGGGGCTATCCTGATGGATGGCAGGCAAAGAGACAGATGAGAGCAACCTTGATCTCTTATAAGAGAGAAGCAGCCAGTGATGATGATGGTTGGGGGAACTGAACACTGCTTGAGAATCCAGAGATGTAAGATTCAATCTTTTTGACTTTGTTCCAGGTCTGTTTCAGACACACAAAATGACTGCCCTAATAGAAAAAGTCTTTGATTAACTGGTCATCAGATGGTTCTTTGGGGAACTATGTGCTAAACTACTTCACTGCCAATCTCAAGCACACTGAGTTTTGAGCTGTTCTTTCACAGTCTCCTAGCGTGTCACGCAGAATGTGCCTTACTTCCTAATCACCAAAAAGTGTTGGGAAGGTGCCTTCGGCTCACTCAGAAATATGTTTCAAGGGCCATTAGCTATTTAGACAACAATAATCTTTCCTTGAGGCAAACCAACATGTTTTGTTTTACAGTCTAGTGATCTGAACAAGTGTTTAGACACTCTCTCTCTCTCTCTCTCTCTCCCTCTCTCTCTTTCTCCATCTTTTATTCTCTCTCTCTTTCTCTGTCTCTCTCTCTCTCTCTTTTTAACCAGGCTCCAAATTTATTACAAAGAACTACAGGGTTACCTAACATTCTTCCACAAAGCCCCATCTACAACGTTTCTTGCCTACTCTTCAGCAATGGGAGGTTGAATGGCTAAGATCTATGGATACGGAGTTTCCTCAAGGCTACAAAAGAAAACAAAATGATTTGGACTGCAAACATCACTGCCAAACAACTCCTGCAGCAACTGCAAAAGAAGAAGAAGAAGAAAAGATGAAAGGACTTGCTGTATCTGAAGAACTCACCACTCTTTGCGCTGACAAATGGTATAGACTGTGAATTTTATATATATATATAAAATCTCCAGAACCATAAAGCCTACAAACTTGGCACATATGTTCCCCTTGGCTTCTAGGTGCTCACTAAGAAAGGATTTTTTGAAATGACCATCAGAGCATTAGTATTTCCCATATTATTATTATTATTATTAACACGCTCTGATGCTAAGGAGTTCTACTCCCCCACCCACCTGAAAAGAAATCTGTTCCAAATGCAAAACTCAAGCAGAAGAGAGGAGTTTCAGTTTTAGTTTCACAACAGCACCAAGCAGCTTTAGTACAGAACAATTGAGCTAGTCTACACCTATGCTCCTTGCTGTCTCCTGCTTGCTCACACAGCAAATATTGTTTCAGTTTCCAAACAGCCCTCAACTCTCTCAGACACTGACAGGATGCTAGATAGATGAATACTGACAGATGCTGGTAGGCAGAGGCAGAATTTTATTTTCTTTATTGTCCTCCAAAAACTAAGCCCGACCACATAGTTTCATAGCAAAGCATGGGTATCGAGCTACCGTGTTTCCCCGAAAATAAGACACTGTCTTATATTTTTTGGCTCCCAAAAACACATTAGGTCTTATTTTCGGGGTAGGTCTTATATATTTATGGTGCCAAATAGTGGGTGTAAGTGTGTAGGGGGGGTGTTTCGCGGGTGCACAGTTGCTCCCTGAAAAGTCTTCCTGGAACTGGAGATTTACACTAGGTCTTATTTTCGGGGTAGGTCTTATTTTCGGGGAAACACGGTAGTATCCAATAAAACCTACATTTTTTAAAGTGAATGAGCCTCAGCCTCTCCAATGTTTCTCAAATAGCTAAAAGTCAACTGCAGTATCAATTCTTTTTGCTCTAAATAATGGAAAGTTTTACAAGGCAGCAAGGAGGGACATCATCATCATCATCATCATCATCATCACCACCACCACCACCACCACCATCATCAGAGAATAAAACAATGCTGAAAGGACCACAGTTTTAAAGATCCGGGATTGTAATTATTGTCAATAGATGGGAGATTGTTTAAGACCAGCAGCGATGGAGCTGAGGATACCGAGGGTGACAGAATCTGCAGGTGCGCTGTGCTTTGCCTATTGATACAAATTGAATCTGAAAATAGCAATTTATTCCCCAAATCAAACCAATTGCTGCCCCATGGCTCTTCTTTTTCACCTCTCATTTGCCAGCTCATCATTCTTAAACCATTCTGCTTTTCTTAGCGTTTTTTTTTACAGTCCAGCTCTTTTGGCCAGCATGTCTATTGAGAGAAGGATGGGGAGCTTGGACATAAGATGAAAACAGGGCTGGATAATAAAGGAATACAGACTCTCACCCAGAATGTTTCAGCTAAGCACATGGCCACTTAAAGAACAACTTGATAAATTCACAATTGCATTAAGCCTCTAAGTAATCTAGAACTGGAAGTTTGATGAGAAAAGCTGAGAATTCTATTAGATGTGAATAGAATAGAATAGAATAGAATAGAATAGAACAGAACAGAACAGAATAGAAACAGAATAGAAAAGAAAAGAAACAGAAAAGAAAAGAAAAGAAAATGTAGAGTGGAGGAATGAGTAGAGTAGAGTAGAGTAGAGTAATCTAGAACTGGAAAAGCTGAGAAGAGTAGAGAGTAGAGTAGAGGAGTAGAGTAATCTAGAACTGGAAAAGCTGAGTAAGAGAGTAGTAGAGTAGAGTAGAGTAGAACTGGAAAAGCTGAGAAGAGTAGAGTAGAGTAGAGTAGAGTAGAGTAGAGTAATCTAGAACTGGAAAAGCTGAGAAGAGTAGAGTAGAGTAGAGTAGAGTAGAGAGAAGAGTAGAGTAGAGTAGAGTAGAGTAGAGTAATCTAGAACTGGAAAAGCTGAGAAGAGTAGAGTAGAGTAGAGTAGAGTAGAGTAGAGTAGAGTAGAGTAGAGTAAGCTAGAACTGAGGAAAGCTGAGAATTCTATTAGATATGAATAGAATAGAAATAGAAATAGAACATAAAAGAAACAGAAAAAAAGAAAATGTGAAGTGGAGTGAGTAGAGTAGAGTAGAGTAGAGCTGGAAGGGACCTTGGAGGTCTTCTAGTCCATCCCCCTGCTCAAGCAGGAGAACCTATACTATTTCAGATAAGTGACTGTTCAGTCTCTTCTTAAAGTCCTCCAGTGATGGAGCGCCCACGATTTTTAAAGGCAGGCTGTTCCACTGGTTAATTGTCCTCACTGTTAGGAAGTTTCTCCTTAATTCCAGGTTGCTTCTCTCTTTGCTTAATTTCCAACTATTGTTTCTTGTCCTGCCCTCTGGTGCTTTGTAGAATACTTTGACCCCCTCTTCTTTGTGGCAGCTCCTCAATACTGGAATATTGTTATCATGTCACCCCTTAATTCTTCTTTCCTTTAAACTAGCCAAGCTCAAATCTTGTAGCTGTTCTTCATATGTTTTAGTCTCTAGGCCTTTGATCATCTTAGCTGCTCTTCCCTGAACCTTTTTTTCAAGGTCTCAACATCTTTTTGGTAGTAGGGTGACCAAAATGGGTTGCTGTATTACAGGTATGGTCTTACTAGGGTTTTATAAACCGGTACTAATACTTCATGTGATCTTAATTCTATGCCTCTGTTTTATACAACCCAGGATTCTGTTAGCTTTTTTGGCTGCTGCTGCGCACTGCTGGCTCATGTTCAAGTGATCATCCAATGGGACTCCAAGATCCCTTTCTAGTTCTAATTTTGATGGTCTTCAGGACCATCAAGAAATCCTATTAAGCTTTTGGGTCTCCTTGTCAGACTCTGCCAATAGTGGTTACATAGAAAATGAGGCCTGACTGCCTTAACAAAGACTTTATAGAACCTTTTTCCGGTATACAGATATAACCCTAGGTACAATACAAGTGAAACAGTCATAAGAGAACGTAAAGCATAAGGTATGAAATTGGGGGCTGTGCATTGCAGTTCTCCATGTGTAAAATACATCTTATTAGAGGCACAGAAGAATTTGTTTTACATAAACACATCTGAGACACATTAGAGGGCTAATTAAAAAAATAACCTGGATATGTAATTAGATAAAAGTCCGTGCCTTTCAAAAAATAAATGAAGTATATTAAAATCCCTTCCCCCTCCTCCAAAGCAAATTTAAGTTGGGGTAAAAGAAATCCCCTAATCATCTGAAAGACACTGAAATGGATAGAGCAGCCCATTCATGGTTAATGGCATCTTACCTATATAATGAGAGATATGATCTCAATGTTTCTGCAGGGTTTGTCGCGCCGTATTTTATATGCGGCTTAAAGGTGGTTAAAGCTGAGAGAATAATGGCTTGCTGAATGGCAAGCTTTGCAAAAACCCACTTGAAAGCCTGTGGCCCCTCTTTCTCCGCCAGCTCCATCTTCATGCATTATAGAAATGTCTATGGAACTGTAACAAGGTATTTCCCAAAATAACTGCAGCCAAATTGAGAATTGGGCTGCATGACAAAAGTACATAGAAGGAAAAAAGGGAATGAACACACAAAACACACACATCTAATCTGCCTCTACGTCTGTCTGTCTGTCTGTCTGTCTGTCTGTCTGTCTGACTGTTTCATCTCTCATCTATATCTATCTACAGTATCATCTATCTATCTATCTATCTATCTATCTATCTATCTATATCTATCTATCTATCTCCCTTCCACATTTCAAGAAAGTTGCCAATCAACAAGAGCAAATTTGAGAAAATTGGCATATACACTGGTGGATTAATTGCTTAACTTTTCAAAGATGAGAATGTATCTGGACATTCTGGGTTTGTTGTTATCTGAGTTTGTTGCTATGGTTACCTTGGAATGGTGTCAGCCGGTTCACTAGAAAATGATTTGGAATAGAGTAGAGAGCAGGAAATATGGATAGTTGAAAATGTATAAATGGACATGATTTTCCAAAGGCTATTCAGCAGCCCACATGTACCAAGGTCTGTTTGATCTCATGCATATTGACAAGAAGCTAGAGTTGGTCTTATTAGAAGTGTGTTAAGCACATGCATCCATTTTCCAATGGAAAATAAGTTGATTTTCTGTCTAATACCTTAGCATCTCAGAGACTAAAGGGTTTCAGCTAGGCAGTCAAGTTCTACAAAAAAAGAATAAAACAACACACACATGTAGACCACTGAGAAATTTCCATACACCTGACTTATGTTAGGGAAATCTGGAGAAACATGCTCCATTCTTTGACTTTGATCAAAAACCAAAAAGTCTAATTAATGTAGGGAGACTCAGAAGGATAGGAAGCAGTTTCCCTCCCCCATGGAGGGGTGGGCTCTTGGCATTTTGAATTAAGGACAGGATAACTCAGAAATAAGTCCTGTTGATTCCATGACACTTGTTCTCATGTAGGAAGCTCCAGGATTGAACAGAACAATTCAGAACAATTGCTTTAAGTTCTTTAACTTAAAATAACTCTAGTCCCCATGTTAGCATGTATAAAACAACATGCAACATCATTAAATCTGCATATATTGTCATGTCATTGCTTCAATATTTTTTGTGTGGTTCTTTTTTGCATATAATAGTTTGAGCTGTTTGTATGCACATTTGATATATAACAAAGATTCAACTTTTCTAGCAGAATAGAACAATTGGCCAATGGCAAAGACAGGTAAAAGTAAAGTCTCCATTCAGCCATGTAACTTCTTGTGACTTGATAGATCCTTTTAGTTTTCTTGACAATAGTCTAGCCTACAGCACTGAGATTCCTTGAAGCTTCCTATCCAAGTACCAAGCATGGTTGAACTTCCTAATCCCAGCTATGTTAGCCAGATGCTTCTTCCTACTGAACTAGTGATTGAGACATTCCAGAGAAACACACAAATTGAAATCTATTGCTTTCACCCCAAACTCTGCCTACTTTCTCCTACTCCTAAAATACCCACATACCTGGGTATTAAAAATCACAAAACTGCAACTCACTTATTTTGGCCATGTCTTGCACGGGAATTTCCTGGAGAAAGCAATTACATTTGGAAGAGTTCAAAGAAACCAGGCCACTGAAAGTGGCTGGACACAATCAAGTTTGACACCAGCCAGAGCATGGAACAAGTCAAAGAATGGAAGATGTGAAGAGACCTGGTCAACAGAACTGCCAAGAGTTGGACACAACTGAATGGGTAACATCATCATCACTTGAATATTAGTAATAATTATGTCATGGTTTCTGCTACATGGTCAACAAGGGTGGATCCTACCATGTGGTAGAATCCATTTGGATATTCTGGGTGGGACAGTTTAAAAAGATAAAGATGTGAACAGTGCAAGCTTTGTCCTAGGGTATTGGAATGCATTTGATGTTTCTGCAGAATTTGCTCTAGGATAAATTCCTTGACTTAGTATATATCATTTATCATTTTCCCTAGAGCCACTAAAAACAATTAACAAATTAATAAATCTCTAGACCAACACACACACAAGCACACACACACTCATTCATACATTGTTAATTACCCAAAGCTTCAAACAAAAAAAATCTACTTCCATTTTTTTCCCATACTGGATTTGTCCTCTGTGTTTCATATATTATGGTAGCCACTCCATGTGACCAGCAAGGTAAAGGTTTTGTGTGGCAGTGTTTCTCAAAGATAGCAGAAAGCTGTATATGAGAAGGATAGTTATTTTGGTTGTTTATTTGCTCTGCTATCAGAACGGGAAGCTCTGAACTGAACTCTTTCTCTCTCATTCCATGAATCAATGTGTGGTCTACCTCATCTTATCACAGTTCCACATCCTATTTCCCCCCTTAACACACTCTTGCTAGAGCACTGGCAGGGAGAGATAAAATGAAGAAGTGAGACCAATCTAAAAAAATAATAAAAATAATCCAAGAATGCAGAACTCTACTTGTTACTCTACCATGCATTCTTTGGAAGAGACAGGTGTTTTCTTATTGATTCACTCTGAGAGAGAACCCATAGCAACATGAAGAGCTGAAAATAGCAGAAGATCAGTTTGGTACGCAACAATTGTCCTGGGATTTCTCCACCAGCCTTTCTACCTGACCCTGGTGAAGTGACCTGTATGTATTATCACTAACGCAGAAAACGGAGCCTGAATATCCTCAGCAGAAAAAAAAATAAGAGGAAAGGACTAGATAGTATTTTTAGATAAAGCTCCAGATCAGGGGTGTCAAAGTCAAGGTATGTGGGCTGGATCCAGCCTGTGGAGCACTTAGATTTGACCTGTGGAGCTGTGTGTGGTCCTCTTGAGCTCTGTTTTTGCTGGCAGAGGGTTGCAGGAGACCATCCCAGCCAAAAACAAAGCTCGCAAACCTGTTTTCGCTGGCTAACACAGGCGACCCCAACACAAGTGATGTGAAACTGGCCATGTCCCTCCTGGTTATTCCCATCCCCAGGTCAAACATAACCCTGATGTGGCCCTCAATGAAATCAAGTTTGACACCCCTGCTCCAAATGGTCAAATAGAGAATTAATCTCATGCATTTGCAAGATTCAGGGTTGTTGTGATTTGTACTGTCAGAAAATTTCCCCTTATTTCTACGTTGAATCTCTCCTTGATCAGTTTCTATCCATTATCCCTTGTCTTGTCTTCAGAGGCCTTGAAAACAGCTTGACCCCCTCCTCTCTGTGGCAGCCCTTCAAATATTGGAACACAGATGTCATGTCTCCCCTGGTCCTTCTCTTCACTAGACTAGCCAGGCTCAGTTCCTGTAACCGGTCATCATATGTTTTAGTCTCCAGTCCCCTAATCATCCTGGTTCTTCACCTCCATTGAGATCTTCATCTATAGTTTTTAACTCTGTTTAGTATGGGCAAACATTGAGTTAGGAACAGGGCAACTAGGAATAAGAACTAAAGAGAAAATTCCTAACCATGAGACCAATTAATCAATGGAACAGCTTGCCTTCAGAAGTGACTGCTCCATCACTTGGAGGCTTTAAAGGCACTTGTCTTGAATGGTCTAGGGTCTCCTGCTTGAGCAAGGGGTTGAGCTAGAAGACCTCCAAGGTCCCTTCCAACTCTGTTATTCTCTTACTATTCTGAATAAGAACTCAACAAAAAAGCAACAACAATGATTGACATGTTTAATCCCTCTTCTATTATTCATTTTGCTGTGAAATACATCTGTGAGTTTAACTTTGTTTGGCTTCTTGGCATCTCCTGGGGTTTCTGTCAGTATGATGTCAGTCACTTCAAGTGATTAAAATGGTTACTTAAAGTTATTATGGACCTTGGGACAAACGGCTGGAGAAAAGTAATTCTATTTAGAATTTGCATTGTTGGCCCATCACCCCGTTTAAAGGGCAATGGGATTCAGGATTTCATCTATCAAAAAGAGGCAGGAATGCCTTGGCTGAAGTCAGCAGGTTCTTCTAATGCCTGAGCAGAGCAGGGCTTACCAAAGGACCTTACATTTGGGCACCCAGAAAGCTCTCCTAAATAGCTATCAGAACAGTAATAGCCAAGCCATTAAAAACCGAAGTGAGAACATCTGAGATGAAACATATTGGCAAACTTCAAAGCTGTTAATTTGAGGGGCAAATGTTAGGTCTCTGGAAGTGAAAGTAAATCATTTTGGCACCATAATTACATACACGCACTCTGATGGCTTTGAGACGCTTTTGACTTTACCATTTGAAAGGTTGATGGACTATAATTATTTATTTTTGGAATGACTTAGATGCAGATGGGTGTAAACAGTGCCAAAACCTAGATGTGTATCCAGCATGCTATCCTGAGATGCCTACATACATATAAGCATGTACACACACACACACACACACACACACGAGAATAATTTTAGCTCAGGGTTGGAAGGAGGGGTCCTTGATTTTTTAATTACATTTATATGCCGCCCTTCTCCGAAGACTCAGGGCAGCTTACAACTTTTTGGGATACAACCCAGTGTGCTCAGCAATAGCCTTCATTCCATTGTATATGCCTGCTTATTACTAAGCGGCATTTTTACAAAGTCAGCTTATTGCCCCCAACAATCTTGGGTCCTCAATTTACCTACCCCGAGAGGATGGAAGGCTGAGTCAACCTTGAGTCTGGTGGGATTCGAGCCTACAGTAATTGTAGGCAGCTGGAACTTAAGTGCTAGGCATTTAACAGCCTGCACCACCAAGGCCCTTGTTGCTCTCTGAGCTTGCTGGTTTTCTTGCAGACATTTCATTATCCTAACTAGGTAACATGATCAGTGCTAGGAAGGAGTGTTGTTTGCTTTTCATTTATAATCTGGTGTCTTGCCTGGTGTCTTATAAGTTTTTAAAACAGGGGTGTTGTTGTTTTCTTATTTCTCCCCACCTGTTTTCCACTACTCCTATGGCATCTTCTTTCATAGCCTCATTAAACCTTTTGAAAACTATTCATCCTTGGAATCTGGATCCTCTCTTAAACTTATCATATTTAGGGAAATAGTTTAAGCTTGGTTTTCCAGCAAAATTTTGAACTCAGTCTGGCAATGAATTCTGTCTTGTTTGAAATGTAATTATGATCTTACGTTTCATTCTGAATAGGTGCTATTCCTGTTTACTTTAATTATTACAGTTGTAATTTGCATAAGAAGGCTTTTTTATATAGATACTGGAAATTAATAAAATAAACATTGATCTCCTGTTTGGTCTTTTTGGATGTGTCTTCTGGCCAATTGCCTTCTTTTTTCTTTGACATACTTTGTTGGTTTGTATGAATATATGTAGGGGTCTTGGTTGTTTTCTTGCAGACGTTTCATGACCAAAACTAGTAACATCATCAGTGGTCTGACAATATAGCCTAGTCTGGATCATGAAACATCTGCGAGAAAACAACCAAGCTCAGAGATCACCCAAGTCACTTCATTTCAACCTTGAGTTATGAATATTCTTTATTGCTATGAATATGTGTATTTATTTAAAATGTATAAACCGTCCAGAGTTGCTATGACCTTGGGCAGCCTTGAAACATAAATAATAAGCAAGTAAATAAATATATAAATTCAGATTTGACTATACATATATATGCATTTAATCACATTTCCTGGGAACTAATATTGTGTTGTAAATGGTCCCTAAAATACTAAATCAGGGAGAACATTTGTGGAGCGTAGCAATAAGAGAGAACAATGCAAAAAGCTTGCCATGAAGGTGATACTGACAGCATTCAAACCTAGAGAAATATTTTTTCCCATTTGTTTTAGCTTCTCAGTTAGACTTTTTGTTTCAGATCTCCAAGAACTGGTAACTCAGGCAGTTGTGCGAATCTCCTCTTCATTAATTCAAGCCCATGGCTAATCTAAATGCATGGAAAGGGTGGAAGAAATTGAATTAAACGCAGGGAAAACCAAGGCCCCATTACTAAGCCCCAAAGTATGCACTTCATGATGGAGATGAGGTAGATTTCTAAGTATATTTACTCTGGGCCCGGCAAAAGCCATTAATTGTGTAATTAATTTACATCTTTTGAAGCATGAACAGTTCTCTTGCAGGGTATTTCAGACCCTGTCCCCCGGTATGTGATTTGCTGGTATCAGCCGCTATATATATATAGCTTAATATATATAGTTAATATATATATATATTAACACAATGTAGAAATGTCATAGTCAGCTGCAGCTAAATGAATTTCCATTTGTTTTCTAGCCAGCCAAAGCCATGCAGCTTTATGAACCTGCTAATCGGATATTTTGACCCTTGGTAAGTCAACTTCATAATCAATAGCTGGCTGCCTCCTTCCCTCTCCCTTTCTTTCCCCTTTTCGCTTCAACTCTTAGTGGCACCTTCTGATTAATATCTGCCTTCCAGGAGAAGGATATGAAAATGATATAATGCAAAAATAGCTTGAACTACTGCTGCTAATACAGGATGGTGAACTACCTGCAGGCTTGAGGGAGCAAATGCTGAATTCAACAAGAGTAGATAAATATCAATGCTTGCAATTTGTGTGTGAGAGAGAGAGGGAAGGAGGAACAGAGAGTGTAGAGGAGGAGAGAGGAGAGAGAGAAAGAGTGGGAGAGGAAGGGATGGAGAGAGAGGCAGAGGCAGAGAGGGATGGAGGGGGGAAAGAGAAGCAAAGGGATGGAGGGAAGGAGAGACAGAGAGAGAGAGAGACAGAGGCAGAGGGAAAGGAAGAGTGAGGGGGAGAGAGTGAGGCAGGAGAGAGGGAGAGAGGGAGGGAGAAAGAGGGGTCAGAGGATGAAGGGAAGGAGAGAGAGAGGAAGAGGAGGAGGGAGGGACATAGAGGCAGAGAGAAAGTGGCCGAGGAGGGAGGGAGATGGAGGGAAGCAAAAGGAAAGAGGGAGAGAGAGGAAGAGAGGAAGATGAAGAGAGAGGGAGGGAGGGAGAGAAGAGGAAGGTTTCAGCCCTACATTTAAATTATAAGGGAACCTAATTTCGATTCCTTTTCTGGCTCTCAGCCTGCTATTTCTGTTTTTCTGCCTCCTGCCTTGCAGAATATTCTGATAAAATAAATATGTGAGCCCTTTCTACAGACATCAAGGCTTACACAATAAAAATTTAATGACCACCGAGCTGCGTATCAATGGAAGGCACCAGAACATTTTCAATAATGCTCCCTTCTCTAGAAAGAAGTTGGCTCCTTCCAAACTATGACTTGGAAAGCTTTAGTATCAAATTCACCTGTTTGGTTTCAAAAGAACCCGGGGCGTGAAGCTCTTCTCAATCCCTTCCAACCATAATAATTTGTGCAGAGTCCTGAATTTATACAACTTTTTTTTAAATAAAAAAAATACAGTACAAAAGCTGTTAAGCTTACAACAGGAGAAATATCTAGTTCATCAGTTTATGTTAGTAAGTAAAAGATAACACTATGCTAAACCAGCCTTGCTGGTATTAGTTAAGGGGTCCTATAACTCCTGCTAATAAATACTATTTTAAATATTCTAAGAGTATAAGTGTACCTGTTTAAAAAGGCCTCCTCTGGAAAATTACCAGAGTGGGTATTTGATAAGACCCAGAAAGACACACTTGGTTCTGTTGAGCTAACAATGCCTCCATTTCCAAAGACGACATCAAAGATTATCTTTCATTCACATGATAATCTTCTTACACTTTGGAAGCAGTGGTGGGATTCAAAATTTTTCACTACTGGTTCTGTGGATGTGGCTTTGTGGGCACAGCATGGCGGGGCTTGGTGGGCGTGGCTTGGTAGGTGTGGCAGGGGAAGGATACTGCAAAATCTCCATTCCTTCCCCTACCCCACTAACCTGCTTTGCAGCTCCATTCTCCTGTGCAGGGCAACAAAAGGAGACCCAGCCAATCAGCTGGGACTCAGGAGGCAGAGAATAGATGGGAGTGGGAGGTGGTATTTGCTGGTTCTCCGAACTACTCAAAATTTCCACTACCAGTTCTCCAGAACTGGACAGAATCTGCTGAATATCACCTCTGTTTGGGAGCCCTTGAAAACACACTTTGATCCTTGAAAAGAAGAATCCCAGAATGGCATCATGTCTAGATGTCAGACTAGAACAAGCACAACAAGGTGTGGAGGCTCAGACTGTGGTCAGTTTTGAGCCAATCCTTCCCTCCTGACCACTGTACCCCATCCCACCAAATGATGGAAAATATTGTAGATCAGAGTGCCATCCAAAAGGTGCTTTTTCCAGAAGACAATTGGACTTTCTTCTTTTTTTCCCCCTTGAAAACATTTCACTTCTCATCCAAGAAGTGTCTTCAGTTCTTCAGAGAAGAAGAAGAGAACTTCAGAGAACTGAAGAAGCTTCTTGAATAAGAAGCAAAATGTTTTCAACCCAAGGAAGACCAGTTGCCTTTTGGTAAAAACACCTTTGGGACAACCTTGACCTCAGTGATTGAGAATCTCTATAGACACTGGAGGGCTATACAAACTATTGAAATAAAGCCTTAAAGGTGCTTTTTCAAGAGACAACTGGACTTTCTTCGTTTTTCATTAAGATGTTTTGCTTCTCATCCAAGAAGCTGACTGAAAATCTCCATAGACCTACTGAAATAAAGTAAGGAAATATGTCTTCAAAATAAATAAGAAAATGGTCCCTCAAAGGAAAATGAAGGCATAGAAGCATAAAACTTTACAACTGTTCCTTGGATACTAACTTGATTGTTTATATAATGTTGCTAATTCCTGTTTAGCTGTTCTTCTCTTGCTGGGAGTAGTACTAAATATTTCATTTAGTTCATCCTTAACATGATAATTATATAGATCAGTTGTGTCTGGCTACTGTGAATAACTATTTACTGTCCTACAAATTATTTCAATGGGATACTAGCTGTTGCTCCATTTTCACAGGTAT
This sequence comes from Naja naja, assembly GCA_009733165.1. Lineage (NCBI taxonomy): Eukaryota > Metazoa > Chordata > Lepidosauria > Squamata > Elapidae > Naja > Naja naja. The sequence goes on along the minus strand of CM019153.1, from coordinate 44,003,425 downwards.
TTCACATTAAACACCACAACATAAAAGAAAGGGGACTTACCTCTCATCTTCCAACATAGAATCTGCTTTTTGATCAAAACAATGTACCAAGTTAGCCCTCACCCCTCTCCTAGAAGTAGGAAATACTTTGGTGGCTCAGGCTGTTAATTGCCTGCACTTAAGTTCCAGCTACCTACAACTGCTGTAGGCTCGAATCCCACCAGGCTCAAGGTTGACTCGGCCTTCCATTCTCTCGGGGTAGGTAAATTGAGGACCCAAGATTGTTGGGGGCAATTAGCTGACCTTGTAAAAATGCCGCTTAGTAATAAGCAGGCATATACAGTGGAATGAAGGCTATTGCTGAGCACACTGGGTTGTATCCCAAAAATTGTAAGCCGCCCTGAGTCTCCAGAGAAGGGCGGCATATAAATGTAATTTTTAAAAAAAATTAAAAAGGCAGAATATTATATTTCCCTAAAGGAGAAACATGCTCTTGGAAAGCAGCCCCCACCATTTGTTTGGTAGATACATTTTATATGTCAAGAATGTAGATTGAATTATATAACACAACTTTGTTGAAGCTTGTCAGTGTCTGGATGGAAAACTACCTTGGAATACCTGTGTACCCTGAAAGAAAAAAGGCCTACAAATCATTACTTACACAGTTTCAAATAATCATTACTTAAAGTTCCAAAATAAGTTCCAAATTCAGCCTTATAATCATAGCATTATAATGATGGAAACCCTGTTATGCTAGCAATACTTAGAATATTGTATGAAACATTCGGCCACCGAAGCTCCAGTATATAGGAGAGAAGTCATTTGAAAACCATTTTTATCCTGATACTCTCCAATGTGTTTATACACATACAAACACAGGCATGCACACACACAGAAAGACTACTAATAGGTCTCCACGTGGGCTCCATCATCATGGTAAAGCCTAAGGGATGGTGTAAGTCCTCAACATGGCACAACTGGTATCTAAGCCCCATACTGGAGACTGTCCCCAAAAATATTAGAACAGCCTCCATCTTTCTTAATAGCCCCAGCAGGACTAAAAAAGAGAACTCTCTCTTTTTTTTTTCTCCCATTGTCCCAAAAGGGAACTTCAGCTTTTAACAGCTTCTGTGACTTTTTCTGAAATGAGTTAAATAAATAAGCTAAACAATTTAGCTCCATCATCATCAGAACATTCAAAGCATTCCTTTGCCTAAAGACAACTGGATTGGTTCCACGAGAACCGTTTTGTAGTTCAAGTGTAAATTGGCTTTGAAAAAAACAAACAAACGTTTAACTCGGTATGAGTAGCTTACCAGTAGGTTGTAGAAGGCTTAAGCTGCTGAGCATTAAGCCCAAAGACATGCCATGGATCTGAGCCCTGAGCTTCTGAAGAGGTGGATGTTACTGCAGAAAACAATTTAGCGCTTGGGAAATTTTGCAGTTTGGTAATAATTAAGTGAGACAAATGCTTGTTGAAATGAAAAAGGTGGCAGTTTCTGAAGTGTGTCATTTCAACAAGTTTCTGGAAACACTGCAAGGTTTGATGTACAAATCACATGAAGAATAAGGAAATACACATAATAGACAGACACAGAATGTTCCCTTCTAATATTTTCAGATGGGGAAACTCTCTCTCTCTCTCTCTCTCTCCCATTCCCCCCCCCCCAAAAAAAAACCTTTTCCTTTTGTTCCCAAATAATTGGGCACAATCAAACTGAAGTTGACCACAAACAATTCTGGTTCATATTTACTTTTGGTCTTTCTTCTTTCGTAGTTAGCAACCACACTGAAAAGGTGGGAAATAGATGCTCAACTCAAAGCCTGATTCATCTGCTGAGCTTTGATATTAAATTAAAATGCCACAAACTTTCAAGCAAAAAAAAAAAGTTCAGTTCTTATTTGGGCAAGTTATTCCTTGGGTGGAGGAATTCAGCGAGGAAATCACCAGAAATGAGAAAATTATAAAATGTAAATAGCTTGGTTTCACCTCTCTGTCTTTTTCTCATATCTGAGCCCTATCAACCTTTGATATGGTTATTTGGAGCTAATTTCCCCCAAAACTTAAGATGCACATTTCTTTAAAATGTTAAACCCCATTAGATGAGGACACACTATAATTCAGAAAATACTAGACTTTGCAGAGATGGATAGATTAACATAAAAATTGGCAACTTAATTAATTTTAATATTTATGTTGTTTATTTTTTAGTATTGTAAGCCACCCTGAGGCCTTCGGGAGATAGGGCAGCATATAAATCTAATAAATAAATAAATAAATAAATAAATAAATAAATAAATAAATAAATAAATAAGACAAAGAAGACACAGAATATTACTTAACATGGAACAGATTTTATGAGTGGTTAGAGATAAGAGATAGAAATTAGATGAAGAAGGATTATTGCTATGTGTGAATTAAATGCAAAGAGGGTTGATAATTATAAACATTGATATAATTAACAGAATTATAAATTTATTTATTTATTATTAGACTTGTATGCCGCCCTCTCTCCCTAAGGACTCAAGGTGGAGAACAATAAAAACCCAATACAATTACAATAAAAAACATTAAACCAATACAAGCCTAATCAATGATTATAAGAATTTAAAAATTAAAACAAGTAAAAATCAACCCACACCCCCGAAGTCAGTCCAGACCGCTAATACAAAGAGAAATTTAGTTAAGATTATTTTGTTACACTATTATGGTTGTTGTTGTTGTTGTTATATATGTTGTTGATACTTCTGTTCATTTTTCTTTTTCTTTTTCATAAATGATATGCCATGACAATACACTATATTCAAAATGTTTATGAATAAAAATATAACATAGACTGGGAAAAAAATGTTGAACACATTTATGTAAACATTCTAGTTTACATAAATGTAAATGTAAATTACCCTATAGCAATTGCTTCTGTGCATACTTTTCCCCTTAATATGCATATACTCCAGGTGTGCTTCTTATATTCTTTTATTTGTCAATTCAATCATCCAAATTAGAAAAAAAACACATTGATAACCTTATCTATTAACATTCCAGTTCACACGCACCTCTTGGAAATATTAGCATTCAGGTCCATGTGCGCATTTAGGAAGTATTAACTTCATTGTGAAGTCATTGGCAAATAAATGACTCTCACATCATTGCTAAACAATTTTGTGTACTGTATTTAGACACTTAAAAGTTCCCTGCAGCTTAATCGTGCACTTCCCTGTGATCCTCACAAAGACTTCAGCAAAAACAGCAGTTGATTTTCAAGTTCTTTTAAAGAATTTATTCCCTACTAATTTTGTCTATCAGGAGAACCCTGCATATGTATAGAAATAGAATAGAACATACAATCACAGAGTTGGAAGGGACCTTGGAGGTCTTCTAGTCCTACCCTCCTGCTCAAGCAGGAAATCCTATACCACTTCAGCCAAATAGTTGCCCAGTCTCTTCTTAAAAGCCTCTAGTAATGGAGCACCCACAACTTCTGAAGGCAAGCTATTCCACTGATTAATTGTTCTTACTGTCAGGAAATTTTCTCCTTAGTTCTGGGTTACTTCTCTCCTTGGTTAGTTTCCATTCACTGTTTCTTGTCTTGCCTTTGGGTGCTTTGGAAAATAGTTTGACCATCTGGTCTTTGTAGGAGCCCTGCAAATGTCGGAACACTGCTATCATGTCTCCTCTAGTCCTTCTTTTTCATTAAACCTGACATGCCCAATTCCTGTAGCCGTTCTTCATATCTTTAGGTCCATAAGGTAGTATAGATGCTCTGTATATAATGCATGATTATATTGATTTATAATGCATGATCTTATCATGCCCCATTCACTATTGGAACATCGCTCTCACCAAATAAACAATCAGTCCCCATTACAAATTCAGACACCAGTGAAGATATATCCCTCTAATATACCAAGACCATATACTTAAATCTTATATATATATATATATATATATATATATAGATATGTATATAATGCATGAGATATTGACATTCATTCAGGGTCTTCAGCGTTCTCCAGAACGAAGCTGAAGACACCAGCCTGAAGATGACGGATGAGATTTCGTCACGCTGCCAATATTTCAACTTACACGGGACAAGACTCAATACACCAAGACCTACATACCTTACCAAATCTACGAAAACAAATATATATATATATATATATATATATATATATATATATATATATTTGTTTTCTAGATTTATATATACTCTTTCCAAGGTTTTTTATTTATATTTATATCTATATCCATATCTATATCCATCTATCCATCTATCCATCTATCCATCTATCCATCTATCCATCTATCCATCTATCTCTATATATCTATATCAATATCTATATATCTATATCTATCTATCTATATCTCTATATCAATATCTATATATCTATATTAATATCTACCTACCTACCTACCTATCTATCTATCTATTGGATAAAAGGATTCAGGTCTTTCTTTCTTCAAACCCAAAATCACCCTACATTTGACTTATAACAACATTACAAATGCTACAAGCTAAATTACATATTGTCATTACCCAGATAGAATAGAATAGAATAGAATAGAATAGAATAGAATAGAATAGAATAGAATAGAAAATATGGAGGAGTGGAGTGGAGTGGAAAGGAAAGGGAAGGGAAGGGAAGGGAAGGGAAGGAAAGGAAAGGAAAGGAAAGGAAAGGAAAGGAAAGGAAAGGAAAGGAAAGGAAAGGAAAGGAAAGGAAAGGAAAGGAAAGGAAAGGAAAGGAACAGAATAGAATAGAATAACAGAGTTATTGGATCTTGGAGGTCTTCTAGTCCAACCCTCAGCTCAGGCAGGAAATCTCATACCATTTCAAACAAATGGTTGTCCAATCTCTTCTTTAAAAACTTCTGGTAGTGGAGCATCCACAACTTCCAAAGGGAAGCCGTTCCACTGGTTAATTGTTCTCACTGTCAGGAAATTTCTCCATAGTTCTAGGTTGCTTCTCTCCTTGATTAGTTTCCACCCATTGCTTCTTGTCCTGCCCTCAGGTGCTTTGGAGAATAGCTTGATTCCCTCTTCTTTGCAGCAGCCCCTGAGATATTGAAGCAATGCTATCATGTCACCCCTAATCCTTCTTTTCATCAAACTAGACATACCCAATTCCTGCAACCGTTCTTTATATGCTTTAGCCTCCCATCCCCTAATCATCTCTGTTGCTCTTCTCTGCACTCTTTCGAGAGTCTCAACATCTTTTTTACATCATGGTGACCAAATTATGCTGACTCTTTAAACTGCTTAGACAGGGCTGTAAAGCACAATGAAGCAGTATATAAGTCTAAGTGCTATCGCTATTTTACCATTCCATTTTTGTTTTATCAGATTGCTTATATGGAAGTGCTTTATGGAGCAATCCTGTATATCTGAGAATGCTCTACAATAATAAAGCTGTGTCATTCTTTCTTTTGATCATAGGAAAATAAATACCTTTAAAAGGTGTTCACCTCTCCATCTATCTATAAGAATGTCTTTTTTTTCCTTTGTATTTATTTACTTTTCTTGTTGCTAGCATGCCTAATGGTTACTAGAGAAAGTAAAGCTCATTGTGGCTATTCTCTTATGTCTGTTTAGAGCTATCTGGCCTTCCGTAAGAATTAGCTGAATGGGATGACAAATTGTTCCAAGAAGACTAGCCATGGCCTAAAAGCATTTCAAAAAACATTTTTGTGTTCATTTGATAAGGTATGAGTGTTCTTCTTTTTTTTTTTAGGGTCAGTCTAAATGGGAAAAATATTGATGACAGGACAATAAAGGAGAGGAAACTTCTGACTTACAGCTTTCTGAAACAATACAAAAGCAAGCAAAGATTAAGATTCTTTCAAGGCATTTAATAAAAAGCATTCTTGTGGGTTCTATAGAGCTGCCACACCTGGCTGGCCAAAATCCAGAGAGTGGTAAAGAAATCCATAATACGTTTCTTGTACCATCTAGCAAACATCTGCAGCTTGGTAAATGAAATATGCTAGTCTTGGGAGAAAGAAAGAAAAAAGCTCATCTTAAGTTTTCCTAGGTTGTCGTTTTGTAGCTGTAGATTAGTTGCCTCTTTCTGTGTCAGACTGCAGATTCAGAAGGAAAAGCCATATCAAAGTACTGTCCATTTTTAGCTATATGCTCACAAGAAATAGGTAGTTTGTCATTTTTTTCAGAATACATTATATGCAGTGTTGAAAACTATGTTATAACGTTGTGAAAAGTGAACATTTGGGCCCACAAATGTACATTGATCTGTCAAGGATAAATTTGATAAATTCCTTCAAAAATGTTGACAAAGTCTTTTTTCTTTCTTTCTTTCTTGCATATTTACTCATTTCTTCCTTTGTTATAAATATGCACCCATGTAACTATTATATAGCTCAGAATAAAGGCTCTTTGCAGGTGGCTATTTGAATTCATTGTAACCAAGGAGGAATAAATGTTTTAATCCCATTTACGTGCTTTGATCTCTTTTGCATTTCTGTATCAGTTGTAATTATATTTTATGAGGGCATGACATGAAAGATAAACTCTTTTCAACTGCAGGTGCCATCAGAGATACATTTCGGTAGGCAACATAGAAGTGATATATATCACTATCTTCTTCTATCTAAGATGTTCCCTTCAAATTTCCAGGTTCACCTTGAAAACCCAGAAATATTTATTTATTCATTCACTGATTTGTTTTGAAATTTATTTGCCATCTGTCTCATGCCAAATGACAGATATTTTCCAAAGATCTATGCAATTACAATTAGTTCGATGTGACATAGGCTCCAAGCCTAAGCTACATAGCTAGAAGTTGCCTTTTGTTAACTCCACATGACACTGGTGAGTGGGCACAGCCATGCCTGCCTTTTCTGTGTTGCATGAGAAAAGCACATCTTTCTTCCCCTGTCCTTACCACTTCCTGCAGAGGGACGATCGAGAGCATCTGTAGTATTGCACTGCTGTCTAGTTTGGAAATGGACAGGAAGGGGGTGCAGAGAGTGGTGAGGACAGCAGAAAAGATTATTGGTAGTTCACTTCCTTCTATCCAGGACGTGAGCATATAAGCCATCTTCGAGCAGAGACTGCTGGATTGTCTGTGATGCTACACCTCCTCTTCATGATCTGTTTTCCTTGTTACCTTCTGGGAGGACGCTTCATGGTATCCAAAGCAGAACATCCAGATTCAGTTACAGTTTTGTTCCATATATCATCAACTTTGTGAACTCTAAAGTTTCCCCTTTCTGTTATGTATTCAAGATGGACAGTGATGTGTGTGTGTGTGTGTGTGTGTGCACGTGAGACTGAATCTAGATGTTCTGTTTCAGATGCCACGAAGCCCCCTCCCAGAATATATATGCCTGGATGTATGTGTGTGTGTATACATAAGTATATATCTATATCTGTCTGTCTGTCTGTCTGTCTGTCTGTCTGTCTGTCTGTCTGTCTGTATCAGAGTGTCTGTGTCTGGGTGTCTGGGTATGTGGATAGATAGATAGATAGATAGATAGATAGATAGATAGATAGATAGATAGATAGAAAATAGATAGATATAATATAGCTATATAGTTATATTATTTACAGTATATAGCACGTGTATATGTGTGTTATGTATGTTTATAGCATGTGTATGTCATGTATGAGTATGGGTAGATATATACTGTCTTTTGAGAGCAGGTAACAGAATTTCATTTTTAGTGTGGACCAGTGAGCTCACAGTAAAAAAAAATGACAATACAGGTTTATCTTTATCACTATCTTATCTTTATGAAAAGTGGAGCTAATACATTTTTCAAATTGTATTTTTAGTCTCTTTCAATGTAGGTATTTGTAAATCTCTTTTCTTGCAAAATTGACTCCATGATCTGTTTAGCTGGCAACTACATAAGGAGAGTTGTAAAGAACAAAGTTTGATGGCAACAATGTACCGATCAGCACTTTGTTCTGATCTATACGATCAACTCAGAGCAGAGTTCATAGAGCCAGGATGATTCTATATGACAGAAAAAAAGCAAACCCATATTTTTCATCTCTGGCATTTAATCTATGATGACTCAATTGTGCAATGCCCTTCTCATGCTACTGTCAAAGAGGACAACAAAAAAATGAATTTGCGAGCAAGCATTGAAGTCAATTAAAAAAAAAAACAATTTTTTTTGTCCACACACAAGCACAGGAAAGTAACTGAGTTATCTGTTTGCCTTGCATTGAGAGTCCTGGTGATAATACAGGTAGTTCTTGACTTACAACCATTCATTTAGTGACTGTTCAAAGTTACAACAGCACTGAAAAAAGTAACTTATGACCAGTTTTCACACTTTTGACCACTGGAGTATCCCCATAATCACATGATCAAAATTCACACACTTGAATTTTCAACGTACATTGAAAATCAAACAGAAAGAAGACACAGAATATTATCCAACATGGAACATATTTTACCAGTGATTGGAAAAAAGGGGTGAAGAGTAAGAATGGAATCTGTATTGCTTAAGCAAATTAAATACCCTGACAACACAATGTTTGTTAAGCACTAAGAAATGTAATTAATAGAAAATTAATAAAAAATTATTTAAAAAACAAACTTCACACGCTTGGCCATTGATTCATATTTATGACGGTTGCAGTAGCCTGAGGTCATATTTATGACGATTGCAGTAGTTTGACAAGCAAAGGCAATGGGGAAGCCAGATTCACTTAATAACTCTGTTACTAACTGAACAATTGAACAGCTGCAGCAAGAAATGTCATAAAATGGGGCATAGCTCACTTAACTGTCTCACTTACCAACATAAATTTTGGGCTCAATTGTGGTCATAAGTCAAGGACTACCGTACTGAAGGCATCAAAGATGATAATAGATTGCACGTTTCAGCATGGGAGATACTGAATTCAAAGGCTCCAAACCGAGAGAGACTTCACTTTTGCAACCTGCTTGTGAAAAACATCAGGCCACCTGGCTAGCTGAGCGGATCTCTTGCATTTTTAAAATGTATGTAGCAGACAAAGCACGCTTTCAACCATATCCAACACATTACATATGAATAAGCAAATTCTGAAATGGCAATTCTCCAGAGGCTGGCAATTGGCAGCGATGATCTGCACCTCTTTGCTGCATTTAAAAACAACAACAACAAAAAAAAACCCCAACAACAATGATTGAATTAAGGCCAGCTTCAGTCTGGGGACCAAACCACACTGTGTTTATTTCCCTAGGGCTCATGGCTGAAGCAAATGAAGAGCAGGTTTAGCACCTCAGAGCAAAAGAATGGAAAGCTGAAAGGAATCGCTTAACTTTTCCCAGTTGGTTCTGCTTCAGTTTAAAAAAAAAGGAAAAAAAAATGACAGAGATACAGACTTTTAAAGAACAAAAAACTGCTTGAGGGGAGAATTGCCAGAAGGAAGCGGCTTAAAGAGTCTCTATCGACAAGCTTTTTTTTGGAAAAACAGCAAACCGTTGCAGGTGCTTCTCTCTAAACAAAACACCATCCCTGAAGCCACCTGAATCATCATCTTGATATTCTAAAGAAACGTCCCTGTGGCCATGGAACTGAAAGACATTGTAAGACCATTGCTAATAATGACTGGCCCTTAAATTACATCCATTCAGATGAAGCACAATGCAGTTCAAAATGGGGCAATTCAGAAAGGGCCATTGAGCTGGGGAATGGCGAGCAATTTAGCTTTGTTCCAGATCTGGTCATCCACAAACTCCAGAACTGTCTGACAATGTGCCAGCTTTCACGGGCAAGCTATTTTCTCTGTACGTAGAAAAGATCAGTTCACTCTGTTCCGATGACTAACAGGTAGCTTTTCACTTGAGAGGGCACCCACTGATTAGGATGCACTTTTTATTTATTAAGATGTCATTTTTGTTATTCTCAAGCAATTCTGTTCCTTGAGCAAGTCCTTCTCTTCAGAATTCTCTCCTTCATTCAGTGCTGGTGCTGCTGACGGGCTCTATGTTGCTGAATAACTTTTCCTTATTCCCTTAATACCATGTAATACTTTTGGCCCTCCGCATTTGGAAGCTGATTTATGCTGCTTTCTTCCAGCTCACCAGCTGCCTTTTGCATGGCAGCAGAATTCCCTCCAAATAAATTATTTGAATGTCTTGAAACTTCTGTGCATATGGTTTTTATGAGTAGTGCTCCACATCCATCAGCACTACTGAATTCAGTAAGGAGCATCATTATTCTTTCCAACCCACCCCGCTCCCCATTTTCATTAGTCAACAGCATCACAAAGCCGAGATTGGCACAGGAATTCTCTTTCACTACCAGTTTCATCACAATCTGTCTCAAACAAGTCCAGGTTTTGTTGATATGATATGATATGATGTGAGACAAGATGATATGATATGATATACCAATAGCAATAGGACTTAGACTTATATACCGCTTTACAGTGCTTTACAGCCCTCTCTAAGCAATTTACAGAATCATCATATTGCCCTCAACAATTTGGGTCCTCATTTTACCCACCTTGGAAGGATGGAAGTCTGAGTCAACATTGAGCCTGGTGAGATTTGAACTGCCAAACTGCAGTCAGCAGGCAGTCAGCAGAAGTAGCCTGCAGTACTGAACTCTAACCACTGTGCCACCATGATATATGATATGATACAATATGATACGACATGGGGTCAACTTATTCTCCAAAGCACCTGAAGGCAGGACAAGAAACAATGGATGGAAAATAATTAAGGAGAGAAGCAACATAGAAATAAGAGAGAATTTTCCTGACAGTTAGAACAATCCATCAGTGGAATGACTTGCCTCCAGAAGCTGTAAGAACTTTAACATGAGTTTTTTTTTAAAAGAAATTGGACAACCATTTGTCTGAAACGGTATAGGGTCTCCTGTTTGAGCAGAGATGGTTGAACTAGAAGACCTTCCCAATTCTGTTATTCTGGTTTTTTGTTTTTGTTTTCTTACTTCCATAACTAAGCATATTTCTTGCAAGGTAAGCCTATCTTTTTTCATGACGATAAGCATGGAATCATGGGATAGTATCTGGGTATCATCTTGTTGGACCTGTGCCTGGATTTTACTTCTGGCTTCTTTTGAATGATGTCCTCAGAATGATTTCCCATGAACACCACTGGAATGTAGATGTCAAGAGGCATCAGAGCTAGAGCAGATGCAAAGTGAGATCACTGTTAAATATCATTGAGGCTTTGACAGCCACGGAGAGAGGGAGGTTAGGGAATATTTTCAGAATGAGAAAGCCAGCAGTGATGAAAGGAGGCCACTGAACCATTCCGATCAAAAGGCCCTGATGTGCTTCTCTTATTCGGAGGTGTTGAAAAAGTACACCTGTCCACCTGTCAACACCCCCCTCGTGTCCCCTCAGGTCATCTCTGGTGAAAGCAAGGGAAAGGATCCCCAGTGTCTGCACATGGATAGAAAGAACGGAACGCACAACAGCTGGCAGGATCAAAGATGCAGCTTTTAGAAAGCCACAATTTCATTTTGCTCTTGACCCTGGCAAGATAAATGTGGCCACAGAGTCGGGGGGGGAAATGTGACCGTTCGGTGACAGCTTAGGAGGATGGTAATAACAAACCTGAAAAGAAAATCAGCAATAGTTTCCTTCAAGCCAGCCCTTGCCAGATAAGCTCTCAAGTGGCTGAGGGTTTGTATCCCTGACTAACATGAAAATGTTCCAATTTAAAGAGATGCTGCCAAGGACAGAGGACAGGGGATCAAATTATTTTTTTACAGTACATTGTTGGGCTAAAATTAGGTTCGGATCCTGAAAATGCTTTGGATTCTCCGTATCAAATCAAAGCCTTGACTTTACGTCTATGGAGATTCTTAGCCATCCAGGTGATGGAGGGGGAGGGATATGACATCATCTATCTCCGGTCTACAACCTGGTTCTTTCAACAATTCCAAGAAGGCTCCACACCCATTTGCACCACTCAGGTGACCCTGAGGACAACAGATAAATCTCCAGGTGACCTTAACGACTTGCTAAAAGAATGCAAATGTCCAGCTGTATAAATCCTTCCGTTCTCCACCATCCAGTCAGAGCTGAAGAAGCTTCTACAGATACACTAAAGCCAATGGTGCTTTTTCAAGAGGCAACTGGACTTTGTTGTTGTTTTTCTTTGAAGACATTTTGCTTCTCATCCAAGAAGCATATGGATAGATGCAACTGGTAAAATATTTCAATTAAAATGTGAAGAAGACCCATTTCAACCTATCCAGAGTGTAAATTAAAGCTTTTCAAAACATACCCAAACTACTACCCACAGCAGGAGGAGGAGGAGGAGGAGGAAGAAGAAGATGCTATCTGATTCCCAGTGACTCTAGGTGATTCACAAGAGCAAAGCAAAGAAATTTACAATAAAATCAAGAAAAAGATTGCAAGCGGGACAGACCCCAGAAGCAAGGGGTCTCACTTCACCTCACTGAAGGTCTGGTGAAGATTGGGATAGAGTTCTGTAGTTTATGGTGTTATCTTAAAAAAAAGATTGATTGCAGATAACTAGGGGATTACTATAACATAGCATTTAAAAGTGATTGTAAAGGATTAGGAGAGAGAAAGACTGTATTCTAGCAGCAGTTAATATACGCATAACTAAATGCACATTTTCCTTACTGTATTTTTTGGATAGAATCCCCAATAGAAATATTTCTGCTTTTAAATCAACATGCTGTTTTATCATTTTTTTTCCAACCACGTATGTATTTTTGTCCAGTATTTTTTTTTGGCTTTGAGCTATTTGTTTTTGCTATTCTTCTCAATAATTGTCCACTTGTTAATAATAACAAGTGTCAACAATTATCTTGTTTAATAATCTGTTTGTTTCTACACTTACCCATCTAATTGTTACAACAAAGCTATCAATGTACAATGCAACGATGGGGTTTGTTCATAAGTCTTCTTATCACATTGAGAGGAAAGGACTGACCCCAAATCACCAATGGCACCCATTTCTAAGGAAGACTAGAAACTGGGTGTCATCCTTCAGCACTTCATCCACAACACACATTGGTTCTCTCATCATCTGCACTAAGCAGAGCTTTCAAATCCTGTCCTTGGACATGTCTATGGAGGTTCTCAGTTATCCAGGCCATAGCTGTCCCACAGGTGCTTTTTGGAGAGGCAACTGGACTTTCTAGTTTTTCTTTGAAGATGTTTTGCTTCTCATCCAAGAAGCTTCTTCAGCTCTGGACAATTCCATAAAGAGTGCACTGAAATCTTGTCCGTGGACAGTTCCACAAAGAGTGTGCTGAAGTAATCTAATGGGCAAATGATTATAGCACCTCCATAATCACAGCAATCAACTGCCTCTCTAGGATTAACATGCTAGTTACCCTAGGATAATATTTGCCAAAAGAAGACCAGTTGACAGTATTGAAATCCAACACTTTTGAGAAAAAGGGTCACAACTCTTTTACTTAATGGCAAGTCCTTCAAAAAGAGGTTTGTCTCATCTCTCCAACATATGAAAATTGAAATTTTCCCTTCCCAAGGGACAAATAGAAACCTTGCCATCGCTAACAAGTTTATTGGCATATATGCAGTCACTTCCTAGTGAATATTGCTACATATTTCTTTTCCTTTCTCTGTAACCCTTCAGAGTGTTTTCCCAATAGTAATTTCTCTCTCACTCTTTTTTTCTGGGGTGGGGGGAAGGCAATATTGAATGGCAACTCTTGGAATTGATTCCTTAAATGTGAAATGGGTCTTGGAATCCAGCCCATAAACCTATCGATATGAAAATGTTTCTGTGAAATACATTTCTGATATGGTATCCTTACAAACAGGGAAACGAATCATAATGATTCAGGAATAGCATTTATTTCAGAATCTTTGTGTGAGAAAGTCCCAGTTGTTCCAACAAATTTATCCCTGCATTTATGAAATCTATACATTTACTTTTTTACATATTTTGAATCAACTTTCTTCATCAGTTTCTCTACAAGGAGGAATGATGACGAATACATTACAAGAATTGTTTTTATGCAGGGCTAGAGGAGGAAACGTAGAATGAAGTATTTCCTTTAGCTATGATTACTTTCTTTGTATGTAATAGTTTTCCACATGAATGAAAAGATCAGAAAATCAGGACTCAGTTGATAGAATTTGTACACATGCTTGTAACACATAGAAACTGTGAACACACACACACACACATATATAATCATATGCACATTTTTGAAGATTTGAGTGGGAGTCATACCCCACTCAAGAATTCTTCTTCTCACTAATCTTCTTTTCTTAAGGGGGCTGTCATCATTTGGGTAAATATGGCAGGGTTTTTTGGATGCAAAATCCAAAATCAATTCCAACTTGCAGTGCTTCTGTCTAATTCATGGACGTGTCAATCACATTGATTGAACGTTTCTCCTTAATAGAATAACCTGCCTATTTTGAAACTCAGGAAAAAAAACTTTGATGATTTTATAATTAGGAAAGAACATCTGCGTAATCCATGAATTACTGGTAAAATTTTAGCTGTCGTTGTGATTTAATTACAATTAGATCTGGGAGATTTGGAAGATAAATAAATCATATTTTACCACTAAAGGAATATGTTTGTAGCTCAAGGTTGAAATGAGGGGTTCCTGGTGCTCTCTGAGCTTGGTAGTTTTCTTTCAGATGTTTTATTACCCAAACTTGGTAATATCATCAGTGATAATAGAGAGAGAGGTTTGTTCTCAATTTATATTCTAGTGGTTTGCCCTGTCACTGTTGGTGTGAAGTGGTCTTACAAGTAGTTTGGTTGGGCTGTTTACTGGTGGCTTTTTGGCAGTTCCTTGATTGGCGGATTGTTTACTACTTGATTGTTGGTCTGACGTTAATCTTGGTTTTCATCATCAATACCAACACCAGACCCATAGCTAAGAAGTGAGCAATGCCCAATCAAAGAACTGCCAAGCAAGTCAATAGTAAATAGCCCAGCCAAAACAAAACCAGCAACACTGACAGGCAAGCCATTAGAATATAAATTGAGAACAAATCCTTTCCCTACTAGCACTGATGATGTTACCTAGTTTGGTTAATAAAAGATCTGCAAGTTCAAAGAGCACCAAGGACACTCCCATATTTTCCCCTTCCATATAAAGTTTATGCTGGGAGTGGATTTAGTCCTAATTGGCCAAAATGAGAAGATATGCTTCAAAGGACGTCGTTCAAAGACATTCCCAGATTTCACAACCTCAAAATATTGTTTACCCCTGTAAAAGGTAGCTAATTTAATTCAGACTTAGGAAAATAGATCAAGATTCCAATTCGGGTAGATGTAACTACTCATTAGAGATCTGCAAGCAATTCCTTACCCGTCGTGTTTTAATTTGCCTATTTTTCTCTTGAATAAATCCTAGGTCAGTGGACAAGAAGTCTTCTATACTGCATAACATTCAGTGCCCTTATTTATTTATTTTTTTACAGGTGAAAATATTCACACCATCTTCTTTTGGTCTGAAAATTTAAGCTTGTTTTTAAGGCTGGTAAAATGTTTTTTTTTTCAAAAGAAAAACTAAAATGTGGAGTTACAATCACTAAATGAGAGACTTCTAATGAAGATGTTGAATTTGCTACATGTTTTTTTTTAATTCATATTTATATGCCGCCCTTCTCCAGAGACTCAGGGTGGCTTACAATTTTGGAGCAACCCAATGTGCTCAGCAATAGCCTTCATTCCATTGTATATGCCTGCTTATTACTAAGCGGCATTTTTACAAAGTCAGCTTATTGCCCCAACAATCTTGGGTCCTCAGTTTACCTACCCCGAGAGGATGGAAGGCTGAGTCAACCTTGAGCCTGGTGGGATTCGAGCCTGCACTAATTGCAGGCAGCTGGAACTTAAGTGCTAGGCATTAACAGCCTGCACCACCAAGGCTCTTGTAAGCACATGTAAGCAGAAATAGCCATGTGCCATCATTTTTGAAGATGTTTTCAAAGAAAGTGTGACATTTAATAAACACTCAGAATGGACAAAGTATTGAATAACTTTACACAGAGAAAGGTCCAGAATTACTGACATAGACAAGGTGTTTTCTTTGATGACACTTTAGAAAGCTGCTTCTAAAACTCAGGTTCTATGACAAGAAACAATATGCACTTTTCACAGGAACTGTAGCAAAAAAAAATCAGTATTGTCTATCTCTTTCTTTCCCCAATTCTATGTGCTTTCCATTCTCAGAATAAATGAGAAAGAAAACAGAGAAGGTATTTATGTATTTATAACTATTACTGGGATGAAAATGTTGAACATTTCTTTTTCAACCATTAATTGTAGAGGGGTGGAAATTACTGTATTTGTCCTCACAAAATTATCTGAGAATTTGGAACAGAGGTTTGGTTAACTTTGGTGAATGACTTCTTTGTTCCTTTTTCCTATTTTTCATCTCTTCAAAAATAAATGCATACATAAATAATGAAGATGTGCTGCTCTGAACAATAGAGTACTACTTAGAACAATTGGGGAAAAAGTCCCGAATCTACATGAATGGAGAGTGGAACATGGTTTTGAATATTTATTGAGGAAAGTAAGAAAATAAAATATATTATTTGGTGATCTATTTGTTGATAGCAGCAAACATTAGACTAACTAAACTGAATTACTTTGAAACCATTACATTTTATCCTTAGTTAAGCAGCTTTTGTATATAAAGGCTGTGGAGACATTATACCTCTTTTATTACATCTTCTAAACCAAATTCCTTGAGATATTGCAAGATTTGCTGTGCGATTAATCAAAGATACCCTGGGTAAAAAGCCATCTGGGCTGTTATACTCAGCTATAAAATGATATGTGTTGCCTATAAAAAGTTTAGAATTGATAGTGAGAGGTATGGATGAGCAATATTGATGATAATAAGTGAGGTTTTACTGCTGTGTTCTGAGAAGTTACTGGAAGCTTTCAAAAAGAGACTGGACAATTGTTTGTTTGAAATGATATAGCAGGGGGTTAAATTAGAAGACTCCAACTAATTTTTTTTCTCTGTCTATGCATATTATGAAATCATGTTATGTGACCGGGTTTGTTAAATCATCACATTTCTTAAAAGGCAATCTGTAAGGTTTACTTTGGGATTAAGCTGCCTAAAGAAGAAAGGAAAGGTTTATCTGTAGATATTTACTCACACATATTAGAATCAATGAAGTAATTGATATAAAACATTGTTTCATCTCCCTACTTTCTTCCTTTCCTCGATCATATTGAGGGGAAAAAAACCTCCAGTGGTTAATTTGTTTTAATATTTTTAAAAAAGTAACTTTGGAAGAAATGTTTACTGTCATAAACAGTCAGCTGGTGCATATTGATGATCAACTATAGCATGTTATATTCAGAAACATTTGCAGTAGCTTGAAAAGATGATTTTGCAAATAGCATTTCACAAGAGCTTTGCATGCACACACACACACACACACACACACCATAGAGAGAATGAAAATCAATGGAGTCACAATTAAGGCATGGTTATGAATTTAAGTCAAAGTGAATGCTAAAACCTTTGAGCAAAGATTCACTGGGAAATGAAATTTCTTTTGACAAAAGTTAGCCTGGAAAATGTAATATGTGGTTTATACATTACAGTGCTTCACGGTTCAGAAGGATTCACCCCAGTGGTATGTCAAGTAGCCTTCTATATAATAGATTTACAGAAGAACCTTATGAGGTTTACTCAAAGCCTATTGAGTTCTGCGGGACCTATATGTGCATGGAGGATTTGTGTGAAGGTCTGGTGGCTTGGGGGAATGAGATGAGACAAAAGCAGACCTACGATTTTATCTGTATGGTAATTTATTTCTTACACAGCGAAGCAAAGGGGAGAGCTTCAGAGGACTGAAGAGAGAGAAAAATTAAACCAGAATTAAACAGAGTTGGCCATGACTGTACTTTTTTTCATAGGATGAGCATTCTTGATAGTATGAAGTTATGGGTTTAACATCAGTCTTGCAATGTTGAGTTGATGTTGAAGTTTCAACATAGCAATGTATGGTCTTCTTCAACTCCCTAAAGAGCATAATTGGCTTTTTAAAGGGGAAACCTTTTTTTTGGGAAAAAGCATGAAAAAGATGGAGTCATGCAATGCTGATTGACTGGAAGGTCCATCAAGTGATAAATATGAACTAAATAATATTGTACAGCTGTAAATAAGTTATGATTTTTGAGCCATTGAGTCCGTTGAGAACTCTAGTCACATTATCCAAAAAGGTTATTTCTTTCTTTAATACTGATGGCATTTTCCCATCCTTCTCCCTTCCTAAAATCTTTTCCAAAGATACCCACACACCTCAAAAAACAACCCATTCAATCAAACTTTGAGACAATTTCTAACAGACCATATTCTATTAGTGCAATAGAGCTTCCGTTTTGTGGTGGCACAGTGGTTAGACTGTGTATTGCAGACTAACTCTGCTGACTGCCAGCAATTCAATCCTGACCGACTCAAGGTTGACCCAGCCTTTCATCCTTCCAATGTCATTAAAATGAGGGCCCAGACTGTTGGGGGCAGTATGCTTATATTGTAAACTGCTTAGAGAGGGCTGTAAAGCACTGTGAAGTGGTGTATAACTCTAAGTGCCATCACTAGTTTGCTAATTACTGAGATGGACATGTCTTGCTTCAGCTTGGAAGCATATCTGATTAGCCTCTGTGGCTCAGTGGTTAGAGTGCAGTACCGCAGACTATTTCTGCTGCCTGCTGGCTGCCTGCAATTTGGCAGAACAAATCTCACCAGGCTCAAGGTTGATTCAGCCTCCCATCTTTCTGAGGTCAGTAAAATGAGGACCCAGACATACACACACACACACACACACACACACACACACACACACTGAAAGATCCGTCAAGATGTAATTAAAAAGCAGAGGTATAGGTCTAACATAGCAAAAGCATCTCACCAATAATAGAAAAATTAGCCTTTTAAGGTAATTTTAGCCAGTTTTTTATAAAATAATGTGGTTTCCCACACTTCTCCTGAATACTGCACCCATTCCAGGCTTCAGGGTGCTCATCAATGTAAGATAGAACTTCCACCCATCAAAAAAATAAAATAAAAATGTCCTGATCCTATAACAAACTAAACATGAAAAAAATGCAGCTGTGGGTAGCAATAAATAGCACTATCTTCCCTCATTAGCTCTTTGTAAGTGTGTGTTTGTGTGTGTGCGCACGTGTGTGTGTGTCCCCTATTTTCCTGTCCATTCCCATCCTTCATCATTGTAGGAGGGTTAACAAGCAGCCAGAGTCAGCTGAAAATAGGACACCTGTAAGTTAATTATCAGTGTGACATTTTCTCCCCTTATTTCCAGGAGACAAGGCAATTGCTCAGATTCTTTTGCCAAAGAACAGTTGCATATATTGAGTAAAGGTGAGAAAACAAGCATATGAAATGTTCCTGAAAAGAAACTGTTTGCAACTAGGGGAAAATTATTATCCTTGACCATCTTCTCTGCTCATTAAAAAAAAGATGTTTAATTCACCTTTATTATTTTTTATAAGTAACTCAAGCTGGTGAACGTAGCGAATACTCCCTCCTCTTATTTTTCCCCACAATGACAACCCTGTGAGGTAGGTTTGGGCTGAGAATGACTGGCCCAAAATCACCCAGCCAGCTTTCATGCCAAGGCAAGACCAGAACTCATGGTCTCCTGGGGATTGTTCCAAAGTCACCCAATCAATTTGTATGTCTAAGGTGGGAGTAGAACCCATTGTCTGCTGGTTTATAGTTTTCACCCAGGTTGTCAAACTCAACAGGTGCTTAGATCTGGCCCGTGGGGCTTCCCGAGAAGGACTGGCCTGCAGTACCTCTGCCAGTGAAAACGGAGCTCTTGAGGGCCATGGCAGAGGGTTGCAGGAGGCCATCGCAGCCAAAAACAGAGCTTGGGAGGACCACGGGCAGCCTTCCCAAGCTCCGTTTTCACTGGCAGAGAGTTGCAGGAGGCCATCACAGCCAAAAACAGAGCTCAGAAGGGCCATGGGTGGCCTTCCTGAGCTCCATTTTCACTGGCAGAGGGTTGTAGGAGGCCATCACAGCCAAAAATGGAGCTCAGGAGCCCAGAGCCTTGGTGGTGTAGGCTGTTAAACACCTAGCACTTAGCTCCAGCTGCCTGCAACTAATGCAGGCTCGAATCCCACCAGGCTCAAGGTTGACTCAGCCTTCCATCCTCTTGGGATAGGTAATTTGAGGACCCAAGATTGTTGGGGGCAATAAGCTGACTTTGTAAAAATGCCGCTTAGTAATAAGCAGGCATATACAATTGAATGAAGGCTATTGCCGAGCACATTGGATTGTGCTCCAAAGATTGTAAGCTGCCCTGAGTCCTCGGAGAAGGGCGGCATATAAATGTGAATTAAAAAAAAAATTCACTGGCAAAGCACTCAGGACACCATAGGCGCCTCCGACATGAGTGATGTCAAGTTGGCCGTGCCCACCTCAATGAACTTGGGTTTTACACCCTTGGTCTTCACCATTATTCATTATTATTTTTCAACACTTGCTTAAATACTTGACTTGAAGAAAAACAACACTTTGACCAAAACCGTGTATCCCACTGCTCAATAGAATTTACCATTAGGAACTCAATTTTTAAGACAATATCTGCTTTTCAATAATTTCTGCATGCTGATTCTAGTCCTGCCTTCTGTAACTAGCAACCGTTGCACGATCCTCCTTGAATATTGAGCTAATGTCTCCTCTCTTTTTCTCATTTCCATACTAAACATGCCCAGGACTTACTTCCCAAGCCTTCTTACTTTCTTAATGACACAATCTATTTTTCAATGTCCTGTTTAAAATGCATTTCTCAGTGCTGAACACTTTGCATCAAATATGGGCAGACAAATACAGAGCAGCATGGTACAAATGTTTAATGTTGTCTCATCACTACGCTATGCTTAGTGCATGCTAAAGTAGCAATTCTTTTGTTAGAAGCTGTCGTACTGCTGTTCACATTCAGTCCGTGATGTATTAAAACACAGAGAATCTTTCATTAGCTCAAAGCACCTCACCTTAACAATAGTTGATAGTTTATCTATCTACCCATCCATCTATCCATTATCTATCCATCCATCCATCCATCCATCCATCCATCTCTTTTTCTGGTATTCTCCATTTAAATTCATCTTGTTACTCTCCAAGTCTTTTAGAATCTTGATTCTATCTTATTTGGTGTTGAATATTGAACTTGCCATCAATAATGAATAAAGCAATTTCTTTACCTACTTATTTTTAATAAAAAAAGCAGAAACTAAGCTGATAATTATTAGGTTGATGTAGAGTCATAAGTAAACACAATTGGTCGACTAGCCCACCTTCTCCTGGTTTATACCTCGGTGCCTTAACTACAAGGTGTCTAGTAATTCTCCATAATATTAAAACTTAGTGAACTTATGTATCCTGCAACTATAAGTAAGTACAGCATCAGCTTGGAATACAAATAGCAAGAATATTATAACATGCAACAATCAATAGTGAGTATAAAATAGAAAGCCAAAACTACCCTCCATCTGTGATGTTTTTCAATTAAAAGGATATCAAACATATGATTGATAACCAGATATACTGGATTTTTGTATACAAGACAGACCTTATCCATGCAGGAGCAAAAAAAAACATAGATATGTCCTTCCTTTGCTAGACTTAGACAGGGATATTGTTTTAGGGGTTGAAATACATATCCATACTGGAACTTCAACATGTTCTAGGAGGACAAGCCCAGAATTGTGAGAAGAGGAGATGCTGACTCTTTCTAGTCCTTGCAAGACAGGGTCGTGCAGTGCCTTAGTGGTTAAGATGCTGGGCTTGTCAGCTGGAAAGCCAGCAATCCAATGTTCAAGACCCAAGAGCCATGTGATGGGGTGAGCTCCTGCCCTTGCCTCAAAATTCCTGCCAACCTACCAGTTCAAAAGCATGTAAATGAGAGTAGATAAATAGCTACCACTTCAGTGAGAAGGTAACAGCACTCCATGATGTCACACTGGTCACATGACCACAGCAATGTATTTGGACAGTGCCAGGCCAGTGGCCTTGAAATGGAGATGAATAACACTCCCTATCAGATACAACTGGCAAAGTAAACACTCCCTATCGTTGGCCAAAATTGGCGGAACAAACTTTAGCTTTTTAGTTGCAAGACAAACACTCTTTTTGGCAGTATCTCATATGACTATATATGAAAAAACAAAAACAAAGCCAACACCTTTTTTTTCAGAAGTTGATTGCCACCTGTCAAAGTTGAAATCCAGCAACCGTCAAAGAAGCAGAATGGTTTCTTATCCGACTAGTTCTTTTAGCTAGGTAATTCACCAAGAAGGGTGAAAAAGATGCAAATTGTAGGCAGCTTGGATGCCAGAGCAATGTGTTATTGTAACAGTCTCAATTCTCCTTAATGCTACTGAAGCCCTGGATCTTATGCAGCCAGTCAAAAACACTGTCTGATTTATGGCTGTCTGAGTACACCGGATGCTAAAGCATTGTTAAGCCTCTGTAGGTCTGAAGTTTGGTTAATGCATGGATGGAACTGTGCCAGCAGAATCCATGTAAGCCATTCTGAGTTTCCCAAAGGAAGAGCTGGATAAGAGGCATAAAGCACTGATGTAATCCCTGTTGTGTAATTGAAGACCCCTCCACATGTGCTTTAGATGTGGTTGTCACAGAAAACCACTTCCATACAGATAGGAAACCTTTGCCTCTATTCCCATTCTCCCATTTTGCTTCTAAATCCCAACCTGAGTGGAAACAGTTTCCTTTGGTTTTACAGAACACAGCATGTGTATCGTAGAGAATCAATTTTCAGCTCTCTTCTACAGATCACGGGTGTCTCTATCCCACAAAGCTTTGGAGAAAGAACTGTGAAATTGTACGACAGAAAGTGTATAAAAGACAGAACTCCAAGTGTCTTCTGTGCCTGTTATTGAGTTCATAAGTCACACATGAGAAGTAACTTAACTTGGTGAGCCACCTCTGCTTTTCAAGTTTCATAATCTATCTCATAAACTCCTTCCAAAGTTGTACAACTCTACCAGAGAAGCAGTTCATCTAACTAAATAAATGAACTATTAACATCCTTTTCCATTATATGAATGACCTAACCCTACACTTCTGTACTGCCAGCGGATGATTTTGATGACTCAAAGATTCATCCATCAGCCACTTTTATAGTTGCTTCTTGACATTTATTCCCCCTCCTGAGGACAACAGAATAACAATGGTGATGGAAAGATTGGTCTTTGTGCCCTGCTAGGCAGATTCATACAATATATACCTTATTTCAGGGGTGGGATCCTACCAGTTCGCACCTATTCACTAGAACCAATTGTTAACATTCCAAGCAGTTTGGAGAACCAGTTGTTAGAAAAAAAATACTGGCCTAATCCTGTAAGGAAGGTAGGAAGGAAACATTCTGGTGTTGCTTACAGAAACTGCCTCTCCGTTAACCCTTATTATGTTCTTGGCAGGACTAGACTTCCTGTCTCAGGAACATCTCTGGAGTTTCCCCCTCCTTTTCTTGTATGGAGTGACCATTCAAAGTTACAATGGCACTGAAAAAAGTGACTCATGACCGTTTTTCACACTTACGACTGTTGCAGCATCCCCACAGTTGTGAGAGGCCAGGCGAGGAGATGCGTGCCTCGATGTGAGTGATATTGAGTTGGCCACGCCCAGCCAATCACACGACCACCAAGCCATGCCCACCCAGTCACATGACCACCAAGCCATGCCTACCACCTAAGCCACGCCCACAGAACCGGTTGTTAAAAAATTTGAATCCCACCCCTGCCTTATTTCTTTTCACCTCCAGAGTAAAAATCAAGTCATAGAGATGGTATTTGGGTGGGCTTCTCTAAGATATTGCCTCTTCCATGGGCACGGAAGAGTCAATATCTTAGAGAATCCCATCCCCATGGAAAGGGGAATTAACACAATGATAGGTAATTTCCACAATGGGGAATAGAATAGAATCAAAACAGAGCTGGAAGAGACCTGGAGTCTTCCAGTCCAGCCCCCTGCTCAAGCAGGAGATCCTATACCATTTCAGACAAGTGACCGTCCAACCCAAGGGTCTTCAAACTTGGCAAGTTTAAGACTTATGGACTTCAACTCCCAGAATTCCTGAGCTAACATGACTGGAGAGGAATTCTGGGAGTTGAAGTCTACAAGTCTTCAAGCTGTCAAGTTTGAAGACCCCTGGTCCAATATCTTCCTAGAAACCTCCAGTGATGAAGCACCCTCAACTTCTGAAGGCAAAGCTGTTCCACTGGTTAATTGTCCTCACTGTTAGGAAGTTTCTCCTTAATTTCAGATTGCTTCTCTCCTTGATTAGTTTCTATCCACTGTTTCTTGCCTTGCCTTCTGGTGCTTTGGAGAATAAGTTGACCCTCTCCACTTTGTGGCTGCCTCCCAATTATTGGAATATTGCTATCATGTCCTCACTAGTCCTTTTTCCTCTAGGCTAGCCAAACCCAATCCCTGCAATTGTTCTTCATATGTTTTAGTCTCCCAGGCCTTTGATCATCTTAGCTGCTCTTCTTTGCACCTTTTTCTCCCAAAGTCTCAACATCTTTTCTGTAATGTGGTGAGCAAAACTGGATGCAGTATTCCATCTGTAGCCTTACTAAGGCTTTATAAAGCGGTACTAATACTTCACATGATTTTTATTCTACTCCTCTGTTTATACAGCCAAGGATAAACTTTCTTGTATTAGCTTTCTTGGCTGCTGCTGCACACTGCCAACTTGTGTTTAAGTGATCGTCCACTAAGACTCCAAGGTCCCTCTCACAGTTACTGTTTTGGAACCAGGTTTCACCTAATCTGCACTTGTACCTTTGGTTGCAAGCAAGCTATATAGAAGCCAGTTGACGGGTGTTAGATTAGCCCTTGATAGACAAGGTCAATGTCAAACTATATTTAATTTAATTTCAGTTTTGGAGTCTGCAGGACAGGCTTATTCCTCCAAATTTGACCAAATTAAGCGTGTCATGCAAACTCTGTTTTCCTGCTAAGACTGAAAGGATATTTTAGCATGTCCTTTATCAACCAAGAGATAAATGTGTGATTTGAATACATTTAGAAGTCTGAAAGATGAGAAGGAGGTCAGTTTTGTTTAAAAAGCCAAATGGAATTCTTATCCATTATTAACTTGCACCCAGATGCCTGTTCACACAACAACTGGGCACTTCTGTATTGTTGGCTGATGAATGTTTTATTGCTTTCTAGTACTTTAAGGCCAATTCTGAGCAGTAAGGATCAGCAAGCATTTTTCCCTTGAAAGTTTTTAAACAGCTTGCCTATAATACAGCATTTTGATCACACATCTCATAATAACCAGGATTCTTGTGTTCCCTTACTGACACATATCAATAATAGCAATAGCACTTAGACTTATATACTACTTTATAGTGCTTTACAGCCCTCTCTAAGCAGTTTTACAGAATCAGCATAATTGCCCCCAACAATCTGAGTCTTCATTTTATCCACCGAGGCTCTTATGTCTTCATGTAGAATGAAATTTGGTCATTCTGTTATTTCCTTTGGGCTGTTGATTGTGTTTTGCTTACTGCTTCCAACCAGTTGTAAAAAGGACTTGGGCAGCATTATAAAATCAATCAAATAATTAATCTATAGCATGCACACAACAGAATTATCTGCCCCTCAGTTTCAAGTATATCTTACAGGGAAAAGTTTGCTTGTATCACTTAACAATGATAGAAGTATTACTTTGATTGATTGATTGATTGATTGGCTCTTGGGCCATATCAAAGTGCAGAGTTCCAGAAACAAATTATTGCTACAATTTGATAACAGCAATTTAAAATGGAATTGGATAAAATACGACTTAAAATGAAATTGGAATAAAATACAGTCTAAAATGAAAGTGGAATAAAATACAATAATTTAAGATATAGATAAAATATAATAAAATTATATTTCAGCATCACCCCTACAATCTACCCCAATCAGTTCCACATATGCAGATCTCGACCGAACCATTTTGCTTAAGAACTGTACTGTAGTAAATGTTATTTTCATATTCTTGCCACACAGTTGTTTTGATATGGGGATCCCAATGGATAATTTGTTGGGTATATAGACCAAGGGATAGAAGTACTACCAACCCGAGCCAGTCCCAGAGCAGTACAGATATTGGCTATACAGAATCTTCAAACGTGATCCTAATGGCCTCCTACTATTTGTTGTTAGAGAGTATAAATTCATATGAATGATACAAAGATCAGATCTGGGGAAGGCTGGGAAACAGGGGGAAAAAAGCTTTGTGAAGCTTAGCTTCATTTTAGAGGCAGAACACTTCAACATCATACCTGAAACTACCTTCTGCAGATCGTCCCGAAGGTGCTTTTTAAGAGGCAACTGGACTTTCTGTTTTTTCTTCGGAGATGTTTTGCTTCTCATCCAAAAAGCTTCTTCAGCTCTGATGAATGAGAAGCAAAATGTCTTGAAAGAAAAAAAAACCAGAAAGTTCAGTCACCTCTTGAAAAAAGCACCTTTGGGACAACCATGACCTGGGTGATGGAGAATCTCCATTAGACATTTATCTTCTGTAGAACTTTAATTTCCCATTCCTCCATATTCTTTTTTGGGAAGATCTGAGATTTGATCCAGTTTTCTACGCAAGCACAAGAAGGTGATTTAGCATCCCCTGTTCTTTGATGGATGGAATGAAATGCTTCCATGCTAATTCTGATAGGCCAGTTTGGAGGTATGCACCTGAAGCTGTATGGTCTTAATCAATAAAGAATGTTTTTGTATGGTGTTCTCATGTGGTGTTTCATTTCTGGACCCTACGGGACACACAAAAAAAACCCCTTGCAATGTAAATTCCTCTTCCAGCCCAGCAAAAGCTATTTTGATGCACAATAGGCACCGGAGGAGAAAGCATCTCTTGGTGCAGGAAGGAACTAGCTCTTGTGATGCATCTAAAATAGCCCAGAGAATAGCAGGCTGGAAAGCTGTAGAAAAACCAACAATTTCACAGCTTTTTCCACCAGCCTCAGGAGGCCTTCTAAAGTATGAAGATGGGTGAGAAGGAGGGAGAAAGAAAGCTGCACATATTTGCTCGCCATCCCCATTAAAACCAATGGCTACTGTGCAAACTCTCATGCCTTTATCTTAGCTTCCTCTCTGCACACCGAGAGTTCTGCACCTCTGGTTAACCTGAGCAAAATAAAAAAAAATGCATCTTCTCACCATGGTTAAACCTGTGAAGGCCTCACTTCAACTTTCAGTTCTTCAAAATTGGAAAGTGCTTTAACTCCTCTAGATTAGGGAGAGAAAAAAAAAATGAGTAGGAAATTGCAGGAGATGTTGCTATGCAGCCCTTCTTTCCTTCCTCTCTTATTTCTCCTGCCAAAGTCATTCTCGTTTGCTTTCACTGGCCTTGACATGAGAGTAGCCATATTCCCCCACCTTCTTCCTTTCTATGGAAGCAAATGGCAAGCAGAGCAACACATAATAGAGTTACTAGGAAGGCTGAACCTTTGTAATTAGATATTGTTTTTATTGCATCAAACTTTTCTCTCCACCAATGTCCTTTTCATCCTCAGTGTACTAAATTAAATATCTGCCCCTTGTAGAATTTGATTAATCTATACTAGATTAAAATCAAATCATGTACAAAATCAATTTCGCTTAAAGTACAATAATCTCAGCTCATCAAGGTCCTTTTTTCTAATAATAATGAGAAAGGCTTGCCCTTCCTCCTCCTTTCTTTCAGACTGTTTTTTTTTTTTTGCCTTCAGTATTTTACTCAAAGGTTTATTTTCATAGCCAGTCATAGATTATGACCTTATATATCTTTATCATCTCTTATTACAGAAAATTTTGCTAAGAAGCCAAAGGCGAGACAATGTTAGTTATGAATCTCTCTAAAGATTTCCAGGTCAAGTCAATTTTTCCCCCTTTAATTGATACTGTATAAACCTTGAGGGATTTTTTTTTATTTAAGCAAGAATGACAAATATTTAAGCCCTTTTGGGAGGGATTATACTGACATTGGATCATGGGATTATCTGTAACATAAATGTTGGGGAATTTGGACTGGTTTGTCTTCTTGTCAGAAAATAAACCAGGCAGAAAAAAAAGAGGGTCTTACAAATGTTAATCATGTATTCAATCATTTCTTACACTAAGCACATAGAAAAAAAATAGGAGCTGGATGATGCAAACTGAAAGGAAAAAAGGAATGGGTATGGTCATTCTTAGGAATTTGGGATGGGATTTTCCAACTTTGCAGTACCATCTACAAAAAAAAACCCCAATAAATTAATTTGTGCGTTATCTCCCCATGAATAAAACTGGGATATTCCATCTGTTTACCAGATCTGGCTACGAGTACATGTCACAGAAGAGTGAACTGTGGTTCAGAATAGAACCTTGGAGTTCTTCTAGTCCAAACTTGCCCTGCTTAGTCAGGAAACCCTACACCACTTCAGACAAAGGGTTGTCCAATCTCTTCTTAAAAACTTCCAGTGTTGGAGCATTCACAGCCTCTGGAGGGAAGTTGTTCCACTCATTAATTGTTCTTACTGTCAGGAAATTTCTCCTTAGTTCTAGGTTGCTTCTCTCCTTGATTAGTTTTCACCCCAAAACAGGAAGCTTACGCCATCTTATAGATGCAACTTCCACAGTGGCAAGATTTTGCAGATCAAACACAGGTTCTACTTTGTTGTGGTCCATAGCTATCTCCATATTAGAGACTTTGCAATTCATTTTTCTTCTCCCTTCTTGCATTCATATTTGTTTACCAAGCCCTAGCAAGTTCATACCGCAGAGCACATAAGGCTGCCTAAGTTGCTTTGTGAATCCATTTATGTGGTCTCAGCTTGATACATCCTCATGGGGAGTATAATGCTTTGGTTGGCCTATGATCTTATCTTCTTAGAACTGCCCAAGATTAAAGAACAATTGAAATTCATGCCAGTCAAAGATAGAAGAGAAAAGCTGATCTTGGAAGAAGTTGAATTAAATTTATTCCAGTGGGGTGGATGGTCTGCATTCTGTCAGAAAAAAATCCTGTTAAGAAAGTTGCATTCTGCTCGAAAGCTCTTATGTGATTGATATTAATCAAGTGTGACTGATCTTTCCTGACCTCAATCACCAGACCATATTATATAATGGTAATAATGCAAGAGTTTGAGGGGGGAATTAAATCTGCATTAGGGCTCTGCAAGGGGAAGAGCAGAATCTTTCAAACAAAAGCAAGTTTGTTCATTTATTAAAATCTCCATCTTACTGTATCTCCGAGCAACTCATAGTAGCCTGTGCTTTACATTGACCCAATTTAAGTTGAGAATAGTTTCACACATTGTAGCCAAGGTGCAAACAGATAATAATTTTCATTATCCGCAGCCCTTAAAGTCAAGTGTGAGTGCATTTTTAGCTTAGTAGGGATATATCTATTTCAGACATCATTGAGCTTAGAAAGTGAGTTGGCTCAGTGGCTTAATGACACTGGATATGGTCTTTGTTCCAGAAGTTTGAGCCCTAAACCTGAATAGTGAGGTGAGCTCCTGTCTCTTGCCTCAGCTTCTTCTCGCCTAGCAGTTCAAAAACATGCTCTATGCAAGGAGATAAACAGGTACCACTTTGGTGAGGAGACAAGTTGGTACTTCATGCCGGCGGTCAGATTCCTGCCAGCTCTGAACCTTCCTTGTTGTAATACTCATTTTCAAGGCAGCTGCGGCAGAGGACAGGGTCTGGGATGACACTGCAGGAAGAGCCACTTATCTTTCTACCTGGTGCAAAGCTACCTTGGGAAATGCGTGAACATGTACCACAAAAATGTAGCTACTCCATGGGCAGCTAGGCTACTCCTCTGCATTTGTTTTATGTTTTCCTGGCTAATGTACTAATGCTACATGCTAAGTAAATAAATAAATGAATAAATCATTGAGTTTTGCAAACAATTCAACAAGCACCTGATGAGCAATCTGCTAAAACAAAGCAAGGCTATGCCACACAATTGAAAGAAAACTGGGAAGCCTGTATTTGTGGAGTCTGTAGGCACGAACAAAGAGTGTTTATTCACAGAGTATACGCACGTGTAGCAGTTGTGTCCATTCTAGGTAGTTAGAGAACTGATAACAGTAATGAAGAGTTGGGCAGCCTGCATACCTCAGCTAGAAATTAGAAATAGGGATGGCCAGGAGTAATTAGAATGTGCATTAGATAACTCCGGGATAGGGGTGGGATTCAAATGTTGTAACAACTGGTTCTGTGGGTGTGGCTAGGTGGGTGTGGGCATGTGGCTGGGTGGGCATGGCTTCTTTTTTTTTGAAGCACCCTCCCCCCATTTTTGGACCTTCTGGACAATCTGGAACGGTGCCACCTGCAGTCTGATCTAAGCATAGTAACACAAAATTGTCTTCTACAACATCTTACCTGTCAACAATTTCTTCAGCCTCAATCACAACAATACTTGGGCAAACAATCGATACAAACTCAAGGTAAACTGCTCCAAACTCAATTGCAGAAATATGACTTCAGCAACAGAGTGGTCAACGCCTGGAATGCCCTGCCCGACTTCGTTGTTACAGCCTCAACCCCTCACAGTTTCAACCTCAAACTGTCTACCATGGACCTCACTCCATTCTTAAGAGGTCCTTAAAGGGGGCATGCATAAGCACCAGTGTGCCTACTGTCCCTGCCTTATTGTCCCCATTTATCTGTATTTATTTCCTTTGTTCATATTTATGTTCATACCTGTACTTGTTGTCTTGTACATGTTTGACAAACAAATAAAATAAAATAAAATCCCAAGCAAAATATATATTCTGGCTACTCAAACTAGGCCCTTAAGAGGAACCCTTTTGTGGCAAAGCAGGAGACAGTCTGCCTCCACTAGATACCCAAGTGGCTAACCTCCAGTCTCCACGAAGCTCATATAGCCTATTCTCATGTCACATACCAGGTCAGTCTTGTCAGCCCATATTGCAAAGCAAGAGAAGAGAATGGAAGCACTCTCCACGTTTCACTCCAGCAGGAAGGAGATGAATGGCAGTCCTAAAGTATACATTTAAAAATGTAAAAAAAAAATACAGTATGTCTTGTTATCACTGCATTATCTACCTCCTAAGCAAAGTGCTTCTTCAAAAGAGGCTAAAATTTGACTCTGACCTTCCAAAATGCAACCTGATTGGAAACTTTTGCATATTTGAGATTGTACATGTATCTGGGCAAGAATCTAAACTCAAATTGACTTTAGGACCGGCTGTTCTCATTATTCTCAGCAAAGTTCATGCCTTATGGCAATTGCACAAAGCATAAATAATGGAAGTGCACTAAGAGACCTTCCTACATTGGCATTCAATTCCTGTTCAGTCAGAAATAAAGGACTTTCGTCACACTACGTGAAGATCTTCCTTCATCTTGTGTAATGTTGCTATAAACAGAACTTATACTTCATACTTTACTCCTGGATTACAGAATGCTATTTAGACCAGAGAAGGATTGATATAGAATTCCATCTTGAAAAGAATGGATCAATAGACTTGATTTTCCCCCCCTAATCCATACATGCAATAAAATATCTGTATGGACCCATTCATTCCACTGAATCCAATTTTGTATTCCCTAAAAATGCTGACTTGTTTCTCATGCTAAGCCAAAAGGCAGATTTATCAAGCTCCCAAACTCAACTGAGCCTGCAATCTTCAACAGGCTTACAAGGGGCAAGCTCTGCTTGCTAAGACATAAATATGACAGAGAGAAAGTGCTTAGTTGATATTCTGTCTCAATGTGAATTTCACGGTGTTGCATTGGACACAGAATGTGTGTCCTGACACAACTGGAAAGTGTTGTGCTTTGCAATATTGGGTAACACTTAGGCACCAACTGACACAGAAACACTTGTATAAAAAATACTGAGGTTCTAGAAAGAGTGCAGAGAAGAGAAACAAAGACTGGGGACTGGAGGCTAAAACATATAAAGAACGGTTGCAGGAACTGGATATGCCCAGTTTAATGAAAAGAAGAACTAGGATCAACCGATTCTCCAAAGCACCTAAGGCAGGACAATGAGCAAGGGATGGAAATTGATTAAGGTGAAATCCAAACTAGAACTAAGGAGGAATTTCCTAGCAGGTACAAGAATGAATCAGTGGAATAAGTTGCCTCCAGAAGTTGTGGGTGCTCCAAAACTGGAGATTTTTAAGAAGAGATTGGACAATCATTTGTATAAGATGGTATAGGGTTTCCTCCCTGAGCAGGAGGTTGGACTAGAACAGGGGTCACCAAACTTTTGGACCCCAGGAACCACCAAACTCATAATTTTAAATCCCATGGACCAGAGACCCTGGGAAAATCCCAAAAAAAGTCTGCAGGAAAATTCCCCACCCCGTTTTCCTACCGATCGATCATTCTTTATTTGGGATTGCAGGATACCATCTCCACCTCCGTTCTTGGGGGGTGGGGGAGAGACTTTTGGATTCATGCAAGGAAAGCAGCAGAAGCAGCAGAACTCTTTCTTTCTCTCCCCCAAACTCCGCCAGAAATGAGTCTTTGCTGGTACAGCCTCTTGGAGCAGAATACCTTGAAGGGTCCCAAAGACTCATTTCTGGCAGAGTTTGGGGGAAAGAAAGAAAGACTTTTGCTGCTTTTCTTGTGTGCAGCCAAAAGCAGAAGAAGAAAGAAACAGAAAGAAGCAGCCTGGTGGCCAGGCCAGGCACGTGGGATGAGTGGGGAAAGTTACCCCCCTCTACACTTTCCCCCCTACCCTCACCACCTCGTGTTGTTCGCAATGCAAGCGATGCAAGCCTTGTGTTCCCGCGGGCCATGTGGGCAGCGCAGCCTTGTGTTCCTGCGCAGCCTGGATTAATTGCTTTGGGGGTGACATTTCTCTGTGGAACACCAAAATTTTCTCATGGACCACCAGTGGTCCCCAGCCCACTGGTTGGTGACCACTGGACTAGAAGACCTCCAAGGTCCCTTCCAACTCTGTTATTCTATATAAATTTGACGAGCACAAAATTGGTTGGATCTGATTTTGTATTCATTGAGTTATTAACATAACTCATTGTGTAAAGGAATAATAATAGTGGCATGCTTCTCATTTTGCCTCTTCCAGGAACTCCAGCCCAGTGTGCTTCATTCTTATGGAAGTGGCAAGCTTCATTTGTGCTACATTCTAAAATTGGATTGAGCATTTCTGTATATTTCGTGGCACAATTGTTTGAATAAATGCATTAAGAGTGCTAAAATCCCAAAGCCCAACTCTTTTTTTTTCTGTTCACAAAAGGAAGAGGGAAAAGGCAACAGAATGTGTGACATGTTTAACTAACCTAAATATGAAGCTCCATTGTTAAGACTGATTGTAAATATTTACTCGCACAAAAAGACATGGCTAACTGCAGCCACAATGGCTATGTCCTACAATTCATAGAAACACTTTAATGTTAAACATGTTTATTCTTCTTGTAAACTGCTGCTAAAGTTAAACTGTTGCTAA
Source organism: Naja naja (assembly GCA_009733165.1). Classification (NCBI taxonomy): domain Eukaryota; kingdom Metazoa; phylum Chordata; class Lepidosauria; order Squamata; family Elapidae; genus Naja; species Naja naja. The sequence continues at coordinate 43,970,033 of CM019153.1, read as the reverse complement.
AGTTAATCTGCCCATTTCCTCAACAAGAGGAGAATTGAATATGTTGAGCTAGGAATATCAGAGATTAAACCCACATTTTCTTGCCAGATTATTTATTTACTTAGCATATGACATTTTTTGCCAGAAATATACTGGAATTTCAAAACAATTATGATTTCATTCCATTTAAAAAGAAGTGCATCCTGTCAGAAAGATGTTGTGGTGACACTGGAACCCTTCAGTTCATTCACACAAAGTTAATGTTTAGCAGAGCACATATGTAAATTCAACAGCATTTATCTACAGAAATATATTTCTGCTTCCAAAAGGCAAGTGACCCCAAAGGTTCAGACATCCTGTTTTGCTGGGAAAATCCTAAATTAGTTCCCTACAAAGCGACCTTGACTATGTGTCAGAATGGTCATGCAATTGGCAACTACAAATTTCACCTAACAAATGTTCTGTCCAACAAAATCCGAACACCAAATACAAGTTGGACGGAAGCGATCTTGTAGACCACTCTGTCAAGGACCTAGGAGTACTCATCTCAAACAATCTAAGCCCCAGAGCTTACCGTAACAGCATTGCCAAAAAGGCTTTAAGAGTTGTTAACCTTATTTTGTGAAGCTTCTTCTCCGGCAACATTGCATTGTTAACTAGGGCATACAAAACCTTTGCCAGACCAATTCTCGAACACACCTCATCCGCCTGGAACCTGCACTGTATATCGGACATTAACACAATTGAGCGGGTTCAGAGGTATTTCTTGAGAAGAGTACTCCACTCCTCCACTCAATAAAATTCCCTGTGCCTCCAGGTTCGAAATTTTGGGCCTGGACAATCTGGAACTGTGTCGCTTGTGGTCCGATCTAAGTATAGTACACAAAATTGTCTGTTACAATGTCTTACCTGTCAACAACTTCTTCAGGCTCAATCACAACAATACTTGGGCAAACAACGGATACAAATGCAAGGTAAACTGCTCCAATCTCGACTACAGAAAATATGACTTCAGCAACAGAGTAGTCAACACCTGGAATGCCCTACCTGACTCTGTTGTTACAGCCCCAACCCCTCACAGCTTCAACCTCAAACTGTCTACCGTGGACCTCACCCCATTCCTAAGAGGTCCTTCAAGGGGGTGTTCATAAGCACACCAGTGTGTTTACCATCCCTGTCTTACTATCCCCATTTATCTGTATTTACTCCCTTTGTTCTTGTTATGTTCATACCTACACTTGTTATCTTGTACATGTTTGACAAACAAACAAATAAAAATAAATAAATATAAAATAAAACTTCAGAGAATCTATGTCCACCTCTACAAGAATCTGAACAGTACCAGTGATTTCTGATTCCTCTGAATTTCTGTTTTTTCTGAATTTCTGAATTTCCTCTGAATTTCTGAAGACCAGGTAGGAGAACCTCAACTTGAATTCTTATATAGATAAGGCAAACAATATCAGTACAGAAAAAAATGCAACCCATTCCTTTCTTTTGTTTGCATTTTGAGAATTCAAGTTACTTAAAAAGGTAAGTTTATATGCATTCACAAGACAGAATTGTAGTTCTGGAAGGAGGGTTTACTGGGCACTGGAGCATTCAAATCTGGGCTGCAAATTTCCAAGAGTTAAATGACAGAAGCAAAAGGGTGTTATTTTCTGAATCTTTTGCTATCTGAAATACAGTATCTCTTCTCCGTCACTTCATTACTGGAGTCTCCATCATTGGAGGCTTTTAAGAAGAGACTGGACAGCCATTTGTCTGGAATGGTATTAGGTTCTCCTGCTTAAGCAAAGGGTTGGACTAGAAGACCTCCATGATCCCTTCCAACTCTGATATTCTTTTTATTCTACTAAGCCTGTCTCTTTACAATGCATTTTGATCACCAACTGCAACCTTAATTTTTTTTTGATGCTTTGTTAGCTTGTTGAAAGTTGAATAGTTCTGATGTTCCTTCCTTAGTGAGCCTGCCATTTCTTCCATACCCAGCACTCCATTATGATAGGCAGATAATCCTGATCCTTGCTAGCTGAACTGATTGTAATTGTTAGAAACTGCATTTTCAAACTCCTGCTAGTCATTTCTTGGACTGCTTTTTTTCCCCCTTACATTTCAGTTTACAAAGCGAAGAGAGAGAGGCTTATTTGCAGAAAGAATGTTGTCGCTTATTTTCCCCCACCTCATTTAAAACAGTAGTTTCTAATTCAGGATGCAGTGCCTTGTAGAGAGGGCAAATAGACAATTCAATTGCCTTAAATTTGCAGCTTTGTGGTTTAGGATTATCCTGTAGATTCTTTAATTTTCAACCACACGAAGAAAGGAGGAACAGAATATTGTCTGCCTATTTTTTAATTCTATATATTGTGATTACTTTGCAAAAAGATGTATATTCAATAGAGGCATATTATTACATACTAGAGAAACTAATGAAATGAGGCTTGCCAGTTGTGTTCTTCTGCTGGTAACAATATGTATGCATCTTTAGAAAGATGTTTGTAATGGTATTGACATGGTTTACATTTTTTTAAAAAAAATCCTGGATCGTCAGTTCAAAAGACAAACTATCCTAAAACGCTGGTATTTTCTGCTGGTTTTGCATCCAAACATTAATGAGCTTTGACCTCTGCTTAGCTTCTGAGATTAGCCGAGGGACAGCCATCTGCTATGGATTTTATCAATGTGCTAAATTTAATTTACTGTACTTCCTGAGGTTACTGAAACCATCCAGTCGTATTACAATTTCCCTGTCTTGCATTGAGGCCACAATACACAACTTCCTACACTGGCCATAGTCATTTCTACACCAAGTGTGGAAAATTTACAAAGACAGAAAACTTTTGGCGTAGACTTCTTCCACCAGAGATACGATCTGGTGCCTTCTCATATTTTTTTTATAACATTTGTTTTTTAAAGCACAGTGTTTTTAATGAAGAGAAAAGCTTAAATTGCCTTTCACAGCCTTCTGTGTGTATTTTGTTTAGATTTTAGTTAGAATGGCTGGCCACGAAAAATGGATTGCTCAGGTTTTCTGGCCCCACCTGTTCTTTATTGTATTTTTCCCCTTTATTTTAATATTGATAGCATTGAATCAATTTTATCTTATTTCATATGCTTCTTGGGAAAATGTTGTATTTTGAAAAAGGGCAATATGTCTGAGATTGTAAGTATTTATATATATGCATGGGCAACACGTACTTACAGCTGTTTGCAAAGTTGGAAATAAGACTTTGGTGATGCAGATTTTATTTTCTCACCATCATATTGAAAACTAAGCCCATCTCTGTGTTTCATTTTTCATTTCTAATGACATAATTTGAACCAAATCAAACTTTGTGTATGATAAACTATATAATAACCAATGTTATACTCTGCCTGGTCATCCTTTAAACTGTTATATCCTAGGAAGTCTTGATTATTTGGGGTGTTTAACCTCAGTGACAGATATGCGGCTTCAAAACAGAAATGGGGAAAAAATGAAATGTTTGTAATATTCCTTTTTCTTTTTATACATGCAGCTTTAGGCACAATGCTAGAAATAGATCCCTTTTTACATTAATCGATATTGGGTGTTGAATATTTCAATACATATTTCCAATTTCAATACATATTTCTATAGGTTTTCAAATTAAACTCCCTTCCCAATCTTTGGAATTAAATTCAAAAAAATTCCCAAATCATCAATACTGACATTTAACCAAATACCCACAGAATGAATTAAATTAATTAATTAAAAAACATTTAACATTATATTAAAGAATGTTTAATTAGAGAACATTAAGGAATGTTGTAATATCATGTGATTTAATTCAAACTTCTGCTGTTTTTATTGTGATTTAATTCAAACTTTAGGTAACATGTTACTTGCACTATCATGTGATTTCATTAAAGAAATATCCAGCAGTGTAGTTCTCTCTTTGCATTTTCTCTCAAAGGAGCTAAAACCAGCATTTCTTAACTCAATCTTTGTGGCTGTTCACTTCTCACATGGCCTGGTTCCGAATAGGCCGATGGCTTGGGGGTTTGAGTCCCCTGTCCTAACTGATTATTTATTTATTAGATTTAGATTTATTAGATTTATTTATTTATTAGATTTATATCCCGCCTCACTTCCCCCAAAGGGGAACTCAAGGTGGCGATTATGTTATGATTATGATTATGTTTCTCTATAACTTTCTCAGAAGTCAGTTAAACTGAGAATGGCAGAAAATATCTCCAGTTGTATACCATGATGCAATGCTCCACACCAGTGTTTTTATTGCCATAGAATTTGAGAAGGAGAAATCTGAAAATGGCTGCTGTATGGAGAATGTTTCCTTGGTGACAAAACAGCGACTAACAGTAGCCATCACCACTTCCAAACACTCAACTTAGCAGCCGGCAGAAGGAGGCAGATCCGACCCATTTACTTTCGGCTTTTGAACAAATATAATTCCAAAACACGAGGGCTGCAGGCTTGCCATTTTAATTTTCTAAGAATACCTATGATGTCCATGTAGTACTATAATAATAATTGGAAACTAATGCAGGAAATACTAATGCTGATGGTAGGATGTGTGGGTGATAAGGCTTTGCTTTGAAGATGCCAGCTTCCAGTCATCCTGTGATGCTTTATTTATTTATTTCTAAGGAGCAAGCAAAAGAAAGGAATGATTTCATAAATGTATTGCTGCTGGGGGAAACCATGTCAGGAATCCCAGAATTATTCTGTGTCTGTTCTTTGTCAGCAGAATAAGGGATGAGCTGTGTTCCTCCACTCCATGTGATAGTCTACAGAGTAAAATCTGTGTCTATTGCTATGCCAGATGTTGGCTTAATAAAAGATATCAATTTGCCTAGTTTGTCTCTCATTCTCTGAAACCAATATAGCAGCAATAATCAACCCCTAACTGTCTTTCATAGGTCATCTGTTTAATCCTCATTCAATTCCGATGCCATTATGCTGGATCAGTGTCAGAAGTAACAGAAGGTTTTGACTTTAAATATGATTTCTGTCTCCAAATTGCCAATCTCCAATTTAGTTAGCTGCTGCCAGCCAGGGTACTGTCAGATCAACATCACATTCCTTTGTTCTTCAGAGGATAAGCCTAATGGTCTAATCTGTTCACGGAATTCAAATGGCTGAAAATGAAACTCATTTTCTTTGAAGAAATACAGAGAAAGAACACAACTCAGCAAGTAGGTTTTTTTTCCAATGTATTTGACAGAAATAAACTACTTTTATGGGGATGGTACAGAATAGCTACCTCTCCATTTGAATTTGGAGGAAGTTCTCATTCTTTTAAATCTACTGTCTGCCGTTCTAGCCAATTTTTCAAATTTGCATTGCTTTTGTTTTAATTGATTTCTTTTGATTTGGCATGACCTGCCCAAAGTTAGGTGGCATAAAACATTAATAAATTATGGTTATCTGTCCTCCCAAATGAGTATACATGAAATAGTAACCTGTAAACTATCTCTGAATGTATGGATCTAAGAACATGGCATTCATTCCAGCAAAGATTTGAGTGCAATTTGATATGGATAAAACTAACTCCTATCTTCCTGATATTCCTCAACCCAAGGGCCTTCCAATGTCCCAGAAGCAAGAGTATTTTAATTTTATCCACCACCACCACCACAACCATCATGATCAATCTTCAAATCTATTATAGCCCTCCAACTCCAGCATCTTTGCTGCTTGGACAATTTACTAACACATTGCTATTAACTGATGCTACCAGAATTCTGTTCCATTTAGTCCAGCTCATTTATAGAGCCTTAGATAGGAGAACATCAGAAACATCAGAAAGACAAGGGTTGTTTTTATCCCTAATTCAACAAGGGTTCCACCCCATGGAGGCCTGTGAAATGAAAGGACTATACACCTTTATCAGCAGTACAGTTAACAATTTCAAGAGCTTAATAGCAACTGTTAGCCTCTCATTAAAATAAAAATCTTGAGAAGAGGCAGGATGAACAATTCACTCTGAAATAAAGTAGATCTCTCGCTCAAATAGATGTGGCTGAATTGTATATGCACAGTAGCCCTTAGCAACAAGTGGAAATTAACTACAGTAATTGTTTTTTTCCCACCCTTTTCTGTATTTAATACAGGTCTTATAAAAGAGCCAGCATGAACAGTGAATGCTATTGAAGGAGAGAACTGCATAGACCTGCAGAGTTATCCAAGTTGGAACTTTGGGAGTTGTGATAGTTCCAATTCATCTTGAGAGAAGAAAGGTGAGTTGCCACCAAGGAGATATTCATTCGAAGAGTTACTGCTATAACAACATTTCCAAATTTGGAGAAGCAGAACAAACACTCTCTCTCTCTCTCCTTCTCTCCCTCCCTCCCTCTATTTCTCTTCGTCTCTTTTACTTTTTTGCTCTCTTCTGCACAATAGGAACACCAATACTTCAAATAATATCTGTGGGTTTTGAGATACTAGCCCCTCTCTTTCTCTCTTCCCAGATGGCACGTTACATGCAGGCATATTGTAGAAATTCAGACTGATAGCTCAAGGAATTGTAACTGTAAAGAAGGGAGGAAGGTGTGTAGAAATGAAAGAGGCACTATATTACAAGCCACATTTTCCCTCTACCTGCAAGAAATTCCAGGAGTCAGCATTGTCTAAAACTTAGGAATTACTCTGTGGATAATGAAAGAAGCCTTTCTTTGACTCTCTGTGTGGTTCTTTCTCTCTGTAGATTTTTCCAGCTCACTGAAGTTTGTGGACTTAGGTCCAGGATGAAAAGCACTGAACAAATGTCCTCATAGTTCAACATGATAAGTTTCTTCTCCCCCCCAAAGAATCCTTAAGTTTGCAGAATGCTGCCCATTTTACATTCTACTACTTTGACTGAACTACATAAATTCTCATGATCTTCAGAAAAGAGCATTTGAGGAATGTGGTAGAAGATTGTTGGGAAGAGTACTAAGAAAGTATCTGTTGTGTGACTCCATCTTACTTCTTTGGATTCAAGTCTTTCATTTCTGAGGATAAGAGCCACCAACACGCCTCTTATTATTTAAAAAAAGTCATCAGCATTAAGGGGATTGCAAAATGCAGTGTTAATAAATAAACCTTCTAAGGTTCTTGATGCACATTAACTGGGGTCCCAATACCATAAATATAATTTAAAAAAAACTACACACACATTTTCACAGTTGTGGAAGAAGAGAAATTTGGTAGAACTGCTTGAATCATGTTATCTTCTCTGAAGGGTTTGGAAACACAATTTATTTATTTTTTTCTGCTATAAAGCTACCTTTCTGATTACTTACTAAAAATAAATAAACATACTCAAGATCAAGGATAAGAACTAGAGGAAGCTTTTCCTTCCCTTCTCCGTCAACTACTCAGAGCAATACACACACAATCTTCCAGCAATATGGCATATTTGCTTCAGATAAGCACCTTCACTTGTCCTTCAGAAGCAATACACATTTAAGCTGCACCGATAAGCTCACTCAAGACATGGATGAGAGGAGAAGTCATCTCAGAGCACTTGTAAGCCATCTCTGCTTCTGTTCCCCAGTTCGTCAAAAACAAATTGAAGATGATTTGCAATTGTATTTCATCCTTGTAACTGAGCCATGCTGAAAACAAGGAATAACATTTCTGTCCTGCCCAAAGCTCCCATATTTGCAGCAGAAGCAACACCAACAAAAACATCTTTGCTTGTATGCAGACATAAATGTACATGCTCATCTTTTTCGAGGAGGAGGAGAAAAAGGATAACGATAAGAAGGAGGAGGAGGAGGAGGAGGAGGAGGAGGAGGAGGAGGAGGAAGAAGAAGAAGAAGAAGAAGAAGAAGAAGAAGAAGAAGAAGAAGAAGAAGAAGAAGAAGAAGAAGAAGAAGAAGAAGAAGACAACCTTTGAAGTTATTACCATCTAAAGAACTGCTATGGTCATTGAAGTCCATAAGCCAAGAAGCAACATTTTGATAAATAAGGAACTGATCAATCTACAAACTTCAATGTAGTCTGAAGTATGTTACAGCTGAGCTTAAAATAGATCAGTTTAGTTACTGAGCAGGAACCTTAGATCAACTTGGGATGGGGCTGATTCTGGAATGGATCAGTTTCTGGAAGTCCAAAGCAACTGAGAATCAAAATGTTTTAAGAACATTGATGTAACTCATCAACCCCACATTAAGGAAGAAAGAACACTTTTTCAGTCACTTGGGCATACTTCTCACCTCCTGCCAATGAAACGAACCACACTTCCACAAATCTTCTCACCGCAATGAGTTCCTTCTCATCTATGGTGATTCTAACAAAGCTGAGCTTTCACACTATGTTTTTTTTTCCTTAGAGAATAGTTCCCTGCCCACCCAAAGGTTTGCTGAGATACAGCCTTGCACATATCAGGACAAAGAGTTTGATTACTGTTATGTGCAAGTAATGCTAAGTCCAGAATGTAAAAGCTGTGTATTTTTGCATTCATGAATACAAAAATTTTTTTTTTGAAAGCCTGATGTTTTCAGTCAGTGAGAAAATTTCCAAGGAAACAAAGGTTTGGCCTCATAGTTAGGAGCAACAGACTAACCTAATTATAGAGCTTAATGCCAACTGGGGGCTACCAGGAAGGGAATAGCAAAATGGACAATGTACTATATTTGGTGCAAATGCTGTAACAATAGATATATTTACTCCTCAATTTACACCTCAGATTAGATGTTGCTTTCTTTTTAGTAGTTCCAAAGACTGCAGAGATACAAGTTAGAAGTGAGAAGGGGGGAACATTTTCCACCTCCATTCCCAGAGCAAACTGCTTTCACCTTATGATTTAAGAGCCTACATTTAATTTTCTTTTAGCCTTTAGTGGTGAAGCCCTTTCTAGTGGGAATCAATTTAACTCACGCTCCCTCCTCTCTCCATTCTTCTCAGCACCAACTTTTTTGATGCCTCAGGAAAACCTCAGCTTGGAACAGCAGTGCTTTTGTGGGATGGGGGAAGGGCGAGAAAAAGAATCCCTAAACTGAAGTTATTTTATATTGCAAGATGGGGATTTGAGAACATTCCCCCAGGCAGTAATTTCCCCCCTGCCTCCTAACCGTGCAATATTCTGACTTCAGTTCTTATAATGGCAAAATTTCACACAATTTCATTGGCTGGTGTGCTAAAAAAATATTTTTTTTACACAAATCTGGTTATTGAACTAATACTATAATAATTTAATATTCATGGCTTAGGACCGGGATACTTACGGGAGACCCTGCTGCCAGCAACTGTTTCCCATCGTCCTGTGTGCTCTCACAGACAGGGCCTCCTTGGGGTTCCGTCAGCCAGACAATGTCAGCTGGCGACCCCTAGGAGTAGGGTCTTCCCTGTGGGAGCACCCACCCTATGAAACCGACTGCCCTGGAGCTTCAGGTGGCCCCTGACCTCCGCTCTTTCCGTCGGGGCCTAAAAACATGGTTGTTCCAACTCGCTGACCTGGACTGAGGGAGGGGATGGGAGTTTTAATGATTGTTTTTAGTGTCTTGATTGTAAATTGGGTTTCTTATTTAATTTCTTTTTAATTGTATATTTTGTACTGTTTTTATGGTTGCACGCTGCCCCAAGTCCTCAGGGAGATGGGGCGGCTTAGAAATCCAATCAATCAATCAATCAATCAATCAATAAATTTATTTATTAAACTTGCATGCCGCACAACTCTCAATAGTATGGTTGGATAAATAAGAAATAGTTGTCTATAAATTCTTAGCTCTCCTACTGAATCTGATAAAGTTAAAAAAAATCCTGGCAGGCAGGCAGGCAGGCAGGCAGGCAGGCAGGCAGGCAGGGAGTTTTATAACCAAGTTATCAGAATTCTAACACAATTATGGAAAAGTCTATAGGAGATTCCTCCAAGGTACCATTTCATGCAAAGTGGAGTCCAACTTTTTTTTTAAAAAAAGGTTTTAAATTCCTGTTCAGACTAAAAGAAATTTCGCAGGAGTCTACTCTCAACAAAATGTCGGTCAAGGCAATTTTGGTATGTTTTTTTTTTACAGCTGAAGTGATACCAATGATGAATTTCACATGAGTACAAGATATATCAGGCAAAAGCATGGAATTATTTACCACTTGCTCTGTTTCCCTACCATTCAGAAATTCACCATTTGCCAGGAGTCTGGGATCTTCAACACATGTTGTTTTATTCACAGGTAGGTCAATCTATGAAATTTCTCCTGGCACCTGCTCTGCCTCTTTGGTGTAAACCTGTCTCAAAAGCAGAAGTTGCTCTTGGAAAACAAGGGCATATTACAGATATTGTGAGTGATTTGTCCTGTTTTATAAGCCAAGCTGGCATCTCCTACGAAGTGGCAGAAAGCAAAATGCCTGCAAGTAACTATTAGCCAAAAGAATATCCAGGTTTTAAGCTGGAGATCCATCTGATAGGGAGTGGTGGGGAAGGAAGCTTTAATCTACTGTGAGAACACTGAAATTGTTGAATCAGTGCACAGCATAAATTCTAACAAATGTCGACCATTGATAGAATAGAATAAAGAAAGCTGTGAGATTTTTTTGCAGGGAGAAGTCCTGTTGAGGCCTATCTTTTTTTGTTGAGAAATCTCTACTGTGAAAGAAAGATGATTCTTCATATCTTTTTTCTCTCTCTAGAGGACAGTTTATAGGGTTGTTGCACAGGAAGGCTCCTGGTAAATTCCTTTAGATAAAATTCTTTTTCTGCAGAAATTTAGAAGCGCTCTTGGCTGTCTGTTTTAACAGCTGGAACCCACGAATACAAATATATACTTCTCATAGCAAAAAGACCAAAAAAAAAAAAAATCCCAAATCTTTATTTTCTTTTTGTCACCACCTAGTGGCCATCAGGGGTTTTGCAGACTAGATTTGGATGCAACAGGCACACAAAATTAGAATTAGGTAGCATCTAAATCTCGTAGAATGAGTAAAAAAAGTATTAAGAGGGTCATGTGAAAACTGATCATCTAAACATGATGTGTTGCTTAATAAGGAAGATCTTGGGATCCGGAGTTTGTGTTTTCTTTGTTCAGTGTATGTCTTCTAAGTCAGTAGCCATGGATGAGAACTTAATTCCCTCACTGATGGTCTTCTTAGGTCAGGGAAGCAATATATATCTGAGGGTCATGGTACACTTTGAAAAAATAGAAAATAGTGAGAAGTTTAATTGGTGCAGCCAACAGAAGATTAACAAATATTGGTGCAGTTGACATAATTCAACTTTTAGACATCTTTGGCCTCCATGATTGAATCTTCATTGACATTGCAACGATTTTGGGGAGAAACCCCTGAAATTGGTGTGTCAAGAGTTGGTACATTCCAATGACTCTCTGACCTCCACCTATTTTTATTTTTTGACTGATGGGGTTCTTGAATAAGCAATGAAACATCTCAGATGAACAAAGAAAGGTCCAGTTGCCATGATTCAAAACTTTTAGACACAGTCAGTGGCTTTGTTCCCACAACTGTTGGGACCTAATCCCACAATTGCAGTTCTATGTTATTCGGACCCACCCAGATTGTTCATGAACTCTCCAAGAAAAGGCTTCATGGCCTCTTTAAGCATTTCTCAACTAGCCAAGTAGGTAGCAGTAGAATATAGAATAACCTTGGAAATCTCCTACTGGTAGTACAGTCCCCTGCTCAAAAGGACCGCTATACAATTCCAGACAAAGGGCCCTCCAATTTCTTCTTAATATCCTCCAGTGATGGAGCACTGGAGAACTGAAGAACTTCTAGAGACAAGCCATTCCATTGCTTAATTGTTCTTACTGTCAGGAAATTTCTCCTTAATTCTAGGTTGTCCATCTCTCTGATAAGTTCCCATTTTTGTCCAGCCCTCCAGGGTGTCAGCCTTGGAAGACATATTTTACTCAGAAGCTTCAAGGCTGCCACATTCAGTGCCTGGGAATTTGGGAGGGGGGATTTCATAGTGAAGTAGAAGATTAGACATAACAACATTCTTTCTCAGAGAGTCAAGGACATGTTGCACCTGGAAAGGAGTGTCTGGAGGGATGTCTCCAATTGGGACGAAGTTTTGATTGGACCATGTGATGGACTGGTGGGTGCAGGGGATGGATCTTTGATTTTCTTTTGGGATGGGAAAACCTGGAGCTCTCAGATTCAGGTTTTCCCAGGTGTGCCAAAATGACAACTCTAATAAAATGGAACTTTGAGGAAATGTTTGGATTGGAGTTTACTGGTTTGGAGTTGGTTAGTTAGAATGCTGACACAGGGCTTTGTAGAATAGGTCAACCCCCTCTTCTCTGTGACAGCCCCTCAAATATTGGGCAACTGGTATCCTGTCACACTTAGTCCTTCTCTTTTTTAGATTAGTCATTCCCAGTTCTCACCACCGTTTATCATATGGTTTCGCTGCCAAAGCCCGTTAGTTTGCAAATTGTATTTTACCTATCTTGACAACAAGCACTGTACTGGAGGGGATGCTTTTTCAGCTGATCCTTCTCTCCAACTTGTTCCTACTTTACAAAGCAGGTCAACTGGCTAGGTTTAATAATTTCCACAAGGAAATGGACTGGCTGGAATTTCAGGCAACATCAGGCTATTGGGAATCAGTTTACTGGGTCAGTTAAAGACACACATTTACACTGACCCAATTAGTTGTGTTGTGAAAATGGCCAATGCAATAGTACAGGCATTAAAAAGAATAGCCTCTTGACTATTGCATGAACGGGGGGAACAACATAGAGAGAGACATAAATGAAAAGTAAATTATCTATCACCCATAGATTAGAATATACATTTTCCAGAGCTGGAGTTGTTAAAATATACCTAGGAGTCCTACCAGAATATTTTCATTAGTTCCACAGGAATGACAATGGGCTACCAATCACTCAGTTTAATGAAATCTCAGCTTCTAAGAAAAGCAGTATTCCATCTTCTTCATGCAGTTATTTATATATGAGAAGAGGGCACTGAAAGCCAAAATAATAATAATAAAAATAATAGTAAAAAAAAAACCTTCGAACATAAAACTACATTTTGACTAAAGTGCCCCAGAGCAGACCCGGTATTCAGCGCTAGCCAGATCATTTCATTTCCTCTTGCAGAAAATCTTTCCCAGCTTTTATGCCACAAAGCAAACGATGAATATAAATTTTTGCAACATCAGCCTACAATAAAAAAAACACTCTTCTTGATCCAAAAATGAAATGGTTACAACAGTAGTCTTTTCATTTTTCTCCTCCCCCGCTTTGGATTGGGGTATTGTGAGCATTATCATTCTGCAATGCATCTCCCCACTTTTCAAATCCTGGTGACATCTTTTTTTTAATGGGTAGGAAGTGATTCCAAAGTATGCTGGGCATTGGGCAGGAACAGAGTTCTCTTTGGATTGCAAAGAGGCTTCTCTTTGGATTTTCAAGGCTCTTTTCAGACACATTAGGAGGGAGAGAGAGCACTACTTAAAAATAAAATTATTTCCAATCTTTTTATAGCTCCCAGCTTAAACTTCTTCTATCAGGAATATCTTATCATACTGGAAAAACACACAGTTTATGAACATTCTTCTGGCACTGCAACTTGAAAGAAGTCCATTTCCTTCCTTCCTTCCTTCCTTCCTTCCTTCCTTCCTTCCTTCCTTCCTTCCTTCCTTCCTTCTCTCCTCCTCCTTCTCTTTCTCCTCCTCCTCACATTCAGGCTACTACTTTTCCAAGTTTATCAGTTCAAGTCAGTACCTCAAAGAATATGCCACAATCTACATCATTTGACGTCTGTTACATAAAAATTAGAGCTGTTTAGTTTTAGCTTTATTGTCATTGCACCTCGTACAATGAAATTAAACACTATCTTCAGTGTACATTATGACTATGAAAATGAACACAAACACACATACTTTACATTCTATACACTGAATTGAAAACCCCTGATATTACATTAATATTGGACTATACAGTAGAATTCAATAGAGTGACTGCCCTGGGATAGAAGCTGTTTTTCAGCCTGTTTGTCCTTGTTTTTATTATCCTGTACCGTCTGCCAGATGGAAATAGTTTAAAAATAGGGTGCCCAGCATGAGATGGATCTTTAAGAATGTTTTGAACTATCTTAAGGCAGCGGGAGCTATAAAGCTCTTCCAAAGAGGGGAGAGGGCAACCAATGATCCTCTGGGCAATGATGTTAACCCTCTGGAGTGCTGTCCTATCTGCCACTGTGCAATTGGTAAACCATACAGAGGTGCAGTAAGTTAAGATACAATCTAGGGTGCAGCAGTAAAAGGTCACCAGCAGTTTTTCATTCAGTTGTTGTTTTCTGAGAAGTCTCAGGTAGTATAATATCTGTTGGGCCCATTTGACCAGTGCAACAATTTCTGAGATAAGCTAATTTAAAGAATGGGTCTGAAACTGAAGTTCAAATACTTTGGCCACCTAATGAGAAGAGGTGACTTTTTGGAAAAGACCCTGAGGTTAGGAAAGTTTGAAGGCAAAAGGAGAATGGTATGGCAGAGGATGAGATGGTTAGATAGCATCATTTCTGCAATTAACATTAATTTGAGCAAACTCCAATGAGAGAGGAAAGGACCAGGGAGCCTGGTATGCTAGGATTCATGGGGTCATGAAGAGTTGGGCATGACTTCGTGATTGAACAACAAAGTATGTGTCCCAAATCTGGGACCCATTACACCCATTGAATTGACATTTGGAAAAGTTGTGACAGCATTGGCATTGTAGCATTGCTGTGATGCCAGTCAGTTGCAGTGAGCACGATCATCTTTTCCAACACTTCCTGACAGCTGCCCCAAAGACAATGGAGAAGCTGGTGGGAAGTCAGAAGTCACTCCTGCTTCCCCTGCTATTCACCTTCCTGTGGTCATTCAATTTATCTCTTTAGGTAAGTAAATATCTCTAAAATGATGACACAACTGAAAAATGACAACCCAACAGGTTGTCTAGTGTAACCTAAAGGACTATCAATTGGCTATATAAGACTTCTTTTTCTCTGGACACTAACTAGATTTAAGTGTCTTTGTGCTAATGTCAACTGTCCAATTAATGACTCCAAAACAAAGAAACATTCTCGGGAAAATTGAATTCCCAAAAGTAAAATTTTATTGGATACACCATGTTGGTACTGAAGAAACAAAACCAGATCTGGTTTTCCCATACAATGATTGTCCAGTTAAACAATAACTTCTTCTCCCCACCCCTGGTTGATCACATGGTCCAATTATGAAATGTCCCTTTGTTATAGGAATAGTCCATCTCTTTCTCAAGCACCATCTCTTTCTCAAGCAGTGACCTTGATGGCCTCCATGCTCTCATGATCTCTGTATACATTCTCCACATTCCGTTTTCCCCTTCCCTCTCCCCAGTTCACTGGCAAGTTGAAAAGCATTAAGGTTTGAAAGAAGCAAAGTGGTTCAATCTTCACAGCTACCATCTTTGTGGAGAAGCAGAAAACACAAAACATGTTCCTGTTTCCTAACAGCCATACTGTTATGATCAAAAAGTTGAACACCTCTACTGAACAGAATGTTACAGTTCGGTATTGTGGATGGAACCTTGTCATGTAACATAAATATCTAATGACTTGGCAAGTGGCCCTTTCCTTTAAATGAGGTAACTTCATCAGACATACCAGAGGGCTGAAGTCACACCGTTTTATTTCCACATACTGTAGTAAATATTTCTCACTATGGGGTGAGAAATTCACTCAACTTGCCCTGCTCCCATTCTCAGTGTGAGCATAGCACTCCGCATCTTCCTCCAATGACAAGTGTACAGATTAATAACTTATCTATTATTAAAATGCTCCTCTTTCCTCTTTTGTAGTGAGTTATTTATCTGGATGCATAATTAATCAACTGTCTTCATTTTCAACAATGGCAGCAATTTCGGAAAAGCACTGCACCGCTCAGATATGATTAATCAAACCACCTGGCAAAAACTTTCCTTTCTCATCACTATTTTTTTAAAAATTACATTTATATGCCACCCTTCTCCGAAGACTCAGGGCGGCTTACAATTTTTGGGATACAACCCAGTGTGCTCAGCAATAGCCTTCATTCCATTGTATATGCCTGCTTATTACTAAGGGGCAATTTTACAAAGTCAGCTTATTGTCCCCAACAATCTTGGGTCCTCAATTTACCTACCCCGAGAGGATGGAAGGCTGAGTCAACCTTGAGCCTGGTGGGATTCGAGCCTACAATAATTGTAGGCAGCTGGAACTTAAGTGCAGGCATTTAACAGCCTGAGCCACCAAGGCCCTTTATTTGCAGTGGGGAGGAATGGAACCCATGTCGGTGCTGGGACTGTCGAAAAATACAATGAAGTATGGAATGCAATCCTCAGAAAGAAGACCGTTTCACACATGCAACCAATGTTGCTTCGTACGTCTAATGACTTGATTCCGTACTGAACTGCAGCTGATTTGAGTTCTAAAAATGGCAGAGAGGGATATATAAATTCTGTGTGGCTGTGTGTGTGCACACGGGTGCACATGGTATCAACTGTAATAGCTCTTTCTCTTGATGTATATGCAGCATGAACGGAGGAGAAAGAACAGAATGGAAAACTTCAGTTGCTATTTCAGTCACTCTTCTGCCTCTCTTAAAGTACAGTGTTTTTGGGAGGCTCAGCTCAGTAGTCTCATTAATGCTAACCTTAACTTGCAGTTAAAGTCAAATGTCTAACTTGGTTCACAGTATGGAGGAGGCAGCAGTAAATGTAATGTTTTAGAAGATGCAAGACAAGGTCTATAAATCATATCATTTCTATGTCAGTAGAGGTGTGATAAGCTCCCTTTTTATGTATTCCTCCTGAGCAGCTTAAGAATAAACAAAAACAAATAGCACTTAAAAATTGTGCTGCCATGAGAAATGATAGCACAAGGCATCGTGCAATCTGCATGCATTCTGCATCTATGAATAGCAAAAAGCTTAATCTTATGTCCTAAATATCTGAACTTTTGGGGGAGGAAAAATAATCTAAATACAGTTGGAGTGCTGGCAGGTTGATCAAGATTTCTTTAATATCTTTGAATAACCTGGTTAAAACTTTAAAAGTTTGGTTAAAAAGTGTTATTATAATGTTTAGCTGCTATTCTCCCAAAGTCAATTAATTAATATGAAGAGTGGATTTTATGTAACAGATTACCTTTTCAAACTTTCATGTAAGCTGGATAATATTTAATGATTGTTTTTGTGTCTTGATTCTAGAAACTTTAAGGATCACTTCAAAATAGCTTGCATTCGTTTTAGTGCAGCTATATCAATATAGGTCTTAGAATATTTGTTACCTTATAGCTGAATGTGAACCCAATCTATTCCAGATCAACCATCCCTTGCCTTCAGTGAGGCTTATTCTCAAATAAGGCTACACAGATTTGCATCTTTAAGAATTCATATGTTGGGGAGGAATTTCACCCAGAATTTGTAAAAGGTTGCATCTTAGGGTTATCCTAAATTATAAATGATCAATGAATTTAAAAACGTGAGCAATGTCTGCAGTTCGTAAATAAATCTGTTTAGAAATCATGATATCCATTTTATATGTTGAATAAACTACCCATCAATTCCGCTCAAAACAACATTTCAGGTATAGACAAAATGCAGAATGCTTCAAAAGAAATGTCCACGGAGATGCTCAGGTTATGATTGTCTCCAAGTTGCTCTTTCAAGAAGCAACTGGACTTTCTTTGTTTTTCCTTGAAGACATTTCGCTTTTCATTCAAGAAGCCTCTTTAGTTCTGAATGGACAGCGGGCAATCAAAGGATTTATATTCCAAAAAGGCTCCACACCCATTTGCACTATTCAGGTGACTGCTGAAGGCACAGATAAACATCCAAGTGGCCTCAAAGACTCCCCGAAAGAATGCAAATGACCAGCTGTCTGCAAGGAATACAAATTCTTCCATTCCCCACCATCCGGTCAGAACTGAAGAAGCTTTTTGGATGAGAAATCTTTGAGGAACAACAAGAAAGACCAGCTGCCTCTTGAAAAAGCAACTTTTGATTTCAAGAGAAAAACAACATGTCTTTAGATAAAGCGTAAACTAAAGATATTCAAAGATTTTGTTCCTGCTCCTTTAATGGCCCATCAGTTGCCTTGGTTAGGATTGTGGCAATGTAACAGTTACATTCCAAAGACCTGAAAGTCTTCATGGAGTTATATGGAATAAGGTAGGCAACATTAAAGTTTCAGGTATTTGGGAATGTAACTGCTGCAATTCTAACCAAGCCAATTGAGGGGATATTAAAGGAGCAGGACCCAAACCTCTGAAGGATTTAGTTTAGTGATGATGGGAGTTGATCAAAAGCAAATAGAGAGTCAAAGACCCTAAACAGCTCTTTGTAAGTGTTCTGACCAAGGCTTCCAGAAACAATCATAAGCTGTTCCCCAAAACCTTTTGTTTTATTTCAATGGCTGTGAATTATATGCATTCACAGCCTGTAAGGAGTCCCAAACAGTTTATGAATAGGCCTAGAGAAGTCTGCCACAGTCTTTCAGGATAAGGCTGATAAGCACCCACTACCTCGAGCACCTGCCTGGGCTGCTCGAGGTAGTAGCCGGGTTGGCGGTTGAGTTCCCCAGGCTGGTGGTGCTTGGGGATTTCAATTTGCCATCCCTTGGCGAACCCTCGGGTGTGGCCCAGGAGTTCATGGTCTCCATGACAACCATGGGCCTGACCCAAGTAGTTCAGGGTCTGACTCCTCGGGGGGGGACACACGCTCGATCTGGTTTTTATCTCGGAACAATGGTGCCACAATCTGAGATTGGGGGAAATAGTCATCCAGCCCCTGTCATAGTCAGATCATTCCCTCGTAAGATTGGACTTCCTGGCAACCACTCCATGCCGCAGGGAGGTGGGACTGACTAGGTGGTTCCGCCCCAGGTGCCTAATGGACCCAATTGGGTTTCAGAGGGAGCTTGGGGTTTTTCCGGCTTCCCTCGCTCACAGCTCGACTGAGGCCCTGGTGGAAGCCTGGAATAGTGCGGCCACGGGGGCCATAGATCAGGTTGCACCTATGCGGACTCTCTCCTCTCGTGGACCCCGGAGATCTCCTTGGTTTACTGAGGAACTCCGGGGGATGAAACAGCAGAAGAGATGCCTAGAGCGCCGCTGGAAGAAAAGTCGGGCTGATTCTGACCGGACACTGTTAGGACGTCATATTGATGCCTATCTAGTGGCGATGAGGGTGGCACAACGTTTATATTGGGCCAGTCTTATTGCATCTGCAGTCTGTCACCCAGCTGTTTGGGGTGACACACACCCTCTTAAGATCTGAGGAGGCGGAGGAACCCCTGCAGGGCAGCGCCAAGAATTTGTTCAGTTTTTGGCAGATAAAGTCGCTCGGATTCGGTCAGAGTCAGACTTGGACTCTGGCTGGGCAGAGTCCACTGAGATGGTAGGGGCAGGTCTTAGTCCGGTTATCTGGGAGGAGTTTGTTCCTGTTGGCCCTGAGGATGTGGACAAGGCCCTGGGAGTAGTGAATGCCACCACCTGTTTATTGGACCCTTGTCCCTCCTGGCTTGTTTCGGCAGGCCGGGAGACGACATGTGGCTGGCTCCAGGAGATTATAAATGCTTCTTTGGGTGAGGGGTTTGTTCCACACACCTTGAAAGAGGCTGTGGTTAGGCCCCTCCTCAAGAGGCCTTCCCTGGACCCGGCTGTGTTAAATAACTTTCGTCCTGTCTCCAACCTTCCCTTTTTTGGGAAGGTTGTTGAGAAGGTGGTGGCGCTCCAGCTCCTTGGGCCTTGAATGAAGCAGATTATCTGGATCCTTTGCAGTCTGGTTTCAGGCCCTGGTACAGCATGGAGACGGCCTTGATCACTCTTGTGGATGATCTCTGGCGGGCCCCTGATGGGGGTTCTTCCTCCATTCTGGTGGTTCTTGACCTCTCAGCGGCTTTTGATACCATCAATCATGGTATCCTTCTGAGCCGGATCAGGGGGTTGGGAGTGGGGGGCACTGTTTTACAGTGGTTCTCCTCCTACCTGTCTGACCGACTCAGTCGGTGTTGGTGGGGGGGCAGAGATTGAGCCCTAGGGCTCTGCCATGCAGGGTTCCTCAGGGCTCCATCTTCTCCCCCTTCCTTTTTAATATCTACATGAAACCGCTGGGTGAGATCATCCGTCGACATGGGGTTGGGTATCACCAGTACGCTGATGATACCCAGTTGTACATCTCTGCCCCCGGTCAATCAAGTGAGGCCGTTGAGATGATGTCCCAGTGCCTGGAGGATGTGAGGATCTGGATGGGGGCTAATCGGCTCAGACTCAACCCTGACAAGACTGAGTGTCTATGGGTTTTGCCCCTCGGGTTCAGTTGATTATCCAACTTTAGTACTGGGGAGAAATTGCTCCCCTCAGAACGAGTTCGCAACTTGGGAGTCCTTCTGGATCCACAGCTACAATTTGACCACCATCTTACGGCTGTGACCAGAGGGACCTTTGCACAGGTTCGCCTGTTACACCAGTTGCGACCCTTCCTGGACCATGGGGCTCTTCACATGGTTGCTCATGCCCTTATCACCTCTCGATTGGACTACTGCAATGCGCTCTACATGGGGCTGCCCTTGAAGAACACTCGGAGACTTCAGCTGGTGCAAAATGCGCGCTGAGTGATTATGGGTGCACCTAGATGTGCCCATATAACATCTATCCTCCGTGAGCTGCACTGGTTACCAGTGGTCTTCCAGGTGCAATTCAAGGTGCTAGTGACAACTTTTAAAGCCCTTCATGGTTTAGGAGCAGGATATCTGCAAGACCGCCTTCTGTGACCTTATGCCTCCCAGCGCCCAGTTAGATCTCACAGGGAG
The DNA here is from genome assembly GCA_009733165.1 of Naja naja. NCBI lineage: Eukaryota > Metazoa > Chordata > Lepidosauria > Squamata > Elapidae > Naja > Naja naja. The sequence continues at coordinate 43,949,315 of CM019153.1, read as the reverse complement.
GGCTTGCTCCGGATACCGTCGGCCAGGCAATGTCGGCTGGCGGGTCCACGGGCTAGGGCCTTCTCTGTAGCGGCGCCGTCCCTTTGGAATATGCTCCCCGCGGAGATTAGAACCATCCCAAATCTACTTGCCTTCCCCAAAGCCACTAAGACCTGGCTTTGTTCGAGGGCATGGCATTGAGACCTTGCTTTTCCCCCCTGTATGTTTTGGATTGGTATGAATGAGTTTCTTGTTTTTATATTGTACAGAAATTGTTTTTATCTTGTACACCGCTTCGAGTTCCCCTTTGGGGGAAGTGAGGCGGGATATAAATCTAATAAATCTAAACTAATCTAATCTTTATCTCCCTCGAATTGCTGCCAATGACTAAACTGCCAATTAGCTGTACAAGGCCAAACGGAGCACAACACGGAGCTTCAGATCTTAAACTGACCAGAACGAACGAAGTTGCTTCCTGCAAAGTTTCATGTCCCTTTGCTCCTCTTTTATGTCTTATGGGAGGGGCCAATCATCTCCAAGCCTTACTCCTGAGTCACCCCTTTTGTCTTAACTGTTCTTGCCTTCTGGCAGTTCTGTGCAAGCACACACTGGGAACTGGCTCCCCCTGTTCCTCTGCCTCATGGATGTCAGATTCTAGAGGCTCCGGAGTCCACATATATCTTTCAGATGGCCCTGGCCCCATCTCTGTTTTGGATGTAGATCCCTCCTCCGAGCCTTCCCCAGACTCCAGAACTGGCCCATGTTCCTCCCCACTGTCTGCCAGCTCCGCAGGCCGCTGATGGACCACAACAGTAAGCCTTCCATCAGTTTCAACAATATCAGCATATGATCAGGAAGGAAACTCAACATTTAATCCTCTTCACCAGGGCTATTATATGCAGGAGAATTCTGATTGTCACCCACATTGCAGACATGGGAAAAAGAAGTTTACACTATGGCAGTTTTAATGATTTATAAATGGGCCAGAACCTCTACTCAGATTTAAAAAAACAACAACACCAAAGGCAGATTTACAGTCAAGAGACATCCATTGTGCAAACAAAGCCTTTTGGCAGGAGAAGCTTTGAATAAAAGAAGGATTCCCGACTTGCTTTTAAAGCAAAAAGAAAGAAAGAAAGAAGACCTTTGTCTTAGCAGGAGCTTCTATATGCAGAAGAAAACCATGAGCAGTCAAAGATGAGAGTCTCTAGAGACAGGCAGGATAGTGAAGTTGTAAATGGAGACAGAGGAGAAGAACAAGACTGAAGAGCTGAGAGAAAAGATAATGGCTAGCTTATGTTTACTATGATTTCAAATATCATGTATACCTTTTCTTGATTTTTTTGATCCCCTTCTATTTTAACAAGCAACAACAAACTAGAACCTTAACAGAGGCAGACTATCAGGACTGGGGTTATTTTTGTTATAACGGATGTTTTTTTTCTATCAGTACTTCTTCAGCAAACGAATATTGTTGTGTGAATTGGAATGTATGTTTTGAGAGATATCTGGGTTAACGTTCTAGCCAGTGGAATAAGATTCCACTGGTAGAAGAGATTAAAACAGCTCTCTTGAAATCTGGGGCCTGAAATCTACCACCTGCCATGAATACAAAGAACAATCTTAAAATAAGCTACTAATTTGTATACTTGTGTTCACAAACTGTTTTATTTTTCCTTCTCATTAATCATATCCAATGCTCCATTTGAATAAGGCCCTGCAGTTTTCTTGGCAAGGTCTTTCCTGAAGTGGTTTGCCATTGCTTCCTTCCTAGGGCTAGGAGAAAGTCACTGGTCCAAGGTAACCCAGCTGCCTTTGTTCCTAAAGAACAGTGGTGGGATTCAAATTCTTTACTACTGGTTCTGTCGGTATGGCTAAGTGGGTGTGGCTAGGTGGGCATGGATAGGTGGGCATGGCCAGGTGGGCATGTGACAGGGTAGGTGTGGCTATGTGGTCATGTGACTGGGAGGTCAAAAGTCTTTTCTTTTTTTCTTTCACCTAGTAGGTCTCAGGGAAGCCTCCTGAGAGCAAAAACAGGATGCCATGCAGCACCCCTCCATGCCTTGCTTTTGCCCTACTGGGCCTCAGGGAAGCCTCCTGGGTGCTGAAAAAAGAGCATTTTGAAGCCTTCTGAGGTAAGTACAACAGCAAGGGAGGAATCAGCTGTCCCAACGATTTCCTCCTTTCTAGCTAATCTAAATCACACGGCACAACTGATCAGTGCCAAGCTGATCATCGGAAATTCCAGTTCGCCTGAACCCGTAGCATTTTTTAACTACCGGTTCGGGAAAACCAGGCCAAACCAGCAACATTTCACCTCTGCTAAAGAACCAGAAGGCAAGGCAAGGCAAGAAACAATGGATGGAAAGTAACCAAGGAGAGGACTAATCTAGAAATAAGGAGAAATTTCCTGATCAAACAAATGATCAGTGGAACAGCTTGCTTGCATAAGTTGATCACTCAATCATTGCAAGTTTCTATGTAAAGATTGGACAACCATTTGTTGGAAATGGTATTTGATCTCTTATTTGAGCAGGGGGGTAGACTAGAAGACCTTCAAGTCCCTCCCAACTCTGTTATTCTGTTAGGTGGTACTGAAACTCATGGTCTTCCAGATTCTAAGCTTATACTTTATCTGCTACACCAAACTAGCTCTGATTTTGTTCATTTCAGATCTTTCTTCAAACTACAAAGGGAAAAATATATAACCCAAGCCCTCACTCACCCATGAGATAGCAATAGCACTTAGACTTATATACCACTTTACAGTGCTTTTACAGCCTTCTCTAAGTGGTTTTCGGAGTCAGCATATTGCCTCCAACAATCTGGGTCCTCATTTTATCCACCTTGGAAGGATGGAAGGCTGAGTCAACCTTGAGTCTGGTGAGATTTGAACTGCCAAATTGCAGGCAGCCTGCAGTCAGCAGAAGTAGCCTGCAGTACTGTACTATAACCACTGTGCCACTGTGGCTCATTTATATTGAAGAGATCCTTTATATTAGGAGTCCCCAATCTTTGTGGCTTGGTAGTCTGGCTGGAGGGGGGACAGGGGAACCAGGCTGTGTGAGCAGCAGGCCAGTGCATACATATCTGGAGCTCCACTTGCATGATCAGTGAGCTGGTGCACATGTGCATGTGTGCTGGCCTGCCACTTGTATGAGGGTACTGCATCAGTGGTGGGATTCAGCCAGTTCGCACCACTCCGGGAGAACCGGTTGTTAATTTTCTGAGCAGTTTGGTGAACTGGTTGTTGGAAGCAATCATTAGGGCAGAGAACCGGTTGTTAAATTATTTGAATCCAACCACTGGTACTGCATGCATGCGAACACACTGGCCCATCTCTCACAAAGGTCGGTTACAAATAGACCACGGCCTGGTAGTGGGCCACAGTTGAGGGCATGGGGACCTCTGCTTTATATAAAGAATTGTAAGCACAAAGGAGAAATGAAAAATGATTCAGGGTCATGAAGCATAAATTGCCACTGCTTAAGAAAAATTAAACAAAGCTTCTAAGTTGGGATTGCACTGTTCAAAGCCTACTGCACAAAACAGAACCGTCTCACTGTGTATGCTAACTATGGGCCACCTGGAAATCCAGCTTCTATAAAGTGGAGTGGCCAGAGAAAGACCCATGCCTGCTCAGGGACTTGTGAGTTGGGACAGACTGTGACTGCAACAGTCCCTTTGGTGTGTTTGTTCTCCCACACCCCCACCTTCATGCTGAAAAGACAAGGAGGCAGGAAGACAAAGTTGACCATCTCTCCATCAACTCGTTTCCCTGTGGTGAAAAGGATCCAGAGCGAAAGTGTATATCCATCGCAAGTGATTCCTTAATCATCTTCTCACCCATGAACAGGAGAGCCACCCAGGTGAACAGTGTGGGAAGAGAAACCTCCGATCATGCTCCACATCCTTCTAACAGGGGTTACACGAGTTACTGTTAGCTTTCCCTGTTCCTCCTCGTAATGCGGTGCCCCCACCATTAAGCTTTTAACTCACCACGCTGGAAACAAATTCTGCTTCAGTAGCTGCCCTACGTTTTAAAGCGAGGCCGATACTGGGAAGCACTTTCAAAGCAAGAACATTTTCAGTAGGCTTTTTTTTTTTTTGGAACCTTCAATTAAAGTCGGCCTTTGATGGTTCATATAAAATCTCTGAAGGCTCGTTCATTCAATAGGGAGACATAATGCAACATTGGCTGTTTCATCCTGCCCTGCAAAATGCTTGCTGCCACTCCCTGCTTCTTGCACTAAGTGGTTTCTTTAATGCACCAGGTCTGGTCGGTCTCTGGCTTACGCTCCCTCTTCATACACCGTTATATATATTTTTTTCTTCTTTTTTTTTAAAAAGGAAACCTTTTCTTAAGAAGATTGGGAAGCAGGAGCCAGTTTAACAGTTTGATGTGTCCATCCCTTTGTTTACCTTGATGATCAGTGGTGGGATGCTGCCAGTTCTCACCAGTTCTACCAAACTAGTAATGCCAGTGAGTAGTTGGTCCTGCCTTTTCCTGCCCTTTATTTCCTTGGTTTTGAGCTCAGCTGATTTGCGCGGCAGAGTGGATTGTCACGCCTCATCTGTTTGAACCTCAAAATCAGTGGTTTTAACTGCTGTGCACATGCACAAATGTGTGCATGCACAAAGTGCTCTCTCATAGAACCGGTAGTAAAAAAAGATTGCATCCCACCACTGTATGATTATCCATTCCAAATCTTCAAAGTCTATAGTTTTTGGCTTGGATCACACAAACAAATGCATCACTACTTAATATTTCTCTGCTTGCTTACTGGGAAATTTTGATTCACAGCTAAATCTGCAGTGACACAGTTGAAAAGCATTGAAAAAGAGTATTATACACATACCCAGGAGCCCTATGGAATTTTCTTTATACTGGCCCATCCTCCATTGCAAGGCCTCATCAGAATTGACGATGGCCAGACCATACATTTTATAGGTATTCAATCAAAGTAGATGGCTTAGCATTTCAGCTTGGTTAGAAACTTGATGGGTAGTATATCTCAAGGTTTGTAGAGGCAGCTGTGACCAAAAAAAGGGTCGGGCAACATGATTTTGTGCACTGTTCTTGCCATTCAGTTCTGCAAAAATGATAAAAAGGCTTTTAACTTTATTTCTGAGGGAGCCGAATATTTCTCAGACTGGATCCCACATATGGAGGGCTTAGTTCTCACATAAGTCAAAGCTATTCTCCTTTCCCAGCTCAATAAATCTAACTTCTGGTTCTGCAACACTCCCAGGTTTCAATATTGCTTTGATCCATTCCAGCCCACTTTTTGTCAATCAATATAACCATCTCTCTTTTCAGAAATCAACCACTTTAATGTGGTTGATTGATTGTCCATAAGGTCTCCCTTATAGTGCAATACAAGAAATGTTGTATCTGAATCACTGTGTGTCCAAAATATGCTTTAGAAATATGTTTCAAAGAAGAAACAATGGTTATTTCAGTATCTAAAGCATCTATTATTGGCATATCAGGTATATTTGCTGGTGCAGTGGTTAGAATGCAGCATTGCAGGGCTAACTCAGTGCTTACTCCAGGAGTTCGATTCTGACCACTTCAAGGTTGACTCAGCTTCCATGCTTCCAAGGTCCATAAAATGAGGACCCAGATTGTTGGAGGCAATATGCTGACTCTGTAAACTGCTTAGAGGGGTTTGTAAAGCACTGTGAAGCGGTATATAAGTCTAAGTGCTATTGCTATTTCAAGCTCTTAAACTGCTCCAAGATTGAAATGCAGTGCTTCAAATTTGCAATGCTGTACCAGCTTGGTTCATGGAATAACTTTTTCTGAACTCTTTGTGTCTTCAAAGTAGGTTGGTCAGAAAACAGGCACTGTGAGGATTAGAGGAATATTATCTTATTGTTGTTGGATATAATACAGGTAGTTTTCAACTTGCAACGAGAATTGGGATCATAATTTCTGTTGTAAGTCATTGCAGCTGTAAATCAAGTCAGACCTGACTTGATGACAATTTTTTAAGGCATTGCACAGTCATTAAGCTTCCTCAATGAACTTTATTTTTTGGGCTGAAATCAGCCAAAAAGGGCACAAATCATGATCACATAACCACAGGATGCTGCAATTGGTCTTAAATGTGAACTGGTTACTAAGCACCTGAACTGCAAATGCATGACTGTGAAGTAGGTATGACAGTTGTAATTGTTAGTACAAATCGTAAGTCACTTTGTACCTTCAAGTAGTATCTATGGAGATTCTCCCATCCTCCGGGTCATGGTTGTCCTAAAGGTGCTTTTTCAAGAGGCAATTGGACTTTCTGATTTTCCTTGGAATACGTTTTGCTTCTCATCCCAAAGCTGAAGAAGCCTCTAGAATGAGAAGTGAAATGTCTTCAAAGAAAAATAAAAAAATCAAGTTGCCCCTTGTTTCCCACAGTCCCCTCTTATAACAAACATAACGTAGGTGGGATTTTTTTTAGTCTTTTTCTCATGTATCCTCTCCTTTCCCAGGGCTAAGTGTTTATTTACTTTCTTTTTCATGGTTCTCTTAATGGCTCTTACATTCCTTTATCAAGACCATCACTGCACTCCTTTACCCCAGAACAGCTTGGTAGGAGTTTCCAGACAATTGAACTCTTGCACATGCCTAACTCACCCTCTGCTCCATTTACACCTGAAATGCACTCACTACATACAACCATGCTCCGTTTCTTCAAATGTTCGCTCTTCTCTGGCAAGTCAATACTCTGAGGATCAGAGTAGCCAAGAAATAAGAACATTCTAAATGCAAACCAAACAGAAGCTGGCTTTCTCATCTTCTAATTCTCTCCAGACATCCATCATCCAAATATATTTACTTTTGTCCCCAAATCATAGCACGCTATCATTGCTATTTTTATCATTGTTCTAATTTAAAATGCCTTTTGCAAAAAATAATTTGAATTGGGTAAAAGCATTCCCAGGGAAATATTTGCACTAGAAAATAAGATTTAGATTTTTTTAAGAGAGAGAGAGAGAGAGAAGGAGGGAGGGAGGGAGGGAGGGAGAGAGAGAACATTTTCTGACTTATGTGATGGGTTTCAAGTTAGCCTAACCAAAATGAAGTTTGCAGTATGCTAATTTCCTAAGTAATGTCTTTTTGATTTGCAGTGACAGTTAATAATCCTGGCAGTTCATCTCCATGCACACACCCCAACTTCTCCTTGCTTATTCTTTTGCTGTCCTTTTAAGAGTTGCTAACATCAGCTGGTTCTTTGTGGATTTCTCTTTTTGCTTGGCTGCTTACAAATTGCTCTAAGCTTTCCATTCCAGCCGAAGCTGTTTAGCTGTACAACAGCTGCCCTTCTCAGCAAAAGTGTTTTGGTGTATGAGGACATGCTAACAAGCAAAACACTCAAAGTGCTTTTTACTTTTTGGGGTTCTCTATGCCCATATCAGACTGCTATATTCAAACGTGGTGTTGGGGAAGAAAAAAAACATATTTCAGGAAGTTCTAGGAAAACAGCTCTAAAATGGAAAACCTTTCATTATTTTAACCCCCTAAAATATCAGCAGATGTTTAGGTATACCCACTGAGAAATACATATATATGCATGCACACATAATTCTGCATGTGCTAGGTGTCAGGGTTCCAACAAATGCTCTAATCAAATCATGAGCATTGAGCCAAACTTCAAAGGAAATCCACTTATTTGTTAGGAGCATCCATCTCTTTGCCTTGACAATGTGTAAAAGGCAATTCTGCACTTAAGTCTTTTGGCGGTATAATTAAAGTTACACATAACTTAATTTGAGACCCCTGTAAGGTTGAGTAAAAAAAAAAGTCTTTCTGGACAAGAGGTCAAGAACATAATTGTCAGATGGCATCTTAAATTATGAAATGGTAACATTCTATTTCAAAAATATTTTGATAATGAAATGGATAGATTAGATAGATAGATAGATAGATAGATAGATAGATAGATAGATAGACAGACAGACAGACAGACAGACAGACAGACAGACAGAGACCATTCATGTTTCCAGGAGACAGATCGTTGCAACCAGTGCCTTGTTATCTCTGAAAATAATGCGGCAATTGGATATTTTGATTGATGGTAGGCCTAGTAACTCATCTCAACATTCCCTGCCTACCTACCAAAGAACAGAGATTGTGGATTATACCAGCGTGCAATCTTACCATCCAAGTTATTCCTAAACAACGTGCTTGTATGTCCTTGAGTGCCTTCTTCTGCTGATAGCTAGTGATGATCAAACATTCCTTTTGATGTTTGGTTAGGAAGCAAGGACATTGTAATATTGCCACAACAGTTATGTTCTGTCCTTGTTCTACTCACTGCATTTTGCTTTCAGCTTTCAGAGAGGGTGAATGGGCTCGTGAGTTTACTTTCTGATTGCTTCTCTTTCGTATTGCTGGCTTGCACCTGTTGATGCTGGAGACACTTATCACTAACAGGCTTCCTGGCATGAACAAGAAGGATGTGTTAGACTGATTTAAAGGTGGAAAGATCTGGAGAAAGCATCCATGAGAAAATGCAGGGTAGAACTATTCTTGACAGTGGTTACATTCACTTTTATATGATTCTTTCTGAAATCATACTGTTAATGATATTAAAATACTATATAATTATGCTACATTGTGTTATACCACATATCGCCATATTGTTTCCTTTATTCATTGCTGTCTATGCACTTGATTATTCCATTGTACAGCTTGGATGGATTTTTCCCTTATATTTTTTTCAATAATCCTCTAGGCCAAGAAAATTAATTGCTTACTGAATTGATCACTGTGTATCAATAAACTGTTCGTTTCAGTAATACTATGGAGTCAATCCTTATTCCAAATCTGCTAACAAAATTGAAATGAAGTGAGCGGCTTATGTGAAAACCTGGATTCTAACTTACAGTCCAGGATAAATAGCAAAACTGTAATCTTTCAAATCCTGTTTCTTGTTGTGAATGCAAATTTTCTTACTATTAAACATTTCTTTCCTTTTTTTCCTATATTTCATATCTATGTTTCTACACAGAGGCTTAGAGGCCTCTCTCTCTCTCTCATACACAGACACAACACACACACACACACACACCTGTCTGTCTGTCTATCTTTCCCATCTTTCTATCTATATCATCTGTCTGTCTATATCTCTATCTATACATCATCTATCCATCTATCCACCCACCCACAATCCCACCCATCCATCCGTCCATCCATCCATCCATCCATCCATCCATCCATCCATCCATCTATCTATCTATCTATCTATCTATCTATGTATCTATCATCCACCTACCTACCTACAGAGGTTTTGTGCTCCTCCCAGACATGTTCAAAGTAAAATCATGCTCTTCTTTTGTGAACCAAGGCAGAGATCTGCAATGTTCATTTCCCACTGCTGCGGAAGTGACACGCATGCCAATGACACACATTGCACAGTTTCCCAGACTTCATTATTAAGATGTGACCTATTCCTTTTCTCAAAGCTGTGAATGTGTCTAATAGGCAGGATTCTCAAACCTAATTTTCAGTATCGGGGAGCGGCAAGCCAGCTCAATTTTACTGGCCTAAAACTGAGTGTGTTCCTCTCCTTTCCTCATCCTCCATAACCAATCCTGAAAAGCTGCCCCTCCAAGAAGCCATACCAGACTAAGCTTTTGAAAAGATGCAATGCAGAGGTTTCCTCTTCAAGCTGAAAAAAAAAAAGAATTCTACTACCAGCCCAAGCAGATGTACAACAACATTTTTGGGGGGCTTAAGGGGCATCTCAGACTTTTACCATTTTCCTTCTTTCCTTTTCTTCACCCAGAGCCCTCCACCATGTGCCCAATCTGGACTTGATTCCGTCGAATGAAATCAAGATTTGCATTTAAGCCAAAGTGTTAAAAAAACGCCTGAGTTTTGTTTCATTTTGTGACTGACTTTGAATGAGTTAACCGCAGCCTCACTCCGATGGCAAATTAATGATGTACGTGACAACTCCAATTGTCTCTCTCCCTAAACCTTCCTGTATCCTAACTCAGAACTGTAACAAAGATAATCTGCACTGAGACACTGCTAGGGGGAAATGCATTTTTCTTGCTTTAAGGCAGCTAATGCTGTAAGCCTCTTTCCTTAATAGCTTCCCACCTCCATCGCTTTTACAGTTATCATCAAAATGATTACACACTCAGCGGTCCCCCTGCATGGTGACCCTGTAGATCTTCCTTAGCATCTCCTGCACAGCATCTGGCATTTGGATGCCCGGGATGGTTGCTGTTCAGCATTGGCTTTTGTTGACATCATTTTGCACACTTGACTTGAATGAATGGATAATAAAGTAAATAAATAAGAACAAAAACAATTGAAGGCAAAGAAAAAAGCATCAAACACTTTTATCTAGTAATTCAGATAATATAGGAAAAGTTCAGGTAATACCAATTCAGGTAATATAAAATTTACACCAAGACAAATTTCTTGTGTGTCCAATCACACTTGGCCAATAAAGAATTCTATTCCATTCCATTCCATTCCATTCTATTCTCTAATATAGTTCAATTAACTTCTTTGTATACATGTTTAGTTCAGGCCATGATATACTGAATGATGGCTTGTTCTCCCCATCCATCTGGGTTTAAGCCTGAAAATATTTTTCCCCTCTTTATTTGTATCAACTTTCACACTTATTCCTTGTAGCAATAGCAATAGCACTTAGACTTATATACCACTTTACAGTGCTTTACAATCCTCTCTAAGTGGTTTACAGAATCAGCCTGTTGCCCCCAACAATCTGGGTCCTCATTTTACCCACCTCGGAAGGATGGAAGGCTGAGTCAACCTTGAGCCTGGTGAGATTTGAACTGCCAAATTGCAGGCAGCAGAAGTAGCCTGCAGTACTCCACTCTAACCACTGTGCCACTGTGGTACAAGGATTTGCCATCCCTTTCTCATCATTGTTCCATTATTGGCACTGGATTTCTACAGCTGTAGAGCTGTTTCCTCTCTGTTTTCCAAGTTCCTCCCTTTTTTTGCATATTAATTTCTGCATTTTATATTCACTTACTGTAGGTTTTGTATTTTTATTTCTGTCCCCATGTATCACACACACACACACACACAAACATATGGCAAAATATTGGCATTGTTTCTAAGTGGAAGGAACAACCACTAAAAATTGAAATTCAGATTATCTAACTTAATTTGTTTCTGCTTTGTCTTAGTGGTATTCAGAGCACAAAGCATGAAACAAAATCTGGTAACAGATCTTTTCCCAAGCAACCGAAAAAGCATTTGATCCGAAACGTTCAGGGTTTACTGCATAATCTCATCCAAACATTTCCAAAATGGCCTGGCACAGTAACTCAACAACAAATAACTGCAATCCATTCCTATTGCATAGATTGGGACAACCCATCCTGCACAATACTATATTGGAACAAGATAAGAACCAGGACTTTTGCAAACCATTTTTAGCAGTTAGCAATAATGAAAGCTCAATTAAAATGGATCACCTGTCAGCTAGAAGCTGGACTGCTCTCATTGGACTAAATGTGTGAATTCAAATTAGTAGTAATGATTACAGACCATGAGTCATGTAGTTAAAATATTTTTGAAGATGGCTAAACGCTACTCAGTTTTTAGCTGGGATTATCATCTGAATCAGTTCTTCACTGCTTTTTTTTTGCCTGTGCAGATAGAGAAGAGCTTCACACACTCAAGTGACAGCAACGGACCCCAGGATGGTAAGTAGCCAATCTATCTTAATGAAGCTCTTATGATTACTAAGTGGCATGGTGGAGGACTGAAAGGAAGCTCCTTGTCAACACTTTTGGGTGTGAACAGTTTTTAGAGTGGCCAAAACACAATCATCATAAGTGACCCATCAAAAGTAAAGCCAATTTATATATCACACTTAATGTACCTCTTAACACAGTTCCCCCCCCTCTCTCTCATCTCTCATCTCTCATGTCTCTTTCTCCCTCTTTCACCTCTCTCTCATCTCTCTTTCTCCCACTCTTTCTCTCTCATCTCTTTCTCCCTTTCTTTCTCTGTCTCATCTCTCTCTCTCTCTTTCTCTCTCCCTCTCATTTATCTCTCTCTCTTTCTTATCTCTTTCTATCTCCATCCCTCCATCCCTCCATCCCTCTCTCTCTCATCTCTCTCTGTCTCTCTCCTCCCCCCCCCTCTCTCTCTCACACACACAACTAGGAAAAAGTATTCCCAGGGTTGGTTGTGCAGGAGAACAAGGGACAATTCTGGACAACATCAGAAGTTAAACCAAATGTTTCTCTCGGTATAGTTGAATGCATTTTGCATAGTGAGTCCTTTATTTACAGAAACAGTTTTCCACTGTTCATTGTTACTAACATAACAAAATACTCCCAAGAAAATGTGAGTCTCAAACTATGAAACCAGGAAGGAAGGAAGGAAGGAAGGAAGGAAGGAAGGAAGGAAGGAAGGAAGGAAGGAAGGAAGGAAGGAAATAAATTTCATTTGCTTGATCATTAGATTTACTGAATAATACTGAATAACTTAATGTCAATTATGCAGGATTAAAAAATGAATGGTTCAATTTCAGGAGTCTGTTGTAGGAAATTTCTGGAAAATAATTGAAACCTGCCTATGGAACTTAATGTTCCATGGGTTTCCTTTCATCCAGCAAGAGAGGATCTCCTCTCAGCCTGAAGTAAGCCCCCCTTACATCATGATCTTAAATATATTCACCATTGAGTTCAATTTAATGCATTTGACAATATGCTCAGGGCTTCTGCCTTATCCGAGTCCCTTTGGTTAACCACAGTGCCAAAGTGAAATGATATTTTAGGCAGGGGAATATGAAGATTAAGCCTATATATTACCCTATAAGTAGGTTTTTAGCAAAGGGAAAAGGAGAGGAAAAAATAGTTTGGTTAAACAATGAGCTTCTTCTTTAAGCAAAATACTTCTTTTAATCCCAGTATTTCAATCAGGGTCATAATTAGTTTTTATCGTTGCTAAAATTGATTGGCACTGCAATAAATCTAAGAGCGGGTTCCAGGATTCAATTTATAAAAGATTTCCCAAAAAACGGAGTTCTTTTTTTCTTCTGTTTTTTATATCACTGCCTTTTTATTCTTTTGTCTGGCATTCTAGTGTTCTAAGCTGTTCTTTGATTAATAGGCATTTAAGAACACCTAACATTCCTTGTATGCTGTATGTCACATATCTTCCTCTATTGTCTGTCATGCTAGGGAAAGTCAAGTTCCTGTGTGGGGAAACCACTTTGTAGAGATGCAAATCAATGGTATTCATGTGTAACTAATACCAGCTTGGAGCCTACGGCTGCCATAGCTTTTGTTTCAGTCTTTGCCTGCAGCAAGATGGCATCTGCCAACACCTGACCAAGTGGTTGCATGCTTTACATGAGGATTAAGACAGAATTAAATGAACCAAATTAAGACATTACTCAGCACTGCTGGAACCCTTCCCACCAATCTTTCATGAAAGCTGAATCTCTCAAAACAGTTTAGCTCAGGAGAAGACCTATAAAGTACCATGTGTGAACTGAAAGTTCGACCCCACTTCCTTTGAAAATGTGCTATAGTTTCCATTACCTTGGTGTCATTTGCTTTTTAAAAAGACCCAAATTATTTCCATAGTTTGGGAGGTAGGCATTTTCCTCCTCTTTCTCCTTCTTAAAGGGAAAGCAAGGCTTGATGTTTACAACCCAAGAATAGCTTATGATATAGTTTTGATATCCCAATGGGCTTTCTTTTGAGTATAGCAATACATCAGTGTGTCAATGAAGTGGTAATGAATCTGTCAATTTAGTGATAAATACCACCACAAGAGAAAATGAACACCTTAGTCAATTAGTACTGTAAGATATGCCTGATTAAACGTGGCTATGAATTAAAACCTGGAAGGAAAATTCAATTATGTTCTTCAGAAGATTGAGAAGATAGTCACTACATACATAGAAAGTTTGGGGATAATGGGATGACTTCTCAAAATCTGCAGAAGGAAGAAAAAAATCTTCTAGTGGTGCAAGTTTTGGATACATTTCAAAATTGGAGCTTTCAATCCCATGGGAGATCTCCAAGACTCAAGAAGGTCATCAGAATAACAGGATAGAAGAGACCTTGGAGGTCCCTCCCACTCTTAACAGGTGGAGATCTGTAATATACTTGGCTGTACCTTTCTAGATGTAAGAGAGCATCACCATTCATTATGCTCACAAAACAGAAAGATGGAGTGCTAGAAGATTCAGAATACCAATTAATGGATGACTTTAGACACCAGCCACTTTTGAAAAACATCAATTTATGTTAACATTCTTTGAACGGCTGTTCTAACCCTTATTTAAAGGCATGGTATTAAAAATGTTGGAGACAGCATTTAATTAACAACAGTTTCTGGAACGATTTAAACTCAATGATCTGTTGACTAAACATGGCCATCCCTCCTGTTAGGTTACAATAACACCAATTGTTAGCATCTTGATAGTGGTGAATGTCATGCACATAATCATAGGATGAAATTAACTTTCTCTCCTATGATTAGGGGTCTCTACCATATGGTTCTGCTGCTACCATGGCTTTATTTTAAGACTGCTTTCCTCAAATTGTTTGTGATCTATTTACTAGCCACACTTGGCTCTTGATTGTAAATCTTCTCAATCCTCTTTTGCTTTTTTTCCTTTTCTGTTCAGCTGAAACTTCTTTTCCTCACTTCGTAATGATAGTAGATATATTTCCCTCCTCCTTTTTCATCTCTTATGTCATTTCCACCCACCCTATATTTTTCCATTCTTTTTACACTGCTGAAAATTATCTTATTGCCAAAGCCAGTATCTCTATTTTTCAACTGTGCTGTTTTTTTCTTCTTGAGCTCCTACACCCTTCTGCGTTTGGTCCTGCAGGAAAATCTCAACTTTTTCTGCAGGCCTTTTTCTGATTGATCTTTTTTCCACGATCTTTCTGTATTCTCCTTTCTTGCCTTATGCTGTCTCTTTCAGATAACAACCTCAGGAACAAAGATAACGTTTATTTTGTTTCATGGCCCCAGCCATGATTTCAGATTTGTTTTGACTTCATAAAGTTAATATTGATATTAGAGTCAGGGGCTGCATGCTCCCCCCCATCAAAGTTTTCCGAGTTGCAGGATCAGTCACGTAGGATAAAATGTTTGGTTCTGAAGTCAATCATCTCTGGAAAGCTTTTGCTAAGGGCAGAATGCACTAGCTGAAGATTTTTGAAGACAGGGGAAAAAATATTTCAGGCAAGGGGAACATGTTGCAGAAAACTAAAGACATGTGGGCACTGCCTCAATACAGTGCTTAAGAGCCAATGAAATGGCCTGGTGAAAAAACTAATTACATTGATGCTGCCATGAATCATATGCAAGATGATTAGATGAAGAACTCAGTAATGGAGGAGGGAGTATACTGCAAAGAACTAAACCATCAGGTAGAGAATGCAGAAGGCACATTGTATTACATGAAAAAAAAAGGTATAGGAAGTGGGCTAGCAGAAAATAACATATGAATTCTAATGTAGAGAGAAAGGAATAAGTCCTTAAGATATTTAAAAAAACTTATTCAATTTGCTTTGAAGTGACTTACCAAAGTATGGGGTGGGGAGGAAACATAGCTTGTCAGTTCCCTGACAAATCCTTAGGAGAATTTGTGATTCTGAAAATTCTGATAACTAACCTGTCCCATAATTATCATGATGAATCGGTTCCCTCCAGATGTTGTACCCCTTAATCAGAGTAAATTCTTTCCAAACCTTAACCATGTATGAGAGGAATTCTGAAGATTTTGAGACTCTGGAAAGAATTCAGAAAAGAGCAAGAATCTGATTAGGGGGCTGGAGGATGAAATATATGAAAAATGGTTGCAGAAATTAAGTATGTCTTGTCTAGTGAAAAGAAGGGGAGACATAGCAGTGTTCCAATATTTAAGGCCCCTTACAAAGAAAAAGAGGGTCAAACCATTTTCCAAAGCACCAGCTGGCAAGACAAGAAACAATAGATGGAAACTAACCAAGGAAGAAGTGATCTTGAACTAAAGAGAAATTTCTTAGCAGTGAGAGCATTCAACTAATGGAATGGCTTGCCTTCAGAAGTTGTGAGTACTTCATCAATGGAGGCTTTCAAAAACAGACTGGACAGCCATTTGTGTGAAAAGGTATTATCCTCCTCAAGCACGGGGTTAGACTAGAAAACCTCCAAGGTCCCTTCCAACTTTGTTATTCTATGTTTCTATGAAGAGCAGCATCCTTCAAACCGTGGAGCAAAACAGATGGAATTCTAACTTTATCTGCATGTCACACTGTCCTTACACTTCGTGTTGTAAGCAAGCTCCAACAAAATAGCAAAGCACATTTGTCATCTGAATTGGCCCTCCCAAATGCCCATGCCCATCAAATTAATGCTCATTGCATGAAATACAGTGACAGTCAGTCATTCTGCATCTGCAAGGTAAGTGCAATGGAATTTATTCTGTTTTGCTGGCGATTTCCATCAATATTGTACCAGGCTGACTTCCTTTCTAGTCGGATACCTGAAAAATGATTCTGTTAAAAGAAGCAATTGAGTATGCAGCCAGTCTATGAACAGTTTTCCATTGCATTTGTCACCACAATAAATTAAAAATAATAGATCTTTCAGATTGCAATATTCCCACAACAGTCAGCAGGAAAGCTGAATGGCAACATTTTATGATATAGCGAGTTAGTTCAGAGAAGCAGGAAATTATTCAAGCTAAGTTGCCTTTCCTTTTTGAATCTGTAATTATTTCTTGTGACTACCAAAGCAACCTTCTTTTGTTTGCTTAAAGTCAAATAACATAGTCCTTGAATATCTGATCTCTTTTCCTTTAAAAAAAAAACAAGGGTAATACCTACTTCTAGATTTTAAAAACAAATCCATATCATAAATATTCACTTGTTTTTAATCAACCAGAAAACCTTTAGTCCCCACCAAATAACAGCAATCAGGAAGTTCTGCATTGCTTATTAGATTTTCAGCTGATCTTTTTATAGATAGCACTTAGATTTATATACCACTTCATACTTTTCAGCATTCTCTAAGTTGTTTACAGGATCAGCACATTGCCTCCAAAAATCTATCTCCTCATTTCACTGACCTTGGAAGGCTGAGTCATCTTTAAACTGGTCAGGATTGAACTCCTGGCAATGAGGAGATAATGCAATACTGATTTTTTTTAAATAAAGTTTTATTAATTTTCTATTATTTACATTTTTAGTGCTAAATAAACATCATGTTGTCTGAGTTATTTTATTTGCTTAGCAATGCAGATTTCATTTTTAATCTCCACCCCGTTTTTCCAACCCCTGGTAGAATAAGTTCCATGTTTGATAATATTCTGTATCTTCTTTCTGCTTGATCTTCAGTGTAAGTCTGCCCATTTCTGCACAATCCAGTATCTAATTATCTCTTGGTCTCATGGTGTTTCTTCATTTTTCCAATATATAATCCTCGCTGCTGTTAATACATGCAATATTAAATATATAGTTTGTTTATCAAATTTTTCTGGTACTATACCTGATAGAAAAAATATTTGGGTTTAAAATCTACATGTTTTCCTATCATCTTTTCTAGCCAATCAGGAATTTTTGCCCAACATTTTTGTTTCTTGTTTTGCTTTAACACAAGTCCACTACATATGCCCGTTTTTTGGTTAGATTTCCAGATGTAACCTGCAAAACTGAATTCTAACTACTGTACCACCATGGCTCTTTAAACATCCTCACAAGCATGTTTAATGTGGCTAGTTGCAGCCTATCTCCAAAATCTGCTTCTCCAGAGTCTGTGTAGATTTGTATATTTGAAGATGATTGAAGAGCGCAGTGTGATTTCAGAATTTCCTTTCAGAATTTTATAGAGCCATGTCATCCTTTCGCAAAGTCTTCTTCGTAATGGTTTTGCAGGACTTCGATCTTCCACTGTATCATATAACTAGTGAACTCAACTTTGCCCTGTTTTAGCAATTATAAGTAATATAATTATGAATAAGTATTTTGTAATAGGCAATATCCACAGCTATTGATAGACCTACCTAATGTTTCTCTTTGCAGTTCTGTGTCCATACATATTTGTTTAGACCCACAAATCCATTTTCCAGGCCAAATTTTCTTAACTTGTCACCTTCTGGATTTTCCAGCTGCAGAAATCTACTCTTGATAGCAACATCTAAGTAGTTTCTATAGATTTCAAGGCAGCAGGGGGCATGTTGAACATTTCAGCAGCAACAACATCCAAAGGATTGTTGGCCCCAGTGTGTGAGTTTATGATGGAAGTAGTAAATGAATTCTACATTGCCACTTAGGAAAGGACAAGACCCCATTGTCATCAGGACTCCAGTTTTAGAAGTCCAGCAGAAAACTTTACTTCCTATCTTAAAAGAGCCAGAGTTTGAACCAGTGGGATTTCTTTCAGTTTTGCCAAAAAGATTGTGGCAGAAGCTTTTAGAAAGTACACATTTGAAGATGCGGGCTCCTTGGTGCTCTCTGAGTTTGGTTGTTGTCTTGCAGACATTTCATTACCCAAACTAGATAACATCATCAGAGCTAGTAAAGATTTGAAGATGTGTTTTGGTCATCGATCCCTGTCTGCTTCCTAGTGCATAGTCCATGATGACTTTATATACTGTATATTTTCCAACATCACCAACTCTATTGGTAGTTTATGATTGATAGGATTAAATCCAACTTTCATGCTATCTCAATAAAATAGTAGGAACTTGAAGAGGATTAATCAAGCAGGATTCATGTAATGTCACTGGATCTAGTCTAAAGGTCAAACTTAAATCATCAATAATTACAACAGAATAAGAATGGGACTCATCTTAACCTTCCCTTCCTGATAATTCTGATTACATTTAGTGTTTATTATTGTTATTGAAAGCCTTAAATGAAGGATCTTTAATGGTAACCTTGAATCAATGTTTATGGGGATGAAACCGTTAATCCAAATCAGATCATGACTTATCCTCTTTGAAATGACAGTAGTTTCAGGGCAACTTCCCAACAACTCCCTTCTCAACCTGATTTACACCTTTGTGTAACTAATCCCAATGCACTGAAAAGCAGCAATGTTAGTTTATTATTCATTGGTTATGTTTGTTTTCAAGTTCCCAAATCAGGAAGGTTTGAAAGTTAAGAAGATTTATGAGTGAGCTGAATGACTTAGTACAGCCTAGAAACATTGATGTTGGTTTTTGTTTTTATTTTATTTTATTTTATTTTGGCAACCCTAATATAAAAGGGAATCAGGTGCTGATGCTTTTTCAAGGACCATTTTTATTTTTAATTCTCATGGTAGGCAACAGCACTGTGTTTCCTGGGAATGTCCCCTCTAACTACTAGTCAGAGATGATCATGTTCAGCTTCAGAAGTCACCCACAGGCAGTTTGGTAATGCCACCTAATTTGACATGTGTTGTCATTGTTTATTCTCAAATCCCACTATCAATTCAAAACTCCCAGGGTCCCCTATTTAAGACAGCGAGATTTAAAGTGCCACTCTGCAAGCTTTCTTCCCTTTTCTCTTGAACAGTTTCCATCCTCCCCACTTTTCATTTTAGCCATACCAATCTAATTTACCTGGTTTGAAGAGGTTTTGCCTGCATGAGCCATGATTGCTGAAAGCAAGCAATCTACAAAATAATGGTTAAAAGCAGGGAAGCCTAAGTCTGCAAGTGACTGTGGATAACAGCAAACTGTGAACCATTTGGTGGCTCTTCCTTAATTAGCAGAGAATGGCTTAAAAGGTTGTTGTTGTTTCTGATATTTTGTGTTTTTTTTCTCCCAGAACAGATCAAAGCACCTGATGAAAGGGCATTAAGAAGAGTCTTAAATAAAGCCACCAACAATAAGCCAACAGTGCTTAAAAGTAGCAAGTGCAAAATGTAAAATGAGCTTCATTCTGTTCAAATCAATCAATCAATCAGCTGGAAGGGACCTTGGAGGTCTTCTAGTCCAAGCCCCTGCTCAAACAGTAGACATGTTCTGCCAACCTATTATTAATGTTGCCATTTCAGATAGGTGGTTGTCCAGTCTTTTCTTAAAAACCTCCAGTGATGAAGCTACAAGTTCTGAAGGGAAGCTGTTCCACTGGTTAATTGTCCTCATTGTTAGGAAGTTTCTCCTTAATTCTAGGTTGCTTCTGTCCTTGATTAGTTTCCAACCATTGTTTCTTGTCCTATCCTCAGATGCTTTGGAGAATAGCTTGACTCCCTCTTCTTTGTGGCAGTTCTTCAAATACTAGAATATTGCTCAAATCAAATCAATCAAATAGCATATCTACATATTGTAGTCTTTGACCAGTTTTTATAGAAAAAAAGCATAGTTTAATAGAAACTATTTTCTTTATAGAAGAAGAAAATAGTTTAATGTAATAATTTGTTATGGGGGGAACAATGTTAAAATGACATTAACCTAATTAAACATTTTGTGCATTTCTATGACTTAGTAAAGATGTTTGGCCACCTGATTTACAAATGTGGCATTAGCAAGCAATAAACATAGCATCCTAAATTTCTAAATTTCATGGTCCTAAATTTTGGAGATGATTGGGGAGATCAAAGCACATTTCATTAAAATGTAACAACCAACCACAACAACTCAACAAGAAAATAATATGGGCTGCTTAAAAGATGGCACTGTTATGGTAATGCCTTCCAGTTCAGCTATTTCAACAGATACTTCAAAAATAGTGGAATCGTGAAGTATGTCTGAGCTTCAGTTGTTCTAATCTTTGTTTCTCACCACCAAGTGGGGAAAAAAAAGCTCTAAGCCAAGAATCAAAGCTATTATATTCATAATGGGGAAAGAGAGGTTAATTCAACATCCTGTGCTTGGTTGCGCCCAACACCCATTGTTCCCTCAAGCAAGAATAAGTGTACCAAGGAAATGCAATCAACACATCAAAACCATTCTTGCAAACATGTTCTGCCAACCTATTATTAATGTTGCCTTTCAGCAAAATTCTAGCTCAACACAAGCTTGACCAAACCACAGCTCTCGAGCCTCACACGATCAGCTTTCCTTTCCATGATGGACTTGCAAGGTCAAATCAGAAGAGCCTGCATTCCGAGAATAAAATGGCTAGCCCTAATTTGCCAAAGCCTTTATCTGTAGTGGCAATAATTGGTGGGAAATTTGACAAGGTGGAGACAACTGAGCTGTATTGGGAAAGAAGAGCTCATTTTGCTGTATTCCTTTACGTGTCAATCACCGGAGCAGAAGTGAAATACCGGTGAACAAGCCGTGTTGAATTAAGCCATTCACCAATGAAAGAAGCAGCTTAATTTTGTTTCTTTGCATCTCTTCAGCCAGCCAGCGAAAGAAAAGTCCCCATTGTCTTGGCTGTAGGGCTCTCTTTATGCCTCTCAGTTCTCTGCCAACTTCATTGTGAAATCATGCTGCATAGGCGAGGGAAAGTGAGGTGGAGACAAGAGAGGACTGCACGTTGGTTTTCTTTGTTTCGACTTTGGCAACAACTTCTGAATTTAATCAAAACCAACGAGCACACACTTCAAGCTCCCTTTGACAAAATGACAGCACAAGAAAGGGTCACTTTAGTAGGCTGAACACAGACCAACTGAGAAGGCGGTTTCAGCACGTGGACAGGGAAACAAATGTAAAACCATTATGGAATCTGGATTGCAAGGGGAGTGAAAATTCATTTGGAACCAACAGTACCAAACAATCATTTCAGTAAGCTACCGATCACAGCTCGGATGTGATAAAAGTATGTGCAGACTTACTTACTCTAGTGTCTGGTAAAAGGGATTTCTTATCCCTGCAAACTGGCCCAAAAAGTGAAAAAAAAATGACACACACACACACACACACACACACATCATTTATATATACATATGTGTGTTTGTGTGTGTGTGATTTAATGACCCTGTAATCCTTTGCAGGGTGGAGTCAGGGCAACTGAATGGAGCTGAGGGTTTATTGGCCGGATGCCCTTCCTGTAACCAATGCGGAGTTCGCAGCAGATACGTTCCCATGTGTGTGTGTGTGTGTGTGTATACACGCAAACACCACACACACACACACATACACACATACACACACACACCATGATTCCAGCCTTTTCCATTATGTTCAAGTCTGCTGGACTGAAGGCAAGGTATGTCTGATTTTCTACAATCTGCCGATAGTCTACACATAATTGGGATGGGATAAATAAATCTGATAAGTCATATTATATTCTGTTTGTTTGGGCTCACTATTTGATACCTAATCCTGAGAAAAGTTCCATTTGGTATAAGGGATTTCCAGACCTGGTCAACTAAATTGTTGCATAGCCCCAAGGATAGGCCAAAGTCAGACTGAACTGGGCTTAAAATTTGAGACTAGAATGGGGAAGAAAGAATAAATTGCCCCTATTTCTGTGAAATGAAGAAGGATTTTGGGAAAGATCACAATTTCCAGGGAATCACTTAAATGTGAGCCATGGTGGACAAATACATTAGATTCATGATGCAATTACAATACACCATAAGTTCATCAAAAGCTTTATTCCTATGTAAAAAAATAAATTCTACCTTTATCTAAATTGCAAGGTACAGTAATTAAAATGCCATTAACTCAAGATTGGACAACTTTTCTCAGGCTGGAGCATATGTGAAAGTTTGTAACCATGTTAATGATTGGTCCAGAAAATGGCCTATTCACAAAAGACTTCCGGCAATGAGTGTATCCAATCACAAAGACCCCATTTATTGGCAAAAGGTTATTCCCAACCACTTCCTCTACTAATGCATTAGTGTTATGCATGCTTTCAAAATGATTCTGGCTAAGCCTTGCACAACTCCATCATTCATTAAAAGAATGTCCCCCCAGACTTCAGAATGAATTTTAAAAATGAAAAGGAAGAAAAGGAAATCATGATTTGGTTTAACATTAAGTTTAACAATCTGTCTCCTTTAAGCAGCTTCAAACTTTTCCAAACCATACCAAAGCCTCAAAAATTGATGGGCTGCTTTATGTGCTCATACAAGATCCAACATGATTTTCACAAACTGTTCTTGAAGGGACAACATGCATGAATCCTGGTGGTACACAATCTTATCTCAGTCTTGTCTCTGGGAAGCCGAGCCTATTTCCAGTCATGCCTTGGGCCACATTTATTCAAGTTTCTATTTTCTAAAAATGCCCAGAACTACAAAATATACCCATACAAGCCTGTAAATAAAGATGATTTGAAGGGATGCATTTTATAGCATTCCCATTTCCTATTTATTCCTTTAAAAAATGGGATAATTTGTACATCCAGTGTTTTAAGAAACCTACAGATATCAACAGTACACAGTCATACCAATACTGACAGTGATTATTCTGACTTTTTCCTTCATTAATGGAATACCACCTATTCTAAAGGAATTCTTTTCTCACTGATAGGATTTGCAAATAGAAAGTACCAAATATTCATTTCTTTCTCCTGAATCTCCGCCTTTAAAACACAGAGTGGAGCCCCATTTTCTTTGTTCTGTTTGGATTTATTTTGTTTTTATAGTTGTTTTTTTTCTGATTTGTTGGATTATAGACAGAGAGACAATCAGGTGAGTTAGTTTTCAAACAGGTTGGTTCCTGCACCAGAGATGTCCTTTTCTTAAATCTGACTTGGCAGAAAGACCTCATCTGAAATGATAGATTGACATTGTTGATGCTCCAATAGTGGATGTATATATGAAAACAGATGTAGCTCAGGGTTCAACTGTTGAATTCTTGGTTTTCTCTGAACATGATGGTTTTCTTGTTGATATTTTGCTAAAAGTTGCATAACATAATCAATGCAGAGAAATAGCATATTCAATGCTATTTATTAAAACTCTGATAATACAAATTGGGGACAGCAAAGGAAGCAGTTTTCCCCAAGGTATTTGAGGTTGCAGTTATACCTAATTTGGTCAAAAGTGTTAAAGTCAATGGCGGTCACTTCTCAGAAATGCACAAATGGGATTATCTTAATTAATATCCCCCTATCCATTAATATGGCCATCAGGGCTAAATGAAACTTGCATTTGCAGAATGCTGGAAATGGATTGTGTAGAACAGAAGTCTCCAAACTTGGCAATTTTAAGACTTGTGGACTTCAACTTCCAAAATTCTGGAAGTTGAAGTCCACAAGTCTTAAAGTATCCAAGTTTGGGGATCCCTGGTGTAGAATAAAGGGGGGAGGGAAGGGGGGAGGAAAGGAGAGAGAGGGAGGGAGGGAGGGAGGGAGGGAGGGAAAGGGAGAGAGAGAAAGGGAAAGAAACCTCTGTTAGCTCTATTGCTATTATGGTGTCTAAGACCTCAAGGAAATTTGTGTTTATAAAGGGGTTTTTCAGCTGTGATATTGACCTCGTTCTTCCTTCAGCTGCTTTTCAAAATAGCAGATTTGTAAGAAAAAAAATGTGCATTCCTTACAGACTTTCATGAGTAGCCGAGAGAAAGGTATGACATGATGTTTCAGAGGGCCACTGAAAAGAAGCTGAGAGTCATATAAATACTTGAAAAGAGAGATTATTGATGTATGCATAAAACCAGGAATTGTATTTCAGTTTATATATGACCCAGGAGGCTTTGGTTAGTAAGCGAGCAAAGTATGTACAGGAAAAAATAAGTCAAATGATCAAATGAAAAACATAGAACTTGGGCAGTTATGCTGCTGACTTACTGAATGAAATTAATCTCCCCTTCCTTTTTTCCTCCTGGATGTGACATACTATGCAAGGCTGATGTGGTAGAGGTGGATTGGAAGGGCTTCCTTCAACTGTCCTTCAGCCAAGATCTACCCAAGCATTTGACTTCAAACTAAAATAACAAAATAACAGAGTTCGAAGGGACCTTGGAAGTGTTCCATTCCAATCCACTGCTCAAGCAGGAAACCTTACACAACTTGAGACAAGTAACTGTCCAATCTCTTCTTAATCCCCCCCCCAGTTAATTGTTCTCGCTGTCAGAAAATTTCTCCTTAGTTCTAGATTGGTTTCTCCTTGATTAGTTTCCATCTGTGGCTTCTTGTCCTGCCTTCAGGTGCTTTGGAGAATAGCTTGACTCCCTCTTCTTTGTGGCAGCCCTGAGATATTGGAACACTGCTATCATGTCACCCCTCATCCTTCTTTTCATCAGGCTACACATACCCAGTTCCTGCAACTGTTTTTCATAGGCTTTCGCCTTCAGCTCCCTAATTATCTTTGTTGCTCTTTGCATTCTTTCTAAAAAAAAAGCTGCACTAAAAATGGGGGGTACTTTTTATATGATACAAATACATAGGATTTGGATTGCGATATAACAAGTTTTCTAGTTATTGGAAAAGTTATTGGAATTTTTGTCCATTTATTTCTAAAGAAATAGTAACCAGCAGTATAGTGAATGCCGTGATGTCAATTGTAGTGGTTCTTTTTTAACATTATACCTAATTTTGGATGGAAAGTCAAATAATCTTAAATCTCCAATATGGATACCCTAGACAACATTTAGAATAGAATAGAATAGAATAGAATAGAATAGAATAGAATAGGAATTCATTATTATTACTTTTTGGGTGTCTCTTTTTACCTTCAGTAATTTAAGCTTTCTAAATAATAGAACATTCATAATTTTTAATCATACAGGTGAAACTTGAAAAATTAGAATATCGTGCAATAGTTCATTTATTTCAGTAATGCAACTTAAAAGGTGAAACTAATATATGAGATAGACTCATTACATGCAAAGCAAGATAGTTCAAGCCATGATTTGCCATAATTGTGATGATTATGGCTTACAGCTCATGAAAACCCTAAATCCACAATCTCAGAAAATTAGAAGATTGTGAAAAGGTGCAATATTCTAGGCTCAAAGTGTCCCACTCTAATCAGCTAATTAAACCATAACACCTGCAAAGGGTTCCTGAGCCTTTAAATGGTCTCTCAGTCTGGTTCAGTAGGAATCACAATCATGGGAAAGACTGCTGACCTGACAGTTGTGCAGAAAACCATTATTGACACGCTCCATAAGGAAGGAAAGCCTCAAAAGGTAATTGCAAAAGAAGTTGGATGTTCCCAAAATGCTGTATCAAAGCACATTAATAGAAGGTTATGTGGAAGGGAAAAGTGTGGAAGAAAAAGGTTCACAAGCAGCAGGGATGACCGCAGCCTGGAGAGGATTGTCAGGAAAAGGCCATTCAAAAGTGTTGGGGACTTTCACAAGGAGTGGACTGAGGCTGGAGTCAGTGCATCAAGAGCCAGCCACACACACAGACGGATCCTGGACATGGGCTTCAAATGTCATCAGAAGTGTCTTACCTGGGCTAAAGAAAAACAGAACTGGTCTGTTGCTCAGTGGTCCAAAATCCTCTTTTCTGATGAGAGCAACTTTTGCATCTCATTTGGAAACCAAGCACCCAGAGTCTGGAGGAAGAATGGAGAGGCACACACTGCAAGATGCTTGAAGTCCAGTGTGAAGTTTCCACAGTCTGTGTTGATTTGGGGAGCCATGTCATCTGCTGGTGTTGGTCCACTGTGCTTCATTAAGTCCAGGGTCAATGCAGTCGTCTACCAGGAGATTTTGGAGCACTTCATGCTTCCTTTTGCAAACAAGCTTTATGGGGATGGTGACTTCATTTTCCAGCAGGACTTGGCACCTGCCCACACTGCCAAAAGCACCAAAACCTGGTTCAATGACCGTGGGATTACTGTGCTTGATTGGCCAGCAAACTCGCCTGACTTGAACCCCATAGAGAATCTATGGGGCATTGCCAAGAGAAAGATGAGAGACATGAGACTGAACAATGCAGAAGAGCTGAAGGCTGCTATTGAAGCATCCTGGTCTTCCATAATACCTCAGCAGTGCCACAGGCTGATAGCTTCCATGCCATGCTGCATTGAGGCAGTAATTGCTGCAAAAGGGGCCAAAACCAAGTACTGAGTACATATGCATGCTTATACTTTTCAGAGGTTCAATATTGTTCTATGTACAATCCTTGTTTTATTGATTGCATGTCATATTCTAATTTTCTGAGATTGTGGAATTGGGGTTTTCACGAGCTGTAAGCCATAATCATCACAATTATGGCAAATCACGGCTTGAACTATCTGGCTTTGCATGTAATGAGTCTATCTCATATATTAGTTTCACCTTTTCAGATGCATTACTGAAATAAATGAACTTTTGCATGATATTCTAATTTTTCGAGTTTCACCTGTATTACATAAATATTACTGCATTGAATTTTCCTTTGAAATAGTACAATGCATTATGATTTGTAAGATGACAAAAAAGTGGGGGAAAAGATACAGTCACAATGAGAAGTGGAGCAAAAAAAAGGCTTCAAATACAGAGCTTAAATGAAGAGGTATAAGAAATGTCATTGCCAACTCAAACAAGTGGTGTTGGTAGGGGTGGATTCAACAATACAAAACAGCAATCACAGAAGAAACCGAGTTTGTTCTTCTAAAACTGTGCCGCTACCACCACCATTTCTCAGTCAAGCCAAACCTATATATAAAATTTAAAAAAATTTGAATGACAGTTCAAGCAGCATTCATAAGCGAGCTGCCTCATTCAAAGTCAATAAAGAGACTTAAAAGCCCATGCCAAAAAGGTTATTGAAATGTGATTGACATCTCCAAAGAAGGATGTCAACTGGATAGCATGACCCTATCCTGAAGTAGTGCAAGGTTAATCAAAGTTATTGTATTTGGAACCTCTACGACTTCCTTCAGATTGAATTTTCGAACCACTGTCACTCAGTGACTCTCTTCGCCTTTCCAGTGTTTCTTCTTGTCATACTTGTATTGTTTATTGTCAAGTTGTCCTGTGGCTAAAACCTGGAGGAAAACAATGCAAATCAAGACATTGCGTCTGTCTAGTGTATCAGAGAGAGAGAGAGAGAGAGAGAGAGAGAGAGAGAGAGAGAGAGAGAGAGAGATCTTTCTCAATCCAATATTCTGAGTTTAATAACCTTTTGTAAGTTTC
This sequence comes from Naja naja, assembly GCA_009733165.1. Classification (NCBI taxonomy): domain Eukaryota; kingdom Metazoa; phylum Chordata; class Lepidosauria; order Squamata; family Elapidae; genus Naja; species Naja naja. The sequence continues at coordinate 43,921,416 of CM019153.1, read as the reverse complement.
TCTCACAACTGAACATTTTCACGGTGACATACAATGTCAAGTAAACTGTGTAAACATACTAAAATTGGTGCTGTGCCAACAAGGACAGATGCAGCCTTCTCAAATCAGATGCTCTATTATCTGAAAACTGTTTATACCATATTTACTTCTCAGCTTTCTTATCGGGGTGTGACAACTATTCCCTCTGGGGGAAAGTGATCACACCTGATGTTAGGTCAATTGAGGGGGGAGTTATGGGTTTAGTGGATGGAGAACTTCTGCTACCTTATGCCTCCCAGTGCCCGGTAAGATCCCACAGGGAGGGCTTGCTCCGGATACCGTTGGCCAGACAATGTCGGCTGGCGGGCCTGCGGGCCAGGGCCTTCTCTGTGGTGGCAACATCCCTGTGGAGATTAGAACCATCTCCAATCTATCTACATTCCACAAAGCCATTAAGACCTGGCTTTGTCAGAAGGTATGGAACTGAGACCTCTGTTCTTCCCTCTTGTATGTTTGGATGATATGAATGAGATTTTTGGTTTTATATTGTATAGGATATGTTTTTAGTTTGTTGTACGCCGCCTCAAGTTCCCCTGATGGGGGAAGAGAGGCAGGATATAAATCTAATAAATTAAAAAAAAATACTATTTGGAAGTCAATAAAATAGGAGGAGGAGGAGGAACAGTTACTATTAAGTAAGAGAATTGAGTATGAGAATTGTAAAGATGTATGATCCTGGGAAAGTAAAATATCAAAGCAGAACACAGCAATCACCATCACAAACTGACTGACAGATTTCTATCACCAGGCAAACTAATTTATTTATTTGTTTGCTTTTGTATTTATCAAATTTTTGAATTGCTCAGAGAGAGACTGGGCAGAGTACCGAGGGAAGGAATTACATAAAATGCATGCTTGTATCTCTCCTTCTTAAATGTTTGACAAATGAGAAAAAAGTAGAAGCAAATAAAGTTCAATAGAAAATATGTCTGGACAGCCAGATACTTAAATTGAAATCAGGTGATTTAAGTAACTGAATCAAATGATTTTATTTTTAAAAAACATCACAACAGCTTTGTACCCAAGGCGTCTCAAAATTGCTGCTACCACTACTTGAACTGAATAAAAGTTGGTCATTTCTGAATGTCTATGGAGATTCTCAGTCATCCAAGTCATGTTGCTTTTCAAAGGCAACTGGACTTGTTTTTCCTTGATGATGTTTCATTTCTCATCCAAGAAGCTTCTTCAGTTCTGAGTCAGAATTGTAGAAACTTCTTGGATGAGAAGTGAAATGTTTTCAAGGAAAACAAAGCCCAGTTGCCTTATGAAAAAGAACCTTTGGATAATTGGTCATTTCTGCAGACGTTGTTGTTTGTAAGCATATTTCTAAAGACTTACTGTAGTATTTCATACAGAGCGATGTAGTGAATCCAAATAATGCTGAGTCAGGAGTTAATGGTATGCATTATTTTTTTTTAGAACTAGTCGTCCAGTATGATTGGCACCGACACTAAAGAAGTCAAGATGAGTTTCTAAAGAATAGCATTATTGTGTAGGGACCTACCATGTTATAGAACTAATCATTGAAGTGATTTGCCATTAGTTTATGAAAAGTGATGGATAAGTATTGCTGATTTGTGAAATCAATACTGAGTAATGTACCTCCATTTTGCATTATGTGTAGTTCTCTAGTTCATAACACAGATACTAGGAGTAGGTATACCATATTATTTGGCAGTAGGATTTTCATATCCATTATGAAATTGAAAAACGGTCGGTGGAAAAAAAGCATTCAGTTTTCTTTTATTGTTTCCTCGAATTATTGATTATTTCTGTGCTTGGAAAGCTACTAGATAATTCAGATGCACAGCCTTGGATCTTAATTAAATTGTATTCAATTAAAGACCTAATAACTACCCCCCAAAGACTAAACAAGTCCAGAAATACCTCAGCAACCTTTTAATGTGCCTATTTTATTGCCTGAAAAAATACTTCTAGCAAGAAATAATTTATGCAAAATGTGTCTAACAAGTTATTCTCCCTGGACTGGAACTAATCAGTGTTTTACATGGAAAATCACCATAATATTATCAACAACTTTAGTATAGTACAAAAAAAAACAACCTACATTGATAAGCAAAGTTGGCTGTAAACCGTGAGTGATGTTTATAAGCTGTGCTTTGTAAGGAAAGTATAGTCTCACTTTCATCAAGACGTTGATTATATCCTGTTGTATATTTCCATCCCAGACTGGCTAAATGAGGCAATCAGAATCTTGTCCAGGGACTGGGGGTAGAAAGGGGAGCAACAAGCTTAAGCTCAGCCCTGACAATAAAGAGATGCTGTGCATTTCAACCTCTCTTAGTACTTACAGTTTTCCATCTTAGTTCTAATTGGAGTAACACCAGAACCAGTACTCCTGCCGAAAGATCAGATGGCCACCTAGAGGCACCTTTGCCCAGATGGGGTGCCAGATGCACAATTTCCTGACCTGTGACTGTTGTTGGAAGAAATATCACCTGGTTCAGTTCCAAGGGGGAGAAAGATATTGGGAAAATGAAAGCTGTTTGGAAAGATGGTTTATTGGTGAACAGGACCACATGGGTTTGAGGTCCTGGGCAGCTGATCACATGGAGTTGAGAGAGAGAAAAAGGTTTTTATACTCTCTCTTGGGTCTTGCCCTTGAGCTTCCTGTTCCTGTGCAAAAAAAGTATTCTATTGGTTGTCAGACTCCCAGGGCTCCTAGCTAACTTTTTAGGTTGTTTGAATTAAGTTTGATTGAAGCCTGGACTCTCTGAGATGATGTAATGAGGAGGCTTATGTCCTGAAAGGGTGTTGGGTCATTCCTATTGTGTCTTAATGGCTTTCCTGGTTTGGATCTTGAGTGAGGTCTGATCCTACCATTCTACCTAATTCTGCCTTTGTTCAAAATATCCTGTCTTGAATAGATTACCAAATCTGCATTTCTAAAAGCTGGCCTCAGCTTAGTATCTGTTTGTGGGCAGGGAACTGTGGCTCTGAGTTTCTGTTTCCTTTAAGATTTCTATTTCTTTTTTAGGGGAAATATAATATTCTGCTTTTTAAATATTTCTCAAAGTATTTCATTTTTCTAGGAGAGGGGTGGGTGCTTCCTAAACTGCCATTCATGCCTTGCATTGGCTCTCTTGCTTGACACTCTACATGGGGTTGTTCTATAAGCTCCAACTGGTAGTAGTACAGGCAGTTATAGGTGTACCTCTGCATGCCCATAAAACACCTATGTTATGTGGGCTACACTGGTAATCATTAGATTTCCAAGATGCTCAAAGCACTTAATGGTATGGTGATGGTGTTATTCTTTCAGTTGTCTCCATCTCTTGGAGATTCTATGGGCCAGGTCTCTCTGCATTTTCCAATCACTTGGTGTGTTAAGTCTGCATGAAGAGTCAGACGTGAAGAGCTTCAGTGAAAAGTTTATTAAGTGACTACACTATTTAAACCAATCCCATTTGACATTTTACAAGAACAGTTCAAAAGTGCCTTCTCTATCATGCTTCCTACTTTCTAGAATAGCACTCCCTTGTTCTCAGGGGTGGGATTCAAAAATCCCAACAACCGGTTCTTGGCCTGGTTGCTGGGTGAGTGTGGGCATGGTGGGTGTGGCCTACTGAAACTTCTTGGAGGGCCATTTTTCACCTTCCCTAGAGTCCGGAGGCTTCCCTCGGGCCTCTGGGAGGAAGAAAACAGCCTTCCCAGGCTCCGGAGGCCCCCCAGAAGCTGGAAACAGGCCCATTTTCAGATTTCTGGAACTTCCAGGAGGCCCATTTTTTGCCCTCCCAGAGCCTCTGTGCAGACCCTGCACTTAGCTGCATCCAAAACGAGCCACGTGGAGACTCCTGAGAGGGGAGGGGTGGGCAGGGCCAGCCGGTTGATTCAACTACCGGTTTGGTGAACCAGATGTAAATTTAACATCCTGTTCGCCCGAACTGGCCCGAACTGGCTGAATCCCAGCCCTGCTTTTTCTCCTTAATATTTGAGTTGCCCTCACTGTGCTTTCTTCAAATGAGCCTTAAAAACCTGGCTCTTTCCCCAGGTGTTATGTTAGGAGTCTGTTCCAATGAGGAATTTTTATTCTCCAGTTTTCTGCCTCTTGTATCTTGATACCATAATGGATGGGTGTTTAATTGTATACCACCCAAGTCTTTCTTAGTTGACCAGCTAATAAATGTGTTTTCTAAATAAATGAACCAACAAATATTGAGTGGATAAATTTACACAGTCCTTGCTTCATGTCAGTTCAACAGAATGCTGTTAGAAGAAGAAAAATCTCCTCACACAGATAATTTATACATTCATTTTGTATTGCTGTTGTATTTTAGTTCTGTTATAACAAGATTATGGTTTCTAATTATTAAGCCAAACTCTATGCCTCCCCTCTTAATTATTTTTTTTTTAAAGGTAGAAATAATTAGGGATAAAAATGAATTTGAACAAGCTAACAAAAGAACCTCAAAGCACTAGGGATGATTTTCCTTTAATATGTTTTTGCCAAGTTAGATTTCAGCCCAACATTCCCAGTTGTGTATATACTACTGTATTACTTTTACCTGATGTTGCTTTATACATCCACAGATGATTAAATTTAAAAGGTATTGTGGTTTCAATTCCAACTTGGAGTTACAGATGTTCTGTCCAACAAAACTGTAAACACGAACAATCAGAGAACAGTTTCACAAATCCAGATGAAATCCAGAAAGCAGCAAAGTTTTGAGATTTTTTATTTGTGTGGATTTTCACAGGGCAAAAAGACAGGTTGTCTGTTTGTCTGTCTGCTTGGTTGTCTATCTGTCTTTAGCAAGCCACACATATTCAGCAATGTCTCTACAATATTGGGCACAGCCTTCCTCATTTTATTACCACTTTGCAATATTACAGGCCTGAATTGGAAGGCAGATTCACAAAATCAATTATAACCCTGTATGATTACTTTCTTTAAATGATTGTCATTATAATCAACCTAGCATTATTGAGCCTGGTGTCATGACTAAGATTTATGCTGCAACTAAATTAGGTATGTCTTTTAATTTCATTTTCTTTGATATAATTGGTTCTATGATGCTCAGGTGCTTTTCCCCATTTTCAAGGAGCAGTGATATATTTATTAAACTACCCAGCAGATGATATTAAACTAAAATGTTGTTAGGACAGCTCCCTTCATTTGAACAACTACAATGAAGCTAATGCAATGCAGAGGACACTGAAAATATAATCATAGAGCTCTAAGCAAAGGAAGGGTCATATTTTATGAGCAAGTTGCTGAGATAGCTAAGGGAAATGGTTATCATCAACATTTATTATGCTGCTTCCATTACTTCATGGACAGAGAGGTTAGGACTGCCATCAAAGTCACCAATAAAGCTTCATCTCTTGTACGCAGTGTTTCATATCTCTTAGCAGAGATGTGAAACTATACACTCAATATTCTATCAATATTGTATCAATTTTGTATTGCTACAGGTATTATTTCAAGCTCAGCTCAGAAAACTGGTATTAACCTGCAGTCCCCGGACACAGAAATCCAAATGGTGCAAATATTACAAGTTTTAATTTGGATGGTCACATTTGAGGTTCAAGTACCCATTCACTAACACTGAATTTTCTAATATTGTCTTTCTCCTATGGACACTCAAGCTAACCTACAACCCAAAAGTCTTTGCAAGGTTTAAAAGAAGGGGAAAAAAGTGCAATTCTGAACCTCTTAGAGTAAGGTGGAGCAGAGTAAGGTGGAGTATCCAGTAGAAATCATGAATCTTCAGTTTCTAACATCCCTCACCTCACAGATGTCTATGGAGATTCTCAGTCATCCAGGTCATGGTTGTCCCAAATGTACTTTTTTCAAGAGGCGATTGGACTTTCTGGTTTTTCTTTGAAGACATTTTGCTTCTCCTCTAAGAAGCTTTTTCAGCTTTCACTTTCTATTCTTGGATGAGAAGCGAAATGTCTTCAAAGAAAAACCAGAAAATCCAGTTGCTTCTTGAAAAAGCACCTTTGGCTCACCTCACAGACCAAAATCCATGAAAAGCTTCCTTAGATTGTCAGAAGACTCTGAAGAATTTGAAAGCAGAGTGGATCTAGGGAAAGCTACAAAGAACCAACACTGGATGGAACCAACAGAGGAGCTGGCACCTGGGTCCGATGAAAGCTGGGAAGTATGGAAATTATTGAATAGACTACACAGATACAACAAGATCCAGAGACGCTCTAAACAAATGGGCCTATTTGGTTGCTTCTGCTCTTTGTGATTATGGTGACATGCAGACAGCAACATAGACCATGTTTTTCCAAAAATAAGACCCTGTCTTACATTGTTTTTGCCACCAAAAAAGGTACCAGGTCTTATTTTCAGGAGTGGGATGTCATCCACTGACTCACCTCACTTGTGCGTGCCATCTCTGGCCTTCTTTTTGCTGTCAGAGGCCTTCAGGAACTTCTGCAGCTGGCAAGGCTTTCCTGAAGGCCTCTGCAGCTGATAACAGATCTCCGGGATCTCTGTTATCAGCTACAGAGGCCTTCAGGAAAACCTTGCCAGCCTTGCTGGTTGCAGAAGAAATGGGCCGCAAGGCAGGTGTTGCGGTGTGCGAGGTCTGGCTACAACTATCCAAAGGTAAGTACTAGGGCAGCTCCACCCCCTCATCCCCACCCTAGCTTAATATTTACCCATGCACCCTGGAGTGGGAAGTGCCTTAATTAGGGCTTATTTTGGAGGTAGGGCTTATATTGGGTGTATGTGTAAAAATCAAGCTAGGACTTACTTTCGGGATAGGTTGTATTTTTGGGGAAACACGGTATATATATCTACCCTTTGTGCCCCAGTCAGTGTACACTTGAGGAACTCACAGAAGTGAGACAGAATACAATTAATGTTGCTAGTTTCTGGGCAATATCTGAATAATTTATATGTACTTTAATCTTACATTTTATATTTTAAATTTATAAATTTAAAATAAATAAATGAATATACTGATGTATGTGGGCTTTCCCCCTTCTACTTCTCCTCCCTACTTCCACTGTGGAGGAATAGCAGGTTGTAATATGTGACAAGCATGGTATTACCCTCTTTGTGATTCACATCACCATTCTATAGATGTCCATTCCAAAGTCCAACCCACTGGATTCAGTAGGACCCATTCCCAAATACACCTTAAAGCAAATAAAGGAGAACATTTGTAGCTCTGGGAAGAAATGATGGGTCCTTGGTGCTCTTTGAGTGTAGTTATTTTCTTGCAGACGTGACCCAAATGAGGTAACATTATCAGTGTTAATGGACTAGTTTGTGTAATGAAATGTCTGCAAGAAAACAGCCAAGCTCAGGGAGAACCAAGGACTCCCCACACCTTAAAACACTGCAGACCAGAGCATCTACCTACTATTCTTTATAGGAATCAGGTCTTCTGCAGGGAAATCTTCTGCAGGGTCTCCTGCATGGATGGGGGTTTGGACTAGATGACTTGCAAGGTCCCTTCCAACTCTGTTAATCTGAATCTGAAATGGTGCTCCCCACCCACTTTTGGCTTTCAGTGTGCTGAATCCTTTCATTTGCCTTTGGATCTGAGTTGATAGTTTTTCAACTAAATGCATCTGAGATAGAGAAGATAACTCTCTCCTTTCTTCTGTCCCTCTTATTCTCTCCCTTTCCAACACAGCTAAGCATATTTTAAAGCAGGGGAATGACTCTCTCACAGCTAACCTAATGCATGTGAAATTAGACTGTTCTTAGGATGATATTCAAAAAAAGAGTAAAGTGTTAGGAAAATATACAGTAGATGATTGCTCAAGAGCCTCATGAAGGTTATAAACACACTTACTCCTGATGTTATCTTCCTTCCCTCTTTTGAATGATTAAAAAAAAATGGAGGGGAGAAAAAAAAACGACAGAGTGTGATTACTTCTTACTTGGTTTATGGTTTCACGAGCATGATGGGGATGATAAAGAATTTTAGTACTCATCAATTAAGGTGGTAAAAGCTGAAGAATTTTAATTAAGACAAAACACTTTTAAGTACCTTAAGAGCTACCAATGAGCTGTCATCCTTTATAAGAACAGACTCTCATACGTTCTCATGCAAATGAGATGCAGGCGCAGAGAAGTTGGTGCCTTGCCAACAACCTTCCAAATGACTTTGAGTGGGACTTGATGGACTTCAACTGAATAAAAATCCTCTTGCCTGAAACAGAGGCATAAATTCAGTGCATGTTGACCCTGAGACTCAAGGCAATCAAAGGCCCCAGGATATCACAATAGGATGATGATCATCACAGGTACAGGAGTCCTGTTTTGACAGGCTTCTTAGAATTTAGAATCTCCTGTGTGTGTACTGCTCACAATGTGGTATGTGTATTGTTCTTTGGCTCTTTTTCACAAAGGACAGCATCTTTGAAGCACCTACAATGAAGTTGGTCTGTAGAGACCAGCTTTGTCTATACAGACGAAGTCTGTAAGATTCTCAGTCATCCAGGTCATGGTTGTCCCAAAGGTGCTGTTGTTTGTTTGTTTTTTCATTTGAAGACGTTTTGCTCCTCATCCAAGAAGCTTCTTCAGCTCTGATAGGATAATAGGGAATGGAAGGATGGATTATAATGGGGAAGTAGGAATGGATTTCCAGAGGAAAAGATTGCAGACTACATAAACAGGAGCACTACGTATGTGACCCTGAGGACACCGATAAACCTGTGATTCCAAGTGCTTTAATGACCCTCTTAAAGGATGCAACTGACCAGCTGTCTCAAGAAATATAAATCCTTCAATTCCCCATTATCCTGTCAGAGCTGAAGACGCTTCCTGGATGAGAAGTGAAATGTCTTCAAAAGAAAAAAAAAACCAAGAGAGTCCAGTTGCCTCCTGAAAAAGCACCTTTAGGACAACTACGATGAAGGATGCATAACAACATTGCCTTCTCTTTTCAATTTCTGCACTCAAATACTTATCATAAATGTGGAATCAACTACCCCTGGGACTCTGCCTGGCCCCTGACCTTCGCACCTTCCGTCACAACCTGAAAACTTGGCTATTCGAACAGGCTGGGCTGTGCTGACTTCCTGGGGGGGGGGGTTAAATTTTATAATGCACATTGGTTTTTTTTTATATAATTGGACTTGTGACTGTTTAATATTCTTTTAAATAATTTATTGTTGTGGTTGGTTTTAGTGGTGAGCCGTCCCGAGTCTTCAGAGATGGGGCGGCATACAAGTCTAAAAAATAAATAAATAAATAAATAAATAAATGAATGAATGAATGAATGAATGAATGAATGAATGAATGTTAGGGCAAGTGGCAAAAATCCAGGTGAAGTCACGGAGTGAAAGAACATCAGCAAACATGGGAGACGGAATCAGTGATCTGGAATTCTCTGGTGGATATGGTCTCACCCTGAGAAGTAGATTTCTTTTCTAGAAAAAGAGTGTGATGCACTAAAATTGAAACCCTCTTTATTCAAACAGGATTATGAACAGGATCAACTTTCTTGGATGGCGTAAGGACTGAGGTTTGTGTATCATCTATTCAACTATCAAGGTCTCTGTTGATTTTCTTTCTAGTCTTTTTTTTCCTTATGTACGTATTGTACCTGTGCCTTTGCCAACAGCCAGATTCTGTAAAAACAGTTCTCTTTACAAAGAACCATATTCAGAAGCCTCACAATCACAATTGCATTAGGAAATGAGAGGCACGATATGATATAAACTAGTTGCCATGAATAAATGAAACATTAAAATTCAGCATCATTCCTCACAAAAGTGTCCTGACTACCTAAACCAGTTGTGAAAAGAAAGCTAATTTTGTTGCATCTTAGGAGTTGTCCATTTTTTAAAGATTCATCCACTTCTTAAGCAACACATATCCAGCTAATATTTCTCCTTCCGTGATACTGATTACGATTCTGTTTGGGTTTTTCGAGAGTCTTTTTTGGATTTTTTTCAGTTAAGTATTGACATAGCTTCAATGATCATCAAGCATGAAAAAAAAACTTTTTTGTTTGCTCTCTCACATGCATGACTATGAATATACAACTAATATTTATTTATTTATTTGTTAATTCAACTTATATGCTGCCCCCTCTCCAAAAAGGACTCGGGGCAGCTCACAGCTAATAAATACAACAATAAATAAGTTAGTTAAAAACATATTAAACAGATTCAAGCCGAATTAAAGTTAAAACCCCATAGTTAAAATAAAACCGACCCCCAGAGAATCAGCACAGCCCAGATTGTGAAAAGAGCCAGGTCTTCAAATCGTGGTGGAAGGTGCAGAGATCGGGGGCCAACTGGAGCTCCAGCAGAAGAAGATTCCACAGAGTGGGAGCTGCCACAGAGTAGGCCCTCCTGTCTGTGCTGCCACATTGAGTCGCAGATGGCACCCCGAGGAGACCCCGTCTGTGCGCCTGTACAGGGCGGTTGGTATTTGATGCTGGGAGGAGTCGTTCTCATAAATAACCTGGACCCATGCCATGCTGGACTTTGAATGTTAATACCAAAACCTTGAATCTCACCCGGAGGGCAAACGGAAGCCAATGTGTATGCGCGGGGGGTGTAATATGGGAGTATCTGGAGGCTCCCATCACTACCCACGCGACTGCATTCTGCACCAGTTGAAGCTTCTGAGTGGTACGCAAGGGCAGTCCTAGGTAGAGAGCGTTACAGTAGTCGAGTCGGGAAATGACGAGTGCCTGAGTGACTGTGCGCAGGGCATCTCGGTCCAGGAATGGGCACAACTGGCGAACCAGCCAGATTTGGGCAAAGGCCCCCCTGGCCATGGCCCCCACCTGCTCCTCCAATTTGAGCCATGAGTCCAGGAGGGCCCCCAGATTCCGTGCCCTGTCCACGGTGGGCAACACCTCCTCCCCCATGACCAAAGATGGAATATCCAAACTGGACCGAGATGTCGGTATGCACAGCCACTCTGTCTTGGCTGGACTGAGTTGAAGCATGTTCCTGTCCATCCAGACCCGCACCGCTTCCAGACAATGGGACATCACGGAGAGAGCATCATATTAGATGTAACAGAATTTCAGTTCGGGAGTTTTTGCACACAATGCTGATTTTATTAGGACTGTGTGGTGCTGAAGTCCCATTCTAGCACACTGGAACATGTCATTGTTTGCAACTCTTTAAAGCAGTCACCTCCTTTCCTGCGATCATGTGACTTTAGAAAAAAACATGGCTGCTTTAAAAAGTTTTGGGACATATTGTCTTATCCATTCAATACTTGAATGATTTTGGAATCCCATTCAAACAGTTGCACAACCTTCATATTTACAGAGTCAGAAAGTTCTACAATGAATTTCTCACGGAAAAACTATAACCACAACAGGAGAAGAAAGAAACAAATTCTACAGAAAAAAAAATGTTGACAATCAAAGCATTTTTTTAAAAAAAATAATACTACTACCATTTCTACTACTTCTACTCATTTATTTAATGCCATCAATGAAGTGGGAACATGCTGATCAGCAAAGGCTAAAAACACTTCCTAAATAACGAAAAAGGGAAAAAAAAACATTGCAAGTGAAAATAACGCAGCCCCCAAAGAAAACTGAGCCAAATTATCACCTATCAAGCCACTTAAGTAGGTGTTTCCTAACACACTAGCGATCTACTGGGAGGTCAGGTTATAAATAGATTATTTTGTATCTCACTTGATATGCACCAGATGTTACTAGTTTTGAGGCAAAATTATTTGTGTGCCTCGTAAGTAAAACAGAAACCTGTTCTGAATTTTAAAAATGTTGCCCTCCTTTTTTTGGGGGGGGGGATAAAAATAAGGTATTAAAGACAGAATTCTATCATGCTCATACTTTGAAAAGGAAATGCAGACTTACAGATAGGATAAAAAGCCATTTACATTGGGTCTGGAGATTTTAGAACAGCAAAACCCCATTTCTTGATTTCACCAAGCTTTCTGATTTTCTAAGGGAATTCTTCTCAAATGGCAACTCTGTATTTCAAGCAAAAAAAAGGCATTAACTTCAGGCAGGTCACCCTGCATAACACATGACTCACTAAAATGTGGCCCATTTGATGAATTGCCTTTAAGCTGTATTTTCATAAGACATTGATTTGGTCGCTGTCCAGAGTACTCCAGTTCTGAATCTACTGGTCCAGTCTGTTCCATTAGAAAAGGATAAATACTGATAAAACTCAATACCGGGATCAATAACCACTTTAGAGGGGCACCTGATACTCAAATATGCTCTATGCATGGACGTTCAGAGAGATAAAAGGGAAATAGCAAAGGCTTGAACATTCCCTAGACTGTCTGAACTATATATGAACTTGCAGTTTTTTGTAAGGGGGGGGAGGAAGAGAGGGAGTAAAATTGAGTGTTTGCTTTCCTTAATTTCACTCCCCTTCAGCTTAAGCAAAAGGATAAATCTTTCCTACTACTAGCTAGTCTCTGTACCATGAAGAAATCAGCCTTTTCTCCATCTCTCCTTGGAGCAGATTAAATATTCTCTCTGTCTCTCTCTTCCCAGCTTAGTACTCAAGAGTTTTGCTGATCCTGCCCATTTTTTTTTACCCATAGGCTTTTTAGTGGCTCCTTTCAGAAGTTGAAATCACTTTGCTGCCTGTAAACCTATGACTCAAGGCAATGGAGAATAAGTATGACAAATTATTAATTTATATATGTTCTGAAAGTAAAGTCTTTGATGGCACCGCCTACTTACATTTTATAGAGGGATAAATGCCTGTTACACTTGTAAATATTTTCTCCTCCTCCTCTTCCTCCTCCTCCCCCCTCCTCCTCCTTTTATATTATTCCACTGATAAATCCTATAAGAATCAAAAGGGTCCTATTTTCATACTCATCACATAGGAGAAGAGGAAATAGCACTTTCAAAAAGAAAGAAAGAAAAACATTGACTATCTCTCTCTTTTTCCCATAGAGCCCTTTTCCATTCTCTATTGTGGGCCCTATATTCTATTTTTATTTTAGAAAATGTAATTAGCACCTACAGTACTTCTGAAGCAACATCTAATCATACACACTGGCTCATTTTAATTACCTTTAAATGTTGAAATCTGCAAGTGAAATCTATTCCGGTTGTTCTTATATAATAGTATTAATAGAAATATATCAATAGTGGTATTGATCAGCTGGATTCAGAAACAGCACTATTTAAAAAGAAAAGAGGATTAAAAAGTGTTAGGAATCCTTGTAGCACTGAAAACCATGGATTTGTATCACTGTGTATTATTCTATGAAAATCGCCACAAATGAAGATCAGAACTAGAGCCAGTTTAGCATATATGTTATGACATTTTCCAGTCTTCCCTACTATCCATGGCTTCACTCTACCTTCTTTCTCTCTTGATGAGTCCTTGCACATTCCGATTTTTGTGAATTTTTGCTTAAGCATAATTGTAAGGAAAAAATATATACCTGGAGGGGGGGGATGAGGGAGAAGAAAGAATGTGTTGCCTACCACATCTACTTATAGTTCTTTAATAAGGCATCCTGGAATAATGAAACTGGTTTTGTTGCACAGTACGCAGAGAAAATAAAAGAGTGCAGTTTCTTTTTTTTGGAATCAGTATTTCTCTTCCTTCACAATTGTGAGGTTTGCAAATGTTTCATTTTTTAATCCGATTTTTTCCCTTCACTGTCAAAAGTTCAACAGATCAATGGACTCGAAAACTCAGTTTGTTCTCCAATTATGTCCTCTAACAGCAACCTTCTCTAATTAATCTCTATTCCAATGTAGCTCCAGCAGAGAACCTAATGAAAACAGAATATTCATTTCTTCTGAAGGCATCCTTTGCATGGTCTTTATTTCTGACAGAGACTACGGCATAGAGCACAATATGTCATAACTATGACTTAGTCACACCTCATGAAGTTTGAGGTTATCATTCTTCAACAGACTCAATCACACTCTTTAATTCTCTGTTTAATCACCATATTTTTCATTTGTCCTATATAGACATATTTTGGAGTAAGTCCCATTCAATTCAATGAAGCTAACCTGAAGTAAACATACAGCCATGCAGTATTAGAACAGCAAGCATGGATTTTATTCCATATACGGTAGTTATAGAAGATCCACAATGGAATTTAATTCATTCATGAATTTTTAAGTCACAAGCCATGAAGTTGCAAGACATCCTTCTTTAAATCAGTCAATCATTCATTAAAATTTGCCACTTTGAAACAACAAAGATCAAATGCAATGCAAATATGAGAGGATGAATGCCCAACATTTGAATTACTATATTAATTGGAATTAATCAGAAATGAGAGTGAATCATTTGAAGGCTTAAATATCACCATCACCCCTCCATGGTTATGGGGTCTGTATCTTTAATCCAAAATAGATTTCATCCATAGCAGATGAACTCTATCATTCAAATCCCGACACACTTGTAAATCTAGAAGAACCTTCTGACAATTTACCAGCAGGTAGTAAATTAGTTAATACTACTCATGTTCAAGACCAGGTTCCCATGGATCACAGGAAGGATGAAATTTACAAGACAACCATAATCAGGAACAATATGAAAAACATTGTTCTCAAACCTATGAAGATTGAATTCTTACCCCAAATTCTAGCTCTGACCAGAGATTCCATTATATGCCCCATTGTGAATTACAATCCAGACCAAATATGATCAATATTAAATTTTCAAGAGATAATACATGCTAGGATATGAACACTGTCATCTCTTCCATCTTTAATAATACGAGCAGAAAATCTCTAACTAACCATATTGTTAATCGTGAAGGTGTAATTCAACTTCTCCTTACAATCTGTTTTGGCAACTAAATGGGGTTCCCAACATTCAGTTTTAGTTCAGTTTTGGAAACATACCTTCAGACAGGTATGTACAAACATGGGCCTCTAGGTGTAACACACAATCATATTAATCAAAAGAGAGAGAAATTGCAGGAGTTGATTCTGCTGAAATTGACAGTGTGGAATTCTGGGCATTGCCCAGAATTTTTGTCTAAGTTTATCAATTTTGGAGGGGAGGAGAAAATAATATTTCCCATTCAAATATATGATAAGTAGACTACCAAAAATATGCCTCACCCTCCAGAAACAAGATATGTTGGCTCATGCCAGAAATGGTCTGTACTCTGGTAGTTTGAATCCTACCACTGTATGACAATGTGAGCTGCCGTCACTTTTCTTAGCTCCTGCCAACCTAGTAGTTCAGAAGCATGTAAATGCAAGTAGATAAATAGGTACCACTTCAATGGGAAGATAATAGTGCTCTCTGTTTCACCACATACTCTGCACTGCAAAATAATATTATGCTGGCCGCCACAGACTGCAGAACTGCCTTCAGACAGTGCTGGATCAATGATCTAAAAATGAAGATGAGGATATTCCCCTAATCAGCTATGACTAGCGAAGTAAAACTCACAGGAATTCCACCAGACACAAAGAAATGAATGATATAAGATATAGCAATGTTATACATCTTATAAAATAGTATGAATAACTTCCTTTATATTGATATTAAAATAATGTGAACAACTTCCTTGCTCTGGAACCAACATTAGAATATTGTTGAGATATAATTGAATGTTTAATGAAAATGAATGAATGAATGAATACCCTTTTTTAATTGTCCCCTAGCTTTAGAAGCTATAATTTCAAATTATCATCTGACAAATCTATGGATGTGTCTGTGATAAAGATCAACACCAATTATTAAAAGATAATTACAGATAATAGATACATACTTATCAAGAGAAAGTTCTAATTATGACATTCTGCACCAAAAATAAATTCATTTAATAAGCTTTAATGGTAATGAGCTTCAGGGACATCAACCCACCATAAAATCTACCTGTACAAGAAGCCAACCTGTTTTTGACAAATATCTATTAAGCAAAAACAAATGAATGGTGATTTTTGGACTTTCATCTCTGACCTCATTCTTTTTACATTTATAAAATTAGAAATCTCCTATTTCATTGGAGAATCTGCCAAGATCCAAATCAAGTTATTTCTTCAGAATGAGCCCTTATTGCTAAGATTCAGGTTTGTTTCTTTCAATAAAACAAAGCAATCAGCCCAGCGTTTACTTCACTAACATCCATCTGCAATATTTCTGGTTTAATTTTATCATGGCAATGTGACATTGTACATTAAAAAAAACATTGAGGAGTGGGACTCAGTGTTGAGCTAAAAGGGTGTTTTTCAAATCTCTGATTAAATCAAGGTTCCCTCAATATGAAAAGACTAGAGCATCTTGCAGAGGAAAAAAATATCAAGGCTTCAAAATGATTGATGGCCCCGGCTGGATCAGGAGGCGAGAAAGCAATGAACAAGCAGGTACTCTAACAGAGGAAAGAAAAGAAGCAATAAAGGGAGAAAGGAGAATGGTCTTCATTGAGAAACATTGCACATTTATCTTCTTTAAATATGTTCGCTGTGTTTTGTTTGTTTCAAAGGCCAAAAGTGGGGGAGTAGCAGAGCCAACCAAGATTGTGTAGGCCTAATGAGAAATTGGGTTTATTGATATTTTTGCATCTTCCACAGGAAACTGAACAAGAAAGAAATAGTGCAAGCTACTAATGGAAAGAGTACATAGAGGAACCATCACAATGGAAGATTTACATTTCCTGGTGCATTCAATTAGCATGAAACTTTTTGATATGATCAGAACTGGTAAAATCAGCTTTTCCCTCTTAAATTTAGGCCAGATTTGGTCATATATATACATGGCAGAAACCATGGGTCTAATACCACTGTACTGTCAACAGTTGTATGCTACTGAAGAGCCTGCTTTGTTGTGGTCCCAAGGAAGGGACCAGGACCTTGTACCACCTGCCCCAACTCCCTGCCGTCCTTTCAACTTGAAATAGAGTGGAGAATGTTCTAAGTGCCAGTGAAACCATATTGGTGGTGATGATGATGTAAAAGCATTTTGTTTTAAAATCCATTGACAAAACAGAGATGTAAATGACTTGCACATTTTATCAAATCAACACGAATTCAGAGTTTCATTTTTGGGCTACCCAACAAAGTAAATTTAATAACAAATCAAGACAAAGAAAAAAAATAAAAAGGATATTGTCACCAAACTGTTTAATTCCTATTTTATTTTCCCAAGAAAGGAATATCCAAAACATACTGGGGTTTTACACTACAAAGTCAACCAACCAACCAATCAGTCAATCAAACAAACAAGATTGTTTGACCTAAGATTGTTGGGGGCAATTAGCTGACTTTGTAAAAATGCCGCTTAGTAATAAGCAGGCATATACAATGGAATGAAGGCTATTGCTGAGCGCATTGGGTTGTATCCCAAAAATTGTAAGCCACCCTGAGTCTTCGGAGAAGGGCGGCATATAAATGTAATTAAAAAAAAAACCCAATCACTAGAATTTGGAATATTCTCAATTTTTCTGGTTTCCATTTGTTCCCTGTCTTATTTCCCCTTTCTGTTTTTTTTCCCTATTTGTGAACAAAATACTTGACAGTGTTTTGACATTGACAAAATCTTTTCATGGATCCTGGGAACTGAATTTGGAAGTTTAGGTTCAAGAGAATCTCCACTGCCACCTGAAATCCAAGTTTTCAGGTTTTGATGGCAGCTACAGAAGCCCAGGGGATATGATGGCTGACAGCCCAGGTTCGAGATCTGAGCCCTGCATGATAGGGAGCTCATATTCCTTCCCTCGGCTCCTGCCAAACTAGCAACTTGAAAATATGCAAAGGCAAGTAGATAAATAGATATGTTGTGATTTGCTGGCAGCCAGTGCAGACAGCAGAGGTATCAGACACTGAGGACAAAAGGGAACCAGTCAGGGAGTCTGGCAAGGACTTGGACAAGGGTCCTGAATCCGATGCAGGGATGGGACCAGGACCATCTATGAGTGGGGTGCTGTTTTTGGAGCTTTCAGAGTCTGGCAACAGCAAAGCAGAGGACCCCAGGGAGCCTGTTCCCAGTGTGTGCGTGTGTGCAGAGCTGCTAGAAGGCGAGAGCAGCTGAAGCAGCAGGGGTGACATGGGAGTAAGGCTGGGAGGTGATTGCTCTTCCCATTAGGGATAAACATCAGCCCTCAGTGACATGCTCTTTGCAGGAAGCAAAGTAGTTCATTAGATTCTGATTCCTCATTGAAGACCTGCGAACTCTGGTTTGTCTTTGCTGGAATTTTATATTCTAAATAATTGGACTTCTGTTTCTTGGCAGCCTTCTACATCCCTGAAAGGTGTGAGCTTATCTCAGAGAATTGTGTCTAATGAGCTTTGGCTGGGAATGCAAGAAACTCCCAGCATTGCATTAAAATAGTTTGATTTTACATTCAATTTGTATTTCCTTAATTTGGACGAAGCCTGGGTCAGAACCACTTCAGGGCGGAAAGGTAAAATCATTCCATGTGCCTTGGTGTATAATATATTCATGCTGGCTACTTGACCACTGAAGTGTCTTTAGACAATGCTGTCTCCCTTGGCTGAGAAACAGAGATGAATACTGCCTCCTAGAGTCAGGAGGGGAAATCATGGACAGGAGAAATCTTTACTTGACAGAAGCCATGCAGCAAAGGCAAATTAGAAAAGGAATCTACTCATGTTTGAAAGGGGGAACATTGGTTTGTCTTGAAAATTCTAGTATGAGCTATTACATTGATTATGTATACTGTACAAATTGAAAAAGGGATTATTGTCTTAACGACCCCAATGTGAAAAGAACAAATAGGCAGTCATTAGGTCATTAAAAGTAATATAGACTGATTATAATATTTAACAGTGACATTGAGCAAGATCTCAACTTCCAGAAGATTAGATTAGGTTAGGTTAGGTTAGGTTAGGTTAGGTTAGGTTAGGTTAGGTTAGATTAGATTAGATTAGATTAGATTAGATTAGATTAGATGGACCTCTGGTCCTTCAGCACAGAAACTGAGTCACATTGGACCTGTGGCAACTTGCCACTTTTACAATCCATGTAACCCTCATTATCAGATGGCCTACAGAAAATAGATGGTAGATTCTGGCAGTAGACAACAAAAAAAATTGTCAGTACAAGGGAGGTAAATCAGGGTAAGGGTATATGAATGACAATAAGGATGTAAATGTGTATGGAAATGTCCTTCCTGGGCTCAAAGTGTATCTTTGCATTTGGGATGTATGCAATACACCTAAACATCAAGGCAAGATGCTACTCTGTCAGAGGAATTGATCGGTAATAGGTCTTTTTTTTCAATTCCTCACATTTACTCTAAAATTTAAAGGACACTCAAGAGGACGTGTCACAAGTAAAAAGTTCCCATCCTGGGGATTTCCAAAAGTCAAACCATAAAGCAAGCCAAAAGATCCATAAAGCAAACTAAAACAAGAGCAATACTGCAGATGAAAACAACAAGCAGGCTATTGTATCCCTACGGCAGATGTTCTCCTTTGTCATGTAGCATAAAGGAGATGATCCATGTTCAGAAGCTACAAGGAACATCTCTACACACCTGCCCCTAATGATCTCAGACTTCACCTCCCTGAGAAACAAGATTTTCCCAGCCGATTAAAAAAAAGGCCAATTTAAAAAAAAAATTAAAATTCCATCAGTTTTGCATTAGACACCCTGTTAATGAGAATCAATCACAGAGTTGATGAGAAGTATAATTCTGCATTACTTCAGAGAGGTAGATTTCTAGGCATTGGTATCGAAAATGCAATTAACATCCCCGGGAGCCAGTTTCTGGCCACCAAGAAATACCCTGTCATTTTCCTTCTAGCTGCCGGTACAAGGACACAGAGCTAAAGAAAGGGACTGCAAGGCAAAAAACTGACAAGCCAGCCAAAATATCAATCAATCATGCATCTCTGATTGCCTCTGTTGACCTTTGGGGAATATTGCAAGTCCCTGTATGGATGCAAAACTGTGGCATCTTTAAAAAAATAAAAGATTTGACAACTGCACATAAATGCCTGGAAAAATTGCACAGCGCAGTGTTAAAATAACCCCTCTGAGTGCATTCATAAAATTTATAGAAGGTATGTAAAGAAACAAAGCCGTATATATCAAACGAAAAAGGGTAGAGTTACAGTATCCTTTAGGATAAACCCTTTTTTTCTCTCTCTGAGCCCACTATAACCATACTATCATCAGTAAAGACTTAACTAATAGTACAGTTTTTTGTCAGTGTTGATCAAGGTCAGCGAAATGGGGTGGGAAGATGTCTAAAATATATATAGTCAAATGCAGCTACTAGGAAACATGGGAGCTCACAAGAGGTTAGGTCAAATAGTTGAACAAACAGAAAGATGGAATATTAATTTATTCAATCAATCAAAGAGTAAGGTTCAGCATGAATGTGACAAAATACATCTATTTGTTGATCTGTAAAAGAGCAAAATGTAATATTGATGTTGATTGTGATTTTTGTAAAAATACAATCCAGTGAAACCCTAAGTTAACAAACCCAGAAACAATCGACTCTGTATTGAATGGGCTAAATTTTCAGTGTGGTCTAATTCTTTGTAATGATGGCACTATACAAATGATAGCATTTTTATTACAACAGTATCAAGCCAGTGAGGTACACTGAGACAAATGAGATAAATCACTCATTTAGTGGTGATTTACTCTCTGGTTTAATGGATATTTTTTTTAAATAACAGACAGCCCTTATTAATTTGATGAAGTAAGGTTTCACTTGTACATAACTTTATCACACTTTATCATGGGTTGCCAAGGGTTTGTTTTTTAACTTATGGATTGAACTGGTCTGAATATTTATTATATTTGTGCAACACATTTATTTAATATTTTCAAAAAATTCTTGAATATATTTAGAGGGAAAGTATGTATATATCCTCCTTTAAATCTCCAGATCAGCAAAACAGATTGCATTTCATTGGTTGCATGAGTCAAATGTAAACTAAAGAAATTTCTGGGAGGATAAAGGGCTTCAGACTGCAAGGGGAAGTAAAACCTACCCTGTAATTAATTTTTCTCTCATTTTTCAGCAAACACAGACTCCAGAAAAATGTCTCCTTTCTTCTCTTTAATTGGGAAACTGTATAAAATATGTTAGGCTTTTAGTTCATTTAATTACTCCACTGCCTTTAAATCATTACAGGAAACAGTTCTACATAATATAGCATTATTTAAATCACAAAGAATATGCTTTATTTTTCTCCCCCTCAGGTCATACACTGGTTATGGATTTTGACAAATAATTAATATGAAATAACTTTTTAAAGGTTTGCTAATACAAGTAAAATAAATACGATAAATTCAATGCCTCCCTAGGATATCTGAACATTTTCCAATACAAATTACCCTCCATTATAAGCCAGACTTGCAGCCCCAAAATTGGCAGAAAGCTCATAGCCTGGCTTAGATCTAAGTCTGCACTGCACCAAAGACTTTTTCATAACACACACACACACACACACACACACACACACAGAATAACTCTATCGACTAATTTGGCAAGGAAATTGCATTTGACTTTGACATAGTTAGTAACTCTTAGGAACATCCCATAAAAATAATCATGAAAGATAATAACCCATGTATAATTTCTTTTTCTTGATGTGGGCTAATAAATCAGACCTGCAGAAATTTCATTTTGAGAACTACAGTAAATATGGCTCATCATGACCCAGAATCCTTGGCAAGGAGAACTTCCATCTTGGTCCAGCAGCTAATATTGTCCTGCTTTTCAAATAAGCTCCAGTGATTCTTTCTTTCACACAAGTTTAATGCCATCACCTAAGAATATCAGTGTCGCATATCAGTTGCAAACAGAATCATATTTTCTGCAGGAAGGGAAACAGGTCATTGTAAACAGTAGTAGCTTTATTACTGTGATAATCTTGTCATCATTGAAGTTCTACACTGAAGTTGAACAAACAGACAGCTGCTGGAAAACATGTCAATCAAATATTTGACTAGCCATCAAAATTTCAGCATTATGGAAATTCAGCTTGAAGATTTTATCTTCAGCCAAGATAAAAATTTAAGAACATTGCCAGGACATTTCTAGAAAAGTTGAATGAATGCTGATATATATCCAATGTTCAAATCTGTAGCAAGCTCTTTGCTGAAATCCTAGGTGTCAAATGTTTGCCCTCATAGTAAAGTTAGGATTCAATGCATCTTTGCATAGTTAACATAAAGAATTGTTCTGAAGTAGCGGATTTCCATAAACCCAGGACATTTATATGCTTAAATTTGTTGTAAGTGTTGAATGAACTAGGAAACTTCCTCTTAGCAATAGCCAAATATCAACAGAAAAACTTTTTCTCATCTTTCTATGAAAATTCTTTAGATTTTTTTTAATTGACATGAACCAGATAGAATTTATTTGATTTTAAAAATGTAAGGTTCCAGATGAATCGTTTCATCTTGAGGCAGACCCCAAATTCAATGAGAAAATATAATACATGGTAAAGTGGAAGATCAAATACTTCATTGGAATCACACCAGAGACATGAGACTCATTCTAGAAGTGCTGGATTCTCCAGCAGTCAGATCTAATAAATGATCATAAATCAATACTCCTGCTAGAACTTTTCAATTACACGAGATACACCTTATTCTACAGGAAGCTGTAGGAAGGATTAGACTTGGGATGTAGACAAGAACAGAAGAATGTCACCAGTGGAAAACTAAAACCAAGCAAAGACTTCTACACTATGAACTTATAGTTTTGAAACAGTCAAATTATAAATACATTTGTTTAACACAACCAATTTATCAAACAGGAAAGATGAATATTTGAAATATTACAATCACATCAGTACCAGAAGTTAATCAATAACATTAAAGTTACACAAATTGCAACTTAGGTTCAAATAAACCAAACCAAATTTCATGGGGTGGGGTGGAAGTTAAGTGGGATTTAAAATTCTGTTCAAAAAACTGCGGGGTCTATTCAATCTGAGTGCAAAACAATGAATGAAAAACTAATAAATATGTAACCCGCCATGCTGTATCACCATGAAAAACCATCTGCTTTCAAGCTCCCAGGTTATGTTTCAAGGCTGTTAAAAATTATTAGCTGTAATTACCCAACTTATGCTATATGAATCATTATATAAACCTTTTCTGGACTCATTCAACTTCAAGGAAAGTTCTCATAAAATAAACATACAATGATGCCAAAAGAATATGTAAGGTTTTGGGATAATTTATCCTCCTATGGATATAGATGCATGTCAGATATAAACCATGCAGACTAGCAACTCCATGGAATTAACAAAGAAGAAATGTGTTTGCATTCAGACTTGGCTTACAAAACTGAAGGGCAAGACCAAACGTGTGTCTTTTGGGTTAATTAACTTATGTTCATCAAATTATAATATATTATAATTTATTATAATCTGCAAATTATAATCTGCAAGCCTGCCATGCAGGTTTGCCAGTAAGGAATCTTTAGCTTTAGAAGATGTTTTTTTTCTTTCTTTTAGAAAATAATTGAATTACTCTCTGGCTCTAGCAGTCATAAAAACTATGATCAGTGCTCTAAAATACTTTTCCCCAGCATCAGTCAAGAGGCAGAATGAAATTCCTCTCCTCCCCCAACTCAAGTGGCTTCAAAATCAAAGCTCTTGCAGATGTCTGTGTTTCCATACAGATGAAGGAATGAACAACTGTTGTGAGAAAACACTTGACATAGGTTGGTCTACTCAGGAGTAATTTCACACATACTTTTACCAGGATCTGAAAATCAGAAGGAAATCTGTGCTTGACATTCATCTTGAATGTAGACAGAGCATCTTTCTTGAAGAACTCAATTTGGCATGCTCTGATTTTACCCCAGCTATGAAAATTGAGGTACTGGTAATCAGTGGTGGGATGCTGCCGTTGTAACAATTGATTAAGCTTCATGCTTCGCTGTGTGTGCGTGAACAGCTTTCTGAAAAAAACTTATCTGCTTTGTTACTACTGGGGAGTAACATGGCTGAGGAGCGGCAATTTGCTCTGCCACGCGGATCAGCTGAGATGATATAGGTAAGTACAACACAGGGGGGACACATGATTGTCAGAGTGAACCGGTTCGCTCCCAGTTGATCATTGAAGCTAGGGATTCACCCGAACCGGTCCGAACCAGTCCGAACCAAGAGAATCCCACCCCTGCTGATGATGTTACCTACTTTGGGTGATGAAATGCCTGCAAAAAAGCAACCAACTCAGAGAGCTTGAAAGCTTACTTGGAAAGACCAACACTCACCATGTTTTCTGCTTTGCTTTCTAATTACTGCTTGCAGGGAAGAGTGTTGATTTTTGAATGGTGGTTTTATCTCTTGATGCCACTTACTAACCGAAGATGAGAGAATGAGACATGTGCCTTTGTAAACACAGGCACCAGTTTCCTGTTGATTGTATGGAGAGACAAGCTTAATGGTAAGGGGCCATGCCCTCCAAAAATGGTTCAGTCTTATTGGAAGTTGGTTTTCCATTGGAACTTACCATTGTCTGCCCTGATCAATATGTTCCTCCAACATTTCCTAAGAGAATAAAGGGGAATGATGCACTAGAATTGGAATTGGATAAGGTAAACATTGGATTTACTCAAATTCAGGATGACTTGTTTCACATGGGCTGACGTAGCTATAACAAGCGTTGCATGCACGTATTTATAAGCCTGTTAAGTTTTTATCCCTGTAAACAAGGAATCCTGACTGGGTTAGATTTAAATTGTCTTTTTTTCTCATTTCCCCAACTGTAAACTACAAACAGGAGAAACCATGCACAGTGTTGGTGATAAGTAAATAAATTACGGTTTTCAAAAAAATAAAACAGCTTGACATTGTCCTATTATAATTGAATAAAAGCATCCCAAATTCAGACTCTTGTTCTTCTACCCCAATAAAATGTCTCCTTTGATCCCTTTTAGAAGAGTACATTGCCAGCAAAGAGTGCAATGTTATGATTTCAAGTGCAAAGAGAGAAACAATAGCTTTTTATATGCTTATATTTGCAGCCTAGATGGCTCTATAAGCAGAGCACTTGAGGCAAAGAACAAAGAGATGAATATGAGAGAGGTATTTGCATTACACTTAACTTCCCCAATCCATAAAGATCTACTTTGGCAGAGCTCTTGGCTTATGCAGCTTCACCTTATGCAATGGGGAAGAAGAAGCGGTTGAAATGACAATAATCTTTTCCCACCTTCGTCCTGGGTATGCTCTCCAACAATTATCAAAAGCTTTGGAGGTCTCAATGACTTAGACCAAGATAGAGTGGAGAGAACATCTGGGAAATGTGCAACTGGCATGAAGCTAAGATTTTTCATTTTCAAAACTGAGCGAATGGAAAAACAACTGAAACTGACACATCTCTATCTCTATCTCTATCTATCTATGTCTGTCTGTCTGTCTGTCTGTCTGTCTGTCTGTCTGTCTGTCTATATCTATATCTCTCTGTCTGTCTGTCTGTCTGTCTATATCTATAGCTATATATCTCTACCTCTATCTCTATCTCTATCTCTCTATCTCTATCCTACCTGTGTCTATCTGTTTATCTTCTATATATATATCTCTGTCTGTCTCTCCTGTCTCTCTATCTCCCTCTCTCTATCTCTTCTGTCTGTCTGTCTTCTATATATATCTGAGTCTGTCTGTCTGTCTGTCTGTCTGTATCTATCTGTCTGTCTCTCTCTTTCTCTCTGTCTATATCTATATATATCTCTCTATCTGCCTGTCTATATCTATATCTATATCTATATCTAATCTATATCTGTATCTATATCTCTCTCTGTCTATCTATCTATCTATCTATCTATCTATCTATCTCTCTATCTATCTATCTATCTATCTATCTATCTATCTATCTATCTATCTATCTATCTATCATCTTTCATTCATGGATGACCATTTGTCTGAAGTGGTGTAGGATTTCTCACCTAACAGGGGGTTGGACTAGAAGATCTCCAAGGTCCCTCTTATTCTACTCTATTCTCTCTTACTCACTTCTCATACTCTAGATCTCTTTCTCTCTCCCTCCCTCCCTCTCCTTATTTTAATTATAATTCTGTGTTTTGCCTATCTTTTACTGTGTGGCTGCTCTGAACAGCAGTGTGTGTGTGTGTGTGTGTGTGTGTGTGTGTGTCTATCTGTCTCTCTATCTGTCTTTCTGTGTGATTAATTAAAGAAAGAAATATTTAAACTCAGCAGAGACAAATACAAGGTTTTTCATTTAGAGGAGGCACTTGGGACTTGCTGGTCACAAGCTGAGTATTAATCAGCGGTCTGACCAGGCTATAAAAATGTTCTAATTTATTCTCTACTATTTCTACCTTATCTTGAATTTTGGTGCTTTTTCTTGTTCTGGAGACTGCTTTTATAATGGATATGGAAGGAAATAAAGAAGAAGAAGATGAGGAGATGAGGGAATAAATTCTAGGAGAAATGAGCAAAGGAACTGGAAATGTTTACCTTGTTAAAATGTAGAGGAAATATCATAACACTCATTAGATATCTCTAAAGCAGGAGAGAAATTCTACAGGTTTGGACTGGTTCAGGCGAGCTGGATGTTAAGTTTACATCTGGTTCACCGAACCGGTAGTTGAAACTACCAGCTGGGCCCACCGACCCCACCCCATCCTGCCCCTCCCAGGAGTCTCCACGCAGCCCATTTTGGATGCAGGTAAGTGCAGGGTCCATGCAGAGGCTCTGGGAGGGCAAAAAAATGGGCTGGACTGGAAGTTCTAGAATTTGGGAAAGAGGCCTGTTTCCAGCTTCTGGAGGCCTTCCACGCCTTGGGGGAGGCTGTTTTTGCCCTCCCATAGGCCTAAGGAAAGCCTCCGGTCTCTGGGGAAGGTGAAAAACAGCCCTCCCAGAAGTTCCAGAAGCCCAGAAATGGGCCTGTTTCTGGCATTCAGTGAGTCTCTGGAGGCTGGGGGAGGCTGTTTTCGCCCACCCAGAGGCCCAAGGGAAGCCTCCGGACTCTGGAGAAGGTGAAAAACAGCCCTCTTGGATGTTCCAATAGGCCACACCCACCATAGCCTCACCCACCCAGTAACTGAGCAGACAACTGGTTGCTGGGATTTTTGAATCCCATCCTGGGTTGTCATGAGGGTGGGGGGAGAAAGGAAAAGAAATAGGGAGGACTTTGTTACATTAAAGTTCTTATGTGTCAGAGTAAAGATGCACATGGTAGACCCAATAAATGACCCAATAAATGTTTGAGCTGCAAATGCTGAAAGTCTTCAAATTGTATGGATGGCTATTATGCTATTATGCTTTGCTTCTGATGTTCCGGCACCCATGAGGAACAACGGAGCAGATTAACCCAGGCACATCATGGTATTATCACAAAAATTACATGACTTACATGTGTAAGTCATAAGGCATCAGGGCACAAATATCTAGCTGCATTGTTTCTGTACCAACATCATGATGGCCTTGGCATTTAAGAGAATAGCAGATTTAGAGGGGATCTTGGAAGTCTTCCAGTCCAAACCGCTGCTCAAGCAGAAAACCCTAAACCATTTCAGACAAATGTCTGTCCAGTCTCTTTTTAAAAGCCTCCAGTGATGGAGCACCCACAACTTCTGAAAGCAAGTTGTTCCACTGGTTAATTGTTCTCACTGTTAGGAAGTTTCTTTTTAATTCTAGGTTGCTTCTCTCCTTGATTAGTTTCTACCCATTGTTTCTTGCTTGCCTTCTGATGGTTTGGAAAATAAGTTGACCCCTTCATCTTTATGGCAATCCCTCAAAAATTGGAGCATTGCTATCATGTCACCCAGGGGTCAGATTCTGCTGGTTTGGACCCCTTGGTCCAAAAATCAGCTGGGAGCATACCGGTTCGCTCCGACGAGCATGTGGATCCGCCCACGCACTCCTGCACTGTACTGACCATTATCATCCCAGCTGATCAGCGTGGAACAGTGGATTGCTGCTCCTCACCTGTGTTACTCCCCCAAAGTAACATAGTGTTGTGGTTAGCTGGCAGCAGGTGTGGACGGCTGAGGAGAGCGAGGACTCAGATGAGGGGCCAGGACCATTAGGGAGTGGACTGCTGCCTTCAGAGATTGGGGGGGCTGGCAGCAACGATGAGGAGGTTCCTGAGGAGCCTGTGCCAAGTGCATGTGCGCACAGGGTTGCTCGCAGGAAAGAGCAGATGCAGCAGCACTGGAGACTCAGGAGTAAGGCTGCAAGGTAATGGCCCCTCCTTCAAGAAGATAAAAGCCAGCTGTGAAGCGAACGTTCTTTGCAGGAAGCAAAGACGTTTTGAAATTCAGCCTCGTGGACATTACAGTATCTTAAGCTGGTATTTGAAGACTCTTGTGTTGTGAAATATTTCTTATCTATTATTCTTGGCAGCCTCGCACAGTTTTGGTGAGGCTTGTGCTTATCAAAGTTAATTAGTTTGCAACAGCCTTTCAACCAGGGATTTGTAAGAATCATTAAAAGGTTTCTGTTCCTTTTGGTTCATGTTTGTTTTATTGGAAAAGGGTTTGGGTCAGAACACATAGCAGGTAAGTGTTTTTACATTGGTGGTCACGTGCACAATCACCAAACCAGTAGTTATACCGGCAACATCCCACCCCTGATATCAACCCTAGTCCTTCTTTTCACTACCCTAGGCATATCCCTGCAACTGTTCTTCATATGTTTTAGCCCTTCAGCTCTTCTCTCCACTCTTTTCAAAGGCTCAACATCTTTTTTTATATAATGTGGTGACCAAAACTGGATGCAATATTCCAGGTGTGGTACAGTTGTGGCATTTAGAATGCATTGTGTGGTAGCTGTGTAAACCTGCACCCAATATGGCCCTTTCTCCAATTCTATGATTTTTAAAATGCTTTTATTGTCTAATGGGAGGTAATTCACCCATGGAAGCTTCACTGGAAAATCCATATACTTTTTCACCTCTCTACTTGGTTTGACTCTGATTCAGATCCACCCTATACTCTTCATATCCCCTTTACAGGACATACGTGCTATAATAATTGCTGGCTCATTTTTCTTCTGAATATTCCTTTTGACAGCAGTTAAGACACTGTCAATAAGCAATTCATTAAGAAGTTCCTATTTCTTTTGATGTCTTCATCTCGAACAAGCAACTACGGCTTGGATTAATCCAAGGACCAATTCACACAATCAATTTCCTGTTAGACATTAATGCGCCTATCCTTGAATTATATTTACAGTAAAACCTGAAGTGTATTTGAAGAGCGCTGTTCAGATCAAAGGGGAGGATTTTAACAAGATTTGCTTAATTTCTCCTAGGTGAGATTACATTGTCAGGTCTTTTTTTTCCCTGTGTCAATTTTGAGCAATCAGCAGTCTGATTTGCAGTGCAAATATTACTGAAGACCTCCATCACCGACTGTAATAAAATACATTTGGAAATAACAGAATGCAGACATGAAATTTATTATAAACATGTGAATCTACTTATATTGATTCAATTGTCTTTGGTCTGTATAAACTCTAATCATCTCAAGTAGATCAGTTAATATATTCTCTCCAACTGAAAGCCTCTGATAATTAAATCTTTTCCAGAACTACTGAAGGGGACCCAGTATTGGGAATGTCTTAGACTGAACTTGGAGCTTTCTACATGCAAAATATATAGTAGCTATTCTTAATTCTTTCTCCTGATGAGGAAAAAAAACACTTCAAAACCATGGATCATTAGCAAAGACTCAATAGGAAGAAAATAAACAACTGCAATATTGGCAAATGTATATTAACAATGCAGAGTAGAAGAATAATAAAGTTAAAAGTTCCCCTCACACATATGTGCTAGTCATTCCCAACTCTAGGGGGCAGTGCTTATCTCTGTTTCAAAGTCAAAGAGCTAGTGCTGTCTGAAGACATCTCCGGGGTCATGTGGCTGGCATGACTAAGCGCCAAAGGTGCATGGAACGCTGTTACCTTCCCACCAAAGGTGGTCTCTATTTTTCTACTTGCATTTTTAAATGCTTTCAATCTGCTGGGTTGGCAGAAGCTGGGACAAGTAATGGGAGCTCACCCAGTTATGCAGGATTTGAATTGCTGAACTGCCAACCTTTCAATTAACAAGCTCAGCATCTTAGCCACTGAGCCACTACGTTCCTTAGATGAACATTACAAGAGATTTCTTTGGTCTATGTCTCTCAATCTCCTTTATGCCCATTGGAAGATGGGAGTTTGATTTAAATTCAGAATTATTCTTTGGAATAAATACAGTAACACCAAACCAATGCAAACAGAAAATGCAGTTTGTTTATCTAATATATCTATCCACTGTAACTATCTGTTTATTGTTTGCAATCAAATCTTGCCCTTCAGACCCCATAGTTATTAAGGTTATATTAAGAAATAGGAAGACAAATATTCTGGCTTTAAGGATTAGAAAACTCTGATTTCAACATTAATAGGCATATTACCAGGAGTAGGAATATGCAATGAATCAGTGATGGCAAAGACAACTGTATGCTAACTATTCATAATCTGATACAGCAATTTTCAGATTAGCGTGGCGGGATGTCAATTGTTCATCATAATATCTAAGAATCTATCTTAGATATTATTCAGGGCCAATCTGTTACCCTCTATTTTAAGACACTTTCAGGATGATTTCAATAGATAATCTCCTTTCTCAGCTTTTGGGTGACAGTTGTATCTAACATGGAACAGCCAAGATTCAGACAGACAATAAAATCCTCTGATCAGGTGAGTAAGACTGACGAGCAAGTCAGCACCAAAGTCCAATTCTAATTCTGTCCAGAAACTTGGCAAGATGCCATGACAGGCAGAAAAAAACTTACCCAGTTCTAGTTGCCCCAGTATTATTATATTTACAGGATATAACCCAGTGGGAGCCCTTAATGGCCATATGTTCGCCACAAAATAAACAGATCACAGAGTTAAGAACTGATCAACAGGACCTTGTCTATCTTAAAAAAACATATCCTGAACAAAAGAAATCAACATTAGCTTTTTTAAAAAGGGGGTGAAGGACCTCTTACGTCCTTCTTATGTTCTCCCTCTTATGCAGGAGCTGGGTCTTGAGTAAAGAAGGACTAGGGGAGACATGATACAGGTATTCTAATATTTGAGGGGCTGTGACAAATAAGAGCAGGTCAACTTATTTTCCAAAAAAACCAGAGGGCAGGACAAGAAACAGTGGATGGAAACTAATCAAGGAGAGAAGCAACCTAGAACTAAGGAGAAACTTCTTGAAAGTAAGGACAATTAACCAGTGGAGCAGCTTGCCTTCAGAAGTTATGGGTGCTTCATCACTGGAGGTTTTTAAGATGAGACTGGACAGCCACTTATCTCAAATTGTATAGGGCCTCCTGCTTGAGCAAGGGGCTCAACTAGAAGACCTCCAAAGTTCCTTCCAGCTCTATTCTGATTGATTGATTTTGTGTGTCTTATTGAGTTAACATTTGGCAATTGGCAGATGAGGCTTGAAGAACCTGTTTTTCACAGTTTTGGTGAGGAAATGTTTATTTTGACTTGATCTCTCTAGGTCAGAGGTCTCCAAACTTGGCAACTTTAAGACTTGTGGACTTCAACTCCCAGAATTCTCCAGCCAGAATTTAAGTCTGCAAGTCTTAAAGTTTGTTTATTTGTGTGTTTGTTTGTTTGTTTATTAGACTTGTATGCTGCCCTCTCTCCCTAGGGACTCAGGGCGGCTCACAGTACAAAATCACAATACAATAAATTAATTAAAAAACAATTAGATCACACGTCCAATAAATCTAAAACCCACAAAATACAATTAAAATCCCTTTAAAAACCCCACCCCAACTCATTTCAGTCCAGGCCGGCCTGCTGAAACAGCCAAGTCTTCAGGTCGCGGCAGAAGGAGTAGAAGGCAGGGGCCAAACGAAGTCCCAAGGGGAGCTGGTTCCACAGGGTGGGTGCTCCCACAGAGAAGGCCCTCCCTATGGGCGCCGCCAGCCGACATTGTCTACCTGACAGCACCCTAAGGAGGCCCTGTCTGTGGGAGCGCACAGGGTGATTGGAATGCGATGCTGGCAGGAGACGCTCCCGCAAGTACCCCGGACCCAAGCCATGGAGGACTTTGTATGTTAATGTCAACACCTTGTATCTCAAAGTTGCCAAGTTTGGGGACCCCTGCTCTAGGTAATCCATTCTTCCTAAGATGTTTTGATTCTCTTGGCACAATTCCATTCTAAGGAAAGGATACGTAGCACAATAAAAGAAAGGCCAAGATACCACTTTCCCTTAAAAAAACCCTAATCTCTAGGGAATTATTATTTGCAAACATTTTCAATCAGTTGCTAGTACATAAGAGGTAATGAAATCAGCTTAGTGAAATCCCCAGGAAATGCTTGCTCTAATCATAGCCTACATGTAGTCATGGAACAAAGTGATTGTGTGAAAAGGGAACCTGGGGATTGTAAATGCAGAGAACAGATGATTATGCTGGAATACGTCTAAGATTTGCAGATATGTCAAAAGGCAATGGCTTGGGAAAAGAACTTATGGGCAATGCACTAATTGTGGTGTAATGTGCTAATTGTTACTAGAAATTAGAGTCAAATGTGTTGACTGTTTCTAGACAATGCAGATGCAAGCTAAGCAATATTAAAAAAAATTGATAAAGCCCTAAAATGATTTATGTGGGGTTGGCCTATGGTGGGTTATGGAGAACTCTGTATAAAAAACTGTACTGTTGAAAGAGTGGCCTTTACACAGGGAAGAGAATAACAGAATAACAGAGTTGGAAGGGACCTTAGGGGACTTATAGTCCAACTCCCTGCTCAGGCAGGAAACCCTACATGATTTCAGACAAATGGTTGTCCAATCTCTTCTTAAAAACTTCCAGTGTTGGAGCATTCACAACTTCTATAGGCAAGTTGTTCCACTAATTAATTGTTCTCACAGTCAGGAAATTTATTCTTAGTTCTAGATTGGTTCTCTCCTTGATTAGTTTCCATTCCCCTGTATCCTTTCTTTTGTGCAGTATAAAGTTTTTGCAAATCTCCACCTCTCTGTTTGTTTCCACTGGGCGTTGCACACAGAAGCAGCTTTCTGAGATAACAATAGTGTAGAGCAGAGGTAGGATTCTAATGGTTCAGCATGGTTCAGCTGAACCAGTAGCTCCGGGGATCATTGTGAGTGAGGTGGTTTATTTATTTATTTATTTTGTCAATCGCTTACAAGATAATAAGTATAAGGATAAACATAGTTGTGAATACATGAAATGAATACATATAAGAAAAATAAAAGATAATAAAATAAAAAAATAGGACAGGATGGTAGGCACGTTGGTGCACTTATGCCCGCCCCCTACAGACCTCTTAGGAAAGGGGTGAGGTCAATAGTAGACAGTCTAAGGTTAAAGTTTTTGGGGTTTGGGGAAGAAACCACAGAGTCAGGTAGAGTATTCCAGACATTGACCACTCTGTTGCTGAAGTAGTATTTCCTGCAATCAAGTTTGGTGCGGTTAACCTTGAGTTTGTATCTATTGTGTGCTCTTGTATTGTTATGGTTGAAGCTGAAGTATTCATTGACTGGAAGGACATTGCAATGTATGATTTTATATACTATACTTAGATCGGACCGAAGGTGGCGTAGTTCTAGGTTTTCTAGGTCTAGAATTTCAAGTCTGGTGGCATAAGGTATTCTGCAATGAGTAGAAGAGTGAGGAACTCTTCTTGTGTAATATTTGTGGACTTTCTCAACTGTGTTAATATCAGATATGTGATGTGGGTTCCAGACTGATGAGCTATATTTGAGTATTGGTGTAGCAAATGTTTTGTATGCCCTAGTTAGTAGTGTGATATTACCAGAGAAAAAGCTACATAGGATTAGGTTAATAACTCTTAATGCCTTTTTGGCTATGTAGTTACAGTGGGCTCTAGCAGTTAGATCATTAGAGATGAGTATTCCAAGGTCCTTGACAGAGTTTGGATCGTCAACAAGGTCTTGACACTTCAGCTTGTATTTTACAATATGGTTCACTTCAGCTTGATCTTGCCTGCCCCAGCTCTATTCTGACCTTTATTTCCTGGTTTTCAGGCACAGCAGATTGCCACGCATCAGCTCTCCCACACAGAGAGAGTGCAGGGTGTCAGAGTATATTCATGAACTGGAATAGAGCTTGATAACAAGGTCAGCCAATGAATAGGCATAGCAACTATATCAGCCAATGAGGACTGTTTTGGAAACTGAAACTAGAATTAGCCTAGGCTGGAAACTGAAACTAAAGGTAGCCTAGGCATGGCTCTATGTTAAACTCTGCAGCTCTGCAGCTATGTTGAGCTCCGAGTCTGTCTATTGAACATGAAACTAACTAGCTTGCTTGCTGAAGCCTGGAGCTCTGCTCTGAACTTGCAACATGTTTCTGTTTGAGTTTGCTCCATGTTGGAGAAATCTACAACTGGTTTGTAAAATCTACTTATGTTTATAAAGGGGTTAAATGAAGCATCAGCCATCTGTGTTTATTTTTCTGGCGCTGAATTATCACTGCAAAACTCTCAATACAGGGTTTCAGGAGAAGGTCAGTAGAAAACCCTCTGCATGCGCACTCACTGAACCGGTTGTTACACCAGTTGAATCACACCTCTGAAGCCATACCTACAGAACCGTGGTAAAAAAAAAATTGAATCCCACCACTGGTGTAGAAGGAGAACACATGGACCTGGATTGGGGAGATCCAGAGTCTGCCCTCAGCACTAGAAGTCACTGGGCCAGTCACTCCCTTTCAGTGTACAGTACCCCATCTTCAGCTTCTGAAAGAAAGCTGGACCTTAAATTTAAGAAATAAACCCATGAAAGACAAGGATTTCATCCTAAATGTTTTTAAAGGCTTCCAAAGCAGCTTGAAAGGGTGGCAAGCATCCTTAAAAGGAAGAGGAAATATGATTTACATGGTTTATTCATCTATTTTTAGCCTGCTTTTCTTCCCAGAGACAGAATTGTTTTCATTGAAGAGGTCATTTCTGAAGCTCACCTTGATGCGCTTCACCCCAAAAGTTCACATCCAATTTGTAAAGAGTTTTTTTTTCCACCTGTGCATAAATCAATGCTAGCATTCATGTTACCCATTTTACCCTAATCTATTTAAGAAATTGTCAGAGCCACTCACAAAAGAACAAAAAGCACAAAAGAAGTCAACGAGTCTTTTAAATACCATTTGTGAATGCTCTCAAAATGATTTTTATAATTTGCAGCAAAAGAGTTCAACGGTCCAAGGGAATATGCAAAATAAGAACATAAAGATGCCCAAAAGTTCTTTCTCTCCCCCCATCAATCTTTAATATAGTTTTCTGATTGCTTTTTTTTTTCCCTTTAATTTTCTTTAAAGATCAGAAACTAAATGAAGAGAAAAGAAAATCACTCGGCATCTTTCATGGCCTTTATGCTGGAAAAAGACAAATTAAGGAACAAAATAAGTAGAGAAGGCTAATATTGCTGTGTTCATCTAGTTCTTCAACATGAGGGAATCTGTGAAAATCCTTCATTTTCATTTGAAAAGGAAAATAGTTTCTGTTCAGTGGCTTGTTGCTGGGAAGTTAATCCTCATTTTCACAGCTTACTCAAGATGCTTCTCTCTGAAACTTTGCAAGGCGTATGGAAAGGTTAATTTTTATAATGGTTCTGAAAAAGAAGCTACGGCATACACAAATCTCATTGTGGGGCTTGTATGGCCGGTTATCCTGTGGTCTACAGCTATTGGAATCAACCTGACCTTGTTGTTGCAATCACATTTCAATGGAGAATTATTTAAACCCTTACTGGGATTAAATGTGCTCTCCTTCTTTGACTGAAGAACATCAGAGAGAAAAGAAACAAGCATAATCATGTGTCCACTGCAGTACATTATATAAAATGCAGGCACCAACACATGGGTCATTAACATGACCAATCAATGCTTCTCATTGCAATTTGTGCATGTGCTTTCTTCTGCTGTCCACCTACCCTTGTCTATGAAGATTTTCATTCATCCAGGTAATCGTTGTCCCAAAGGTGCTTTTTCAAGAGGCAACTGGACTTTCTAATTTCTCTTTCTGTTTTCTCTTTGAAGATGTTTTGTTCTCATCCAAGAAGCTTCTTGGATGAGAAGTGAAACTTCTTCAAAGAAAAAAACAGAAAGTCCAGTTGCTTCTTGAAAAAGCACCTTTTGGTCCACCTACCCTTATAAATGCAGAGAGGGTAGATTTCTTTATGTCTCTCAACGATGACAAGAAGAAGTGACTTGAGGTTTCAAAAAGAAGGCAAGCAATGGTATTATGATATACATTCTTGCAGTGCAGAAGTTGGTAGTAGAACAAGAAGAGGCAAGCCAAGAACATGCTGGCTGGATAGCAATACCACTTAGACTTATATACTACTTCACAGTGCTTTACAGCCTCTCTAAGTGGTTTACAGAGTCAGAATATTGCCCCCAACAATCTGGGTCCTCATTTAACCTACCTTGGAAGGATGGAAGGCTGAGTCAACCTTTAGCCTAGTGATATTTTGAACTGCCAAATTGCAGGCAGCCAGCAGTTAGCAGAAATAGTCTACAGTACTACATTCTAACCACTATGCCACTGTATAGAACATATATAGAACATCAACAGCTGAAAAAAGCTGTGTTTCACAAGGTAGCATGGAGAGCATTTGTCTACAAAGTCACCAAGAGTCAGACACAACTGAATGGTTAAAACAACAACAAAGTACAGAGGTTAGGATTAGACCACCAGGGACATTTAGTTCAGTAAATCAGTGCCTGATTTGGGACTAATTTTCTTATCTTCTGGTCAACCCACTTTGCAGCATTGTTAACATTAGGAGAAATTTGGGGAACAATCTCAATGCCCTGCCTTTACTTCTCAAAAGAACCTCCCCCCAAAAGAAAAAGTACGAACTGAATGGACAATAAGGAACTCAAGATCCTCTGAAAGAATTCCTCCTAAATATAAGAAAGATTGTATACTTTTGATAAGATTGTTTTTCCATCATGGCATTTTGTCTTTGTCACTTTTCTTCATTAGAATGACTCCCGCATATTTTAGTGATTATTAGCATCTGATGGAAACATATTTGTTTACCAGAGAGGTTATAGCAGCTGTAGTCAGCATTATCTGTTGCTTATGGCCTCTTCTTTCTTCTGTTTACTCATGTATTTGTTGGGTAGCATTTAATATGACAGTTAACTTGTCTTCTCCCCTCAAGGCACACTTCTTTGAATGGGTAAAGCAGAATAAATGTAGACAGAATTAATTCATTAAGGAAAAATACCAGATTTTTTAAAAAAATAAGATCAGCAAAATATCAGAAAGGAGGATCTGGATGCGCTGATGCTTGTTTTCCAAGCCATGAAGTGTATTCTCATAAACTCCAGCACCAGGCCAATCTTGATCAATCTAAGGAAACTATTCAAGAAATGATTGCATATAGAACAACCTGCCAATTTCAGAGCTGTACGTAGGCTGGGAAACTAAAAACACCATGAAGTAAGTAATAAATAAGCAAGCCCATAGTGTTACCAAGGAAATTACACGAAGGTACCAAAAACTGCATATCCAAAGTTCAGTAAAACTAGATTTAAGTAAGTTTGTCATCTGAGCACTACATAGATATGTAACTGTCCACAAGTAATTCACCATTTCCTTCTTCTGACACTTATTTATTGCTCAATCTAACCAACAGACTTGTCCCTCTAACACACACACACACACACACACACACACACTTTCTTTCTTGCAGGTCTTTTCCTCAAATAATATAGTATATATATAGAGAGAGATCTTATGCTACATAGCTTGCTTAAATCAGGAATGTGATCACTGGACATTGTTTAGTCAATTTAAAAAAATTAAAAAGTCCTTATAGCTGTGTGTCTCTATCATTATATTTAGCTAGGTGGATGAATAAGTTGTTTGGCATGAATGTTCTTCCCATTTCAATTATCTGGAATTACTCTTTCAAAAGGTTCTCCTTTGCACCTTGTCTTGCTGGCCATTAAAAAAAAAACAGCCTTAAACAATATTACTGTTGACTTTGTTTTAAACAAAATAAGGCCCATCAGAAGATAGTGGTTTAAAGATTTTAGGCTGATATGGACTTGTCCCTCTAACACACACACACACACACACACACACACACACCTGTATGTGAGGGAACCTGAAAGAAAGGTCATGTTGGCATTTGAAAGTTCTGTAAACGGTTAACTACTTTGTGCTCCAGTCCATAACTAATCCATCCTGTAAACTATCAAGTTTGGCCAACTTCTATTTTAAGCTGGACGTTACCTGTCACCCTCTTGTTCAATAATGTTGTTTCTAAATGGTCCAGACACAGAATATGACCAGAATGTATTAGCAATTCCCTTAAAGTCATAATTTGAACTGATAGATTTCACTAAAGTAGTTTTAAGCTTGTTTTTCTTCCAAGAAGAATCATGTTATAAAATTATTTTTTACTAAGGTGCAAAAGCAGGAGGCCCATAAATTGATCTTATAGGCCACAGATACTGACTAAGAGGGTTCTATTAACTGCTGTAAAGTCAAATTATATCTAATACAATATTTAGTATCACTAAGAATGCCTCCATTTTATGGCAGATGTTTTCTGACAGAAGCAGAGAAGATCTCTTGTCAGTATCAAGTATCCTATCATATAAAATGTGTTCCTTAAAGAGAGTTTAATGAAAGAAAATGAGAATTCTCTTATCTCTGACATTTTTTATTTTACATATTGGCTGACAGCTTAGAGCATTAAGGACAGTTTTTTCCTCCCAAATCAATTCTAAAACGTAGCATCAAAATTACTGAATGGAAGGACAGTACAGAATACCAAAATGGTATCAAGTGGATTTTGAAAAGCAAGCTTATCAAAATGTCACAGCAATAAAAGAATATAAAGCAATTTTTCTATAATATCCCAATACCCGCATTACATTTTACAGGGCCAACTACCATTAGTCTTTCCCTGATTAAAAATCTATAAAAGGGTTGTGTCTTTGTTTGTGTTTGAAAAGAAGGGATACTACAGGTTCGGGTAAGAGAAATACCTGCAAGAAAGGAAGGGCTGTTGGTTAGATTGAACAATAAATAAGTCCCAGAAGAAGGAAATGGTGAATTACTTGTGGACAGTTACATATCTATGTAGTGCTCAGATGACAAATTTACGTAAATCTAGTTTTACTGAATTTTGGATATGCAGTTTTTGGTACCTTCGTGTAATTTCCTTGGCAACACTATGGGCTTGCTTATTTATTACTTACTTCATGGTGCTTTTAATTTTCCAGCCAACCAACAGCCCTGAAATTTGCAGGTTGTTCTATATCCAACAATTCCTTGATTAGCTTCCTTATATCGATCAAGATTGGCCTGGTGCTGGAGTTACCTATAGGGCTGTATTACTGTTATCCTTCTCATCTTTCCTATTACCTAATCTTCTTATGACTATAACTTTGTTGCTTATTAATTCTTTTATTTAGTATCTTAGTATGATTTATCTTGATCTCTTATTTACTTACTTTATTTTGCATTTAATTTTCCAGCCAACCAACAGCCCTGAAATTTGCAGGTTGTTCTATATCCAACAATTCCTTGATTAGCTTCCTTATATCGATCAAGATTGGCCTGGTGCTGGAGTTACCTATAGGGCTGTATTACTGTTATCCTTCTCATCTTTCCTATTACCTATTTCCTTATCTTCTTATGACTATAACTTTGTTGCTTATTAATTCTTTTATTTAGTATCTTAGTATGATTTATCTTGATCTCTTATTTAGTATGCTATGATGATCATTAAGTGTTATATGTCATGATTTAGGACGAATGTATTTTACGATGATTATGATCATGATTCATCTCTTGATGTTTGTATGTACACTGAGAGCTTATGCACTGGAGACAAATTCCTTGTGTGCCCAATCACACATGGCCAATAAAGAATTCTCTTTCTTTTTCTTTTGTTGTTGATGTTGCTTGTTTCAAGACAAAACATTTTTTAAAAAAATATTTCTGGGCAATTTATATTAACAGCTGCATCAATTAATAGAGGATGCTTACGAAGGCCTGTATGTGAAGTGATACAGCAAATGGCAATAGTTACTTCTATTTTTCCCCTGTAGAAAAAGTGCTCCAGACTAGAATTCAGTGCAGTGAGTTGCATTGTTTACTGATTCACACACCACTTTTCTAATACCTCACTGGTTGTGTAGTACAACCAAAATCAACTAAGTCTTTAACGGCTAATAGTTTCTGAAGGCAACTTTTCTTCCATAGTCACTCAAAGCGGTTTGCACAAAATCATGAAGAGTCAGATTTTGTCTGCAGATCTATGGAGCACCACTGCAAGGCAACAAAGATATTTCTGTTTTTTCTCTTTCTTTCTTTCTTTCTTTCTTTCTTTCTTTCTTTCTTTCTTTCCTTCCTTCCTTCCTTCCTTCCTTCCTTCCTTCCTTCCTTCCTTCCTTCCTTCCTTCCTTCCTTCTTTTAAAAACCTGCTATTTGTGGTCATCTGGATTTGGACAGACTTGATCTAAGTAATGGAAACATAATAAAATGGAAGGAGAGCCTTATAACCATAGATAATTCTGTAAGAACATCTATTTAAAAAAAAAAAGCTCTGTGCTTCTGTTCAATAACTCTGCTGATATTATGCTAAACCAGGGCTTGGTATGCTTTGTTAAATAAGCTGCAACTGGCTGGATTCCACAACATACAAACGATACATGATATCTTAGACACATAATGCTTGAATACAGACAGGGTAAAGCATAAGCCAAAAAAGAAATCAACATAATAATAATTTTAAAAAATAGATTGCGCTATTAAGTGGAACATAGTATTAATCCTGCAAGCAGAGATGATACAGATTTGTGAACTCAGTTGGAACCATTTTAGCTTCATCCTCATTTTGATTTGCAATTTGAAAAATTTGAAAAAGAAAGTAAAAACATGCAAAAGATGATAACATTAGTGGTTGCTCTATAAAACAGTATTCGCTTGCACGAGTGCTCTTCAGTGGACACAGTAACTCTTTCACTTTTAGGGCATACAATTTCCATTTAGAAGGATCAATCTTATTTCGGTGGCAATATATAACATAGGATGAAGGCTTCAAGGCCAAGATGAGTTAAAGGCCACTATGGAAATTGAACTAATAGTACTATACTATACTAATAGTATAGTGGCAATAGGACTTAGACTTATATACTCCTTCACAATGTTTTACAGCCCCCTCTAAGTGGTTTACAGAGTCAACATATTGCCTCCAACAATCTGGGTCCTCATTTTACCCACCTCAGAGGGATGGAAAGCTGAGTCATACTATTTTCCTTTGAAACTCCTTTGATCAATATATAGGTCAAAATAATGCTGGAAAATGATTCTATCAAAAGCTAATTTCAGTGTTATACTAGGCCAATTATTAACAGTAAACTCAGTTTTTCTCTATCCGAAGTTTTAAATAGGTACACCAATAAAGGTATATGAAAACCATAATAACTGTATTGTAAAACAGCTTACAGTGCAATAACTTGTTTGCATTTATTTTATCATATTCAGAAGGATGGAAGGCTAAGTCAACCTTGAACCCTTCAGAATCAAACTGCTGAACTGCTGACATCTGGCAGTCAGCAGAGGTAGCCTGCAGTACTGCATTCTAACCACTGCACTACCATGGCTCTAATTCCTGAATTTCATGGAAGAATCAAAGAGCTTGACCCAAATGCCAAACAAACCTCTACAAATATGTTTCTATCACCAACATTTATTGACAGAGGTATAGATTAGCTGGCATTTTTTCATTCCTCTGCAATTCAGTTGACAATTAGTGTTGTCTAACTGGTTCTAAAGAAATGATTATTTGGCCATCCATAGAAATTGTCCAAACATCCCAACCAGTGGTGGGATTCAATTTTTTTTTTACTACTGGTTCTGTGGGCGTGGCTTGGTGGGCATGGTGTGGCTTGGTGGATATGGCAGGGGAAGGATACTATAAACTCCCCATTCCCTCCCCACTCCTGGGGGGAGGTTACTGCAAAATCCTATTCCCTCCTGACCCCACTAACCTGCTTTCCAGCTTCGGCTCTCCTGTGCAGGGCAACAAAAGAAGACTCAGCCAATCCGCTGGGACTTGGGAGGTGGAGAATAGATGGGGTTTGCAGGGCCAGTCAGAGGTGGTATTTGCCAATTCTCCAAACTACTCAAAATTTCCACTACTGGTTCTCCAGAACTGGTCGGAACCTGCTGAATACCACCTCTGGTCCCCACATTTACTCTCAAATATTTCTACAAGCCAACTTCATCTTTATTTAGGGGAAATTACTCTACATCAGGGTTGTCAAGCTCCCAGCCCATGGGCTGGATGCATCACGCACTGGCCACGCCCATGCCCGGTTTAGCAAAGCAGAAAAAAAGTCCCGATACATCATGTGATGCTGCCATGATGCCGTGAGCTTGATACCCTTGTTCTACATCCTCTGATTTTCTCAAGCATTCTTTTTCTATTCAAGAATGCCCAGTTAAGAAATCCGAAAATCCAGTTGGAGTTCCAAATTGGAAACTAAAACATTTGAAAGCCTTCTCTTTGTAACTCTGATCCATGGACAAAACCTTGGCCTTGACTTTAATACATTCCAGAATTTGAAATATTTTGCCTACGCCTACTCATCCTTTCTATCTCATCACTAGAGCTATGCAGGCAAAGATCTGCTGTATAGTTTAAAGTGGAGATTTACAAGCTAGGTACTATCATGTCTAGTTCCTTTGAGATTTTTTTTTTAAAAAAGGATGTGCCTTATTATGTTTCATATTTTCAGGAAATGATCTTCTGCCCTTGTATCAGTCATCTAGCAGTCTGTATTTATCCTACATTGGGCTTAATGTGTAAACCATCAAGCAAAATGTACCTTACATTGCTTCTTATGCACAGAACAGCTATGGCTGTAGAAACAAGTGAATGGTAGTTTGGGATTGTGAGCTGCATTCAACTGGGTAGATGACAAATTGTGTGGGCCGACTGCAAATGTTCAAGGTACAATTATATAAGCCATCTGGGGAAGAAGAAATTTGCTTTAAGGCCTTTTTTTAAATACAGCAAGTGTTCCTCAAATGCAGGAAGTATCTAAATGGAGGGTTTAATTCAATTTACTTAAGAGCATCTCTCTCCAAGCATCACGTCGGTACTCTGAAATTTTCACTTGCTCTGTACTCATCAATTACTACATTTTCTCATCTTCCAGTGCTCAGACTTTGAGCATCGTCTTTGTACAGAAAGGAAAAAAAGATGAAAACACATGGAAAAAACATATATTGGATTTCTTAAATGGGTTAGCTTTTATCAATCTGATAAAATTGATAAAAAAGACCCTTAAACAACAACCCTTCTTCTACAAGACCCTTAAACAACAACCCTTCTTCTACAAGAAATCTCTAAAATATGAACATGGAGAATACCAATCTGTTAGTAGACACACATTATTTCATTTTCTTTTAATTTTCTTGTTTTTAAAAATATTTATTAATCTGGTTTTTTAAAGAAGAAAAAGATCAACAAGCAAGCAAAAAAAAGAGAGAAACATGATATAGAAATACAATATCTATAAATGGCCAAGGAATTACACAGTTAGTATATATCTGATGAGAAAGTAACCATAAATAACAATGGACATGAAATTATGTTATCAATGTGAGATTTCAAATCTCTGAATCAGGTGCCAAAACCTCTGCTACTAGTTGCTTGAGAACACAAAAAGAAGAAAAATTACTAAAAACATTATAAGTATTAATTTTTAACTTTCGCTTTAGTGCATTCTAAGTAAGGTACAATATTAATTGTTTAATTTTTGGCGTGTTTCTGATTCAGATTCTTTACTCAGTCCTTTTCCCCTTAAAAACCATACTTTAGACATTATATTTTCCTTGATGTGTAATATATAGTATGCATAGAAACTATTCTTGCTTAAATTTGATTAGCCTTCTCTTATAAATAGATGCCATAGTTCGGCCATGATGTTATAGTCTCCAAGTTTAAATTCCCAGTCTGATCTCTTCCACACTATATGTTTCCAGTGTTGTGCTAAATTTATCCTTGCAGCTGTAAACATGTAAATTTTATGAAATTGTGATATTTTTGTTAACATATATTGGAATTATGCCTGATAAGAAAAAAATGTGCTTTCCCCCATGTCTTTAGTAGCCACAGTCTGGAAGTTTTTAAAAAGATGCTGGATAACTGTTGTCTGAAGTGGTGTAGGATTTCCTGCCTAGGCAGGAGGCTGGGCTAAGAAGACCTCCAAGTTCCCTTCCAACTCCTCTGTTCTATTCTATTCTATTCTATTCTATTCTATTCTATTCTATTCTATTCTAC
The DNA here is from genome assembly GCA_009733165.1 of Naja naja. Lineage (NCBI taxonomy): Eukaryota > Metazoa > Chordata > Lepidosauria > Squamata > Elapidae > Naja > Naja naja. The sequence continues at coordinate 43,877,218 of CM019153.1, read as the reverse complement.
TCTACTCTATATTCCATCATTCCATTCCATATCTCCATTCCTATTTCTATTCTATTCTATTCTATTCTATTCTATTCTATCTCTACTCTATTCTATTCACCTTCCTATCCATCTATTCCATTCCATTCCTATCTATTCTATTCTCTATTCTATTCTCTATTCTCTCTCTACTCTCTACTCTATCCATTCCATATTCTATTCTATTCTATTCTATTCTATTCTATTCCATTCCTATTCCATTCTCCATCCTATCCTATCCTATCCCTTTTCTATTCTCTTTCCTTTTCTTTTCCTTTCTTTTCTTTTCTATTCCATTCCATTCCATTCCATCATTTATTTTCAGTGGTTATACATTACCAACTATAACAGTGTTTCTCACTATGCTTCTCACTAAGTGTAAAAATTCCTCAATATCTGGCATCCCCTAGAGTTCAGAAGACCTCAGTAGCATACTGTGGTTCTCCCGCTCCCTACAGACGATTTCTACTTTGATTTGGTGGCCAATAATGAAGTCTTTGGAAGGTATGTTGACTTGAAGGACACTATCTTCAAAAGATGACAGTTTTCTCTTCCAGCTACATTAGGATCTCAGTTATGGAGATGGAACTGATTTGGTCGTTTTCATGTTCTAGAACAGGGGTATCAAACTCATGTCATCATGGTGGAACCACATGAAGTATTGGGATTTCTTTCCCTTTTGCTAAACCGGGTGTGGGTGTGGCCAGCAAGTGATGTATCTGGCCCACGGGCCATGAGTTTGACAGCCCTGTTCTAGATCTTTGACTAATCATGTTTCCTACAACCATGTCCTGCTGATTTTCTCTTCCTTTGATCAACCAGGTTATCTTATGGCTCCAGGGGTGGGATTCTATCGGTTCTGTCTGGCTCTGTAGAACTGGTAGCTCTGAAGAGCAGCGGACATAGAATTGGTTCTATGTCTACTGTTGTTTTGGCCCATCTGCCTGCCCGGGCTCTTACCTGACCTTTATTTCCTGCTTTTTCAACCTCAGCTGTCGTGCAAGGCACAGCTGCGGTTGAAAAAACAGGAAAAAAAGCTTTTCAAACACTGCTTCCCTGCACACAGCGGTGCAGTAAGCTGAAGAAGATTTACACGCATGCGCATCGTGCAGGGAAGCACATCGTAAATCTCCAAACTGGTAGTTAAACCTGTCGAATCCCACCCCATTATGACTCCCTAGAGCAGACCTTTAACTAAAGAGCATGATCAATGAACCAACATTCACATAGACATAGTGGTGTAAACAGAAACTCTGGAAAACTGAATAGGAGCCCTCCAATCCATTTCCCAGAATATTTGCTTGATAGAACCCATTTATTTTATAAACCTGCAGTAAGCTTTCCCATCTGCTGACTATATCTGAAGTCTTCCTTTTGCTTCAAGATGAACTTAACACATCTGTTTTTCAAAAGAAGTGTAACCAAGGCAGCTTCTTGTACCAATAAAGACCATCAAAGTTAGGTTCTGATCCTCTCATCCACTTTATCAATTCACTCAGAAGTGTCTCCAGGAACATACTGTAAATGCTACCATGCATCTACAATTAAAGCTGCAACAATTAATTTAAGATGAGCTTTCTCAGTCAGCAATAATGATGATCACACCTGGATATCAGAAACATGATCTCATTTCTCAGAAGATTAACTAAGAAATTAGGGAAGTGTAGAAACAAGCACGGACAAAAATGCCTAGGTACTCGAAAGAGTGGGATGAGATGGTGAAAAGCTCACACAAAAGAAGTTCACACAAATGTGAAAAAAAAAAACCTGAATTCCAAGTTTCATTTGACTTGTAGTGTTGAGTTATGCCAAGTCCTATCTCCAGAGCACATGTTACCAGAAGTGCTAGTAAGAAAATCAGTTTAAAAATAGACTGTAAAATATAGCCATCCCGAATCAGAGTATGAGAGCAACAACATAAGCCTCTTTAGACAACTTCTAAATAACAATTAACCTTGAAATGGCACAGGTTGCATTTAAAATAAAAATGTCACAGCCAGAACTGGTAGTTATAAAAATAGCTGTTGCCTAAAGTAACATCTATGATCCTTGCGTTCATGCTCTCTCCAGCCTGCATAACTACAGCCCACATTGTGAATCATTTTCTTCCTCTTGTGACTTTATTTCATTGAGTGATATTTGCAAGAGAAAGGAAAGCTGTTTTCTTGCAGTGACCTCCCCTAACCAATTTAAGCTTTGCCCCGAGATTATTAGGCATGGCCACCTCTCAGTGTCTGACCTTATCAAGCTGAACAATAAAATATAAAAATGGATTCTATTAAGGCTCTTGATTTGAAATAGAACTTTCTGCAAGCTATACCTCTGATTTTGGGGTCACAGAGATTTTGTTTCTTACCTGCAAGCAAATGGTGGGGTGGGTGGGTGGAATCTCTCTTCAAGCTGAATAAGATCAGCACTACAGGACGTAAGGTTCCTTCCCAACCTGATTATTTCTATTTCCCCAAATTCCACAACAGCAATAGCACTTAGACTTATATACTGCTTTATAGTGCTTTACAGCCCCCTCTAAGTGGTTTACAGAGTCAGCATATTGCCCCCAACATTCTGGCTCCTCATTTTACCAACCTCGGAAGAACGGAAGGCTGAATCAATCTTGAGCCAGTGAGAATCGAACTGCCAAACTGCTGGCAGCTGGCAGTCAACAGAAGTAGCCTGCAGTACTGCACTCTAACCAGTGTGCCACCAAAAAGGTTTGAAGCCACCCTGAGGTCATCCTCATGGCTTTCAGCCTTGAACTCTTGACATCAGGGAACAAAGTTGTCAAAACATTAGATCTATCTTCCTTCTTCCCCATACAAATGAAATAAAATGTTAGGTTCCCTTGCTTCACTTCAGTGCTTTACTTCTGCTTTTCTTGGGACAAATGAAAAAGCAAAAAATAGCAAGCAGGAAAGATGTAAAGCCACCCAACTGCTCTTCCTATGAAAAGACTTCTGGGACAACACAAAGCAGAGTGTGCACAAAGGTCCTTTAACGAAAAATGACACTGTTCCAGATATTGCAAAAGAAATTAATAGTTTTGGTGCAGCTTCCCACCACACCACTCCTAAACCAAAGATAAACAGAGCCAGCTTTCCATGATCAAGGTCCTGAGAAATCTGGAACTGCTTCTAAATCAAGAAAACTCTCATATCTAGAAAAACATCTCCATGGAAAAATCCAGGCCCTTTTCAAATGCTTGAATATTCTTCATTTTTGTCTTTAAAATAACATCGGAGTTGGTTTTTTTTTCTAGGGTTAGATTACAAATGGATATTTATGGAAGCTTTAGAGGTTCAAGGGCTTAGAAGAGATCTACAATATTAAATAAAACTCTCAACTCTCTGATGGGTGTGATCTCTCCTTGTTAGGCATGTAGGATTTATCTGGCAAATGATTGTGGGGGCTGAAGGCTAAAACATTGTTCTGACCAAGGCTTCCGAGACCACTTAATTAAAACAACTCTTGTTTTATTTCAGTGCTGGGAATTATGTTCACTCCCAGCCTGTAATGAGTCCCAAACAGTCCCTCGAGATAAGCACCTACCATTCTCTCCTTTGAATTGCTGCCAACAACTAAAGTGCCAAATGAACTGTAAAAATCCAACCGAAGTATAAAGTCCACACAGAGCTTCAAGGATTAATAAGAACAGAACGAACGACTTTGCTTCCTGCAAAGGTTTCTTTACCTTTGCATGTCCTTTATACCTTATGGGAGGAGCAATCACCTTCAAGCCTTACTCCTGAGTCACCCCTTTTGTCTCAGCTGCTCTTGCCTTCTAGCAGCTCTGCACACACGCACAATGAGAACAGGCTCCCCTTGTTCCTCTGCCTTGCTGCTGCCAAACTCCAGAGGCTCCAGAGTCAGCACCCCACTCCCAGATGCTCCTGGCCCCATCTCTGCAGGACCCTTGTCGGAGTCCTCTCCAGACTCCCGGACTGGTCCCCTTTCTTCCCCACTGTCCGATTCCGCTGCCGTCTGCACAGGCTGCTGGCGAACCACAACACGTAGGATATATCTGGCAAATGATTGTGGGGGCTGAAGGCTAAAATATATGAATAACAGTTACAAGACTTGAGTCATAACTAGTCTAGTGAAAAGAAGAACTAGGGGTGACATGATAGCAGTGTTCCAATATTTCAGGAGCTGACACAAAGAAGAAAGGTCAATCTATTTTCCGAAGTACCATAAGACAAGACAAGAAGCACTGGGTGGAAATTGAACAAAGAGAGAAGCAACACAGAACTAAGGAGAAATTTCCTGACAGTAAGAACAATCAACCAGTGGAACAGCTTGCCTTCAAAGTCATGGATGCTCCAACCCTGGGGACTTTTTATTTTATTTATTTATTTTGTCAAGCATGTATTAGATAACATGTGTAAGTATAAACATGATTATGAAAACATGAAATAGATATGCATAAAAAGAAACATTAGGACAAGGACGGTAGGCACATTGGTGCACTTATACACACCCCTAACAGACCTCTTAGGAAATGGGTAAGGTCAACAGTAGATAGTCTAAGGTTAAAGTTTTTGGACTTTTAAGAAGGGACCGGACAACCATTAGTCTAAACTAGTATAGGATCCCTTGATTGAGCAGGGGGTGGAATTAGAAGACCTCCAAGGTCACTTCCAACTCTGTTATTCTGTAATCTTAATGAAAAATGTTCCCTATACCCTGTTACCATTGACTATCCCTTATCTGAAGACATCTGAGTGAAGACAGATGTTCTGATCAATTTCTAAGGATGCTCAGAAATTAAGTTTAGCCAAGATTGCTTTAGCCAAAGTTTAATGCCTATACAGGGTCATGACTTCGAAGATAAAGAAGAATAACCAATGCATTGACTGCTGAGAGCTAGCTTCATTAAGAAATTGGCCACAACCACAGTAACTCAAGTTGAAAGTTAATATATATAGATCAAGTCTAAGGAGATCCTCAATCATCCAGGTCATGGTTGTTCCAAAGATGATTTTCCAAAAGGCAACTGGATTTTCTTGGGTTTTTTTTTCCTTGAAAATGTTTTGCTTCTCATCTAAGAAGCAAAAGCAAGAAGCATCATTCAGTTTTTCAGAAGGAAAAAAAAAACAAGAAAGTCCAGCTACCATTTTGAAAAGCACCTTTAAGATGATGTCGCTATGGATATAGCTATGGATTCTGGCCACCATCACTGTTCATCCAAGCTTTGAAGTCTGAGCTTTGACTTCAACATTGTTCCACTGTTCCAAAAACTAGCAGACAAAAGTGTCAATACAATTAATTTTGTAATCAAAAGGGCCAGAATGTTTCCTATGGATCCTTCAAATTTCTGGACATTTTTTTTTTGGCAACTGCCGTTCTTTTTATAGATTGTTCTCTTTGAACAGGGTTAATGACCTATCATTTCAAGGGCTACTTTTTATCTCTTCAGGAATGCTGCTAGACCAAAGCCACCACTGCCAAGATCAGTATTCTAAGCTGCTATTATCTCAGAGAGGAGCCACTGCAGCTCATTGTGAGTTTTGAAGATAGCTCACGCTTCTGACCGATTTCACTGCTGTTAGAAAATGTTTCAGCCTGAATGGTTTCCTTCTGATAAAACAATCCATACTATTACTGCTAACCTATAATGGACATAACAAATGTTCTCAACTATTTACTTATAGAGAGCAAGTGGAGTGCCATTTCTATGTTATCTTTAAGACAGAACTGGTATAGACATGCTCTCAATCGTGCTATGAGCAATTACTAGTTCTGGATCCTCTCTCTTATTCTCCTTTCCCCTCCTGAAATATTGATATTGAAAAATAGACAGCAAAAGGCATTACCAAAATAACCGAGCAAGCTTTGAGATACTCTTTCACATGATCAGTCCCAAATGTTCAGGTACTGGTAGCTGGTGCCTCCTGTCCCTCATTGTCCTGGATAGTAAAGCTACTATAATTGGAGCTAAGAAGGAATGAAGGCAAATATATTTGTCCCGGGATAATATTGCAGGATCCAATCATGGTTGGTTACCGGGACCAGAGGTTTAGTGACTGCACCCCATTGTATAACACTAATGCAATTATTAAATTTGCGGATGACACGACAGTGGTGGGACTCATTAGTAAGAACAATGTGTCTGCTTATAGAAAGGAAGTACAAGGGCTGACACTGTGGTGTAAAGAAAATAATCTTACACTTAACACCAAAAAAACTAAAGAACTTATAATTGACTTCAGGAGGAAGAGAGATGTAGATTTACCATTGTACATAAATGGTCAGGAAGTGGAGAGGGTTGGTAGTTTTAAATTTCTGGGCACTTATATCTCGGAGGGCCTCTCATGGTCTATGAATACTAACATGCCTGTAAAGAAGGCACAGAAGACGCTGTACTTCCTGTGAATGCTCAGGAAGATAAATCTATCTCAGTATCTACTTCTGTCCTATCACTGCAGCACCATTGAGAGTGTCCTGACATGCGACATTCTTGTATGGTATGGGAGCAGCTCTGTAGTGGACAAAAAAGCTCTACAGAGAATCATTAAAACTGCCCAGAATATCATTGGGCTCCAGCTACCAGCTCTGGATGACATCTTCGCATCTCGCTGTTTGAGGAAGTTGCACAATATTCTCAGAGACTCTTCCCATCCTGCTTACAATCTTTATGAACTGTTGCCTTCTGGCAGAAGGTACAGAACAATTAAAACTCGGACCACAGGTTTTCTGAATAGTTTTTATCCCAGAGCTATAATTGCACTTAACAGTGAACTCAAGGACCACCATCAGTGAGCTGTTGGGCGGTATTACTTGATCTGTTGTGTGGATGCTTGTGTGTTTTTAGGAGGCAGGGAATTTTGGCAGGTGGGGAGGTGTTTGGGGATTGTCATGTGTGTGTGCATGTTGAGTCTGATTTCTGGGTGTTACGTGAATTTAATTGTATGTATACTGTGTATATATGTACAATGACAATAAAGAATTCAATTCAATTAGTCTTCTGAGCTTTCAGACTCTACTGTGGCCCACCAGCGGCCAGTGGAGCTGGTGAAAGACTTGGACAGTGAGGAGGTTGGAGAGGAACATGGGCCAGTCCTGGAGTCTGGGGAAGGCTCTGATGAGTGCTCTGAGTCAGAGGCAGAGAGGGGACCAGGGCCATCTGACAGTTATCAGCTGCCTTCAGAGTCGAAGATCATGAGGCAGAAGAACAGCTGTAGCCTGTTCCCAGTATGCACATGCACAGAGCTGCCAGGAGAAGGGAAGAGCTAATGAACAAAGGTCAACTCAGGACTAAAGGCATAGGTGGACAGTGAATGGCCTTCCCATAGGGAATAAAGAGGAGTGAAAGGGGAGTGGGGTTTGCAGGAGACAATCAGTTCAATTCATTAGAGTGAAGATCTGTTCCTGACTTCTTGCCAAGTAATTTCTGCTACAGCATGGCATTTGGAAGATATCAGCCTGGCAGCTCTCCAAGCCTGATAAAGGTCTGTACTTGTGAAATCTCATGTTTGCCAAGGCTTTGCTGGAGAGGAATTCACTTTAGCCTAAATAAAAGGTTAAAAGCTTATTGGGATGAGGAGTCTGCTTCACGATCATGGGAAAACTAGGTCAGAACAGATTCATGCTGGACTCCATCTTCAGGGAACTTCTCTCTACTAGAAGATGGTAGAGAGAACTTCCCTGAAGATGGGCTCCAGCATGGGTTTGAAAGCTTGAAAGACTAAACCTCTGGTTCTGGTGAAGAACCCAGATTGGAGTCAAAGCTAAGAAGATCCTGGGGTCCACATGTTTTCCATGCTACAAAAGGCTACAGAAGTTGCAACAAAGCATGCAGAGAGGAAAGTTTTTTTTAATGTACTCCCAGCTCCACAAGCTGGTTGAAAAACACTCTCTAAATCCCTATCATTCATTTGCCATTCTAATCTTTTGCAACAGAAACAATAAAGTCTTAAGGAATTAAGATGTCAGAAGCACTTGATAATCAGTATGGATCATTTTTGCATTTTAAAACTGTCATTTAAAAAGAAAAAGAGAAGTGAGTGTAATGCTATAAATTCAGAGTAAAATTGAATGATTATTTTTGACTCTCACTGTAGCAGGGAACGAATTGAATCCTGGTTTTTGTGAGTTTGAAGGAATCAGAAGGGAGAAAGTTAACAAAATCAATATTTAATGTTTTTCACTTATTTGTTAGGGCAACCATATCTGGACAGGCACTGGAGCTCCATATAGCAGTTTTCTGGACTTCTGCAGTCCAGCTCATAAATTTACTCTTAATGTACATCAGGGGAATTCATTTTAAAACTGTAAGTTTTTTTTTAAGGATTAAAAACCTGACATTTTAAGCTTGCCTTTAAATAGATGGGTAGATGGATGGATAGATAGAACAAAACAAATGACTAAAAATAAATTATTTCTTAATTTAGAATACAGTAGTTTTGTTATATTTTTTAAAAGAAAATCTAATTACTCTAATTCAGGGGTCTTGAAACTTGACAGCTTTAAGACTTGTGGACTTCAACTCCCAGAATTCCTCCTCCAGTCATGTTAGCTCATGAATTCTGGGAGTTGAAGTCCACAAGTCTTAAACTTGCCAAGTTTGAAGACCCTTACTCTAATTACATTTATTTAATATCATGGCAGATGACAGCACTCAATCTGCCTTGGCTAACATCAACAATTCTAATCACACTAGAACCTGATTAGAAAGAAGACCATGAGAAAAACTCAGGGCTTTAGACTAGACTGGGAGGGATAGAGAGGAGAGGAGAGGAGAGGAGAGGAGAGGAGGGAAGGGCAGGGGAGGGGAGAGGAAAGGAGGAGACACAGGGTAGAGAAGGGCAGAGGAAGGCAAAGGATAGGAAAGGGCAGAGGGGAGAAGAGGAGAACTCAGAAGAAAGCAATGGAAAATACTTTCAAAGTTTGGCCAAGAAATTCACATGGATTATCCATGCAGTGATAAATAAAGGAACATGTTGATTATTGTCAATTAGAAATATAAATTTACATGTTGATTGAATGGGACTTAATTCTATATATATTTTCAATGTTATATTTTATAACAAAAATATATATGTTAGCTATGTTTCTGATGAGTCATAAAAATATTTTCCAAACTCTTATTGAACCTAAGGTGTTCTTTTTTTAATCCAAGCATTGTAATACCTTGTAAGGAATTATCTATTTCAGGCAAAGATCTACTGATATCACTATGATGACTTACACCTCCCTTAGCAACTGTCAGCTCTCTGGCCCAGCAATTAAAGATAACGCTTCCTCTTTTAAAGTGATCCCACCTTATTTGAGGAAAACCACAGTGAGCAATTATGCATCCAAGGAAACATCCACCAGGACTAGTCAGATTATAATTTATTTAAGATAGGTTTTTTTTCCTCCCTTATTTTGTTAAAGTCATAGAAAACTGACAGGCTGCAAAATGAAGTCACTACAGCTGGCATTTCATTTGTAGAAATTGAAGTTGAAAGTTTAGTATAGGACTGATTTTACTTGTTGAAAACAAAACAAAACAAAACAAAAAACCCAAAAGATCAGCAGAAATGGTAGAAAGCATTCTGGGGATCGACTAGAGTATTGAAAAGGCATCACACCATCTTGCCCGTCATGTGAGTCAATTTGTGTTTTGAAAATTCCTAATGTGTCAATTTACACAAAAATCTTGGCTTACTCCTGATTGACTATAGTTTGCTGCTGCAAAAGAAATAATAAAATAAAATAATAAAATAAAATAAAACCTCGGTTTTTGTGCTGAGCCCATTACCTTAGGAATGTTACAGAAGAACTTGATAAAGGTTAATTGAAACAATGCAGGCCTTCTGAATCCTCATCTGAACAAAATAAGTGAGTGAGTGAGTGAGTAAATAAATAAGTAAATAAGTAATAAATCAAGCAATGATGATTGGAAATTATCTGCAACAAAAAGGGTAGATCATCCTTAGAGTATAGTAAGCAGAGGTGGTATTCAGCAGCTTCTGACCAGTTCTGGAGAATCAGTAGTGGAAATTTTGAATAGTTCGGAGAACCAGCAAATACCACCTCTGACTAGCCCTACCCCCATCTATTCTCTGTTTCTGAGTCCCAGCTGATCAGCTGGATCTTCTTTTGTTGCCCTGCACAGGAGAATGGAGCTGGAAAGCAGGTTAGTTGGGTGGGGAAGGAATAGGATTTTGCAAAAACCTTCCCCCAGGAATGGGAAGGAATGGGGATTTTGCAGTATCCTCCCCTGCCATGCCCACCAAGCCACATCCACAGAATCAATTGTAAAAAAATTTGAATCCAACCACTGAAAGTAAGGGTGTGCTTAGGGTACTTACATATAAGCAGAATGTGGTGCTCATACAACAAAAGCTAATAGAATTGCTATTGTTATTTAGAGAAACATATGAGAGGACTTTAAGAGGTTGATGACAAAGGACGTTAGTGAAGATGTGACGTCATCCAAATGAGTTTCTCCTACTCTAAAGAGGGATGGAGCACTTCTCTTTGTGGGGATTTGAGAAAAGCATATAACAACATTGTGGTTGACAGCTACTTCCTCAGGTAGAACAACTGTTTGGAGAGTTGTGGGGAGCAAAGGTGTCTCTTTCTAGTGCACTTATTGCCATGATTCAAGAACACTTATTTTGTTTGTGTGTGTGTGTGTGTGTATGTGTGTGATATGCCTATTTCAATAAAAGTTGCATGAACATATGGCAGAAAAATGGCCCCAGGATAAGATGAAGCTTGTTACTGTGATATTGATTTGCCATCAGATTTGAGAAGACCTTCCATAGCAAGGTATCACAGGGAAGCAGCACTGGACATATTGTGCAAATCTTTATTCAGGTGGACCATGATTCTCCTCCAGGAATGACAAGAACAAAATAAGGATGATAAAATTTGCATTAGGGTGAAGGATGGGGTCCAGAATATTACAGATAATCAGCATGCTTATGCTACCTGAACAGCACCTGTTGGGACAAAGGAACTGAAATTTGATTCTTGATGACCTGGAACGTCAGCAATTTAATAGCTTCAGAGAGTTTGACCTGAAGGTACCAAAACACTCTCAAAGAAGTTCAGAGGTCAGCAATGAGCAAACAACAGGCTGCCCTGTGTGTTTCAAAAAGAAATTGGCCCGTGAGATGAAAATGAGTATTAGGTGACATAACAGCACACCTGGAGTTCTTTTCAGGGAATCTGTGGCAATGCTGAGGATCAATGCCAGATATTTCCACCCCACAGCTTATGATTTTTACCCAACCCCAGCTGGCATCACTGTTGACAGCTTGAGACAAATGTTGTCTCTGTGCTCATTGCACAATGATCAGCAAACAAAACAGCAAACAAGCTGGAGAGGAGAGGAAGGTGCCAGAGATGAGGGCCTCCATGAACCTCCCATCAACACAAAAGCTGTTCTTTTCTATAAATTCTTGTAACGGCATCTAGCTATAAACCCTCAGGGATAGAAGCATGAACACTGGATGGTATCAGAAAGGCAAAATGTCAGTGGACAGATTTGATATACCGATTTTTCAGGGTGCCATACAAGAGGTTGTCCACAATGCCCTTAACTGGAGAAGGTGGTTTGGTGCCAACTCTTGAATTGCAAAGGGCTCCTGATGGCTAATATATTTAAAAAAATGCTCCACATTATCCCTTACATGATTTCACATCTAGTTAGAGGCTGCAGACAGATGGTGCAAATCTCGTTTGAATGTTTGGCAGTAAATTAAGTAGCTGGATGGGGGTTGGAAGCCAGAAAGGTTTTTAGGGATAGAAAGGTATAGAGAGGTAAAAGAGATGATGTTGATGTAAGCTACATTCAGCTAGACCTTCTTTCCCCTTAGTGCAAGACCTTTAATTTCCTTGGCTCAGCAATCTATATTCCTTTTTCTGGGCTCTGCAGAACATGGCTAACCCTGTCTGAGAAGAGCATATCCAGAGGGATGCACCTGTGCTAACACAGCCAAATACACTTCAAAGCCATTCCCCCTCCCCTCCTTCTTCCTGAATTAAACCTAGAACTGGTCTTACCCCATACATCACTCCAGTTTTACTTCTTGACATGCCAAAGTGACCCATCTTCATTTCAGCCCAGACATGGGAACCGATTCAAAAGATAATGGGAAATCCTTGGCATCAAAAAACTGATGACGATAGTGAGTCTCCTTAAACTGATTCAAGGAGAGCTGTTTTAGTCTGGTCTGGAAAGGAGATGAAAAAGATTGGGGTGGTGGCAAGGAAGGACAGATGTTGGGCTAGAATTGACCTTCTATCTTGTATTATTGGTCTAACCTACATGGCAATGTTGCTGTGCTGGGAAAATGTGCCAGCTTCTTATATGGGCGTCTGCTGGCTGTATTCCAAGAAGTCAAAAGGGTGGCCACAATAGTTCTATCAAAGCTCTGCCTACATTTGTTGTTGTTTTTTTTTTTTAAGTGGACGATGCCGATAAAAGACTGGAAGAACATTGATAAAACTGCTGTGGTCTCACAATCCTCACAACTGACTTTTCTGGTCATTTTTTTCAGATCCCCTTGGCTTCCTACATACCAGCATCAACAGAGGTGGCATTCAGCAGGTTCTGACCAGTTCTGGAGAACCAATAGTGGAAATTTTGAGTAGCTTGGAGAACTGGCAAATGTCACCTCTGACTGGCCCTGCCACCATCTATTATCTGCCTCCTGAGTCCCAGCTGATTGGCTGGGTCTTCTTTTGTTGCCCTGCACAGGAGAACAGAGCTGGAAAGCAGGTTAGTAGGGTGGGGAGGGGATGGAGATTTTGCAGTACCCTTCCCCTGCCATGCCTTCCAAGCAATGCCCACCAAACCATGCCATGCCCACCAAGCCACGCCCACAGAACTAGTAGTAAATATTTTTGAATCTCACCACTGAGCATCAAGTGTTTGGAATCAATGTGAATAAAGCTGTTTTCTGAAAAGTTTCCACAAACAGGAAATGGGAGTAAATTAAGCAGCTAGTACCAACAATTTTAGAGGCATATTTTTTTGCAAGTGTCTGCTATTACTTCTTGAAAGAAAAAGTGTACCCCAAGCCTCTTACTTACCAGGAAAACAAAGCATTTAGTCAGCTGTGACAAGAGCAAAATAGTCTACTTTGAAATATTGGTTAGGTGCTAATGCTTTTTCCATTCCTAAGGTAGTTTCATTTCACTCTGCTTCTCATGAATAATAAAGACAGCCTATCCTGATAAAAATAAATCTAATGGTTCAGAGAAGAATGGTTGAGTAAGAAAGCAGGAGGAGGGGAGACAGACAGATACACAGAATGGAGATAGAGAGATATAGTATAACGTATAATGCAGAACAATAATGTATATTCCAAAACTGCTTTTCAAAAGGCAACTGGACTTCCTTGGGTTTTTTTCCTCCTTGAAAATGTTTTGCTTCTCATCCAAGAAACTTCTTCAGTTCTTTAGACTTTCATTACATCATCCTGATGTTACTCACTTTGGGTAATAAAACATCTTCAAGAAAACCACCAGGCAGCAAAACCCCCACAGTTTAATCCTGAGCTACTAATATTCCCTTCTATTGGTACTATTCAGTCTCTCTCTCTCTAATCAAGTACCGCTTTGAAAAGATCATTGTGCTTTCCAATCGCCCACTGATTCAAGCATCATTTCCCTTCCTCTTTTACCCCTCCCACCTAAAAAAAATTCATTAACTCTTACACAGGCATGATGCTTTCCATATTTTCATTGATAACACAAGTTTCCAGCTGGCCTTCTGGCCTATTACACATTGAGGAAGCAAAGAAAATCATACAAAGGGAGGATGGTCTGGTACGGTACACTATAGTACAGAATGGAAAAGAGAGAAGAGAAGAGAAGAGAAGAGAAGAGAAGAGAAGAGAAGAGAAGAGAAGAGAAGAGAAGAGATTTAATGGCCAAGTGTGATTGGACATACAAGGAATTTTTTTTTTTTAATTACATTTATATGCCGCCCTTCTCCGAAGACTCAGGGCGGCTTACAATTTTTGGAGCACAATCCAATGTGCTCAGCAATAGCCTTCATTCCATTGTATATGCCTGCTTATTACTAAGCGGCATTTTTACAAAGTCAGCTTACTGCTCCCAACAATCTTGGGTCCTCAATTTACCTACCCCGAGAGGATGGAAGGCTGAGTCAACCTTGAGCCTGGTGGGATTCGAGCCTACAGTAATTGTAGACAGCTGGATCTTAAGAGCAGGCATTTACAGCCTGAGCCACCAAAGCTCAATTTGTCTCCAGTGCATAAGATCTCAGTGTATATGTAAAACATCAGAGTGATAATAATCATAATAATGATAACAATAAGAGAATGTGGTAGAAAAAGACGAGAAGGATAATAGTAATACACTACAGACCAGGGGTGGGCAAACTTTTTGACTCAAGGGCTGCAATGGGTTCTTAAACTGGACCGGAGGGCCGGAACAAAAGCATGGATGGAGTGTTTGTGTGAACTAATATAAATTCAAAGTTAGATTACTTCACGTAGCCTTCTGGGAGAGCAAGAGAACCCTCTGCTCTTTCGGCTCCGTGGGCGGATAGAACAGCCGAACGGGCCGGATCCGGCCCCCGGGCCGTAGTTTGCCCACGGCTGCTATAGACTGTGGTATTGGTAGCACTTATGAAATTGTTTGCTCTACTATCAGAGGGTTGGGCTGAAAGAAGAAGCGGAATCCTCATTCTCTCACTCTCCAGAGGAATTAGAGATGAGGTATTTCATCACTTATGAAAGTGATGAAATCCATGCCTTCAAATAAGCATTCCCATCAATGAATTTCAGACAATTTAGCCTGGTGCCAAAGTTCAATCTACAAGAGGTATTTTGGACAGTTTTAATAAACTGCCAAGAGCTACTTTTTTTATTCTTCATCTTTCCAAGCAAGCCGTCTTCAGAGGAAGAGATGAAAAGAAGGTTATTTATGTAATGATGATCTCCCCCCCCCTCATTTCAGCGACCTTAATATTTATCCGTTGGGCATTTTAGATGTTTCTGTTGCTCAGCAACTAAGTTTATGAATGAATATGGTTAGAAGGACCATGAATAGCAACCTGGTTTTGTTTTGTTTTCACCGTGGCAAACAGAACAGCTCTGATTCAGATATTTTGAAATGCTGCAGTAGAAAGAACAGCTGAAATTAACCAACATGGGTATGGCATCTGAAAATAAAACCGATTTGCTTCTAACATGTGCCAGCCAGTTTTACTCCCCAAATCAATTTGACCATGGCATGCTAGTAAAGACTAGAACTGCTACTTTAAAATAATTCAAGGAAATCTTGAAATAGCCAGATAGATAGATAGATAGATAGATAGATAGATAGATAGATAGATAGATAGATAGATAGATAGATATAGAGATAGATAGATAGATAGATAGATAGATAGATAGAGCTAGATAGATAGATAGATAGATAGATAGATAGATAGATAGAGATAGATAGATAGATAGATAGATAGATAGATAGATAGATAGTAGATAGTAGATGATAGATAGATAGATAGATAGAGATGAGAGATAGATAGATAGATAGATAGATAGATAGATAGATAGATAGAGATAGATAGCTAGCTAGCTAGATAGCTAGATAGATAGATAGATGATAGATAGATAGATAGATAGATAGATGATAGAGCAGATAGATAGATAGATAGATAGATAGATAGATAGATAGATAGATAGATAGAGAAATAGATAGATAGATAGAAGATAGATAGATAGATAGATAGATAGATAAGATAGATAGATAGATAGAGATAGATAGATAAATAGATAGATAGATAGATAGATAGATAGATGAGAGATAGATAGATAGATAGAGATAGATAGATAGATAGATAGATAGAGCTAGATAGATAGATAGATAGATAGATAGATAGATAGAATAGATAGATAGATAGATAGATAGATGAGAGAGAGAGAGAGAGAGAGAGAGAGATATAGATATACTTTAGATATAGATGATTTTGTTCAAAGTTATAAACAGAACTGGGTGGTTTTCATTCCTTGTCCTTATTACACCTCAGAAGTTTTTCTCCTCTGCGTAACATAGCTGTACGTTGTCCTACTTGGAAATTACTGGTGATGTGCAATGACTTTTTAAATACAGGTAGTACTAGACTTACAACAGTTCATTTGTTACAATGGCAGTGAAAAAAGTGACTTATGACCATTTCTCACGGTTACAACCTTTGTAGCCTCCCCATGATCATGTGATCAAAATTCAGATGCTTGACAACTGGTTCATACTTATGACCATTGCTGTGTACCTTTGGCAACCTTTGGCAACCTTTTGGCAAGCAAAGTCAATGGGAAAGCCAAATTCACTTAACAATAAGGTTATTAAATTATCAGCTACAGTGTTTCACTTAACACGGAGGCAAGAAAGGTCATAAAATGGGGCAAAAACTCACTTAACAAATGTCCCACTTAACAACATACATTTTGGGCTCAATTGTGGTTGTAAGTCGGGGACTATCTGTATCTAGTGTTTCCCTCCCTCCTTTCCGTCTTTTCTCAGAATTCAACTGTAAATTAATAAAATTTAAATAACTACTACCTTCCCAAAGGAACCTGGGAATTGTAGTTGAACAAGAAGTTAAGATCATACTCAACTCTAATAAAAGACACTCAACAGCTCCCTTAACTTTATTTTTGACTGTACTATACTACACCAACCAAATTAACAAATAATACATTGGAAGGACAGATCTAAGCCTTTCTATCCATACATATACCACTATCTCCATTCCAAATGTTACAAATTGTTTAATTCCTGTGATGGAACTGACTAGTCCATAAAGAATCCCCACATCGGATCATGCTTGTCCAGTTGAAATATTGGACTACTGTTTTTGAATTTAATTAATCTGATGGGCTATAACTTCTCATTTTGACTTGCACATTCTCCTCTGAAATCAAATCCATCCTTAGCATTTAAAAATATGCTTGAAAGGTATATCACATTTTCTATTGGCAATTTCCTTCTTCCAAGCAGAAAATACTTTTTCCAGCCATTTACCACTGTTGTGGATTGTAAAAATTACCACAAATTTTCCCTTGGGCTTTTAACACAGAAGGGGGTATGAGCCCTTCTTCACTCAACCAGGACAGTTGAGGCCTATGGGCACAGTTGGTTCCATTGTTAGAAAAACTGCAGGGAATTATCACTGGGTAACATGGCTAGAACTCTAGTGCTGATCTTTTGAGAACCCTGTCTACTATGATTAGGTGAATTGTTTGGAAAACGTAGCAAAATCACTTCACCTTCTCATATGTATGGTACATCTTCTCAAATCACATGTGCAGGCATAGAAAATACTTCTGCTGTCAGCTGGGCCAGTCAGCAACAATCCATTTTGGTGTATTTCCATCCAGGTAAACATCTATATAACATGTAGATGACCAGGGAGGAGCTTTAAATGAACTTGTTGAATTTTTGCGAAGATGTGACTTCAGTGTTTCCAGCTATCATTTGTGATGCTGTTGTGATCAAAGCATCTTTCAAACGATGCACATCACATTAGATTTCCAGAAATTTGGATAAAGAGAGTAAAAACCTAACACGTTTAAGCCAGCTGAACAATTGTATTGAATCTTCAAGAGGCCACATAGCCAAATCACTTGCACAAATAATTTACTGGTTCTATAATGACCCAGCCACCAATATGGTTGACAAAAAATCATCTTCATAATTACATACACATATTTCTTCCAGTCAAAATAGTTATAGTTTAAAAATATGAAATATATATATATATATATATATATATATATATATATATATGTAGTTTTTACTCCAAAGACCCCAATTTGACTAGTAAGTTTAGAGAAAATTTCATTGTATAAAAGAGCAGGGCATTTTCAAAGAGGGGGTATTTTCAAAATTATAGTCTGAGACTTATTCTTGTTTCCATGGAAATGACCTTTTCCTATTCTATGGAAATGGAAGTAGTTTTATATATTCTCTTCTTCCGGCTTTATTACACCAGCAAAGCTATAATTCAAAATGCAGCCAGGAATACAGGACATAGCGAAGTAACTCTATGGCCAGGAGATTTTAGAACACAAAGTCATTGTCACCTATTGGTAGGTCCTAAACATATTTGAATTTTTTTTTAAATAATCATCTGGTTATGATTAATTACCTTTCAACACCTGAAGATCTGGAGAATTATTTTCTAAAGTATACAATTCAAAAGAGGCCTCCCAAAATAAAAATGGACATGGACATGCCTAGTATTGTTTTCATTCTTGCTCCTTCCGTCTCTTAGAGTAAAATTAGTGAGTAAACAGCATGGATGTTTGCCTGGAACTCTACAGACTATAATTTCTTCAGGAATAAATGATCTTTCTTTACTACTAAGGTGTCTTTCGCTACGCATGTAATTTTCAGCTACTTCGAGCATTCCTCATTAAAGTCTTAAGGCATAGACAAAGAAACTCACCACTACAAATTCCCGTGGTAGACTTCTTGTGGTCAAATGCTGCCTCAAATAAAGGCTGTGCTGAGGCAGCTTGATTTTTTTTTAATTAATTAATTGTAGAACTGTATTTCCCAGCAATTCCCCTCTTCCTGTAGCTAACTGGAACAATAACAAAATCTTGCACTTCAAAAATACAACTGTTTCCTAGGAAAAGAATATGTTTTGTGATGAGTAGAATTAAACATATAGTAACACCTCTGTGTCATTTCAAACTTTCCTAGCAATCAGAAATGTTGGTTTTTGTGTCCTTATTACTGATTTTTCAAACATTAGAAGCAGATCTTTGCTTGCTCCCATCTGTCAGCAGGCATTTCTTGAGCATAGAAGAAACATTAGAAGCTGATCAAAACATTCTGCTTACTAATATGCTTCAGATGGCCATTTATGGCACATTGCCAAAATACCTCACCATCTTTTATTCTAATTCCCCTATGTTGTTATTTGCCATATGATTAATTTGACAGGGTGGATTGTTACTAAGTGAATTACCAAAATAAAACACAATGTTTGAGGATGGTATGGTGAAACCAGCAGAATGTACTGTACGTACATCTAAGGAGGTCATAGAGAATTGTTAATTTGAGAAGGGGAAGATGCAAGATGTCATTTTTATGTTTCTGGAGCTTTTACATCAGTAAAACTTACAAACTGGTGAAAAGGGAAAACAGAAAAAAATAGTATGATTGTGAATTATTAAACCTACAGAAACTCAATTTGAAATACAATGGAAATAGAAGTTTGACTTAAATACAGCTCCATAGTTTTTTACAGTGCTCTCTGAGCAGTTTACAATGTCAGCATGTTGCTACCAACAATCTGGCTCCTCATTTCATCAACCTGGTCAGGATCAAACTCCTGACTGTGGGCAGATTAGTCTGCAATACTGCATTCTAACCACTGTGCCACCACAGCTCTCCACCAAAATTTTATCCATGCAGGGGGAAAATACTCTTATGATTTAAAGTGCATCAAGTCCAATTCAGAGATTGAGGCAAAATCAGTTTTGGAATCTAGGTCTCTTCTTCTATTCTTACACCATCCTATTATCAATTGTTCAATTTGGATGCAAAAATCCACCAAGTAATAATGAAATCTGCAAGATACAAAGGTCTTAATTGGGACACGGCAAGGTTCAACTCCTTTTGTATATTAAGATGCTAAAGTTCAGTTTTGCACCGATAAAGAGTTACTTCCTTAGAATCCATTCAACCTAAATTTCAGATAATCATGGTCCATGCTCCTCAATAAAATAATTAAAAAAATGGATCTCCAGAGTTGCTCTAGATAGCAAGATGGGCAGCATATAAATTTTATCAATCCATCCATCCATCAATAAAAATGTATGTTTCTGGCTAGTTAGATAGTGCCTCAACAGAAACTACAATGAGACTTCACTAGTTTAAATAAACATGAATTAGGGATCTCTACACCATCTCATCCTTGCCAACAAATTCACCTCCCTTGAAAAGGTCCAAGAGTTCTTAATTTTCCAGAAAAGCCATGACTGAACAAACAAATAATTGATTTCAGATGTCACATAATTCTGTTACCTTGTTTTCACTGGTACTCCTGTTACAATGTCCAAATACATCTACAGTATCCTCTGTGCCTGTCTTAAGAAGCAAGTTGGATTTGATACCCTGCCTTCAAAGGTAAGTAGACCCAATTTAATAACCTCTCTTTTCAAGAACCCCTTTGTTGAAAAAAGAATTGAAGCCCCTGTATCATAACTTGCAGAGCTAATCTTTCTCATCAGTAGATGAGAGCTCAGTCCACAAGCAAGACTGATCACAAATTGTCTAAAACCGACCCCAATACAAAAAGGTGCATAACCTAGCTGGTCATCCCACCTCCAAAAATGGGAAAGTGTAAGCAGAAAGTGTGGGTTAAAGTGATATCTACAGAAATGCACCTATTATATGACTATCAACCTCCAAGGTTGAGGTTAAGATCAAGGAACAGCTCCATCAAAACTTTGGCTCCTCCTAACAACCAGCCAACATAGAAGTCTGTAGAGATTTTCAGATCCTTCCATTCCTCACTATCCTGCAGAGCTAAAGAAGCTTCTTTGATGACTAGCAAAATGTCTTTAAATAAAAAATAAAGTCCAGTTGCCTCCTGAAAAAGCACCTTTGGGACAGCCAACATAGACCCCTGGAACTATGGAAGGTAAGTAAAGAGCTATGAGCAACTTTTGTGTTTGGATTAGGAGAAATTTGTATAGCTGAATATTTAGTTAAGTATAGTTGAATTTCTTGTTTGTTTAAGTTTGATGTTGAGAAAAAAATGTGTTGGGGTTCCTTGCCTTCCATATTAAAGCAAGACATCAATTGAATTGACCAAAACATTTAGTCAAATAAATACTGAAAGACTGTTGTCCTTACAATTCTTTTCCAACAAGAATGATCTTTCTTTATATATATAAAGAAATAAATGAAGGTTGAGCTTCCTATATGGAAGATTTGATTCATGTATCAAAGTGTATTTTTCCACAAGGGAAAGTATTCTTTGGATAAAAGTGGCCTGTTGTTTTTTTTTTTTTTTGGTTCCAAAAACAGTATTCTAGTCAAGGCTTATACACAAAAACTGCTCACAGAATTCTCTTTGAAGTAATCTGTATGAACTTTTTCTTGCATTTGCAACAGTAGGCATAGCTAGAGGTAAAATAGTATCAGGCAGATGGACTAAACAATTTAAAGTTGCTCTGGATTACATGAGCATATCCATATGGTTTTACTATCTGTCATGAAAAAATAGCTTGATATTTCTTTTCTTCAGGATCTTCCTTCCTTCCTTCCTTCCTTCCTTCCTTCCTTCCTTCCTTCCTTCCTTTCCTTCCTTCCTTCCTTCTTCCTTCCTTCTTTCCTTCTTTCTTTCCTTCCTTCCTTCCTCCTTCCTTCCTTTCCCCCTCTCTCTTTTATTATAATAGCTTACGTTTCTTCTCTTTTTTTAAGTAGAGATAGACCTTGACAACAGTTCATTTAGTGATTGTTCAAAGTTATAACAGCACTAGAAAATGGACTTATGATCATTTTTCATATTTATGACCTTTGTAGCATGTCCATGATCAGGTGATCAAAATCCAGATACTTTGCAACTGACTCGTACTTATGACTGTTGCTGTGTCCCGAGGTCATGTGATCCCCTTTTGCAACCTTCTGACAACCAAAGTCAACAGGGAAGCCAGATTCACTTAACAACCATGTTACTAGCTTATTAACTACAGTGATTCACTTAACACCTGTTAAGAAAGGTTGTAACAGTTGTAAAACAGGGCAAGAAAGAAAGGTTGTAAAACAGGGGCAAAACTCACTTAATAGCCAAAATGTTGGACTCAACTGTGGTTGTAAGTCAAGGGATACCTGTATATATATTTATATACTATTACTCCCTCCCTTTTTACAACCCTGTAATCCCTGAAAGTTTTTGCTCAAATAATGAACCAAAATTCATCTCAGTAACTAGACTGTGTGTATTCAAAATGTGTGAAGATTCCCAGCTTCAATGGAATCACACTCTCTTTCAATACGGTTGCATTTTTGAAAATTCCATCCTTCAAATGAGCATGCTATTTCCAAATTTGGCTTCCAATGCATTCTAGTTAAATAATTTTAACTATTTTGTGATGCAATTTCAAACAAGACATAGTTCCTTAGAACTGGTTGGCTGAAATCTGGTACCCTTTGCTCATCTTTCTGGAATGGTCACCTTTTTCCACTCAGCACAAAGTTTTGGGAATGGGAAACATGGAAAGATAGAAGAAAATGGCCATATATTTAAGCAAAATAGATCACTTGAATCCATCTTGCTGAGGGGTTGATGCATGAACACCCTCACATCTTACCATTATGTTACCAGAGGTAATTTAAAAAGGTTCAAGTTGTTTCTTCTTTCTTCCTGGAAATATGCATAAGTCACACATCACTTATGAAGGATTTTGTTGCAACACTAATATTATCGTATTGAGATGCAACCTCAAAGAATCACCTGTTTTAAAAGTACCCAGTCACTTAGCTTAAAAATACAACTCACCTGCCCTGTTTTGTAGTACTATCCCTTAAGATTTTGTGATTCACAGTGGACTTCATCACTAGCAATCTAGGAAAACAAGTTAGCTAGTCTTTAATAAGGCTAGGTTTTGTTGGGTTCACACAGAGTTTGGAGGATTTGACTGCAGAAAAGCCCAAACACGTTGCAGTACCTTTTTGAAATTACAACTGAAGTGATGCAGACTTACTTTCCAAAATCTCCTGGGATATTGTTTTATTTTGTTCTTAGGAAGCTACAGACTTCTCTCTCTATAAACATTTTGATGGTCAGTGGTGTTATATGGCAAATCATATTATACATTTGGCCTTTTATTTTCCTGTTTCATGATCTGATCCATCAAAACAACCTTGTTCCCAGTTGACCAAATCACCCAGATTTATAGTTAACCTACAATTGATTAAGCCATTTGGGTGGAGGGGGAAAAAATGCACAGTCTTTCATTTTGAGTGACCTTGATTCTGATTACAGTATCGAAAAATGGTTTTGCAGTTTGCAAGGAAGTAAATCTTCAGGCACCTCTTCATGTTTGATCAAGCAGTGAAAACTACCTAAAGGCAGGATGGGCAAATGTTGGGTCTCACCAGCCAGGGATTGCCCAATGTTGGGGCCCAAAACATATATCCTTTCTTCCATAGCCCCTACCTAATGGAACATTCTCCCTCTGGAGATGAAGACGGCCCTCCAAACACCTGGGCTTCTGAAACACCATGAAAACTAGCTCTGTGCTGGCAACTGTTAATTGTGATATCTTCCTCGGCTGCTGTGTATTTTACTTTTTGTATTGTTGTGATGGTTGGACTTTAATTTTTTTTTCTTTAATTACATTTATATGCCGCCCTTCTCCGGAGACTCAGGGCGGCTTACAATTTCTGGGATACAACCCAGTGTGCTCAGCAATAGCCTTCATTCCATTGTATATGCCTGCTTATTACTAAGCAGCATTTTTACAAGGTCAGCTAATTGCCCCCAACAATCTTGGGTCCTCAATTTACCTACCCCGAGAGGATGGAAGGCTGAGTCAACCTTGAGCCTGGTGGGATTCGAGCCTACAGCAGTTGTAGGCAGCTGGAACTTAAGTGCAGGCAATTAACAGCCTGAGCCACCAAGGCCCTTTAAATTTTGTTTGCCACCCAAAGTCATCTGTTGGAATGGATGACTCTGCAGTGAATGAATGAATGAATGAATGAATGAATGAATGAATGAATGAATGGAAAGAGTGAGGAAAACACATTGACTTCTTCTTAATGTATGTGTGAATAAATTGTTACGTTAGGCTAGGGTTATTAACTTAAATGGCTTATTAATATAAATATATGGATTTCCTTCCCAAAAGGTTTTGCAAATCGAAAGAAAGAAATAGTACATTACATTAGAATAACTGTTGGACATAAATGTGAAGGCTATTATTTCTGGAGTATTTCAGCTGTGGGATTCTCTTCCCAGTGCAGGACCTTTTAGTGTTTTGTTCTTAACTAAATATTCAACTTAATTGGTAGAATAATTAATATATTATTGTTGTGATTTTGTAGGCATTTTCAGGACTGTTTCTTGTTTTCCTCTGTCATTCAAAACCTGTGATCTTTTTAGTGTCCTTCCTGAGCAATACTTCCTTAAATCCTCCCATAAGTATTTTGTAAGTATAATTCCTTAATAATGGGGGTATTTTTCTCTTTACCACTTGTCAGACAGAAAAGAAGAATAAATATATTTGGTAGGCACAGATAACAATAAGCACAATAATGACTGTGAGAACTGTAAGCCATAGGGCACCCAATTCTCCATAAATTTCTCTCTAAAAGATCTAATGCATAAATTGTGCTGGGGTGACTGTTTATTTCTCTACCGTGCTGTGACAAAACTTGTTTCATGTTGCCTGCATTTATTATTATTTTTCCCCTCATGAAATGCAAAGTGAACAAGACAGAACAACGAGATCATGTTGCTGCTATAAACTGCTCAGTGCATCCAATCTAAGAGAAGCTGTTTTCAAAGATGAAAATGTTTTGAGTGTCACTATTTAGAAGCACAGGATCCCCCAAAAAACAGTGGCTGGTGTGTTCACTCAAGTTTCAAGCTGTTTGATCACATATGCTGCTGGGCACTCTAAACAGCAAACTATTTTTCTTTGCTTTGAAAACCTAATGTAAAAAAGGCAAAAAAGACCTTGCTTGGCTAGCTATCCACTGTTCTGTCAGTATCTAATTTTGAGGGATGGACAGTTTTCTCTTGATATAGAAGAATGAAATTAATTGAAAATAAGTAACATTTACAATTAAAGGAGGAGAAAGAAAGGGAGGAGGAGGAAGAGGAGGAGGAGGAGGAAGAAGAAGAGGAGGAGGAGGAGGAGGGGAGGAGGAGAAGGAGAAGGAGAAGGGGAGGAAGAGGAAGAAGAAGAAGAAGAAGAAGAAGAAGAAGAAGAAGAAGAAGAAGAAGAAGAAGAAGAAGAAGAAGAAGAAGGGATAATCTTCAAACAACACCTAACTCATTCAAGAAATATGTGGTTGCTTCCAGAGCCAGCTCTATCCACAATGAATTATTTACATATTCATCCCTCCCACCCCCAAACACCCCTTGGTCTTTCATATATGGCAATTGCTTGTGTGAGTGGTGATAGGATAATATATGTTTGATACTTCAAGGCAGCATAGGTAAAGTGTGCTTTCTTCTCCTTATTCCCCCACAGCAACAATTCTGTGATGGGCTGAGCTTGGTGTGAGAATGATTGGTGCAAAGCCACCCAACTAGCTTCCTTTCCAGGATTTGGACTCTAGTCCAGCACCTTAACCACTATGCCAAACAGGCTCTGTTTGTTCTGGAAGCGTTCTCTTCTAAAGAAAGGTAGAACATTATTTATTTATTTATTTATTTATTTATTAAATTTATATCCCACCTCACTTCCCCCAATGGGGAACTCGAGGCGGCGTACAAAAAGGTAAAAACAATTCCTATACAATGTAAAAACAAAAACTCATTCATATCAATTCAGACATACACAGGGGAAGAACAAGGTCTCAATGCCATGCCCTCCAACAAAGCCAGGTCTTAACGGCTTTGCGGAAGGCAAGTAGATTTGGGGTGGTTCTAATGTTCTAGAGTTCAATGTCCTTGTTCTTATATCTCCTTCCCACATCAACTCTGGTTAAATCATTGAAAGATTATGTAGAGCAAATCTGGTCTAGCATAACAGAAGCTGCACTAGTATGATAACTCACAATTTAAACTTTTTTTGTTACAGATTGGGTGGATAATATAATCTGATCTCCAGTGTAAGCATTCCACAACCAGCAAAAGTGAAAAGAGTGGATACAATGCCTGGAGACATTAAGATGTTTTACAAATAAAGAGGGGGAAATTATTGTAAGTTGTAAGGTTGTAAGTTGATTATTATCTATAGTGCTTGAAGATGAACTAAATTGCCTCAAAATCAAAAGATTAGTTTTAATTTCAATGCTTTTGGAAAATAATTTAAAGATTTATTTAACCTAATTTTATTTGTTTGTTTGTTTGTTTATATCTCAAATTTCTTAACTGCCAATTTCCTTCAAATACCTAAATGTGTATCATTCATATTACCAGGATCTGTTATCTATAGATTATAACTATATAGTGTATAGACTATCTATAGATTACCTATAGACTATCTGTATAGTATCTATAGTGCTTCAAAATGGACTAAATTACCCCAAAAGCAAAAAAAGCTTTAATTTCAATGCTTTTGGAAAAGAATTTAAAGATTTATTTAACCTAAATTTTATTTATTTAGTTGTTTGTTTATATCTCATATTTCTTAACTGCCAATTTCTCTCAAATACCTACATGTGTGCCATTTATATTACCAGGATCTGTTATCTATAGACTATAACTATATAATAGTAGTCTATAGATAGTCTATAACTATATAGACTATCTATAGACTACCTATAGACTACATATAAGACTACATATAGACTATCTATGGTGCTTCAAGATGGACTAAAGTACCTCAAAAGCAAAAATTTAGTTTTAATTTAAATGCTTTTGGAAAAGAATTTAAAGATTTATTTAACCTAAATTTTCTTTCTTTGTTAGCTTGTTTATATCTTATATTTCTTTACCACCAATTTCCCTTAAATATCTAAATGTGCGTCATTCATCTTAGCAGGACCTGTTTTGCACACACACACACACACACCATCTTTTTATTCTGAACTCTTGACTTCTATCATTTTCTTTTTTGGGGGCGAAAGGAAGAATGTATGAGAAATTTATTTCTGAATTTATAGATTATGAATAGGATCGCAAAAGCCATGCCTTGTGGTTGAAAAAGCTGCATATTTATGACTGTCAATTAAAAAAAAGCATGTAGATTGGCTTTCAGACCTTAAAAATATCCCATTACCCTCAAGTCAGCAAAAACCTCACCATTCCTTTCAGAACTCATCAGAGGTCTTCTCCATGATCTAAGACTGACATTCTTGTAGACCTGGAGCCAGGTAACAATGCACCTTTAACTTCTGAGAATTAATTCAGCACAATACGCTGGGAATTTCTGCTCTTAAGGTGCTTGTCTCATTTAAGTATTTAACCTATTTTGACTCTTTCATTTAACCATTCCGGCAATCGGGGAACAAAACGGTTCTGAGCTCAGAGTCACAGTCTAGTCAAAGAAATTGCTCTTGCTAGCTATCCTGATCTCATTATCCCTGCCCTATAAATCTTTTAGATTTATATCTAGGAGTATTCTTCTGATCCCACAACCTTCCCACAAGGCACATGTGAGCTCCCCAGAGATTTAGTGAGGCCTGTTACTTTGAATCCTTGAAATCTCACCCAGCTTCATTTCACAAACACTTTGTTTCACTAACTTAACACCAACCCCGAGATGTAACCTCTGAGTAGAAGAGGTTGGCATTCATTAATCATACAACATTACTATGAGCACATTTTAGGCTTACACACACAAACACACACACAGAGATGCAAACACACTCAGGCACACATACATGGATAACAGTTTTGCTTTAGAAATCTTCCACAGAATCTTCAGATGTGTTAAACAACATCACTAAATATATGTCTAAATCCCTGTTATATTTCATTTGTTCATTTCATACACATCTGTATATAGCAACAGCAGGCTTATATCTCGCTTCACAGTGCCTTATATTCCTCTCTAAGTAGTTTACAGTATCCTGCCCCCAACAATCTGGGTCCTCATTTTACCCACCTCAGATGGATGGAAGGCTAAGTCATACTATTTTTCTTTGAAACTCCTTTGATCAATATGTAGGTCAAAATAATGCTGAAAAACAGTTCTATCAAAAGCTAATTTCAGTGTTACACTAGGCCAATTATTAACAGTAAACTCAGTTTTTCTCTATCCAAAGTTTTAAAAAGGTACACCAATAAAGGTATATGAAAACTATAGTAACTGTATTGTAAAACAGCTTACAGTGCAATAACTTGTTTATTTTATCATACTCACAAAGCTGTCTATCACACAAAACCACAAATTTGCATTTGTGATGACTGTGGTAGTGAGATGTATGTTTCAAATAAACAAGCAGGGTATTTACATTTAAAAAAAAAGTTCTTGAGGAACTTATGTATTCTATAGGAAAAGATGCATAGGTATTCCATAAGATGGTTGTTTGACCAATCCGGGCTGTGACCCTTCCTGGGTGGGGTGGTTTTATTTTTTAAGTATTTAAATTGTCTTTTTGGGCTTGTTTTGGTTTAATCTTTTCTTAATTATTTATTGTTGTTATTTTTAGCTGTGAGCCGCCCCGAGTCTTTGGAGATGGGGCGGCATACAAGTCCAATAAATAAATAAATAAATAAATAAATAAATAAATAAATAAATAAATAAATAAATAAATAAAATAAGATGCAAGGCAAAAATTGATACATATTTTTCTATTATTCAGATCTGTTAACCTATAGGGAAAATAACCCAGATGAAATATTGATCTGTTAGCATGAATTGTACACTCAACAGGATGTGTAACTATCTGCACATGCTTCTACAATTTTTTTCTAAGTTTGCTCATCCTTAAATTCATAGAGAAAACAAAGCAAAATAATGACTACAAAATATATAAAGATTCAGATAACTGGCAATGCTCTTGTCAAAAGATAGCCTGCTAACCTTAGGATATGTCATAAGGACAGTCCTGTTCTATAGTCAAATATAATTAGAATATATCACTTGGGTGCGACTCGGTTTTTATTCCTTTTCATGGGTGATGAATGGTGCATGCTTGAACTTCTGTATTAATATTTTTAATATTAATAATTAGATTTTTAGAACATAGAACATAGTTCTATCCAGTTGTGTAAATTTCTCAGAGATGGACATTGTTTTAGATGATGTATTCAACAATTCTGAGTATGGGCTGAGGAAAGAATTCTCATCACACAAATAGGCAGAACTAGTTTAAGATGATTATTGAGGGTTTATTTTATTTAGTCTATCATATACCTCCTTCAGGCTTACACTATATATATATATATATATAAATTATATATAACCTGTTTCCCACATGAATGGAGGAAATGTGGAATTTCCAGAAGTCATGGATAGAGAACATTTTGAGGACCAACCTACTGAAACCCTAAGCATGTGAGTGCATTATCACATTTAGTGTGCAAATTCCAGGATCATGCCCATAGGTCATACCAAACCATCACAAATATTTGCAGTCTGCACTCTCTTTACTTTGTCATTAATGAGGAAATGTGGCATCACTAGAGGACAACCAAATAGTCAAGACTCTTTGATCATATCCCCATCAGCAAAACTGTGATGGAGGTTGAATCTGTTATGTATGTAGGTTTGAAGTCATTGGTTTGGTTTGAACTGTTCTTGTAAAATGTTGGAAATGATTGGTTTAAAAAGTATGGGAAAACCCTGCACTCTGATTGGCTGGCAACTGCGGCTGCTGACTATAAGTAGCAGCCACAGCCCAGCCAAATTGGGTCCGTTCTGAGCTGTAGTCACTAATAAACTAAGAGCTTGAAGCACTCCGCGTCTGTCTCTTCATGCAAACTTAATAGTGGCGACGAGGATGTGATTCCCCTGAAGAAGATGGCAATGCAGAACAGAAGGAGAGCAAGATGGCTGCACTGAACACCCCCCCAGCCCCGTTCGATCCGACGGCAGAAGACAGGGAGTCGTATGCAGATCGTTTCCAAATGTATCTGGAGGGAAACGATCTTGCCGACATCTCCGAGAAGCGGAAGAGGGCGGTCTTTCTCACGCACTGCAGTCCGGCAGTTTTCAAGATGGCGAAGGCATTGGCAGGAGCTGCAGACGTGAAGGTAATGGACTGGCCTGACTTATAAAAACTGTTAAGAGCCCATTACGCGCCACAAGTATCGTGCCTCATTAAGAGACACGTCGTGATCAAGGGGAAAGCAAAAACATAAACGACTTCATGGCAAGTTTAAGAGACATTGGGGGTGCATGCGAATTTAACAATTTAGAAGAGGCCATGCGCGATCGATTTGTTCTGGGCCTTAAAGAAAAGGTGCTACAGAGCAAGTTATTACTGAAACCTAAGATCACGCTGAAGGAAGCAACAGAAGAGGCCTCTTCAGCAGAAGCTACCAAGTCCTCAGCAGCAGCCATGAAGAAAATCAACAAGGAAAAGTCCACAACAACTCATTGTGAGCAAATAGATTCTGAGTCAGACTGTAGTGAGGTGGAGGAAGGAATTTACAGACTCAGAATGGAGCGGAAAAAGAAAGACCTGGGAAGAAAGAGGCAAGATTTCTACTGCAGAGGTTGTGGGGGAAGCCACCCCCTCACTGAATGCAAGTTCCAATATACCATTTGCCTCCGTTGTGAAAAAAGAGGACACCTAGCAAGAGTCTGCAAATCATCCAGAACTCCACCCAACAGAAGAAAGTTTGCTACAAGCAAAGACAAAGAATTCAGGCCCAACAATCTCAGTGAGAAAATGGGGCACAGCACAGAAGCAAATGGGAAGAATGAAACTCATCAAACAGTAACTATTGGTCATTCATCACCTTTAAGAAGCAGAAAAGTGCATGTCAAGGTACTTATTGAAGGAAGTCCTTGCCAAATGGTAGTGGACTCAGGCTCATACCTATCTATGGTGTCATGGGACACTATTCACAGACTTCTTCCCAACATCCAGAAGAAGCACTTCAAGAAGCAAGCATTGACTCTTAAAGACTACCAAGGGAACAAGATTCCAGTAGTTGGAACAAGAGAATTCAACGTGAAATTCAAGGGCCACACCAAACGCCTACCACTG
This sequence comes from Naja naja, assembly GCA_009733165.1. Lineage (NCBI taxonomy): Eukaryota > Metazoa > Chordata > Lepidosauria > Squamata > Elapidae > Naja > Naja naja. Next base: position 43,846,435 of record CM019153.1, on the reverse strand, counting down.
ACCATTGTGGACAAGGACCGCCCAAGTCTGCTGGGCCTTGAGTGGTTCAAACCCGTTGGGCATCGAGGTGACTGGCATCAATCACATGAGCAACACTGAGTGGGAAGAGGCCTTGAAGTCTGAGTTTCCAGAGGTCTTCAGTGATGGATTAGGCAAGTACTTGGGGACCCCCATCACATTTAACCTAGATCCCAAGGTACAACCAATCGGTTTAAAACCCAGAAGGGTCCCATTTGCCTTAAAGGAAAAAATTGATGCAAAATTAGATAAACTAATAGCCCAAGGGGTTTTAGAGCCCACTGATCACTCCAGGTGGGAGACACCCATAGTCATACCAGTCAAGGCTGATGGGTCTGTGAGAATCTGCGGAGACTACAAGGGGACATTGAACCATGCGCTACAACAGAGCACATATCCAGTTCCAGTAGTGCATCATTTATTACACTCTCTTGGAGGGGCACAGTTTTGCCAAGTTGGACCTGGCACAGGCATATCAACAAGTAACAGTTGATGATGCCACTGCTGAAGCCCAAACCATTGTGACCCATAGAGGTGCCTTCAAATGCAAAAGGTTGCAATTTGGAGTAAGCGTGGCACCAGGCATCTTCCAAAGCCTTATGGAAAGAATGTTACAAGGGTTGCCAGGGGTGGTGCCCTATTTTGATGATGTTTTAATTTCTGCTGAAAATGACACTCAATTACATGAGAGACTCAGGGAAGTCTTAACTAGATTCAAAAAAGTGGGGTTAAAAGTCAAAGAAAAATGCACACTTAGAACAGATAAAGTGGAATTCTTGGGTTACATGATTGATAAACATGGCATCCACCCCACAGTGGCAAAGGTTCAGGCAATCAAAGAAGCCCCCAGGCCAAAATGCAAAATAGATTTGCAAGCATTCTTGGGACTCATTAACTTCTATCATATGTTTCTACCTCAGAAGGCAACCATTGCAGAACCCCTACATAGGTTGCTGGACAAAAATCTGCTTGGGTCTGGGGAGGAAGGAACAAGCTGCATTTAACAATATCAAGAGACTAATCATGTCTGATGCTGTGCTGATACAGTTCTCTGAGAACTTTCCTGTTGTTCTGACTTGTGATGCCTCCCCTTTTGGAGTGGGGGGGGGTTGAGCCACATGCTTCCCAGTGGGAGGGAAGCTCCTATTGCATTTTACTCTCACACCTTGACTAAAGCAGAGAGGAACTACAGCCAACTGGACAAGGAAGCCTTGGCGATTGTAGCAGCTGTCAAACAATTCCATGAGTATTTATATGGGAGAACATTTACTGTTGTCACAGATCACCAACCTCTTTTTGGCATTGTGGCAGGGGACAAACCAACACCCACGATCCTGTCACCAAGAATGCTGAGATGGACTGAATTTCTTGCTGCTTATTCATACAAACTGATCCACAGACCTGGTAAAGACATTGGGCATGCAGATGCTTTGAGTCACTGCCCACTTCCTTCACACATTGTGGACCCTGTTCCTGAGACTCACACCTTTTTTTCTAGAAACTGTTGCCAAACTTCCAGTACATGCTGCTCAAATTGCCAGAGAGACTGCCAAAGACACTTTATTGGATCCTGTCATAGGCTGGATCAAGAAAGGTTGGCCACTTCAAGATCTACCTCAACTCGCCCAACCTTTTAAATCCAGGCAAACTGAATTATCTGTATTAAGAGGATGTATTTTGTGGGGTAACAGGATGGTTATTCCTGCAAAACTACAAAAAGAGGTTTTGGAAATGTTACATGGCCAGGAGTTATGTATGGTGGCCAGGTATTGACAAAATGGTTGAAAACTGGGTTGCATCTTGTCCCAACTGTCAGGTAGTCAGGCCTGCCCCACCTCTCGCCCCCACACAGGAATGGGAATGTCCTAGGGGCCCATGGTCCAGGATTCACATTGATTTTGCTGGCCCTACCAGAGGGCACACTTTCCTTATTATAGTTGATGCATATTCCAAATGGCTGGAGGTTATCCCTATGGCATCCACCACAACTGAAGCTGTCATCAAACAGCTTAAAAAGCTTTTTTCTCAGTGTTCAGCATATACTCCCAACCCCTCAACTAATTTAACCCCAGCTGAATTGTTGATGGGTAGGAAACTCAGGTCTCCTTGACTTCTCATCCCACTTCACGCACCCAACCCCCACTAATTCCACTAGTAAAACCACGAGTAAAACACTTTCACTGTGGGTGATTCTGTTTATGCTAAGAACCTTATGGGTGAACCTTTATGGATTCCTGCTGAGATAACTCAGATCACAGGCCCTCGATCTTACAGGGTACAAACAGAGGATGGAGTCCTCTGGAGCAGGCACATTGATCAGTTAAGATCCAGATTGCCTCAGGAGCATCGCTTTTGCTCCTCTCTGGTTCCCATACCTACTGCCTCTTCTAGGGGGGAAGGGGAGGATTATGAGAGTAATCAGCAAGTAAGAATCAACCCCATGTGTAACAAGCTAACACGACAGGAACCATCCCAAAACCTGTCACAATACCAACAACCATTTTCACAAATGGAAGATTGCACATCACTACCTGATTTAGGTGCTGACATTGGGTTGGAGATGGATTGGGAGGAGAAACCAGGTTGTAGTAACCAAACAGGTTCTACCATTACTACAAGTCCAAGTAAGGAAATGTCAGCAGACATATTTCCTCTCTCACAAGGTGAGAACCTTAAAACATCTGAACCACGAAGGTCTCAACGTACACGTAAGAGCCCCACCTATTTAAAAGAATACATTAGATAGGTTGGGGTTTAAGTATGGACTGAACCTAGTGGGGAGGGGTGTTATGTATGTAGGTTTGAAGTCATGGTTTAGTTTGAACTGTTCTTGTAAAATGTTGGAAATGATTGGTTTAAAAAGTGCGGGAAAACCCTGCACTCTGATTGGCTGGCAACTGCGGCTGCTGACTATAAGTAGCAGCCACAGCCCAGCCAAATTGGGTCCGTTCTGAGCTGTAGTCACTAATAAACTAAGAGCTTGAAGCACTCTGCGTATGTCTCTTCATGCAAACTTAACAGAATCCACATCTCTCATTTGTAGAGCACCTTCCGTGAAGTTGAATTTGCATTTCATTCTTCATTTCATTGTCATGAAGATGACCTTATAAATTTTGCTGCAGATTTTTTACCATGGCATTCATAATTCATATAAGCATCTAGTATTCATCAGGACTATTTTTTCAAATCAAGAGAATCTGAATCAATGTTCAGATTGAGATCATCCAAGGATAAATAGGGGAAATATACCCATAAATAAATAAACATGTTTTGGGGCCATCTTGTCTGGGCTGGGAAGCTAAACAGGGTCATGCACAGTTCATATTTGGATAAGAGACCATAAGGGTTTCTGAGACTAAATTGAGAAACCAGTGAATTTCCTGAAAGAAGGCAATGATAACCTAGTTCTCTGCTAGGAAAACTGTATGGATGTGTTCACGTGATCAACAAGAATTAAGGTCATTTCACCTATGAGTGTTTTTAGTCATACAGGGATGAAGGGGTGAAAAACAAAAAATGGAAATGTACATCAGTTATAGGTATCCCATTCATAGCTGGCATAGGCCCTGTGAATATAATCTCAAAACATTTTGCACAGAACTGCCAGGAAATGCATGAGTTTACTAGAACTAAGATCAACTTTATGCATGGTTTGCTCTGCACATTGTCATGAAGCAAAATAAAAGAGGATTTAGGGAACGAATTAAGAGTTTTTTATGCATATGCATAAATAAGTCCTTTACATGGCCAACTAACTGAATCTCCTCTCTTACGGAAGACTGACTCAATCAGCAATACCAATTCTTACGCTTTCATAAGCTCTTTCATGTGCAAAATATTTTGTGGACTTGAAGAAGGAGGATTCAAATGGAATCCAGGACCACTTTTACTCTATATTTCATGTAGGAAAAAAAAAATAAGACCAGCTCAGGTGCCAAGATTCTCAGTATATCATCAGTTTGTAATCTAATCTCCCTAGCTCCTTTCTTATATGTAAATGGACAGTGTCCTTGAAATCATTCTTGCCTTCTGGTGGTTTTATACAGAATAACAGAATTGGAAGAGACCTTGGAAGTCTTCTGTTCCAACCCCTGCTCAATTTTATACCATTTTAGACAAACGGTTGTTCAGTCTTTTCTTAAAAGCCCCTTGAAGCACCCATAACTTCTGCAGGCAAGCTGTTCTACTGGTTGATTGTTCTTACTGTCAGGAAATTTCTCCTTAGTTCTAGGTTGCTTCTTCTTTGTTCAATTTCCATCCATTGATAGAAACCGATCAAAGGTTCAGTTCCATCAATGGATAGAAATGATCCATTAGTAAATGATCGTAGTCTTCCATCCATTGATGGAAACATTTATTGATGGATCACTTCAGTATGGAAGTGGACTGCTATTACTTCCTTTTGCGTTGTTTCTTAGTGTAGCCTACAGATCTACAGTAGTATATTCTGGAATCTGCCATTAATTAGCCTGAATATTAATCAGGTTTGTCACTACTTAAGCTTGGCAACTGCTTGTCAAATATATCATGTGGCACTGATGAAACACCATGGCTTATCAAATTCCCAAATATCAGGCAGGGTGTACAGAAAAAAAAATTCTGATCTTCCCAAGTCTAGCTGGAAGTGATAAAGATATGCCTGGAAGACATCTCACAAATATTTCCACTTGTGTCCTTTCTTCATATTGTTGTTTCCACCCCAACCCCCGGAAACATGTTAGATCTTTAAATAATGAATAATCAGACCAGGAAAATAAATGTGATTTTTGTTTTTAATGGTGTAATCCTTCGGATCAACTTTAGGACCTTTTTTCTCAAGTTCTGACAGAACTCTTGACAGAAATTCAATAATCTTAATTTAAGAGAAGGAGGGTTCATTAGTGGGTATCACAACTTTTGAATTTTAGTCAGGTGACTTTTGCCTTATTCTAAAATAATTGCTAAGTCAAGAACTGTCTGCTTCAACCTGTCAGGTTTCTGTGCAGCCCTGGACTGAAAAAGGACATTTAAGTTAAACATCTGGTTTATATCATATTTACATCAACATTATTTATGCATGAAACTCAGGAAAAAATATGTTTTTTGTGTCTCTGGTGTTCCTTGACAACTCCATTTCTGCAAGAAAATTCAAGACAAAGCATCAACGATGTAAAAAACAATTTCTGAAACTTTATTGTAATTTTTTTTCCAAAGTACATTTAGTAAATGATCGTAGCCTTAAAATCATCAGTTAAAAAATATGGTTGAAAGAAGTCCACATAGTAATTTAAGCAAAGTTTAGTTCCAATACAGACTTTTGAAGTCACAGAATATAAATATATACACAGTTATATGAATGCAATAAACTTGCAGTTACATTAAGTTATATATTTATATATTTATATATATATATGTATATCTATATATTGTAAATAAATAGAAGGGTTTTCGATTTGACAGGCATACTGCTTTACATTTAAATTGATTAATAAAATAAAACAAGGAATGTACAGTTTGCAAGTACAGTCATTAAAAAAAATGTTCATAGAACTGTTACAAAGTTCTGTTTGATAGAGGTTCAACCTTGGCATTCATCAGTTTGGCAAATAAGTCCAGAAACACACTAGCCATATACAATTGTGTTGTGCTAGTCCATTGGTTCACGTTGGTTTCATGAAAGGGACATTAGAAACCATTTTTGTTTTAACTGGAAGCAATTCTCATAAATGAAAGGCAACTGGGTATCATCGATGCTTTGCAAAACTGGTGTTTGCTATTTCAACACTACCACCCTGAAGCGGTATTTTACTTCTGTACAACAGAATGGACAACATAGCATAGACAAAAACTTAGATCAATGCATAGAGTTTTTTTCCTTTAAATCTAAACTAGTTATATGATAAATACAGAGCAACGAGACTGAAATATAAGTTATGTCACAATTTTGCAGCTTTTCTTTTATACAAGAATATGTTTATAAAAAGTGTGTCATTAAACAGCATTGTGAAGCTAAGCAACCCTATTTTGGATCAAGGAAGGACTACAATCTCCTATTGCATGGATGGCTGCTATGTGTGTAGTTGTGTTTTTTTAAATCATTTCATTATTACCTTACAGTGTCCATATCATATACACGTTACAGTAATAATTTAAGAGCACAGAGCCTACCAACTATTAGGGAATAATCATTGGACACATTCACATTTGTGTGCTAACTACTTTTTCTTTCTTTCAATGAAATATTACCACTACATCCAAATTAGAAGTCATGAGAAAGTGCCAAGAGCAACTAAGGCTAAAATGCAATAAAATACACTTGGGACTAAAGTTCTTTTAATTCAGTGGGACAACTTGTAGGTGTTCATTTCCTTTCCCCTCACCTTTCTGGGAAGATTGATTAAGGAGGCACAGTGATATATCACTAGCTCACTTCATCAAAGTCATCTTGTTGTGGACTGAATTTCTTTTTCCATGTTTTGACTGGGTCTGCAATATGTGGATGTCCGTGTGGGTCTTCCTTACTAACAGAATATGTATGAGCAGAGGAGGTTAAGAATTTTTTCCCCATGAAATTCCAGAAAGAGAAAGCTCTTCTCCATATGCTTCCTCTTCCCAAGATTCCAAGACTTGCAAAAAATGTACTTTTGTCAATATATTTCTCTTCTCTTACTAAGCCCTCATGACCTTTGATTCAACTACTTGCAACCATCTAGATTGGATACCTGCCTAGAAAGGACTGGGGTGAACTCACAAAATATTCCCCAATCTGGTGTTTGGGACTTTTATATTTTTCAATCTTAAACAAACAAACAAACAAACAAACAAACAAACAAACAAAAAGCAAAATCTCCAACATTTTTTTTAAATCCAGCAGTTATCTCATGTCTACATTTTAGGTGACCTCTAGGTTAAAGTACATTCTTGGGGTTTCGTGCAATAACACGGGATATTAGTATGTTGCATGTTTAACTGCATATTTCACCCTGTGAAGATAACTTCTAGTTTCCATATGGCAAAACTCTTTCTTTATTTCATTTGCCTGATTAGCACTGAAGGAGCAAAAATTCTACATGTAGTCCTCAACTTATAACTGTGATGGAGAATGGAATTTCAATTATAAAACATTGTAATTGAAGCGCTGCATGACAAGATGTGATTTTATGACCATTTTTACAATGGTTGTAAAGTCAGTCAATGCAGCCTTAAAGCAAAACACATAGCTGTTAAGCAAAACTCAGGATCATTGAGCAATTCCAGCACAGCCAATGGGCATGTTCTACTGGAAAATAGGGGGGGATACATAATAAGTCATGCTCACATGACCGCACAACATTGCAACCAGTTGTAAATGCGAGCTGGTTGCCAAGACCCCTCACATGACTGCAGGGGTGGCCAGTCATAGTTTCAAGAATGGGTTGTAAGTAGCTTTTGAAAGATCTGTTGTAAATTGAGGACTACCTGTAGTTTCATATTCTCCTTACTAAACTCCTGATATAACAGAGGTTTGGAACCCTGGTCTATGGACCAGTACCAGGATACAGCATGCTAGAAACTGGGCTGCACAGTCCCATCCACAGGATGCAGGCAGCATACAAAACCACACCCCCTCCAGTCCATGGAAAACATCTCTCTATGGAATCGGTCCTTGGTGCCCAAATGGTTGGGAGCCTCTGCAGTACAGGATATTAATTTACATAAGAGAACTTTCACCAAGAATTTCAAACAGTTGTCTTTGGAGTGGTGCAGTAGTGACTCAGGTTGCATAACAATTCACAGTGTCGTCTTTAACCTGAGTAAAAACAAGTCTTCATTTTTTTTTTAAGGAGCATAATGTATCTTTTCTTTTATGTACACTGAGAGCATTTGCACCAAGACAAATTCCTTGTGTGTCCAATCACGCTTGGCCAATAAAGAATTCTATTCTATCTATTCCATAAACATTTTTGGGGTGAACTTCTTAGCATCTCCCTCAGCCATACTGAAGCCAAACCAGCCTCCTTTATGGATCTGCTCCAAAGTCAAAGTGCTTTGGGTCAAATTGATCCAACAGGGAAAAGGACTTTATCTTTCAATTGACCCGGGGTAAGCTCCAAATTAATATAATTCTCTTTGGAAGGCAAGTTCTCAAAGTAAAGGAAGGAGAAGGAAGAATCGGCGGTGACCATGTTAGGGCTGTTTGAGGTGCAAAAGCTACAGTCCTTGTGATTTTCTCTTGGACACAGAAACCAAAGCCCTAGGAGATTCTCGATTATCCTGATCATGGTTCTCCCAAAGATGCTTTTTCAAAAAGCAGTCAGACTTTCTTGAGGTGTTTTCTTTTTTCCTTGAAAACATTTTGCTTCTCATCCAAGAAGCTTCTTCAGTTTTAACCTTCTACTCCCCATCATTTAGTCAGAACTGAAGAAGCTTCTTGGATAAGAAGCAAAACATTTTCAAGGAAAAAAAACAAGAAAGGCTAATTGCCATTTAGAAAAGCACCTTGGGGACACAGGAACAAAAGTGTTTGGGGTTCTTGTGTCCTCTAAATGATTTGAAAAACACCACCAATCTGGAGATGATGTTTCTCCAGGACTATGCTATCCTTCCATACCTAGCTGGATATTTAGATATTTCTACCATCAGTGAACCATGGATGACCTCTTCTAGATCATCAGGTGGGAGCAGAGAGTAGGGTTAGAGGGAAACAGAAGGAAATGACCATTCCTGCAGCAACTTTTTATGTAGTAAATACTGCTGTGAAGTGAAAGAAAACGCTATTCTCCATTTAATTTACCATTTGAGGCCCATTTTGGAGTCCTTCCAAAATAAATAGGTCTGAGGTTTTGCTGTTGATTTATTCGTTTTTTTTTTTTTTGTGGTACTGGACAGTCTTAATATTATAGTAAGTGCCTTATTCAGTCAAATACAGTAGTAGCTCTTAAAATGAGGAAATCATTGGCTTCTTACTTTGAAGTGATGACTTTTCGTCTCTACTTGAGAAAAAAGACTGACACTCAAAGGATTTTGCAAAAAGGAGGTCCCACCTATCCCCCAACATTACTCCAACCTGTGTGTGTGTGTGTATGTAATGTGTGTGTGTATAATTTGTTCACGGCTACAAAACCAGGGGAATGTAGTTAAAGATTAACAGCTCATTTCACATCCTATTATACTTTGCACTCAAAGCAATAGCATATTATTTTCAAATATAATATTCTCAATCAACAATTACAGGCAGTCCTTGATGTACGACCACAACTGAGCCAAAATGTCTGTGGTTAAGTGAACTTTGTCCCATTTTTATGAACTTCCTAGCCATCATTGTTAAGTGAATCACTGCAGTTGATAAGGTCGGAAGTTGGGTTGATGAGTGAACCTGGCTTCCCCCCCATGGATTTTGCTTGTCAGAAGGTCACCAAAGGGGATCACATGGCTTTGGGACAAAGTAATGGTCATAAATATGAACCAGTTGCCAAGAATCTGAATTTTGATCATGTGACATAGGGATGCCCCAAAAGTGGTAACTGAAAAATGGTCATACATCACGTTTTTTCCAGTGGTGTTGTAAATTTGAACAGTCACTAAATGAACTGTTGTAAGTTGAGGACTCCCTATACCTGCCCTATCAAAGACAAAATCCTATCTAGGACCAAGAAAACAACTACCTTAATTTGTTTTCAACTCACTGATCACATTCACTTGCACCTATCATTTGTAAATTTTTACCAATAGATTACTGTTACACTTGAAACATACTAATCTCACAAATATCTAAGGAGAAAGGAAATTCGAAGACAGACAAATAATTTAAGAGCTCACTGTATCCCCAAACTTTATGCCTATTTCTCTGACTTCTACATCCTGAACTTCCCCTACAAGGTAGTATTCTGCTATATCATTGCTATAACAAATGAAAAAAAAGGTTCTAAACCAGAGTTAATCTCTGAAGACATTATGAAAAGTGTTTTAATAAAAAAAATGCATTTGGCAATCTAAAATCAATTTAGCAGGGTTCATCCTTCCTGGTAACAATGCTAGCTAATTTCACCCTTATTTGGAGAGAAAGATTTACAAGGCAGAGCTGTTTTCTGTTTTGAAAGATGTCTGAACTGTCAGGAAACAAATGGAAATAAACCTCCACTTCAGGCTTAACCAGAACCAGATGTGAGCCTCAAATGCTAATTGAAGTTGAAGAAGATCTCTTGAGTTTTGATGATGTTGATTATGTGTTTCCTGCATGTTCCTAATGCCTCAAGAAATTCAATTATGACTGCTCTCTGACTACAATTGATTTGTTACTGACAATTCTAGGGATGAACTCAAAATCAAAGTTGGTGTTGATCTGATCTAGCTCTGAAAACTTTTCCTCAGTCCAATGTGACATGTTTTCATGAATGAAGATGAATATAATATATCTGTCCCAGAATAATGTTGTACAATCCAATCTGGGTTGGTTACCAGGATCAGATATTTTGTCTTCTGAGCTTTCAGACTCATTCTGGAGCCTATCTTCAAGGAACTCCTCTTAAGAGAAAATTTCCCTGAAGATGCACTCCAGCATGTCCAAAAGTTAGGAAGACAAAACCTCTTGTCCCAGTGACTGACCCAGATTGGATCCTATAACCTATAACATTTTTCCTGCCCCTTCATACTCTCCATACAATAAGCCTTCACCACTCACTGTATTTTTTTTTCCTAAAACAATTTTTATCTCAGAACAAACCATAAGGGAAATGCACTGAAAGTCTACAAAGGAGACAAGTCTGGATCAAGGGTCTTCAAACTTGGCCAGTTTAAGACTTGTGGACTTCAACTCCCAGAATTCCTGAGCTAACATGGCTGGAGGAGGAATTCTGGGAGTTGAAGTCCGCAAGTCTTAAAGCTGTCAAGTTTGAAGACTCCTGGTCTAGATAGAAGAATCCAAGAGCAAGAAAGGTAACCTGATCCTTTGTCTCTGCAAAACTTACATGTATTAGACACTTCTCTTAACAAGATCTCTTGTCAATTTCATTAGTGTTCAGACTGATGTGAGAAAATTATCCACACCCTTCATATTCCCATCGACCTACATCATACTCTCACAACTTCCTCCCTCCCCTCTCCCTTCCATGAAAATTAACTATATAATTACATACTGAATATTGCATTAAATATACAATTCATTAATCTCTTTTTGACATTTACTATATATATATATATATATATATATATATATATATATATATATATTTGTTTTCGTAGATTTTCACGGGTAAAGGTATGTAGGTCTTGGTGTATTCAGGTCTTGTCCCGTGTAAGATTGAGAATACCTTGGCAACGTTTCGATGAAATCTCATCCGTCATCTTCAGGCTGGTGTCTTCAGCTTCGTTCTCCTGGGAGAAGTGTGTGACCGTGGCTGTTTCTCCCTTTTAAACTCCAGAGTTGGATGTGTTGTTACTTTTTGACTTTTTGATCAACTCCACAAACCAATCAAAAAGTAACAACACATCCAACTCTGGAGTTTAAAGGGAGAAACAGCCACTCACACAGGAGAACGAAGCTGAAGACACCAGCCTGAAGATGACGGATGAGATTTCGTCGAAACGTTGCCAAGGTATTCTCAATCTTACACGGACAAGACCAATACACCAAGACCTACATATATATATATATATATATATATATATATATATATATATATGTTTTCGTAGATTTTCACGGTAAGGTATGTAGTCTTGGTGTATTCGGTCTTGTCCCGTGTAAGATCTTATATATATATATATATATATATTTCTACAAGACCCGAATACACCAAGACCTACATATTTCTACACACATATACATATACATATACATATACAATTTCATGCATACATGTTACTCCTGCTGTGTGAAGCCCAGGAACACTGGGGATTACACAAGCATCTTGCTGTTGGCTTAGACCATTTGATTTTATCCACTGCCTCCATTCTTTTTTGTAATCATTTGATTATTTTATGTAATTCTTCAATGCATGTTTAGCATGCATGTATGCCACCTGAATTAGGTATGAATTGCTGGTGTTGAGATTTTATTGCTTTTGATTGGCTGTCTTTATTGTAGACAGCCACGTTTTTGTTTTTTTGTTTTTTTGTTTTTTATGAAAACTCTTATAAAATGTTTTAAAAAATCCATCTATCTCTCAGTAACAAAGTAAGCCTGAAAATGGAACATTGCTTAATTTCTTGATGCAAAGGGAGAGGAACGAGCATGCAGGGTTGACACATATATCTCTTTGGAAAGCAGACTGTTAAGATATTTGCTGAGCTTTCTTGGAAAAAGGTTTAAATCATAAAAATCATAGGATTCTAGAGGTGGAGGAGATTGTACAGGTCATCCAATCCAGCTCACTGCTCAATGCAGGATCCACCAGGATATCTCTGACAAAGGTTAGCCAACTTCTTTTTGAAGAGCTCTTATGAGAAAAACTCACCATGCGGCAGCCTGTTCTACTACTTACACTATCAAGAAGTCCTTCTGATGAACAGCCTGAACCACCTTATTGTAACTTTAACTTCATTTGTCCTGATCTGGCCCACAAGGGAAATAGAGAATAAGTCCATTCTTCCTTTAATGTGCCAGTTATTTAAAGATACTGCTATATACTCCTCTCAGTTGGCTGTCCTGTAGACGAAATATACCACTGATCTTTAACTGTTATCCACTGAGTTTAGTTTCCAGATCTCTCACCATCTCAGTGGGCTTCCTCTGAATAGTTCTTGCTCCAATTTTGCTCCTTCCTTTTTGAATCATGACACCAAAAGAGTATACCACCGTCACACTATGACTGATGGTCCACTTGATCATTTCTGAGAAGGCTTTATCAGTTTACCTGGTAAAATGTAGGGTAAAATTCTCTGATCCCTTTTTTGGAAATAGCCCTCAATTTGCATAGAGGATTGCTGAGTTAAGGAACTGAAAATTAACTTATTTGTCATCTTTGTCTTTCTTTCTGTTTGTTTGTTTTTAACCTTGGCAGCTGAAATAAATACTGGAATGGGGGAAAGTACTGAAAAACAGCACAAAAAGTCACCTAAGAAGTGAATGAATGGAAAACTGTGTTACACATTCAAAAACATCCACAAGATTACTTCATATTGCTAGCTTCAAATCCCTGCCGTGAATTATCTGAACAAGTTGCAGAAGCTGATACAACCTGATAGGTAGGAGTCAACCAAGCCAAACATGGGGTGGCTGTGTAGATGTATCTGCTAGAAGATATTGTTGTGCACCTCACCAAGTTGCCTCTCTGACATGGCTGGCTATATAAATTGGATTAATAGATAATAAATAAATAAATCCAGTGCCTTAATCCATACTAAGGATGGACAATTTCAATTAGAAGTCATGTCCCAATTCACTTAACTTAATCTTAAAGTCTGTTTTTTTAAAAATCTTCCAGAGAATCCTTAGCTCAAATTATTTTTTCTGCTTTAGAAAATATTATTACAATAATAATGGACTGGTTATTTAAAATGTATATCTCTTACAACTTGTAAAATATTCCATTACACACATCTCCATCATCTGAAGTTTGCATTTTATGGGGAAGTTCTAATCAAGGCATGAGAACACTTCAAAAAGCATAACCATATTATTATCCCAGCTTTAACTTTAGTTATCTTATCAGGGCTTTTTTTTTTAATGAAACTTGAATGCCAAGCCCAGGATGAAAATAAACCCAGAACAATGAAGGCAAGTGGGTGGATTTCTTGAAGTTGACAAGGTAAACAGAACAACCTATCTTGGCATTCCAAGCAGCTGCATTTGAAAATCAGGATTTTGCTCATATGGACAGGACCTCCCCTGCTTGCAAATGACAAGAATGGCAACTTAATTGATATTCAGAGAGTTTGAGTGCCTCCCCCCACAGGTTTTAAGGATGGGAGTTATCAAAACACTGGGATTTCTCTGCATTCACATAAAGGCAAACTGAATGTTCTTAACAAAAACAAAAAAACTTTAGATGTAGTACACCCAAAACAGCACTGCCAAAACTTTACATAAATCAGTGTATGTCTTTAAACTACAGAATGGGCTGCCCACTGAGTGGACAATGCAGTCACCATCTAGATGGTGCCCAATTGATTTATGAATGCTGGCCAAGGTAGCCTAGAACTTTTTCTCATGCAGAGTTACTATATCCTACATGTTTTCACACATCTTAGGATCATTCTGAATTCTAAGTATTCGTGGACATTGTCTATTCTGTGGATGCAACTTGAAAGAGATGAGTTTGAGAATCCAAACTGTGGTCCCCGGCTTTAGTGATGGAGTTAAAAATGGTTATTATTACCTAATTTTGATACTGTAACAATTGTGACATCTGCAGTCAGAAGGGCTTTGTATATGAGATATGAGATTCTGCAGGATTTCCAAAGCTTTAGAACAAGAGCTGGAGCTTCATGGCAGTGACTCCATGGAGACAGACTATGAATTAGGTCTTCTCTGCCAATGATTTTGTAATGGGTCTTAGATGAGTAAAAGAAGCCACAGGGAGAGCCAATTTCTGTCATTCAGGCCAGAATGAAATCCGAAATTTAGAGTGTGTGTGGTCCATTTCAGATGCTATAACAGTAGAAACTCTGCAGTTTGGCAATTAGACAATTTGAACTGATTTGGTGCTGATGTTATTTGGAGAATTGACTTAATCCATTGATTTGACCAAACTGCCTTAAACCAAATCTCCAAAGCCCTAAAAGCAGCAGCATTATATCAATGATGGTCATGCTATGATTCCACGTCTCTACAATGTTACAGATTTCATTCATCATTCATGAATACCAACCATGAAAGTATTTCCAAAAATGAGAATGTCAGCTTGGAAGCCATTTTTCTTTGAGGTTTTTGGGCTGCCACATTCAATGCCTGGGAATTTGGGATGGGGATTTCAAGGACCAGTGGAAAATTAGAAAAACAACATTCCTTTTTCAGAGAGTCAAGGACATGTTACTCTGCACCTGGAGAGGAGTGCCTGGGGATAGTGTCCAGTTGGAATGAAGTAATGATTGGACCATGTGATGAATTGTTGGGTGCAGGCTTTATGAGGTTGGATTTTGGATTCTCTTTGGGTTAAAGAAAACCCAGAAATCTCAGATTCAGGTTTTCCTCAGATGTGCCAATATGACATCTCTAATAAAATGGATCTTTGAGAAGATGACAGTCTCAGAGTCTTTTAATTTGGAGGTTGTTACTTGGAACTATGACATTAACCTGAATCTCTTAAATCTTCAACCAGTTCCCTGGGGACTAGGAGCTGTCCGGGGTCCTGAGCCCCAAACGCTGACCTGCCAACTAGGCAGCATGAACACTCAGGTAAGATGGAAGAGAAGGTGACAATCGAGGAGGGAGCTGTGGGGATTGACACAGGGTCCCTCGTCAAGACTTTGTACTCTCCCTCTGAAGAAATGGTGCAAGGAATTGAGGCTGCTGAGGCAGAACGGTGACAAGGTGCTCAACCCAAGGAGCCAGAGTCCTGCCGTGGTCGCCAAATGACAGAGAACATATCTACACAGGCAGAGGATCAGAGAAAACTAGTGCCAAAATCAAAATACTTACAAAGGGCCATCATTACTGCCTTAATCAATTATGAAACAGGAAAGTATTTATTTCAAAAAATGTTTATTGCATGTAGCCTGGAACTAGGTAGTCCCACCCCTACATTTAAAATAATCTATTAAGCAATTAAGCTGAAATTCTCTTGAGTAATTTTTCTTAGCACAACAGAGTGTTAATCCTTTTAAAAGTGCATAGAATTTAAGATCTTGTCTCCCTTCTGATCTGTTCTTCTGGTAAGAGTATATGCAACAACTTAAGTGTATGTTAGGAATTATTAATAATTACAACTGTAATTTCTCAGTCTATGGAGGGGATGGTAATGCAATTATTAAATTGTTTGTTGGCCCCATAAGCTAGAAAGTGTACACAGGATGACTTTCAGTATACACAGCACTTCTTAACCGCAATGCACACAGACACACAGCAATGTGTAAACTCAGCAATCAATTTTGCTTGGAATTACTTTTTGTTTCAATTTTTCAATTGATTTTAAAAAACAGCAACAATCCATTTAAACCAAAGATGACTTTCTACCTAGGGGTACTGATGTAGCCTGCCAGCTTCTACTCTCCAATTTTTGTTAGCAATGATTATGACTTTCTCTTACCTGCAATTTGTTATAACAAACTGTACATAGTTTGATAATGGTCTCATACACGTGTGCCCCTTAGAATGATCCTAAAGCAAAATTATGCATGCCAATGATAATTTGCCAGGAATCTGCCAAACGTAATAAACATTTCCAAGGATTTGCAAAGAAGTAAATGTTGGAATAAAAAAGTACTTCCTGGTCTTTCACCATCAACCTTTCCATTTTCAGACAACAAATATTTTAAAAAACAAAACCTGGATGGTCCAATCTGGATCACTACCAAAGACAAACCTATGTATTTGTGGGACTACTTGATTTGATTGGCTTCACACATAAAGCACTGTAATCATCTTCATGTTATTGCTACTCTTCTAATCTTTCTTATCTAACAACTATCAGGTTAGATACAGAAATATTGGACAATGGACATGTCCCTGTGACTTTTCCCTAACATCAACACAAAAGACTACTTAAGGTTGTTAAGAAGGGGTTGATACACTGATGCCCTTCAGTCTATTTAGGTTGGTGATTTGGAGTTTTGAGAATGCATGCTTGGAAGGACACCCCACTCCATTCACTAAAATATACAGGTGTCACATAAATTTACCTGGCATCCTTTCTACCTCTCCCAACATAGTTTGCCTTCCTGGAAGGTGGGCACTTTTAAATAAAATGCTGTTAGGCACCCAACTATCACTTCTTTATTTTATAAGCGGCCTAGAAGCATATTTGAAATGGAAGTTAATTACAGAATCTAACTCTTTTAGTTTGAAGCATGCAAAAGGAGGAGGAGGAGGAGGAGGAGGAGGAGGAGGAGGAGGAGGAGGAGGAGGAGGAGGAGGAGGAGGAAAATAGGTATTTTGAGAGGAAGCAGTAATTCTGCTGAATAGTTCTCTCTATGGACACTACCATTCCAAGCAGAGTCTGTTATTGTCTGCAATTCAGATGAAACTCATCTCCAGAAAATGTTATCCAGGAAATCCAACACATATTCATCTGTGCATCACTATATTCAACATTTATTGCTGCCTGTATATCAAATTCCATTTGCCTTTTTTTTTTTGCAAATAAATGTTTTCTACCATGTCTGCAAGGCAGTGAGAAGGCAACTGAACCATTCTGTGGAGAAAAGGAAAATGTCCTTTCTCATTCTTAGGCTGTCCTTCTTCATAAAGATTTTTTACAAAAGGACAAAACATTCCAATTCCTTTTGTTATAAACAGCCTCCCTACAGCTGCAAGAAAAAAAAGATCTGATTTGCTAAAAGGGTAAACAAACACGTATCGCCCACACATTTGATTTTATTGCATCCCTTACCTAATTTAATTTAGTCCCTGTTAAAAGTATTTTTTTGAAAATGAAACAATGAGGCCCAAATGCATTAGAAATTTGAGAACTGGCTCTTGGCATGAGTAATGTATAAATATGGAAGAAATATTCAAAAGTTAAAGAGATTTCTTAGCTGGGAATGAGGAGAAAGAGACAAAAAACACCCTCATGTACCTAAAAGTTTATCATCTTCCATACTCTACTTAATGGACTTCCTGGGTTATTTATTTAAATATTTAAAGCTCATCTGCTGCCTGTAAGGATTTCAAGATGGGTTACAAGCCATAAAGGCATATGGAAGCAGTAATATGAAAACAAAATAAAGGACCCAAAATAAATGACCATCATCCAGAAAAGAATGAGGGAATCATAGGAGCTGATCAGGATGTGATCTTTAAACCCCAAATGTGTCAATTCAAAGCCTTCACAAACATTAGCCTTGCCACCAAAGACAGGATATTCCAGTTGTAGGTGATAAAACTAGAGGAGTTTGGCATTTCATTTAAAAAGGTGTAAATTAGTCAAGACAGACTGTCAAATTATTTAGCTCAATGTCCATGGTCTAGTAACAGTTACAGGACATTGTGATGTTTAAATGTAGTGCAGTATGTGTGTGTGTGTGTGCGTGCTTCTTCCTTAATATTCTGCATTTGAAGACATGAATACATAAAGATCAGTAGCAATTGCCAATTTTCCTGGCCTACCACTTATAGCATAGATTTACTGCGACACCCTTAGGTGCAATTTTGTCCTAGTCCATTAATCTTCTCAATCCTCTCCAAATCCTAGGGACTTGTACGGAGTAATCTTCAATTGTTGTGCTGCAGGAACGCCAGGAAAATCTCGCTTGTCCTCTAGGCAGAAAATTACAATAGGAAGTCTATTAAATTGGACTCTTAACTATGTCCAGTCAGGTAGCTCCTGCTTATTGCAGTCCTAACTCAGAGCTATGGTGTCAGAACAAATTATCACTAGCATTGGAACACTGATGCACCAAATTAATTTGGTGCCTCCTAGAGCCTTACTGATTCAGTTCCCAGATGATGGCCAAACTTGATAGATTTAAAGAGCCTTTGGAGATGGAATCAACACATCGTGAAGTGTGACTTCATTCCTTCACGTATGTCAGGTTTCTGCTCCCACTGGGGATTTCTATCATTTGAGAACGAGCATGTACCCATACAATGTTTTGTTGAATTTGTGCAAGAGAGATTTCTGTCTGCCTGTGGTATATAGAAACAGGGTTTTTTCACTCTTCTGATATGTCCTTTGTTCCTTACACACATTGTCTCTCTTCCCAAAATAGACAAGATACTAAATAACCCTATCAAGTTGAGTTTCACCTTTCTTATTTCCAGTAATTCCATACTCAACATGCCCTCCAACTGCCAACTCTTGTTTTGTTTTTTCTTCCTGGAAGGACTGAACAAATAAAACTGGCAAATCTTGGTTTCTATTTCAGGGCCATTAAATATTAATTGTTAAGCTCAAAAGGATGGCTTACTTGTTTTGTTATGTTTTTAACTGTAGGACATTATCCTTTCAAAGTCCTTCAAACTGAAGAAAATGTGTTTACTTCCAGGAGCAACTAACATTTTTTTTGTCTGTGGCCATGGCCGACGTAGTGTCTGATTCACAAATGCCTGCTCAATATTTGATGGCATGGGCTAGGTTAGCCTTAAGAATACTTCTGGGTGTGCACAGCTTTCCCCTTGCTGTAGAAGAATTGCATTCCTTGGCAACCACTATACAACTCAAGAATACAGTTTCTTTCTAAAGCATGAAGGCAAATTCCAGAATTGTATAACTGGCTCCCTCAGGGTGCGTGGATGTTTGGACTTCAAGAAAGAGTTGTTTCAAGCATTTTTACACAACTTACACTCTAAAGTACATTACATTAAAGTAATCTCCTTCCAGCAGAGCTGGGTGCCATTAAAATGGTAATGGGGCCCAAAAGAGATTTGTTTCTGTGAGATGGAGAGAGTAAGGGAGAGGGAAGTTTCTTTGTAAACCTCAAAGTGACCATGTTTGACATTAAATTGCACAGAGGTTTTACATCAACAGCTCTCATTGTGCTTGAATGGCTGTTCTTCAGAATAAGCAAGGAAAATAGTAATCCCAATCAGCATTCATATGAAGCTTGGAATGATGAAAGGAAACAATTTTTTGACACAGACAATTGCCTTTTAATGGACAGATGTTTTCTTAACTTCTGTGAATGCAGCTAAGGACACCTGGAATTGTGAGTGCTAATATTCTACATTTAGATGTTCTTTAACACAGCTTCTTCTGCAAAATTCCAAACAAACAGTCTCTTACTTTGTTGAGACTAGCAAACCAAGATCAAGAATAGCAGTAGCAATAACAGATTTATATACCATTCCATAAAGCTTTACAGGACTCTCCAAGTGATTTAACAGAGTCAGCCTATTGCCCACAACAATCTGGGTCATTTTACTGATCTTGGAAGGAAGAAAGCTGGTCATCATCAAATTCCTGGCAGTCAGCAGAAGTAGCCTGCAATACTGCATTCTAACCACTGTGCCACCATGGCTCTTAAGCACTTAAGAAAGCGAAGGATTGCATAGATAAAGGAATTGTGGCATGCAAGTTCACAATGCATCACAATATCCAATGGAGGAAAGAAAGCTGGATAGCAACCCCTATAATCACGAAGGGGAAATTCTTTTCTGATCCTTAAACTGTTCACATATTGAAACTATAAAGTAATACTGTCAATTCTGTCACTTGGGAGATAGTTCCCTTCTCCGGGACAAGGTGAGAAAGAAACATGAGGGGACTTCATGTTCATAAGCCCATTATTGACCCAGATGGATGTATTTACAGGTTTCCAGTTTATAAATAATAACCTGGCAAATTCTTTAAAAACCAAAAGCTTCTTTGCTAATTAACTACAGAAAGATCAGTTAAGGTTAATCTTGACAATGTTTTTCAATTAGATATAAAAGAAAGGGATTTTTTTTTTCCTGAAAACCTAATACTTTTTAAATAGGAATACCGATCCTGTGGCACACAAAATCCGACAATTGCTCCAAAGTGATAAACCTGTCCAAAAAGTCTAAATAAAAACAGACTAATTTCCTAGCTCTTTTGGCAACAGGTATACCTGAATTGAAGAAGTATGTAATGACTGCAATGCACAAATTAACTGAGTATGCATGTTTTTTTCTTCCCCATAAACATGGAGAAGCTGAATTCATGGAAGACATCTCTGGCAACATGGTTACCTCCAATGTGGACATCAACTAGCTTTGTGTTTGATAAGTTGCAAATTAATTTATTTGAAAGTTGTCAGACAGATGTTTTAAGGTGGACACCAGGTGTGGTATGCCTCCAAGAATGACCCTACATTTTTACCAGGCCATCCTCCTGTTACCCCTTCAGTTCAAGAGAAAGGATTGCATTTTCTTACCCTTTCAACGTTGTCCATGTATGTATTTGCTGAAAAATATCATTTTTCAACCTCCTTATTTCACAATAGTTGCAGAGTTCATTGACCAAACATTGTACTGAGAAACTAGAATCTTTATTTCAGTCTGCACCATGTTGGGCGTATCATTAGAATCATGGGGTTGGATGAGACTGTGAAGGTCTTTTAATTCAGTACTCTATCCAGGACATGAACATCTGAGCTTGTTTAAAAACCTCAAGGAGCACCCTTCACTTCACAAAACAAATTGTTCTATTCCATAAAACTGTCCTATTGAGAAAATGCCAACTTATTTCATATTTGGGTCTTTCTTTCTAAAGGTTCTACCAGTTGGTTTCAGTCCTACCTTGACTACTACCATGTTTTCCCGAAAATAAGGCCTTGTCATATATATACATATACATATACATATACATATACATATACATATACATATATATATATATATATATGCCACCAAAAAAGGCACCAGGTCTTATTTTTGGAAGATGTCATCCACTGACTAACCTCACTTATGCGTGTCACCCCTGGACTCCTTTCCACTGTCAGAGGCCTTCAGGAACTTCTTCTTCTCCAGCCGACAAGGCTTTCCTGAAGGCCTCTGCAGCTGATAACAGAGCTCTAGATTGTCAGAGGTCTTCAGGGAAGCCTTGCCAGCCTTGCCAGCTGCAGAAGAAATGGGCTGGCAAGTCAGGTGTCAGGATGTGCGAGGCCTGGCTACAACTATCCAAAGATAAATAGTAGGGCAGCTCCACACACACCCATCCCCACTGTAGCTTATTTTTCACCTGTACACTCTGGAGTGGGTGGGATATTAATTAGAGCTTATTTTGGGGTAGGGCTTATATTGGGCCCATTTGTAAAAATCAAGCTAGGACTTACTTTCAGGGTAGGTCATATTTTCAGGGAAACAGGGTATAGAGAATAAATCCACACTCTATTCTCTTTAACAGTCCTTCAAATATTTACAGGGCCTTGGTGGCTCAGGCTGTTAATTGCCTGCACTTAAGTTCCAGCTGCCTACAACTGCTGCAGGCTCGAATCCCACCAGGCTCAAGGTTGACTCAGCCTTCCATCCTCTCGGGGTAGGTAAATTGAGGACCCAAGATTGTTGGGGGCAATTAGCTGACCTTGTAAAAATGCCGCTTAGTAATAAGCAGGCATATACAATGGAATGAAGGCTATTGCTGAGCACACTGGGTTGTATCCCAAAAATTGTCCCTGAGTCTCCAGGGCAATATATATATATATATATATATATATATATATATATATATATTGTAAAAATGCTGTTATTTTTCCTTTTGACCTCCCTGTTTTTCAATTTTGCATCACCACTTGTTTTAATCATTTAGCCACCAAGGCCCTCCTCTCTGCACTCTTTCCAATGTATCAGCATGTTTCTTAAATTGTAGCAACCAAAACTGGCACAGTACTCCAGCTATGAATATTAGGGCAACACAGAGCAGAACTGTTATTTCTCACAAACTCAATGTAATATCTCAGTTGATGGAGCTCAGAATTCATTGGCTTTTGCAGCTCATTATTTATCTACCAAGATACTTTACATCTTCTATGAACTTCCATGTTCAAACAAGAGGGATAATATAACTTCAAACAAAAAATAATAATGTAACCTCTGTGCAAAAGTTTTGATGAAAGCAAAGAGGATGAAGATACCACCACCCAGGAGCATCTTTCCTCTCTTTCATCCACATGTGTATAGCATATGTTGAATCTACAGTAAATGGTGTTTACATTTTCCATTGAGGATTAAGCTGACATTGATAAACATCCAGGGGAGACTAAATAAAATTGATTACATAGCATGTTCGGATATACTCCAAAATGTTCATTTCATTGTAGCTGTTTACAACAATAAGAGAGAATGACTTTTTGTGATTGTGGCACATGGCAAAGCCCTTGAAAACCTTAATTTGGTATTGCATCTTACACACTTAGCTTGGTACATAATTTTGCTACCACAGTGTTTGTCAAAATAATATGGTTTGATTTACATTGATTGACTGTTTGTTTCATGAATTTAAGCTACTGATTCATATTTTTAAGCCTTAAATAGTCTAGGCAATTTAGATTATCTTTTTCCATATCTCCCCACCCTTCTCCTTTTCAGCATCTAAAGTCATAATCCTTATTTTTGAGGTAAAGTCAATGCTACAATAGAGATGCCTTAAAAAAACTATGAACCAAACCAGGATATGATTGGGTATAAAGCAGAATGATATATCTGTGTACCAATAATTAGTTCCACAAAGAAGAGTTGTGTTCACTATGATCATGGTTAGGTACAGAAAAGGTTAAATATTTCCATACAATGAAATACTAACAAAATCACCTCCTATATAAATACCCTTATGGTATAATGTTTAATTTACATCTGAGCATTTTTAGATGATTGTGGAAACAGCAATAGTAACAACACTTGACTTATATACTTATATACTGCTTCATAGTGCTTTACAGCCCTCTCTAGGTTACAGAGTCAGCATATTGACCCCAACAATCTGGATCCTCATTTTTCCAACTATGGAAGGCTGAATCAACTTTGAGCCAGTCAGAATCAAACTGATGGCAGTCAGCAAAATTAGCCTGCAATCCTGCATTCCAACCACTGCACAACCACAGCCCGTTAGGAAATGTTATTTTGTGTTTGTTTATTAATGAAGTATTTTTATAGTTAAAGTTCTAACTATATTATTGTTGTGATTTCTACATTATTATAATTACTATTGCTTTACATCTAAAATTCAGAGGATAGATAGATAGATAGATAGATAGATAGATAGATAGATAGATAGATAGGGATGGATGGATGGAAGGAAGGAAGGAAGGAAGGAAGGAAGGAAGGAAGGAAGGAAGGAAGGAAGGAAGGGGGAGGAAAGAAAGAAAGAAGAACATGAGCTATGTCTTCTTGGGAATAATAAATTAACTCTTGTAACACATAGCCAAATGAAAATATGAATCTTAGGGAGCAAACCCTGAGGAAATAAAAAAAAAAAATGGTAAGTGCTTAAAATAACAGAAAAGCTCAGCTGGAAAGTTGCTGGCTGTCATTAATAAACCCTTCATGGGATAAGGCTAGGTTATTTGTTGACCACCTATATCCAGTTATTTCTGCCTATCAAAAATTTTAGAATAAAAATCTAAAAGAAAAAAATCATAGAACCATCTATAAACCACAAAAGATGATGAAACCAAGTGCCAGATTGAGGGAATACTGTAAGTTGTTTGAAATCTCCATCCTAGCCCTCTGCAAGAGGGCTGTGTAATGTGTAAAAAGCAGGGGTGGGATACTACTGGTTCTGTCCAGCTCTGTAGAACTGGTAGCTCTGACGAGCAGCAGACATAGAACCAGTTCTGTGTCTGCTGCTGTTTTGGCCCAACCACCCACTTGGGACCTGATCTTTATTTCCTGCTTTTTCAACCTGAGCTTCTTTGCGCGGCGCAGCTGAGGTTGACAAAGCAGGAAAATAGTGCTTTTTCAAATGCTGCGCACCTGCGTGCAGTGCTGCTCAGCTGTCTGGGTAGTTCAGCAGTTTTTAATTGCACACGCATGTGCACATGACACATAGCCACCGAACTGGTAGTTACACCGGTCAGATCCCACCCTGGTAAAAAGCCTTAGTGCAAATTAGTCTGTGGGTTCTCAAAGTGCTCTTAGCTTAAAACGGACCATTCTAGGTTACCTAATGTTATGTATGCAGGTTTGAAGTCATTGGTTTAGTTTGAAGTGTTGAACTGTTTTGTAAAATGTTAGAAATAATTGGCTAAAAGTAACCCTGCACTCTGATTGGCTGTCAACTGCGGCTGCTGGCTATAAGTAGCAGCTGCAGCCAAAAGCGGTCCGTTCTGAGCTGTAGTCACTAATAAACTAAAGAGCTTGAAACACTCCACATCTGTCTCTTCATGCAAACATAACACCTAATATGGTTAGTTTGATTGCAAGAGCTGGAGCACTCCAGAAACATATTGACTAGTTAGTTCTAAGCACCTTCAGAGTGCTAATGACCAGATGACTGCGAAGAATATGAATCCTTCCTTTCTCCACCATTCAGTCAGAATTCAAGAAGCTTCTTGGATAAGAAGTCAAGTGTCTTCAAAGAAAAACAAAGTAAGCCCAGTTGCCTTTTGAAAAAGCACCTTTGGGACAGTTGGTCCTAAGGTTTGAATTGCCTACTCAGGGACAGATCAGTCTGCTTCAGCGTCAGAATGTCTGTGTTCCAAGGGTATTTTTTTCCATTTCAAAGCTCCTTCTCTCCTAGAGAACAAAATATTTTGGGGAATACTAAGAGGCAGAATATTATATTTCCCCAAAGGAGAAATGGAGAAATGTGCTCTTAAAGGCAGAAAGCAGCTCCAGTTTCCTGCCTAGTAAAACAGCCTCCAGCAAATGCCTGAAGTCTTTAGAGATGGATCTTTTGTGCCCATTAAGAAATCCAGGCCAGCCTATTCACAAACAGAACACCTTCAGCCACAGCTGCCCGAGGCTGGGATTAAAATTTACATCCTCCACACAAATTCTAAGGACAGGACATGACCTTTAGGACATAATAGGATTAACCCATCACTATTAGAATAGCAATAGACACTATATAGCAATAGCTCACTACATTGCACAATTGTTATGGTTTGCCAGCAGCCGGTGCAGCCAGCAGTGGAATCAGACAGTGAGGAAGAAAGGAACCAGTCAGGGAGTCTGGAGAAGACTTGGACGAGGGTCCTGCATCTGATGCAGGGATGGGGCCAGGACCATCTGGGAGTGGGTGCTACCTCCAGAGCCTTCAGAGTCTGGCAGCAGTGTGCATGTGTGCAGAGCTACTAGAAGGCGAGAGCAGCTGAAACAGAAGGGGCAACTCAGGAGTAAGGCTTGGATGTGATTGTCCCTCCCATAAGGGATAAAAGTCAGACATCAATGATGAAATCTTTGCAGGAAGCAAAGTAGTTCAATAGATGCCGAGTCCTCCTTGAAGCTCTGTGTACTCTGGTTGGGTTTTTTTTTGGTACTTTGCTTGGTTTCTGTTTTAATTAATTGGATACTTCTGTTTTTGGCAACATTCCACAGCACTGAAAGGCATGAGATTATTTTGGGGGAACTGTTTATAATTAGTTCTGGCTGGGAATGAAAGTAATTCCCAGTATTACAATAAAATAGGTTTTGCTTTTAAAACAAATTTAATATTAATTCCGTTTGACGAAGCTTGAGTCAGAACAACAATCCCCTGCAGCATTTGAGAAACTCTATAAAAATCCTTGCACTCATCAAGTTAATTGTCAGCTGTCCCAGAACCCCATGCTGATTCTGCTCAGTAAGCAGAACCTTTCTTTCCAATCAGCCTCCATTTTATTTCCAGCATGGAACTGAACCAGATAGATTTTTCTTTCTACATTCCTGTATTGTGATGGCCACCTCTTTTGCTCTGCAACTTGCTTTGTTCAGCTTAGTTGAATGACCCCAGGTCTTAACATTTTCCAAGAAAGAAAAAAGGTCTTCTACATTACTTTTTATATACATGTTGTTCTTACTGCTATACGGAACATGATGTCCATATTTACTCTAATCTAAATTTCAAGCAGTAGGTGATTTCTTCTAATGGGGAATACTTTAACCTCTTCTCCATTATCATGAAATTTAGTGATGAAGTCAAGACTACTAGGAGCAGATCCTTCTCCATTGTGGCCCCAATTTTTCTGAACTAACTTAACCTGAATGGCTCTCTGACGTTGGCCGGGCAGAACATGTAAAGTGCTTTCTAAAATTATTTAAATATATATTTTTTTATTTATTTGATTCTATGAATGCCCATTTCTCCACAATGATTCTAAAGGCTTACAACGTATAAAAACACAACCTCAAATACATCAAAACAGCATAATTAACACAGTATAATTAGAATTGCTAATTGTTATTGAGTTACCTTTAATTTATTTATTTCTTTAACTATGGTTCTACTTATCTTGCTTATGTAGTTGTACAGTGGACATTTTGTTCCTGGAAGCTGTTAAGAAACCTCAGATTGTGGCAGTCTGAAAGCCTAATAAATAAATTATTATTAGGTTTATTAGGTTATAAATTATGTATAATTATGATATTGTATTTATTGCAGATTTATTTGGATATGAGCTCCCCCCCCAAAAAAATAAAAAAGCATCTGAGTCGGGCCAGGTTATATAATAAAAAATGTATCTGGAAATGAATGGATTCTGGGCCTGTATTTGACAGAATCTGAGCCAAATGCCTTCCAATATTCTTAGCATTTTGAAAGGTTATAGATCATGGTGGAATTCTTGGACCACTGCTAAATATTACGCTTGTACCCTGAGGCAGATTGCATCTGCTCATTTCCCACAATCTGTGGATTCCCACCCGCACCCCCCACAATCAGATGACATTTTTAAGAGAGCATTTTCAACTCCAGCAAAACAGGAGGAAAATAAGAAAAAGGAAAAAAATTAGGCCCCATGAGTATCACTGGGAATGTTTGCCACACAATGCTTCCACCAGTTTGTAAAATTTGCTAACATGGGGAAACGCTCATTACCTTAGCAAAACTCTGTTTTTTGCAATTAGCGTAATTAACATCCTGACAAAATGGGCATTAGGCAGAAATGCCAATGTAGCTTCCAAGCAAAAAAAAAAGTGTTGGAGGAAAGACTTGGAAAGGTTCGCGATGGCAGGAAAAGAGAGGTCAAACCTTCTGGCTCCATTCCCACCTTTCTTTCCTGCTCATACCATACAGTGCCACAAATTTGGAATGCAGCGGAGAAAAAACAGACTGCTCCCTCCCTTAATACTTGTCTCTCCCTTCCCAATATTCTTTTCCAATTCTACTTGGTTCAACATGGCAGATTTTTTGTTGAAAAAATAATGTTATGTTTATAAGTCAATCCTATGATAGACTTATTGTTATGTATGCAGGTTTAAAGTCATTGGTTTAGTTTGAACTGTTCTTGTAAAATGTAAGAAATGATTGGTTTAAAAAGTGCGGGAAAACCCTGCACTCTGATTGGCTGGCAACTGCGGCTGCTGGCTATAAGTAGCAGCAGCCCAGCAAATGGGTCCGTTCTGAGCTGTAGTCACTAATAAACAAAGAGCTTGAAGCACTCGCGTCTGTCTCTTCATGCAAACTTAACACTGGCGAAGGTGGGATTCCCCTGAAGAAGACGGCACGCGGAACAGAAGAAGAGCGAGATGGCTGCACTGAACACCCCAGCCCCGTTGATCCAATGGCAGAAGACTGGGACTCGTATGCAGATCGTTTCCAAATGTATCTGGAAGGAAATGATCTCGCCGACATTTCGGCGGCGGAGGAGGCGGTCTTTCTCACGCACTCGGTCCGGCAGTTTTCAAGATGGTGAAGGCATTGGCGGAGCTGCAGACATGAAGGTAATGGAATGGCCTGACTTAGAAAAGTTGTTAAGAGCCCATTACGCCCCACAAGTATCATGCCTCATTAAGAGACATGAGTTTTACCGTCGGGATCAAGGGGGCGAAAACATAAATGACTTTGTGGCAAGTTTAAGAGACATTGGGGGTGCATGTGAATTTAACAATTTAGAAGAGGCCATCGATCGATTTGTTCTGGGCCTTAAAGACAAGGTGCTTCAGAGCAAGTTATTACTAAGACCTAAGATCACGCTGAAGGAAGCAATAGAAGAGGCCTCTTCAGCAGAAGCTACCAAGTCCTCAGCAGCGGCCATGAAGAAAATCAACAAAGCCACAAGCCATCCTGATGTGGAAAAGTCCACAACAACTCATTGTGAGCAAATAGATTCTGAGTCAGACTGTAGTGAGGTGGAGGAAGGAATTTACAGACTCAGAATGGAGAGGAAAAAGAAAGACCTAGGAAGAAAGAGGCAAGATTTCTACTGCAGAGGGTGTGGGGGAAGCCACCCCTGCACTGAATGCAAGTTTTTAGACACCATTTGCCTCTGTTGTGATAAAAGAGGACACCTAGCAAGAGTCTGCAAATCATCCAGAACTCCACCCATCAGAAGAAAGTTTGCTACAAGCAAAGACAAAGAATTCAAGCCTAACAATTTCTGTGAGAAAATGGGGCGCAGCACAGAAGCAAATGGGAAGAATGAAACTCATCAAACAGTCACCATTGGTCATTCATCACCCTTAAAGTAGAAAAGTGCATGTCAAGGTATTTATTGAAGGAAAGCCTTGCCAAATGGAAGTGGATTCAGGCTCATACCTATCTATGGTGTCATGGGACACTATTCACAGTCTTCTTCCCAACATCCAGAAGAAGCACTTCAAGAAGCAAGCATTGACTCTTAAAGACTACCAAGGGAACAAGATTCCAGTAGTTGGAACAAGAGAATTCAACGTGAAGTTCAAGGGCCACAAAGCGCCTACCACTGACCATCGTGGACAAGGACCTGCCAAGTCTGCTGGGCCTTGAGTGGTTCAACCCACTGGGCATCGAGTTGACTGGCATCAATCACGTGAGCAACACTGAGTGGGAAGAGGCCTTGAAGTCTGAGTTTCCAGAGGTCTTCAGCAACGGATTAGGCAAGTACTTGGGGACCCCTATCTCCTTTAACCTAGATCCCAAGGTACAACCAATCTGTTTAAAACCCAGAAGCCTTAAAGGAAAAAATTGATGCACAATTAGATAAACTAATAGCCCAAGGGGTTTTAGAGCCCACTGATCACTCCAGGTGGGAGACACCCATAGTCACACCAGTCAAGGCTGATGGGTCCTCTTCTCTCTCTCTCTCTCTCTCCCTCCCTCCCTCCCTCCCTCTCTCTTCCCATTACTTACAAGGGCAACAAGGCCATAATTTATCCTACAAAATGTGGGTTGTATTTGTGTGGAAACTAGTAAGATTTTTTTTTGAATAAACATTATTCCGAATGAATTAGTTTTCAGAATCAATCTAATTTCCAGCCTTAAAACCACGAAGCTGAAGATTAGGAAATAGCACAGAGCTGAACTTAGAGGCCAGCCAACATAGAGAGCAATTTAATTTTCCCATCTCCCCACAGGAGAAGTTGCTTCTCACTGCTACCATGTTTAATTGCCATTTTTTACGTAGTGAGTGAAAGCCAGCCAATTTTCTGCTGAAGAGTTGTACTGTAATGGTAACACAGTAAGAGCTATATGTGTCTTTTTTTTGTCTATAGCCCTGTAGGGAATAAGACAAAATATCAGAATGAGGATTTTTTTTTCTTTCATTTTCTAATCTGCAAAATTAACTGTTCAAATAAAAAGGGGAACATTTATATACCACCAATTCCATTCTGAATCAGAGTAAACAGACTTCTCGAAGAAGAATAGCAGCCAAAGGGAATTCAAAATACTCCCTGAATTAATTTGAGGAAACTTCCTGTAATAGTAGTTATACTTGATTTTATGCTACAGTAGTTTATAAGACTCGTTCATTCACAAGCAAATGGTTTAGCATATTAAAAGGGTATCATAGCACTTAACCTCATAAAAATGTACAATATCAAGTTTGATCTCCTTTTTCATTATGCTACTACTAAGTGCAGTAATTCTGAGATAATAATAATTAAAGATTCTCCAAACGGAAAAGCAGAGATAAGAATTGCACAACTAGGCTCATGTAGGATGGTATGACAATGGTGGGGAAAAGATCATAAATGCTTCCACGCAGAAAATGGAAATGCCAGGAGGACCTCCGCTCCTTCCGCCGGCACCTGAAGACTTGGTTGTTTCAATGGGCCGGCCTGGAATGACCCGGGGGGGTGGGTTTTATTTTAACTCCATTCGGCTTGTTTAGTTGTTTAATTCTGTTTTATTGTAAATTTTCTCTGTTTTAATGTTCGCCGCCCTGAGTCCTTAGGGAGTAGGGTGGCATACAAGTCGAATAAATAATAATAATAATAATTTTGAAGCTAAACATTTTTCTAGAAAACCATTTTTTAAAAAATGGGCTAAAGGCTCGATTTAAAATACAAGACAGAGCAGTAGTAGGATAGAAGATGTACTATTTTTCAACATTCATAATTCAGAACCCTGGTAGCAAGCAAAGTCATCCTGCTTAAGATTGAATGTGGTGTCTAAATCTTTTCAAAAAGTTACCAACATATTACATTTTTTTTAAAATCTACCAGAGCAGGGGAAATTGGGAGATAACATAGAGAATAATCTATTTCAACTCAGAGTAGAGCTGGAAGGAACCATGGAGGTCTTCTAGTCCATTCCCCTCCTCAAGCAGCTGACCCTATACTATTTCAGACAAGTGGCAGTCCAGTCTCTTCTTATAAACCTCCATTGATGAAGCACTCACAACTTCTGAAAGCAAACTGCTCCACTGGTTATTTGTTCTCTTTAATTCCAGGTTGCTTCTCTCTTTGATCAGTTTCCAACCATTGTTTTCGGTTTTGTCTTCTGGTGACTTTTTTTTTATGCCACCTCCTCAAATACTGCTATCATGTCACCCCTAGTCCTTCTTTTCTGTAGAGGAGCCATAGCCAAATCCTGCAACTCTTCAATTTTACTAACTGCTCTAACGAACTGTACAATCTTACCAACTACTCTTGAGCTAAGCCAAATCAAATTGAACTGAATCGAATCTGGTTTTGTTTCATTGTTCATTTTCCTGATTCCGCTCTCTCCAAAATTCGTATGTCCCCAAAGTTTGGCATCCTTAGTTACATTAATGCATCTAACAGCAAAGTACAGCTAGTCGTGACTCACATTTTCAAATTCTGCACCACTGCACCACCCCAAGCTAAAGTCTTCTTGCATAAAAAGAGCCTTGGAAGCAATCTTTTGCTCACATTAATCCACAGACATTTGATTTCAAATCAGATTGCCAGCCGGCATAACATCTTTGCATTGTTACAAAGGAGAACTGATTTGATTAATCAAAAAGGCTTTGATTTCTCTTCATAATCACAGGCTCTGACGGTGCCAAGCAAACACTTCCCATGCAATTTCCACCACTAATATTCTCGTCTTCCTTACGTTGCTAAATTTTTCCCCTTTGAAAACAACAGTTTTACATCTCCTCCAATTAATTATTCTGCACTGCATGGAGTGCTCAGAAGTCTGCACATGTCGTAAAATCTGGGTTGTGTGTCCATTGCTTTCTAATGGGCCTGCCCTGTGGTAAGACATTTTTGTTGAGTAGATAAACTGAACATTAAGATAATTAGACTTTCTGAAAGAAGTTTGAAAATGATTAATGACAAAGAGGATGGGGGAGAATCAAATGCTTGAGAGGATTAGTTCTTTTCTTCAAAATACAAAGGTCTTGCTGAAGTCTTACCATAACACAAAAGGTTAAGGGCTAGGCCAAGTTCAGCTGTGCTAATTCCACTGGCTTTGCAGCTGAAGCCAACATTCTTAACCAGAGATGGTCCTATGAATCATCCAAAGTGATTAGAACAAAAAAAATGCGGTGGTTGTGGACAGTGATGCACTCAGATTTACAATCTGACTACAAAGTGAAAGATCAAACAATCTGACTACAAAGTGAAAGATCAAAGCAAAGGTCTGTTGGACCTGCAACAACTATAACCTCTAAGAAAAAATGATCCTTGGCTCCGTTTGTTGAGAAAGGTATAGTTTATTAGAGGTCAAGTGCATTGCACTAGTGCAAATCCAGAACTGAAAATTGCTCACCAAAATCCCTAAGTTCTACTTTTCTTCCCTAGTTGTGTCACATTGCTTGCCCCAGTGCAACCAATCAGGTCCAGGCAAGATGTTTTCCTAATGGCTAGTCCAAGCATATTTTAATATGCAGCCCCACTTCTTCTTCCAACTGGGTGACCTTGAGGCAGCATGTCGGGGAGATACAGCACTTACTTTCGTTTCCCGAAGCATTCCCCTCTTCCTTCCTTCTCCCCACAGTTCATGGCAGTGTGTCACCGCATAGCAGTGAAGCACAAGTAAGTGCAAGGTGGCAGATGACAAGGTCTTCAGAACACACAACTATCCACCCAACCATGCCACCTACATCTTTCTCCACCTTCATGTGCTCCATGTTATTGGGACTACAGAAACACATGCTGCCTGTCAGCACCGCCTTAGTATGCATTGCAGTTACGATGCCAACATATCTGGAACTCACCAGATGATCTACATCAGTGGTTCTCAACCTTTTCTTCATCACCATTTTTGTGACTACAGACCATGGCCACCATCAAGACTTCACTTAAGATTTAAAGCACTAGACTGCATCAAGTCTTCATGGACCCCTTGTGACTTCACGACCCCCAGGGTTCATGGACCACAGGCTGAGAACCTCTACATCACTACAATTGATGTCATACAGCAATAGCACTTAGACTTATATACTGCTTCACAGTGCAATACAGCCCTCTCTAAGTGGTTTACAGAGTCAGCCTATTGCCCCCAACAATCTGGGTTCTCATTTTACTGACCTTGGAAAGCTGAGTCAACTCTGAGCTGGTGAGAATTGAACTGCTGGCAGCTGGAAGTCAGCAGACGTAGCCTGCAGTACCATATTCTAACACTGTACCACCATGGCTCATGCCATTTTCTCAATCAACATTAAGGCAACACAACTACAACTGCCTGCAGAAGAAATCTGACAGAGCTAATAGATCTCTGCAGAATTAATTTTTTTTTAAAAAAAAGCAGCAGTTAGTAAGGAAAATTGCCCATTATGTTTACTGGGCTCTCAACCTCTTTTCAATGTTCAGGGAAGTGTTACTTTGGAGATTCTTTTACCTTCTACTCTAACACTCAGTGACCTTACAATTCTCTTTGTTCTCAGGGCAATCTCAACCACCTCTGTGCAGTAGGAGTAAAAGACATTCGATTCAAGTGATGGGTCTTTAGGACAACAGACAGCTGAAGCCAGTATTCAACCGAGGCAGCAGCTTCCTTTGGAAGGGGGTGGAGAGAATGAGGAGACATGTTTCAACAAAGTATCTTCTGCTGTAGTACTTGACAGCCCCTGCTGTGATCCAGTTCTTTAAAAAAAAAATAGAAGGAAAACATCAACGGGGCATCTTTATTTCTGAATCTGCCCCCTCCTGTTTTCCCCTTTATGACTGTTTCAATTCTCTGACTGACAGATTGCCTTTATGTTTATAGAATTCAGTTTTGAGCAGTGGTGGGATTCAGCCAGTTCGGGAGAGAACTTTCTGAGCAGTTTGGTGAACTGATTGTTGGAAGAAA
Source organism: Naja naja (assembly GCA_009733165.1). Lineage (NCBI taxonomy): Eukaryota > Metazoa > Chordata > Lepidosauria > Squamata > Elapidae > Naja > Naja naja. Next base: position 43,812,362 of record CM019153.1, on the reverse strand, counting down.
TCATTAGGGCAGAGAACCGGTTGTTAAATTATTTGAATCCCACCACTGATTTTGAGTATGCACCTGTCCCTCCCACAAAATCATTCCTTTTTTCCTCCCTCCCCAGGCCGCCTACCTGGAAAATTTGGGGAACTCTGGTGTAGTTCACATACATCTGACTTGATTCTTAAGGAGAGAAATTGAAGGAGCTCATACCTATTCAGCAAGGCTGCCTGGATGCCCATGCGCTCAGGCTGTGGCTTCATAACAGCTCAGAACAGCTTGTTCAAAAGAAAGAAAAAAAACAAGGAAGTCCAGTTGCCTCCTGAAAAGGCCCCTTTGGGACAACCGTGACCTGGATGACTGAGAATCTCTACAGACTTTTAGCTATACAATTTGGGATGAACACCCTTTGAATGGTGTGGGAGTAGGAATGGATTTCCAGAGGAAAAATTGCAGATAACAGGAACTGGGAGCACCAATCAGGTGATCCTGAAGACACAGACAAGCCTCCAAGTGGCCTCTGAAAGGATGCAAATGACCAACTGTCTGCAAGGAATATAAATCCTTCCACTCCCCACTATCCTTCAGAGCTGAAGAAGCTTCTTGGATGAGAAGCTAAATGTCTTCAAAAGGAAAAAAAAGAAAGTCCAATTACCTCCTGAAAAAGCACCTTTGGGACAACCATCATCTGGATGACTGAGAATCTCTACAGGCTTTCAGCTTGTGAATAGTATTTATTTATTTAGAGAATATAGATGGCTGCCCAACTCGCTCTCAGTGACTCTGGGTGGCTTACAAAATATAAAAAGGTACCTAGGTAATTGCATACCTGCTTTTCAATTCAATAATAGCACCCAGCAGCCTGACTTAGGTGGCTAAGTTGGAAAGGAAGAAGTACACCCCTGGTTTCTATATTCCCACATCTCTCAAATTGGTTTAGGCACCTTCCAGAGACTGGGACTCAAGAGCAACACTCATTATTGGAGCAATGAAACCAGATCCAAGTCATTTGCATTTCAGATCAATCACAGGGATTTAGGGAGGTGAAAATGAGCATTTGCATTTTAAAGAAACATCAGCATTCATTCTACATTCCAAAAATATAAACACTGCCAAGCTCATTGTCTGCTTCACTGAGAATCTGTGATCAACAATTACAATTCATAATACTGCAAGAAAGTAAAGAAGATCAGGAATATACAGGATGCAATTGCCTTCCTCTCTTTATGAGCCTTAGCTCCATGCCTTCCTTTCCTTTAAGCTGGGAAATTGGATCTCTTCTCTGGAAAGCAAGGTTTGTGGGATATTTGGGTAGGATTGGGAAAACTATGATAACCATCAAGATCTGTAAAAAAATAATAATGGTTACCTTGGCTAAATCTAGAAAGAGGGGCACATTAATGCCAAAAACAGGGGTGGACTCTGGGGGTTCGCGGGGATTTGGGAGAGCCCCTAGCTAAGATTCTGTTCAATTCAGAGAACCCACAAATCCCACTCCTGGCTGGCCCTACCCATCCCATCCTGCCCCTCCCAGGAGTCCCCACAGCCCATTTTGGATACAGATAAGAGCAGGGCACACACCTAGGCTCGGAGAGGGTGAAAAAACGGGCCTCCCAGAAGTTTGGGAAGGCCGGAAATGGGTCCATTTCTGGCTTCCAGGGAGTCTCTGGAGCCCGGGGGAGGCAGTTTCATGCTCCCGGAGGCTCAGGAAAGCCTCCAGAGCCCAGGGAGGGCAAAAACGCTCCCTTCCCACCATGGTTCAGAAGACCAACTAGGCTATGCCTACCATGGCCATGCCCACCCAGGAACTGGGCAGAGAACCCACTGCTAAAATTTTTGAAGCCCACCCCTGGCCTAAACTCTTTATCTATATCCCTAAAAACTGGATGTAGCAACTGGATCCCATTTCTTTAACGGTAATTTATTCAAGTGAATTAAGGTTCAGTTTGGGCCTTGGGTGGCTCAGGCTGTTAATTGCCTGCACTTAAGTTCCAGCTGCCTACAACTGCTGTAGGCTCGAATCCCACCAGGCTCAAGGTTGACTCAGCCTTCCATCCTCTCGGGGTAGGTAAATTGAGGACCCAAGATTGTTGGGGGCAATTAGCTGACTTTGTAAAAATGCTGCTTAGTAATAAGCAGGCATATACAATGGAATGAAGGCTATTGCTGAGCACACTGGGTTGCATCCCAAAAATTGTAAGCCGCCCTGAGTCTCCGGAGAAGGGCGGCATATAAATGTAATTAAAAAATTTTTAAAAAAAAGTTTGACCATGAAGAATAATCCAACCTGATCAAGAGCCAACAGAGTCTCTTTCTCTATCACCTCTAAATACCCTAAAATTCCATGCCGTCTCGCTTAAATTCTAATTAGAGATAAAATGATAACATCATATTTTGTTTACCACTTTCTCAATGTTTCTTTTGATGACTAATGGAACTTCCTAATATAGATATTATGGAGTGTGAACTCATTCCAATGCTCTTTAGTTATTGCACTTTAAATGTGGGGCCTTGCATGCACACAAACACACCTTTACTCCTATATTATGTGGACATCTGCATTTTGTTTTGATTTTTTTCCCTCTTCCCTGTCATGCTGGATATGTTTCCAAGCACTTTTGTGTTCACGCAACCAGTAATAATGTATTACCTAACCAGCATAAAACCCAAAATATGTATCAAATTACTGAAATGTGGTTTGCAATCGATATGCATTAACTACAGAGCGGTGCTGGACGTTCATCGCTTGTTTGTCTGCAGAGACATTCCTGCCTCTCCTTTGTTTTCATAGTGCTTTGAGCCAAGGTGTGTGCAGGTAGTCCTCAATTTACAACAGTTCATTTAGTGACCAAAGTTAAAACAGCATAGAAAAAAATGACTTATGAGCGTTTTTCACATGTACAACCATTGCAGCTTCCCCATGGTCACATGATCAAAATTCAGAGGCTTGGCAACTGACTCGTATTTATGATGTTTACGGGATTCCCTTCTGATGAGCAAAGTCAATAGGGAAGCCAGGTTCACTTAACAACCATGTTACTCACTTAACAATTGCAGTGATTCACTTAACGAATGTGGTAAGAAAGGCCATAAAATGCGACAAAATTCAGTTAACATCTATCTCATTTAGCAGGGCTCAGTTGTGGCCGTCAGTGGAGGACTAGCTGCACTCAATGGTACCAAGTAGTGAGAACCATCTATTCATGCAAGTAGCCATGGCACATATGTAACAGATTTACCACTAGGATGTGAAAATAAACACACTGAAGCCCAGGAATCAAACAAACTGGTCCACCTGTTTTACACATCTTTCTTTTTCTTCAAATGGTAACATAAGTCAACAGTAATATTTGTGAGGCCTCCTGATTTTGCACATCAGAAGCAAGCCATGTTTTCCCTCTACGTAGAACTGAAATTAGAAATTGTATTCTAGATTCAGAGTGCCTTGCATATCCCCCTTCCAACACGACATACAACTGGCTTGCAGGCAACATGCTCAAGAGCAAAGGGGTTATTCTATCATAAGTTCAACCATAATGTTGCACAAACTTTTCATGCTGAATTTACACAACTATGGCATGCTTCATCAACCATGAGTGAGCAAGACATAGCTTAATCCGAAATGAGATCCTTTGCAAACTGGCAAACTGAATGGGTATTACTGTTGTCCTAATCTATTTCCTAGCAAGGATTTAGGGAAAATGATAAAGAGAATATCTTTACAAATATATAGTATACAGTGATACCTCAGTAGTCAGCTGCCTTAAAATTAGTTGAATTTGTTTGACATATTGTCCTGGTACTCATTGTTTGTTGGGTAGTTGTTGGGTAGTTGATGGGCTGTGATAGGAAGAGTGGGAGAGCTGTGGCCAATGGACAGGAAATCCACCATGCTGGGAAGGTCATTAAAAAGGAGGGGGATGACCACACAGGGTGAACAGGAAGTTAGATCTGCTGGGAAGATCTCTACAAAAGAAGGGGACAGCCACAGAGGGTGGACAGGAAGTCGGCCATGCTGGAAAAGTCACTAAAAAGGAGGGGGATGACCATAGAGGGTGGACAGGAAGTCAGTCATGCTTGGAAAGTTGCTGACATAGGAAAAGGGACAGACATAATGGTTTTCCCAGCCCAAACAAAGGGTTACATGGTAAGTCACATGATTTGGTTGGGATATGTCCTTTTTAATACTCAACACACCAATTAATGACATGTACCGAGGTACCACTGTGTTTTCCTTTCATTTATGTTCAGTATCTAATATTAGGATTCTGATAATTCTGATAACTGGTCCAAAGTTTCTTATGTTGAAATGACAAACATAAACTTCAGGCCTTAGCAAGACTTTGGAGTTTTGGAAAGTTCTGTAAAAAAAAACTACATACCTACAAGTTAGGCACATGATCAAAACCCCAGGATGCATGCATAAGTATTTTTGTAACTTCTGTACCTTAGCTACTATTGTGTGTCGACAAGTCAATTTTTATTCCTAGTAACAACATAGATATTTTTTCCATGATTGCCATGATCTTTGAGGCTTACTACAACTAAAGTTTTAAAGAACATTTAAAAAACTCAAGTGAAATACCAAGAAGGAGAAAATATTGTCTTTTCTTTCAGAACTATGTTGTTATCTGCTACACAAAAAAGCTTGTTGTTCTTTTACAGCAGGTAAACTGTTCATAAAATACATAGAGTATTAACTATTGCTACTGAAGTTTTTGCAATAGATCAGAATAAAAACTGAGAAATATCTTACCCTGAGAAAGATGGAACTGCTATGGTGACATCTAAAAGAAACTGTCCATGTTTGAAAAGATTTATTCTAACTTTCCAAGGATAGGTGATGCAGGAGCCGGATTATTAAGGAATAACACTTTTTGTTAATGTCTTTAGCTCTCAGTATTAAAAGTTAATTAAGTATACTTTGCCCATGAATTAAGAGATCGCAGTTTACATTAACTCTTCAACTGTCACCATTGGAAAATCAGTGTCCTGTTGAATTAAACAGATACCTACACAATTCCTTCTTCTGGTTGGGTTTTTAAGCAAAAGAAAAAGGGTTATTAGTTCTCTAGTATTAGAACCCTACTTGAGTTTAGTGTCACAATCCTGGTTTTATGTATTTCAATTTGTAAAGCCAATCACCAGCACGCACAATTAAAAACTTTTAATCCTAAAGTTTATGTGGTGCTTTAACATTGTGAAAGCTCAAAGGCCATTCTTCTCTGCTGAGGTTTTTCAGTGAAAGTCACTTAAGGGGAAATGAAGGATGAGTGTGAAATGCTTCAACAGAACCACCTGTGAAGATGTCATGGTAAATTTTAAAAATGGTTATTATCTTGCAAAGAATGTAAAGTTTAAAAACCAATCAGAAGGAAATCCCTGATGCTAATCTTCACAAAACATCAAGTACAGCGTGCATCCTTTAGAAAGCATTCAAGAACACCTTGGTCATCCTGTATGAGATTGTGCTTTCTGCCTGTTTGAGAAACCATTTGACTTGTGAATTCTAAAAGTTATTATGAAATAGAAAATGGCTAAAATAAAATTTCCCTGCGCTCTGATGGACAGATAAACCTTTCTACTACCTTCCTCTGAGTCCTATAACCATACATCTTATAGAACAGGGGTCTCCAACCTTGGCAACTTTAAGCCTGGAGGACTTCAACTCCCAGAATTCCCCAGCCAGCAAAGGGAAAAAGGAATTCTGGGAGTTGAAGTCCTCCAGGCTTAAAGTTGGAGACCCCTGTTATAGAAAGTATTTATCAGGCTCAAAAAAAATCAAGAACCAAAGTAGTTCAAATGAGTAGAAGTTTATTCCATGCTATCTCTCTACAAGAATCTGAACTACTAATGGTTAAGGTGAATTGGTGGTATATAAGAGTCAACAGAATTCAAAAAGGGTCATGCTTAGATATCTTGTGGATGCAAAAAGACTTCACACTGATGACATGCTTGATCCTTCCCTTGGAGTCAGTTTGATCATCTCCTACAATATGATGGATCTACCCAGGGGTGGGATTCAGCCAGTTCTGACTAGTTCAGGCAAACTGGTAGTTCCAGCAATTAGTTGGCCTCTCCCATCTGCCCCTGTCCTAGTCTGTCTTACATTTCCATATTTTGCAGGACAGCTGATTTGCATGGCACAGCGGATTGCCGCGCCTCAACTGTTTTACTCACCAGGGCTGCAGCAGAAGGTAAGTTTTGGAGCTGAAAATGTTTCAAACACTGTGAGCTCACCGAACCAGTTGTTACACTGGTTAAATCCCACCACTGGGTCTATCTTTAGCATGAAGTCTTCCTTGCTTCAGAAGACATCTATAAAATCCTTCTATAATTAGATCACTGGGTGAACACACATAAAATTTGCCCATCATGGACCTTGGTAATAAGTATACAGTATAAATCCAACTCTAATTCTCAGGTAGAAGAAGATTTGTAAATAGAAATTGTTATGCTATTGCCACGGTAGTGCAGTGGTTACAGTGCAGTACTGCAGGCTACTTCTGCTGACTGCTGGCTGCCTGCAATTTGGCAGTTCAGATCTCACCAGGCTCAAGGTTGACTCAACCTTCCATCCTTACGAGATTGGTAAAATGAGGACCCAGATTTTTGGAGGCAATATGCTGACTCTGTAAAACTGCTTAGCAAGGGCTGTAAAGCATTGTGAAGTGCAGAGGTGATATTCAGCAGGTTCTGACCAGTTCTGGAGAATCAGTAGCGGAAATTTTGAATAATTCGGAGAACCAGCAAATACAAACCTCTGACTGGAGATTTACAGTATCCTTCCCCTGCCATGCCCACCAAGCCATGCCCAGGTATTAAAAAAAATTGAATCCCACCACTGGTGAAGTGGTCTATAAGTCTAACTGCTATTGCTATTGCTATTAGGACTCATTAAGATTGGACACCATTGCAGATTTGATAAACAACCAATTGTCACATGGGACAAAGAGTTTTTATCTACATGTGGTAAACTTTAAATTTCTTTATCTCATATGAAAAGAGAGGAGGCTTCTAAGGAGAAGAAGCACTACCCTTTCATTTTTTTAACATCAGCTTGCTGTTAGTTCTGAAATGAGCCACTCTCTACCAACACATTGTATTTTTATCAGTTTCACAATGACTCTATAACTTGTTCACATGCCAGCAACCACAGTGCAATTCAGTTTTAAAGAGTACCAATTTCCTTCTTTTAGTTTCCATTTCACGGCAACAAAATCAGGAAGTGACTTCTCCTCAAGTCAGAGAAAGAGGTCCAGCTAAGCTTGTCTGATTCATCAATGAATCTCGTTTATTCCCACAACTTTGTGTCTTACTGCTGGAAGGAGCCATAATTGGAAGCAAGAGCCTACCCTGGAAATACGAAAGGGAAATAACTCCCGCTGAGTAAATCTTGACTATGAATCATATTCGCTGTCTTGTAGGCAGTTTTGTTTAAAAAGATGTTAAACCGGAGACAATCTTAGGCTGGACAGAGCATCCAGCAGAGATAAAGGGGAAGCAAATGAAGCCGGGAAAAATGGAATGATGTTAAAAATGGCTGTGACAGAGATCAAAAGTGAAACAATGTGTAAAAGAAATGATCAAAGGGATAAAGAAGACCAAAGGAAATGAATCTTTTAAAGGCAGGAAAGCTGAAGCTACCATGTCCCTGCTTGCAGGAGCTCTGAGGACCACGTGAAGTGGAAATTCTTAGCTCTTACCTAGCGGTTGCCTGGATATTTGCAGCCCAGAACTCATAGCCTTAAGGAAAAGGGAAAAAAAATCAACAATGAATGTGTTTCTCCAACTAGCACTGATCACTGTGAAATGGGGTAAATAGCCTCATTTCTTGCTCACAGTAGGAAGCTCAACAGCCTTGGGATATTGACAATGGAGCTGAACTCACTGGTTTAAAATGCCAGCCTCAGGAATGGCCGAAGGTGGAATAATCTCAGAATGGACAACATAGTGTGAATGGGACCGTTTCTGTATCTACATTTCATGTTCTGATGAAGCCCTGGTCAGGAATAGATCGTATTTACCAAGAATATCGGTTTTGCAGCAGAAGCTTTCATGGCTAATTGGGCCTGAATAATCTTTTCAGATGGAAAATAATTCCAAACTAGATGGACCAGTTTTCAAGGCAAATCGATTTTAAATGACCCAATTATTATTATTTTTTCAGCAAAGATGTTTCCCTCCAATGACCTAGAGTACCCTGTTTCCCTGAAAATAAGACCCAACTGGAAAATAACCCCTAGCATGATTTTTCAGGATGCTCATAATATAAGCCCTCCCCTCCCCCCAAATAAGCCCCAGTTAAGATTGTCAGCCAGACGGGCACATTTGGAACCACAAATAAGGCCTAACTGGAAAATAAGCCCTAATGCATCTTTTGGAACAAAAATTAATTTAAGACCCAGTCTTATTTTTGAGGAAACATGGTAATAAATACTGCATCTTGAAATAAGTCTAGAATATTGGTTGCTCTCCCAAGCTAGCAATAAGAAGTTTCATGGCTTGGTATCAGGAGCTTCTTGGCCACAAAAGCGACATTTTCTCTGCAATGTCCTTCAAGTCTCAGTTCTGTCTCCAGCTATGAACACCGGAGGCCCAATAGAGAGATTTTGCAAGTCAGAATGTTGAATAGTCCATTAGTTTAGTTACCAAGACTAGGTTTCCCCGGGTTAGGAAATGAAACCCAAAAGATAGTAACATAGAGGCACACATTTTTACATTGCTGCAAGTCAGCTGGACTTCACAAATCAAGAACAACCTTAAGTTTGTCTGCCTGGATAGGTGCCTGCAGTTTTCTTGAGAACTTTTTTTTCTAGAAAGGATTTGATATTCTCTCCTTCCTAGGGCTTGAGGGAACACCCCACTCCTAGAAGAATGAGGTATTTTGAGATATTAAAAAGGCAGAATATTATATTTATCTAAAGGAGAAACACGTTTTAAAGACAGAAAGCAGTTCCCTACCCCCAGCAGATATTTGATGCCCATCAAGAAAGACTGGCCTATCTACAAAACAAAAGACCTCCAGATCCAGGGTGATGGGATTAAGACATGACCCTCTAGGGCACAATAGGATTAACCTCACTTGTGGGGTGCCACAGGGGTCGGTCCTCTCGCCTCTCCTGTTTAATATCTACATTAAACCGCTGGGTGAGATCATCCAAGGTTTTGGGGTGATGTATCATCAATATTGCTGAGCGCATTGGGTTGTGCTCCTAAAAAAAATTGTAAGCTGCCCTGAGTCTCCGGAGAAGGGCAGGATATAAATATGAATTTAAAAAAATATGCCGATGATACCCAGCTTTATATCTCCACCCCAGGCCAGATCAGTGATGCTCTCTCTGTGATGTCCCGGAGCCTGGAGGTGGTGCGGGTCTGGATGGGGAGAAATAGGCTCCAACTCAACCCGACCAAGACGGAGTGGCTGTTCTTACCGGCATCTCGGTTTTCTGGTGATGTTCCATCTTTGGCCATAGGGGGTGAGGTGTTGCCCCCTGTGGATAGGGTGGGGAACCTGGGCATCCTTCTGGATCCACAGCTCTCTTTGGAGAAGCAGGTGGGGGCTGTGGCCAGGGGGGCTTTCGCCCAGGTTCATATAGTACGCCAGCTACGCCCTTACCTGAGCCGAGATGCCCTTCGAACAGTCACTCATGTGCTCATCATCTCTAGGATCGATTACTGCAATGCTCACTACATGGGGCTGCCCTTGTGGACTACCCAGAGGCTACAGCTGGTGCAGAATGCAGCCGCAGGGGCTGTGATGGGAGTATCCCGATACTCCCATGTTACACCCCTCCTGCGCGACCTGCATTGGCTGCCAGTGGCCTTCCGGGTTAGCTTCAAGGTGCTAGTAACTACCTATAAGGCTCTAAATGGCTTGGGTCCAGGGTACTTGCAGGAATGCCTCCTGCCAGTATCATCATATGCCAATCGTCCTGTTCGCTCCCACAGGAGGGGCCTCCTGGTGATACCATTGGTCTGACATTGTCAGCTGGCGGTTCCCAGGGCTAGGGCCTTCTCTGTGGGAGCCCCCGCCCTCTGGAACCATCTCCCCATGGATCTCCGTTTGGCCCCTGACCTCCGCTCCTTCCGCCGGGACCTAAAGACTTGGTTATTTCAACAGGCCGGCCTGGAATGACCCGGGTGGGATTTTTTACTGTTTTAATTATTTTAATTAATGTTTTATTGTTATTTATTCTGACTTGTTATATTTAATGCTTGTTTTATGTAAATTTGGTCCTGTTTTATTGTTAGCTTCCCTGAGTCCTTAGGGAGAAGGGTGGCATACAAGTCGAATAAATTATTATTATTAATTATTATTATTAACCCATCTAGCAGCAGAGCTCACCACATGGCTCAATCTCCTAAGGACATTGCATCAGCCCCAGCAAACTTCAACCAAACTTATCTCAGACAAACATGACCCCACATGGTCCCATGGAGTCCGACAATAGCCAATAGAATACATGTTCTTGAACAGGAACAGGAAGCTCAAGTTCAAAGCCCAAGGGAAGGTATAAAAACCATTCACTCTCAACTCCATGTGGTCAGCTGCACCAGAACCACCCATGTGCTTCTGGTTCATCAATAAACCATCTTTCCAATCAGCCTCCGTGTTTCCAGTGTCTTTCTCCAGGCTTGGAACTGAATCAGATGAATATTTTTTTTCCAGCAATCTGAAAGAAAGTAACTGGTCTAACACCACCAGCTAGCTTTGTGTCAAAAGCAGACAAGTCTGAGATCCAAAAAGATCTTGACAGACTTGAAGAATGGGCCCTATCCAACAACATTTTTTTAAAGCAAGGTTTTACACCTAGGCAGGAAAAACCAAATGTACAAGTACAGATTAGGCAAAACCTGGCTCAAAAACAGTAACTGCGAGCATCCTAGTGAATGATTATTTAAACATGAGCCAGCCATGTGCAGCAGCAGCCCAAAAAAACCCAAATACAATCCTTGTTTGTATAAACAGACATAGAATCAAAATCGGGCGACATATAAGTACCACTCTATAAATCCTTAGTCAGACCACACCTGGAATACTGTATCCAGTTTTGGTCACCACATTACAAGAAAGATGTTGAGACTTTGGGAAAAACGTGCACAGAACAGCAACTAAGATGATTAGGGGCCTGGAGACAAAAACATATGAAGAACAGTTGCATGAACTGGGTATGGCCAGTCTAGAAAGAAAAAGGACTAGGACATGATAGCAGTATTCCAGTATTTGAGGGACTGCCACAAAGAAAAAAAAGGATCAATTTTTATTCCAAAGCACCAGACAGCAAGACAAGAAACAATGGATGGAAACTAATCAAGGAGGAACTGGAACTAAGAAGAAACTGCCTAACAGTGAGAACAATTAACAGTGGAACAGCTCACCTTCGTAAGTTTTAGGTGCTTCACCACTGGAGATTTTTAAGAAAAGACTGGACAGCCACCTGTCTGAAATAGAATAAGGTGCCCTGCTTGATTTGGACTAGAAGACTTCCAAGGTCCCTTCCAGCTCTATTCTAATTAATTGACTAGAACATGAAATATTCCAATTGCTGGCCTGATGTAGGCATCCAGAAAGCAATATTGCAAGTTTCAAATTGTTTCAAAGAATACTTTTCTGCATACACTATTGAAGAAGTTATTCTAGTACCTATCTAGTACCCGTTCTCAATCCGATCGTGCCCAGCTAAGAGCCTACATTAGGACTTACCTGGTAGCTATGGGAGAGGCGAGAAGGTCTTATCTCTCCACTCATAGCGTCCAGAGATAACCGCCCAGCCGCCCTGTTTCGGGTTACCCGTTCCCTCCTTCGGCTTGAGGGGGGGCCGGACCCACTGCGGGGCAGGGCTGAGGAGTTTGGTCAACATCTGGCGGATAAGATCGCTCGCATTCGGGACGGGTTGTCCTCTGATTTGCAGTGGTCGGAGGAACGAGTTGTGGGTAGTCTGGCCATGGTTATCTGGGATGAGTTTGATCCTGTTTCCGAGGATGAAGTGGACAGGATTATCGGCGACTGAGTTCCACCACATGTTTGTTGGACCCGTGTCCTCCTGGCTGACTTATGCCGCCAGGGAGGCCACCTGCGGTTGGCTCCGGGCAGTTGTCAACGCTTCATTGAGGGAGGGTGTCTTCCCTCCGCCTTGAAGGAGGCGGTGGTGAGCCCCTCCTGAAGAAGCCTGCCTGGACCCGACCGTGTTAGACAACTTCGTCCGGTCCAACCTTCGCTTTTGGCGAAGGTTGTTGAGAGTGTGGTGGCTCAGCAGGTTCCGCTTTTCCTGGATGAAGCGGACTACCTGGATCCGTACCAATCGGGCTTCGACCCGGTTACAGCACGGAGACGGCATTGGTCGCGCTGATGGATGATCTTTGGAGGGCCCGGGACAGGGTTTTCTCTGTCCTGGTCCTATTGGACCTCTCGGCGGCTTTCGATACCATCGACCATGGTATCTTTTGCGCGCCTCCCGGGGGTTGGGAGTGGGGGCACTGTTCTTCAGTGGTTCTCCTCCTACCTCTCGGGGCGTTCGCAATCGGTGTTAGGGAGGGGTTCGGTCGCCCCGAGGGCTCTCTCTTGTGGAGTCCCGCAGGGTCAGTCCTTTCCCTCTTATTTAATATCTACATGAAACCGCTGGGTGAGATCATCCGTGGCTTTGGGGTGAAATTCCATCAGTACGCTGATGATACTCAGCTGTACTTTTCCACCCCTGGCCAGATCAGCGATGCCCTTTCCCTGATGTCCCGGTGCTTGGATGCGGTGCGGACCTGGATGAGTAGGAACATGCTCCGACTCAACCCGGCCAAGACTGAGTGGCTTTGCGTGTCGGCGTCTCGGCCCAGCCAGGATTGTTTATCCTTGGCCATAGGGGGTGAGGTGTTACCCCCTGTGGATAGGGCACGGAATCTGGGGGTCCTCCTGGATGCACGGCTCCGGTTGGAGGAGCAGGTGGGGGCCGTCGCCAGGGGGGCCTTTGCCCAGCTCCGTCTTGTTCGACAACTTCGCCCTTTTCTGGATCGAGATGCCCTACGCACGGTTACTCATGCCCTTGTCACCTCGAGACTCGACTACTGCAACGCTCTCTATCTAGGACTGCCCTTGCATACCATCCGGAGATTGCAGTTGGTGCAGAATGCGGCCGTGCGGGTGGTGATGGGAGTTACCCGGTTCTCCCATGTTACCCCCTCGCGTGGCCTGCATTGGTTGCCGATTGCGCTCGGTGAGATTCAAGGTTTTAGTTTTAACATTCAAAGTCCTACACGGCATGGGTCCCCAATATCTGAGGGAGCGTCTTCTTCCAATAGCTAGCTCCGGCCGCCCTGTGCGGGCTCATAGGCAAGGACTCCTCGGGTGCCATCGGCGGTCCAATGCCGGTTGGTACTTCCCCGACGACGAGCCTTCTCTGTTGCGGCCCCCGACCTCTGGAATCAACTGCCTCTGGAGCTCCGTCTGGCCCCTGATCTCCGTACTTCCGCCAGCGAATTAAAAATGGTTGTTTGACCAAACGGGCTGTGACCCTCCTTGGGAGGGGGATGGGTTTTAATATATTTTATTGTATTGTTATGTTCATATTTGGGCTTGTCAGTTTAATGTCTTTTTAAATATTTATTGTTCTGTGTTTTTAGCTGTGAGCGCCCCGAGTCTCGGAGATGGGCGGCATACAAGTTCAAATATAAATAAATAAATAAATAAAATCTACCTTTTTGTGTGTGCCATAAGTAGTGTTAATTTTGATGATCTGTTTTGAATATACCTTACTACAAGTGCAAACAGATATATGCCCTTGTAGATTTACATCTCATTTTGGTTTGGGAGGGAGATGAGTTCTTTTGGGATTTTGTGAACTTCACCTTCTTCTTCCAATACATATCTACTCAGTCCTTGTGACACAATGCAAGACATTATTATTTATTCTTTATCCTGATTTGTATGGCTGCCTATCCTTATTTAATGGTCAACCCATGTGATTTTGGATTGCATGTATTCCAACTTATAGTTGTTTTAAGAGCTGAAGAGTCTACACCCTTCTGGACATTTCTGATCCACTTCTAACTTCCTTCATCACTGAACATTCTGACTAACAGCATGAGATTATACAACATTTGGAAGACCACAGGATTCCAGCCTATCTTACAACTGAGTTGATGCTCTGCATCACAAAAATTCAACCACCAACATTATGCAATGCTTTCCAGAGATGCTATTGTGACTGAGATACATAAATATCTTACTCTCCCCCCACACACTCTTTGGAAAATACTCCTAAAGTGTAACAATCTGTGGTTTCAGAAGTCTTGTTTTGACATTGCTGACAGATTGGGCTTTAGGTTTGCTGACAATCAATCTTCAATCCTGAAGTCAGCAAGTCATCACACTTGTTATGTGTTGCTAGTGGATTGGGTCCTTTGCCAGCATTACACAATAAGCTCTTTTTCAAAGGGGCCTGCTTGCAGGCTTTTCATATATAGTCTATGAAATTTGATGGGCTCTCTACTAAAACATAAGAGCAGGCTCTATTCAATTTGATTTTGCTGGCTGTGCTTCCCCAGCAGATGTACGTGATCTCCTCAAATCTATAAAACATCAATAGTCCTTGCAATATAAAATAATAGCCAACTTTATCATCTGCTCTATAGACTGATCTTGAGCTAAATCAAACCAGACTCAGCTAGAACTTGGAACGAACACTGTTGGGAAGACCTAGTTCTATCACGCTAAACTAAGAAATCCACCAGCCCTCCAAAAAAAAGTCATGCTGCAAGAAGGCCATTAATGCCCCCCAAAATGCCATGGAGATGGAGTTCACAGCTTCTTACTCTGACCGTTGGCATCACTGCCAACATCATTAGAACTTCCCTGCTGTTTGATAGACAAAGTTTTACCCTTCCTTGTGGGAATCCCTATTCCAATCAACCAAATTAGGAATCCAACTGGTTTCACCTAAAATTAAAACAGGCACATGTAGAATTGGCAGCTATGTTATGCTAATAAAGCAAGCATGTGTACACACACACACACATACACACCATAAATGGGCATCCTTTCCAGCCTCCAAAATAAAGACTGCAAAAATTAATGGCTGAACTTGTGTGATGTGTACAAGGTATCTGTGAACATTCTGAGTGATTTTAAAACCCAACCGGAAGAAGAAATACTGTATATTCTTGAAATCGTTGTGTTTTAAGGAAAGAGAAAGACAGATGCAGGGGAGCCTTAGAAAATTGATTTCGGTTAAGGTAAGATTTCAGTAGCCTTCAATTTAAAACAATCAACCACTACAGAAGAGAGTAGGGGACAGAAATCAAGAGGTTTTGTTCCTTAAGTGGCTTTAACTTCCCAGCTAGTATTTAACAAGACTTGGTGGACAATCCAGACTTCCTTCTTCAGCATTGGCATTAAAGCAGGTGCATTTTTTTCCAAGGAATATTATTGCAATTGCAGAGGGTAGCCACATAATCCTGGGGAAAAGACACAGCTACTTTAAAGAGCTGTTAGACAGGTCCTCTGTGAATGATCCGTCATAACCAGAAGTATATTTATGGCTTTGAATCCAATGTACAATACACCTTTTTGGCTTTCATCAAATAAAGATACATCACAATTCTACAAAATATAGGAAGTTCTAGTTGCTAACATGCATAAGCCATACAACCACTTATCCAGATAAGAATGAATTCAGATCCATATATAACACAAGCAAATGTTCATTATTAGCAGAGCCATGGAGGTGCTGTGGTTAGAATGCAGTATTGATGGCTAACTCTGTCCACAGTCTGGAGTTCGATCCTGACCAGCTAAAGGTTGAGTTAGCCTTCTATTTTCCAAGGTCAGTAAAATGAGGACCCAAATTGTTGAGGGCAATATGCTGACTCTGTAACCCTTAAAGAGGGCTATAAAGCACTATGAAGCCATAGATAAATCTAAGTGCCTTCACATATAACCAATCTTCTATCTATACAGCAATTCTTATATCCTTGACATATACATTCTCACCCATACTCACGGTGTCTAGTGCAATTAATTTCACAAAATCAAAGTATCTTTTTCTGCCCCACAGAAAAAGTTATTAGGGTGAAGAACTAAAGGTTTGGGGGAAAGTTCCATATGGTTCCACAGATGATTCTTCCCCTCCTATATAACTAGAGTAAAAATGACATACAGGAGGACATCACAGCACAACCATGCAGTACATCACAATCATGCAATTGCAGCCCAAGTTACAGTTGGAAAAAGATCACAGCTGAGGCCTGATATTTCATTATATTTTTTTGCCAATGCTAATCAAAAAGGGGAGAAAAGGAGGCAACTGGATTTGACCCTACATCCAAAATCAAGCACTCGACTCTTCATTGCCTCCTCTGAGCAATATTTTTTTTGGTTATCGAAGGATCCCACCTAAAGATCTTGAATCTGCGTCCATTTCCTGTAAAGTCCACTGCTTTGCCTGAAACTTTCTTTTGTTTGCCATTTTTAATCACTCTCTTCAACCTCATCTTTAGAGCCTTGGTGGCGCAGTGGTGTGTGTGTGTGTGTGTGTGTGTGTAAAAATGTGTTCTTTTGAGCATGCAGTTCCGTTGGGAGATCTAACTGAATTAATTCTGTTTGTTTTTTTGTGGACCCTATCCTTTGATATGGGGATTAGGTGTGGGTAACTTATTTCTGGGGTTTGAGGAAGTCAGCTAATTTGATTAACTTGGAGACACTGATTCTCAGACCATTGTGGATTGGTCTTTAAGGAAGATGGAAACAGTAAAAGAATAAAATATATTTGGATATATAATTACCCCAGTATCTTGCAGGGATTAGAATATTGAATGTCTGAAGGGACTGTTAAAGGAGAGATAGACACAGAGAGACAGAGACAAAGAGGGGAGAGGGAGCAAAAGGGAGGAGAGGGAGGAGAGGAGAGAGAGGGAGAGAGAGAGAGAGAGGAGAGAGAGAGAGAGAGAGAGAAGGAAAAAACCCTAACTAAATTCCAGCTAGAAAAATCTAGAAACAAGAGGCTGAAAAGTCCAGAGCAATTCTTTTTTTTTTTAATTACATTTATATGCAGCCCTTCTCGAAGACTCAGGGCGGCTTACAATTTTGGGATACAACCCAGTGTGCTCAGCAATAGCCTTCATTCCATTGTATATGCCTGCTTATTACTAAGCGACATTTTTACAAGGTCAGCTAATTGCCCCCAACAATCTTGGGTCCTCACTTTACCTACCCGAGAGGATGGAAGGCTGAGTCAACCTTGAGCCTGGTGGGATTCGAGCCTACAGCAGTTGTAGGCAGCTGGAACTTAAGTGCAGGCAATTAACAGCCTGAGCCACCAAGGCCCTTTCCCAGGGCATTTGCTGTGCTTATTTTAAACAAAGACAAGAGTTTTCAGGTGTTCTACCATTATTGGCCCCTTCCCTCACTGAAAATTCTTGCTTAGCTAGCTTTGGGGAGGAATTGCTGTCGCCAATTGTTATTGAGTGTTGACTTTGCCAGCCTGCCAGTTCTCTCAGGACACAAATGCCAAGGGAAGCTCAAACTCTTAATTCAACAATTTTAGCTTCCTGTGTACTGGAAAGTAACACGGGTGGGTGGGAGATGGACTGACTGTGGCAAAGTATGCTTCTAGGAGTGTTGTTCGCCCGATTAACCTTCCTGTGAACCGCTCTTGATAAACTTCTCAAGAAATTCAATATGATCCTCTCAAGCAGACAACAGAAACATCATCCTTCAATATTTTGACGCTGCTCTTGGCAAAGTCTCCAGAATGTTCCCACAGGAACAATATCTTGCCTTTATGCCCTGCTGTGAGTTTTCGTACATATCTTGCGTGCAGAAATAGTCTGCCCCCAATCAAAGCTTCCGATTACATGGGGAAAAAAATCCGACTTGGGAACCATTGTGTTCACAAGGATGTGTGTGTTCTGATCTAGGCTTCACAAAATCACAAAACAGACTCCTGATCCCGACAAAATCCCTTTTCATTTGGCTAATGTGAATTCCTATCATTCACATCCAGCAAAGTCCCAGCAAACAATCTTTCAAGGGTGAATTGCAACCATAGACCTTATCAGGTCTTGAAGGGTTGCCAGGCCAATAGCTACCAAGCACAATGCTGTACAAGAAAATACTCGGCAAGGAGTCATGAACAAATCTTCATACTAATTAAACGAACTAATTGTCTCCTGCAAACACCACTCCCCTTTTGCTCTTATTTATTCCCTCTGGCAGGGGCCATTCATCATCCAGCTGTGCATTTACTCTCGAGTCGACCCTTGTTCCATAACTGTTCCCTTCTCCTGGCAGCTCTGCACATGCACACACTGGGAACAGGCTCCAGCTGTTCTTCTGCCCCACTGATCTCCGACTCTGAAGGCAGCTGCTAACTCTCAGACAGCCCTGGCCTCATCTCTGCTTCCAACAAAGAGCACTCATCAGAGCCTTCCCCAGACTCCAGGGCTGGCCCATGTTCCTCCCCAACCTCTTCACTGTCTGAATCTGCCACCAGCTCTGCTGGCCACTGGCGGGCCACAACAGCATGATCTACGCACAAAGGGTATGCCTAATGTCCATCAAATGTTCATAACAACAGCATCCACCGCCTTGTATTTTTGTTTATCTCTAAACTCTACCTGAAAAAAAGGTAAAAATAAAACAGGGCCAGGAAGACCAAAAGTTGTTAACTAACCCTAAAACACAGCTTAGATTGCTCTTCCTATACTGTATTCCTAGTGACTGACAGTGCACAGCCTTTGCAGCATACAAATAGGAAAAGGGTTTGGGGGAGAAATGTGGAGGAAGGAATGAGTATTCTTTTCCAACTGACATGTTTGACAGATTTAACAGCTTTTTGAAACCAAACCTGATGAAATCTAAAATAGGAAAAAAAAAAGGGGGGGGAGGTCTATCTCTGCAGGACACAAGCAATGACTTTATTACGTTTCCATTCAGTTTCCATCCATTATTCCTTGTCTGGCCTTCAGGTGCCTTGGAAAATAGCTTGACCCCTTCCTCTCTGGGGCAGCCCCTCAAATATTGGAAGACTGCTATCGTGCCTCCCCTGGTCCTTCTCTTCTCTAGACTAGCCATGCCTAGTTCCTGTAACCATTCTTCATGTGCCTTAGTCTCTCATCCTGGTTGCTCTTCTCTGCACTCTTTCTAGAGTCTCAACATCTTTTTTATAGCGTGGTGACCATAAGTGGATGCACTACTCTAGGTGTGGTCTTACTAAGGCTTTATAGAGTGGCATTAGTACTTCACTTGATCTCAATTGTATCCCTCTGTTAATGCAATTTAGGATTGCATTGGCTTCTTTGGTTGCTGCCGCACACTGCTGGCTCATGTTGAACTGGTTGTCCACTAAGACGTGAAGATCCCTCGCACAGTTATTTGTGACTAACAACACAGCTTCTGTTTGCGTCTGTTCACTATTCTGGTTGCTTGTGCCTAACAGATGCCTTCTCACTGTGGTCACTGGGGAAGAAAAAAGAAACATGTCTCTGATGCGAACGGTGAACTCCACAAATTGAGCAATTCCTTATCCAGCAAATGCTGCCATTCTCATTGCCGCATATGGTAAAATGGCTCTGTAAGCTATCGATAATACATTTAACAATGCATCCAGGCATAAAAGAGAGAAACCAACCAGGCATCTCCTTTGTGACAGTTCCAACAGTACACAGAGCCTTAAAAAATGTTTTAAAGAAAACATTACAACTCATGCAGCACAAGCTCCAATTTTTTTCTGTATCTCAGCTAATTGACATCTCAAAACTATAACGTAACAGAAAGAAAGACCTTGCAACCAGCTGGGGATTCTGTTAACCACTTTGGTTTTTATTATACTTCGTTTGGGTCTGAGCAAACTGTTTTGTAAGAAAAAAAAATTATTCATGAAAGCGCCTAGATCTGGGCATGGGAGAAAAATAACCAATGGTAGTGGAAGAGAAATTGGGAAAAGTAAGCACTTCATCCGAGGAAAAGAAAGCAATTCTAAGAGAAAGAGGAAAAGAAAAAGACCAAGGAATATATTTAAAGAACGGATTCGAGAATGAAAAAAAGCAGATAAGAAGAATGATAGCAGCGATCAATGTTCTGCTAAACTTAATGGGATGTAGTTCTAAGAGGACTGGATGTTAAATTTAAATTTACCGACAAAGAAATGAATTTGTCAGTAAATTTACATTGAACACAGAATAGTTTGTCGCGGAAGTGACTGACTGAAAAGGCTCCTGGATTGGGGCTGAAGGGTGAAAGCAGAAACAGTATGCTCCATCCCATAATTGGGTAGACCAGGTTGCCCTGATAGACCAGTTTCACTGGAAAAGCACTTAAGAGGACTGAATGGTAATTTATTCAATTTATGGGGCCACCCATCTTAAGTGACTCTGGGTGCTGACAATCATTCCACTGGTTTTGACACTTAGATCATCTGTTACCGATTTATTGGAGGGTGCCTGGAAATAGGATAAGATGAGTTGGAACTAAGGATGGGATGCAGAACAAGTATAATAAAGCAGTGTGTTGGTGTAATTTACTTAGAAGGATCAGTTACTTTTCCTGAGGAGGCTGAAAGTTTTGTAACATTGCTAATTAATTCATTTTTGAGAGGTTACTCATTAATTTATATTTCTAAAAAAACCCAAATCACTAAAAAAATTTGCAACCAGTAATATTGAAGCAGAAGATGGAAATTGTGGCTTTTCAAAGCAAGATGAGGGAAGAGGGAATGAAAGTCACAGCTCCTGGTGACTTCTTTATCAGCAGTGGCCTTTGGAGGTACATGTATATTTTTCAGTGAAACCAAATAATTGCATTTGTGACTGTCCTAGCCCCTTTCAAGTAATTTATTTCTATCATGCCCCTGGGCTGGAAAAAGGAAGAAAGGTTTTGATGTAGAATCAGACAATATCCATCTTTCCCCCCCACTTCTGTTCAATCGTAGCTGTTTCTAAGAGACTAGCTGGACAAGTCCCTGCAGTTTTCTTGGCAAAGTTTCTCAGAAGTGGTTTGCCATTGCCTGCTTCTAAGAGCTGAGAGTGAGTGACTGGCCCAAGGTCACCCCACTGGCCTTGTGCCTAAGGAAGGACTATAACTCCCAGACTCCCAGTTTCTAGCCTGATACCTTAATTACAGATAATCCTCAACTTAGACCACAACTGAGCCCAAAATTTGTGTTGTTAAGGAAGACATTTATTGAGTTTTGCCTCATTTTACGACAGCTGTTAAGGGAATCACAGCAGTTGTTAAGTTACTAATCCAATTGTTAAAAAGAATCTGGCTTTCCCACTGACTTAGCTTGTCAGACCGTCACAAAAGGGGTCACATGACCTTGGGACACTGCAATGGTCATAAACATGAACCATTTGCCAAAAATCTGAATTTTGATCACATGATCATAGGGATGCTGCAAAGGTGAAAAATGGTCATAAGTCACATTTTCCAGTGCTGTTTGAACTTGGAACAGTTACTAAATGAAATGTTGTTAAATTGAGGATTACCACCTACACTACACTAAATCGGCTCTCAGTCAATCAGACAGACAGACAGACAGACAGATAGATGAGATAGGTAGGTAGGTAGATGAGATAAATAGGTAGGTAGATGAAATAGATTAAGTAGGTAGGTAGTGGGGGGAGAGAAATGATAGATGTAGATAAATAATAGAGATAGATGATAGATAGATAGATAGATAGATAGATAGATAGATAGATAGATAGATAGATATGATAGAGATAGAGAGATAGATACATAGAAGATAGATAGGTGTTAGATGATAGATAGATGTTAGATGATAGATAGATGATAGATAGATAGATACAGAGATAGATAGAGATAGAGATAGAAATATAGAGATAGATAGATATAGATATTAACGCAACCTATTCTGTCTGGCGCTGAACACCATGACAATAATCAAGGTCATGCATATCTATTCACAGCACCACCAACAACAGTGACATCCCCTCAGCCACCCAATGTAGCATATAATTCATCAGTGTTATACCACAGTGAGTACTGCAAAACACTTGTGCATCTCGGTCCTTCTCAAACTCTGGTCCCTGCAAACAGTTTCCCATCCTTCAAGGATTTTGCACTTCTTTGCTGCATGCAAATCTGGTTAGCACATACCTTTATGAAGACAGACAGTGATTCTATTTTTTTTAAAAAATAATAGACTGCACTAAAGGGAAATTCAACTGTTTGAAACCTCCGCGGAGATTTACTGGACTGGCAACAGTAAACTTTGTCCACTGCTGACATTCATGAACCATCACGTTACGTTATGGTTCTTAAATATGTTTGTCCATTCACATAGAGTCTGTATAATGGACATTTGCGTTGGTTCTGATCATTTTACACTCAATCAACAGCTTTGAAGTTTCCAAAAGTGACACATTGTTCATGCGTGCGAATCCACCTAACCTGACAATCAGCTTGGGATATTTCAATTGCTAGGAAGGCTGCAAATCTTAACGATCGTCTGAGCCAACAGCTTAAGAATGCCTGTGAAAAAGAGTCTGGTTGTGCATTTTTCAGGATGCAATGCACTTGGCACACAATCACCAGGCCTGATGCGTCACATGCTGGAAATGCTTGTTCTGAAATTCAACACAAATTCACAAGGACAGGATTTCATTAGGTGAGGTTACTGGTGTCCTCAAATCTTAATACCATTCAATCCTATGTTTGTTTGCTTAGAAATTGATCCCATTGTATTTTAAACAGGCACAATCCATAGCCATAAAGAACCCAATGACAGTGATTTTGAAGCAAGTCTTTCCGAGTCCAGGAGACTTATGTTTAATCAAAACAGCAAAGGATTGTGCGCAGTCGGTTAAAACAACCGGAGGTACAGGTATTCCTTGACTTACAATCATTTGGTGACAATTTGAAGCCACAATAGCATTGACTTTTGACCATTTACGACCATTGCACATCCTGCATTGTCATGTGATCAGACTTTGGATGCTGATTCATATTTACGACAGTCACAGTGTCCCAGGGTTGCATGATCACCTTTTGCAAAACTTCTGACAAGCCAGTTCCACTTAACAACCATGTTACTAACTAAACAACTGCAGTGATTCCTTTAACAATTCTGGCAGGAAAGATCATACAAAATTCACTTAACAACTGTCTTGCTTTGCAACAGAAATTCAGGGCTCGGGTATGGTCGTACATCAAGGACTGCCTGTAACTTAGAACGAAGCCATGAACACCCAAAGCTGGTGTGTCTAACACTTGGGAGTGCAGAATTCTGTATAATGATTCTTGTTAGCTGATGGATCAAATGTATTGAAGTAAGGGGCAAGAGTTCATCCATGGCCAAAATAATTTCATATGTTTTTCCCTGCCCTATTTTGATGGACAATGTTCTGATGCTATTTTGATGCTCTTTTGGGGTTCCTTTTCCCGAACTGTTTTTAAAAAGGAAGAGAGCAATTGCTGTTTTTGTGAAAGACATCAATGATTATCACATAAAAGCATCTGCTTCGCATAGATTACTATGGTATCAGGAAGCACTCTTGACAAAATTTGCATATATATATTTTCCTCCAGCCTACAGAAAACCGGAACATAGAAGACATGGAACGTAAAAATGCATAATCCACAGATTATATAGGAATCACTGCCAATTATTCCCAGATGGAAGAAACTTAAGTCCATCTCAGTGTATTAATACATTAACATTAATTAAACAGTACCATTTCTTCTAAATGATGCTTTGAAGGATTTTGCATTTAAAAAAAAAACAAGTCTCTGACCTCAAGAAGCTCACAATATGGATATCATTCGCAACGACAACATAAAATGCTCGTTTATTTGTTTGTTTAAATCGCCAAACAGCACAGATCCATTCCATTCAGTTCTTCACATCCTCCTTTTTATTTTCCCAGGCCCTTCCCCGGAGAGGAGGGGAAAAGAAAACCAGCTTAATTTCAGGTGCCTTGGAATGATGTCCTTAAAAAGTTGCCAGATGTAAATGGGTCACTGTTTTCATATCTTAAACATCTGTTGTTTATACCCAAGAAGGCATGTGGGGAAAGAAATTAATTCCCCAATTGCTGTCAATTGAGTTAGGAAACAGCAATAAACAGCTTACTTTAGAGTTGCGAGCTGTAATGCTTGCCCATAAAATGTAGCTGATATGGTTTTGCAGGGTCAAAAAAAGAAAAGAAAACTAAAACCTGAAATGGTAAGCAGAAGAGAGACCTCCTGATTCCTGAATCATAGGAACCCATTTCCACTCAGCTAGGGTATTTTATTTTCCCTGTCTCCATGTGCGGTAGAGTTTTAGAAAGTTTTGTGCATCTCCATGGGAAAACAAAGCTTTGTGAGTCATGTATTCATGTCATACACCCATACTTGCATGTATGCACACAAACTCAAAAGCACACACCACCATGTCTAATTTATGAAAGAGATGAGCAAGAGAAAAGGATCTCGGGAGCTTTAACTGACTGGGGATTCTGCATACATAAAAGGGAGAGAGAAAGCCTTAATTTTAGCTTAGTTCTTGAGAATTGTATTATTGCTTAAGGTTATATTCTGATTTCTATTAGAAGCTCCTATTTTCCCAGGCTTCTTCACTTCCAAATATACCAAAACATTAGACAGTTGAACAAAAGCTCCCCAATATATATATTTATTTCTTATATAAGGTAGCCAAAGATGCCCTGTGTTTGCACTGCCTTTCCACATGCCTTACTGCTTGTGCGTCTATCAGTATCTATCATTTTATGTTCGGTGGGAATGGTCCACCACGCTGCACCTTGAACTTCCCCCACGGGCAAAAATCCAAATCCAGAGATTTCAACGAGCAAATTGCACCCTTCCTGTTCAGCTTCATATGCCACAGCTTCCCATAACTGTTCCTGCAGCCAAGAAAACCTTACTTTTATGGGAGCTTTAACAGCTTTGGTAGTGTCCTTTTTATCAGCTGTTATCATAAATGCAAACAAATAAATCACAGACAACAAGCCACTTGAGAGAGGTTGCTCCTTCTTAGTGCAGTTAAGCACAACACTGCTTTCCTGCTGCAACTTTATGAAACATTCAAGGGAACTGATTGTGTGTATGTGTGTGTGTGTGTGTGTGTGTATATGTTGGTCTTGGTGTATTTGGGTCTTGTCCCGTGTAAGATTGAGAATACCTTGGCAACGTTTCGACGAGATCCCACTCGCCATCTTCAGGCTGGTGTCTTCGGCTTTGTGCTTCTGCCAGCAAAGCATGATCTGAGCTGCCTTCTCTATAAATACTGGAGGGGAGGTGTGGTGTGCTGGCTCTGCTGTAAGCGGGTTGGT